>CM061042.1:125980709-126701926 GCA_030762985.1 Adelphocoris suturalis | reverse complement strand
ACCCACCTCATGGTGCCGCGGCGCCTCCTCTCACTCCACCCCTCGCCACCCCCCCCCCCCCCCCCCTCACCACCCACCGTGACCCCCTGCCAAGCGTGCCAGGCATGCGTGCGTGCGTAAGTCTAACAAAGCCTTGAAATGACACTTTTTCGCCCGTTTTTGGCCCATAGCATCTATGCGAGTAAAGCGATCGGGATGGTTAAACGTTAGGACCAACTAGACCCCAAATGGAGTCTATGTGCGAAAGGACGGGTTTTTTAAGTCAATTCTTAGGCCTTTTATGGCCCGGACGGCGGACGGCGGACGGACATTTCAAATTTGGATTCTACGCACCTTGAAACGTAAAGTGATAAAGTTTGAGGGGGGGTTATAAAAATTTTTTGCTATACGATCACATAGGCTTATTATTGGAAATAATAAACCAAAAAACAAAGTACTTATTAATTGAAATGCAGATGATATGACGCAATCACAGCTAGATCACAGATTCCGAATCCATACCTGCTCAGGAGGGTGCTCCTGCATTCCTATTGAAAGAGTTCATGAGCATAAGTACCTGGGGTCATCATTGATGATAAACTTTCATGGAA
The DNA here is from genome assembly GCA_030762985.1 of Adelphocoris suturalis. Taxonomy (NCBI): domain Eukaryota; kingdom Metazoa; phylum Arthropoda; class Insecta; order Hemiptera; family Miridae; genus Adelphocoris; species Adelphocoris suturalis. The sequence continues at coordinate 126,701,336 of CM061042.1, read as the reverse complement.
GGGTCACGTATCGTATTTAGTGGAAAAATTAAAGAAATTCGTACACATATTTTACAATCTACGCTCGATGTTATCCCCCACAAACATAAAAAGTTGGGGGGCACCCTTAAGAATGCTTCTAAAGAAAAGTCAATCCCTTAGTAAATTTTTCCTTAAGACTGACGATTTCATAATTTCTCCCTTGAGGGGGAAAAACATTAAATCATGTTTAATGTTTTTCCCTCGCAAGGGAGAAATTAGATAGGTATAGTTTTTTTAAGGTCAAGAAAAAAGAAAATATTCTAATTAACCAAAACAATTTATTATATTTATATACATCTATTTACAGGAAATACTCAATAATGGCTTATGATATGAAAAATAACAAATGTAATTTACAGTAGAGACATTTTCCAAGTAGCATTTACTGTACTTATTATAGAACTCGCCATCAACATATGGTTGCTACAACGGAAGGTAGTAACTGTGTAGTAACCAATGAAAAACGTAGCTATTGACTCTTGTTTCTTTCGAGTGCGATAATTATTCTTTATGGTTGCTACAACAGAAGGTAGTAACTGTGTAGTAACCAATGAAAAACGTTGCAGATTTGCGTGTCGGATTTCACAGAACGACCCCCAGCCCTAAAACATTAAACATGTTAAAAATATTCTTGCGAGGGAACGTCAGAATAGAATCACACCGTCGCCCTTGTAGGTTGACAAAAATACGAAAATAGATTAAGGAACTTTATACTGTGGGGAAACTGGTTTGATAGGTACCGGTTTTACTATTCTGTCACGGCCAATTCACTAATTTGATCGTTTGAATTTTAGTAGGCCCACGAACTGCGTAGGTGCCACGGTATATCACTCGGAGATTTAAGTGGTTTATGTTAGAATTTTCTTCAGTAAACTCTGAGATTCCGAGAAGTGCGTGAGGGAAAAATCATTATAACAGGGCAACGGTGGTGTTGAGTCCGTGTCGTGCTGTCGTCCATCGTCGCCCTTTTGTGAGTAGAAGAGTAGTAAAAACCAAACCATGTTAAATGCGAACTAACGTTTTTTATAGTGTTTGAGTTTAATTCCATCAAGAAACGAGCATGGAAGATAACATCTTTCTTCTAAATACATAAGGCGGTAGGTAAGGAATACAATTTTAATTAATAGGGATAAGTTTGTGTTCATTGTGTGTTTGTGTTCAGTTTATTTAACAAGTTACAATACACAACAACAATACAACAGTAACAATACACAATCAATAGCCATAATACATAATCAACCTACCTACTGTTTCGACGAAGAAAGAAACGAATCGTGTTTTCTTAAATGCCTGTGTTTTTCGATTGAAGTGAATTATTCACTGTTTCACATTTACCAGCAATAGACAAAAAATGTTTAAAAAGGTAATATTCTATTTTTATTTTCATCTTTAATCAAAAATGTAACTTTGTTCACTTAATTTCATCGTGAGTGTTTATTAAATGGTTTTGTACTCCTAAAGTAAATTGATCAAATAAAGAGTGTATTATTATTTAATCCTTTGTTTACAATAAAAATGTTAATTTATAAATATTATTACATCACGAAGACGGAAGTTCTCCACCGTTTCATGTTTCATTCAATGCCTTTTGCCAAAAAATTACTTGACTATAATCATTTTATTTTTATTTATTCATTTATTTTTTGTGTGTACATGGATGTTTGGTAACCAAATAAAAATTATGTTTTTCATGTTGATTTTAGCGAATTTTTGAAGAAAATTAAGCTATTGCTCTCGCCTCAAAATTTGTAGAATGTGAATTTTTGAAAAAAATTTTATGCAGAAATCCGTTTTAGGCTATTCTGAATCATATTCTGAAGTTTAACGCATTTGTTTATGTATGTATGTATGTATGTATGTGTGTATGTGTGTATGTATGTATATTCTGTATGTATGTATGTATGTGTCATTCCAGACGATAACTGTCCGTAGAATTGTGCTAGAAACTTCAAACAAATTTTAAAATGTTAAGGACACAAAACGAAAGTTCAAGTTCGTAGGCCAGCATGATCGGATTACATCTTCGGTTTGAAATTTTCAAAAATGTAGTCAAAAATTTCAAAATAGCCAGTTTTTTGCGATTTGTTGTGCGAAATAATTTTTTCAGGATACTAACATGTGGTATTTTCGGAATCAGCGTAACATTTCCTATAAGAATATGTATCAAGTTTTCAAAAATTTCAATGTTGAAAAATCAGTCAAAAATCGAAATAATTAATGCCGTTCGCTAGTTGTAAAAATCGGTAATATATGCATGAAACATTGTCCAAATTCAGATTGAACTACTCTTATGGAAGTATCCCTGTATAACCAATCCTAGAACCATGCTGTTTAAAACGTTTCAATTTGTTTCTTGTTTAAAACGTTTCAATTTCTTTCTTGTTTAAAACGTTTCAATTTCTTTCTTGTTGGTACGGAAAAGCCAAGTGACACTTCCCCATAATCTAGGCTGTCAATAGACGCACAGAAACTACAGTTTGTCTGTCAATTTCTTGCCGTAGGATACTAGATTCGAATGCAACTGACTTTATATCACTCGTAATATAAAGCCTCATCATCGATTGGCTGTGGAAATACGTTTCTTTCATAAGACGTCGGTATAAAATTTTATTTTATGTCAAGATTTGATGATGTTATAATAGGATACTGTTAAGATTTCAACTGCCTTCAATACTGACCACACTGGACATCGAAATCTATGAATATTCACCTACATTTGTCTTTAAATCTACAAGATTAGTTTAATAATAATAAATTATGAGTACCTCCTCATTATTTTTAATAATTTGATTCCATGTTTGTCTATCAAAATCATAAACTAAAATTTCTCTACAAGATCAATAGCGACTGAAATGTCGAAGATTTCTTCAAAAATTCGCTCATGGGGTCATGCTGCATGACTGGACTTTTTTTTTTCTAGGTCGGTTACGAAGGTTCATCTTTTTATCTCTTTCCGTTTTTTCAGGAAAACCGTGTTATGGGGTAAAACTAGTTAATTAGCTACAGCATTAAGTTAGCAACTATTAAGTTACAGCATGCCATTCTTGATCCGCTCATTGCCTGTCGAAATGAGATCCCCATCAAATTTTTCCCGCTCCAATTATAAAAAGAAAATTTTTTCATGGTTGATTTCCCGTGGAGTTGAAGATTGTTTAGATGCTCTTTCCAGCATTTATGTAAACTAATTGTGTATTGTCTACATTGTAAGCGTTAAAAGTTTGCTTCATTTATTTTCTTAATTTTTTTTTTCTGCTTTTCTAAATAGGTAAACTTATAGTCCCTGCTGAGTTAGTTCTCTCTGTGTTACACTAGTAAAAGAAGAATATAACTGCAATGTTATTCATAAGCAACTCCCCTTAGCCGCACAGGGCCTGCCCTATGGCTTAGGGGTATATTCCATTGAACTCATCAACCTCTAATAATTTGTATTTTAACTGTATTTGTATTGTACTATTTATTTACTTTTTGCTTTGCTTCGGAATAAATTCACTATTCATTCATTCACTATTCAATTAAAGTGTAAAACTCTATGATAACGTTGTTGGAGAGATCTACAAACGTTACCATTCGATCCAGCGTAAATACGTTGAAACCGACTCCATTACTCCCGGTAGAGGACCGCTCCCACCCACGAAATTCCGTCACTGGTTGAGTATACCATTTATGGGAAGCGCTCGCCCAGATTATTTATTGGTCACAACTCTCCGTGATGTTAGGACTAGTGATTCCTGTTTAAACCTTTGAGGGAACAGGATATTATTTTAAAAGGGATATTATTTCTACTCGGAGGTTCCCATGAAATAAGAAGTTAATTGTTCTTATTTCAACATCCTGCTTGCTTCAGAAGAGGCTTCAGACCACCATCAAAATTAGGTACCTTCTTGTGCTCATTGCTGCCAATTTTGACGAAGTTACCCCTGCCCTCCTCATTTAACTCCAAATCTGCGGACTATCTTATCACTCCAGAAGTTTGATTAAGGTTCGTTCGGCTAAGGATTCTGAACGGTTCGGGATGGTTCCCGCCCCATTTGTGGCGTTCGTTTTACGCGTAGAACTCGTCCAGTACCGACAGTCCGCTGTTCGTTTAGGCACCCCATTACCGTCCAGGACCAGTTCAACCAGTCCGGACCAACAGTCCGAGACATGCGCACTAGATATTTTTGCTTATCACATCGTCTTATCATCGTTTCGCTTAATCATCCAAATATTTTTTTTTTTTTTTTTTTTTTTTTTACTGTTGGCGTGTGTCGTCTTGTGAATAATTTTGAGTTAAAATAATTGACTCAGATTTTTACGAGTCCGATGAAGTTTCGGAATATGATAATGTATACCCAGTCACTGAATGCAAATAAAAATTTATTGGTTTTCTTATGATGTTTTTCTAATTTTCGTAACTGATGGTAATAGGTTGGTACCTATAATACTAAATTTATGTTAAATTGTCTTGATATGTGAGCTTTTTGTGTGCAAAGAAGTATAACTATCAAATTCGTTAACGTTTAAAAAGCTACACTGAAACACTAAAAACGAGAGAAAACAACAGACAATATACCGTAAAAAATACAATAAAAAAATGAAGGGAGGTTGCTATGTACGCCATCAGTTCAGTACGAGTTCAGGAGGCGTTCGGTTAAGATTTAAGAACAGTACCGAACGGATCCTATCCCCTCCCCTTCCAGAATGCCGTCCCGTCTTGAACTCCTCCAGAATCCTTAGCCGAAAGAACCTTTAGATTATTACCTTCACGAGTTTTGAGTATTTATTTAAAGAAATGTACGTCTTTGTGCAGGTTATTCTACGGGTGGTTTCATGACGGATAAATTTCCATTACAGTTCAAAATTTCAAATTTCTCCAATAGATTTTCTTCCATTATATCTACCAACTTTTCTTACCCCTTATTCACCAAATTCAGGTTGGCAACAGATGCTCTGTATGTGTTCATTATCACTTGTAGATTGGTAATGGCCGACTCAAGTTTTAAATAGCGACCTGAATTTTGAACGCTCCTTCTAATCTTGTCTGACGAGGTACCTAGTTTCAAATTCAGCAGGAGAAATTCGAACGATTGACGTCAAATTCATGCATCCCTCTTATGAGGCGATTTTTTTCCAAAAATTTCAAATTTGGGTGTCTGGTTTTGATGTACCCTTTGAAATGTTATCTGACGAAGCGAATATCAACCTATATTACTCAGATGAGGTGAATGTTGTTGGATATTTTCATCCCTCTTATGAGGTAAATTTCAGTCAAATTTTGAATTTTAAATTGTTGTCTGATTTTTGATTGTCCCTTCTGATCTTTTCTGACCCTGTAGTTTTAAGTTCAGGAGTGAAAATGTGAACGGTTGACGTCAAATTTATGCGTCCCTCTTATGAGGTAGTTTTCGTCCGAATTTCCAAAATTTAAAAATTTATTTCATGGAATCTATATGTATGCGTAATATAAGCATCCTAGAGTGATAATCTGACGGTTTGCGAGTTAGACCATTTTTCAACTTTACATAAATTTTCAAAAATTCGAAACACAGTTTTCCAATATCACGCGAATGAAGCCCTAAACAATAGTTTTTTCTTGATTTTTGTCCCAATTTTATGGTACTAATACAAAACGTGATTATTCGCTTTTGTGCTCTATGTACCCCTTGACAAGATCTCAATTTTCTATGAATTTTCACAAATTTGAAAGAAAAAAAATGATTATCACACAAGTGACACCTTTATTTAATTTTTTTCATTTATTTAATGTTTTGCAACACATTTTGAGTGTAACACTATACAGTGTTAGTATACTGTATGACCTTTTGTATAAAGCGATCCTCATGTGCGTCAGTTGACATTTTCCCAATTTCCCATTAATTTCCAAAAATTAACAATCTAGTAATGGAGACGAGCTAAACCCCTCCTCATCCCTTTGTGACATCAGTGACAAAATCCTGCACCAACGACCAACTCCTCATTCCTCTATCGCAGCAAACTCAGGAATGATCGACATAAATAGCCATTGTACAAATTAGATAGAAAGGTAAGGAATGTACTTTTTCACTAACGCCTGATGCTTTCTTCTTAGGCTCCTTATTGGAACAACGCAAACACCCATTCTCGTGGAGAAAAAGAAAAAGAAACGACACTAACGAGAACCAAAGAAAACGAGGCGAAAAACAGCACGAAAACAGTGGCAAAGTGGCAGATACTGCGTAGTAGGCAGGGAGGCCCAAGAAAGTTGGGGAACCAGAGGGTGGGGAAGCGTGACACATCGTGAGGGCGCACAGGGCCACTCTAGTATCTTATATTCTCGTTGTTCACGGTAGCAGCGTACTTCCAAGAACGCCTCCAGCACTGCACCAACAATTTCGGCCACCACATACCTGATGTGATTTTTCACACTTGAATGCCTCAAATGCTATTTCCTTGCGAACCTGATTGCATCAATGAATTTGTTTTTGAGTAAAAAGTAACTATTGTATGAGTTTTTTTAAAACCGTCCGTCCTCTCTGCCGCACCCTGTACTTACCTACCTACCTCTTATTCCTAATGTTTGATTCCTCTCAATCAATTATAAATATAAAACATTCAAATACACAGCCATTAATTTGCTATACCTCAAATTTTACCTCTGGTCGTTATATCCGAAACGATATTGTTCGCAGCGCCCGTCCGACTGAGATGGACTCCTTGGGACAACTGCTCGTACCCGGCCATCCTGGACTATCCAGACACTGGGTTCCCAAATGGAGTGCCCACTGTCATATTGGCTGCCCTCACTCTCCTCGCTTGCTGTATTCTCCTGGCCAGGATTTGCGATCACTACTTCCTACCAGCTGTGAAACTAGTTGCTGACAGTGAGTATACAAGTATTGCAATGTAAAGCTATTTGTGAAGAAGTTTGGGACGTAGTCTCTCCAATTCTAGTAATTACCAATACATTTTGGTGAATTTTTGTAGAAAATTAAACTACTGCAATGGCTCAAAAATTTTTTAAATCAAAATTTTCGAAAAATTTTATCATTGAAATAAAATTCTTTTGAGACAAGAGCGTTTAACGCTTTTTCAAACGTATATACAGGGTGTTCACACTTAAGATTGTTAACCTCCTAGAGATCGATTCTACTACTAATTTCCAACAAGAAATTTTTCACTGCAATTTTTTTTAAACCCTCAATTTTTGGAGTTTTTACACTACTAGCGAATTTTTGAAGAAAATTAGGCTATTGCTCTCGCCTCAAAATTTTTAGAATGTGAATTTTTGAAAACATTTTATGCAGAAATCCGTTTCAGGCTATTCTGAATCATATACTGAAGTTTAACGCATTAAACGTATGCATATATATGTATGTATGTATGTGTCATTCCAGACGATAACTGTCCTGTGCTAGAAACTTCAAACAAATTTTAAAATGTTAAGGACACAAAACGAAAGTTCAAGTTCGTTGGCCAGCATGATCGGATTACATCTTCGGGTTGAAATTTTCAAAAATGTAGTCAAACATTTCTAAATAGCCTGTTATTTGCGGTTTGTTGTGCGAAATAATTTTTTCAGCATACTAACATGTGGTACATTCGGAATCAGCGTAAAATTTCCTATAAGAATATGTATCAAGTTTTCAAAAATTTCAAAGTTGAAAAATCAGTCAAAAATCGAAATAATGCCGCTCGCTACTTGTAAAAATCGGTAATATTTGCATGAAACATTGTCCAAATTCAGATTGAACTACTCTTATGGAAGTATCCCAGTATAACCAATACTAGAACCATGCTGTTTAAAACGTAGGTAGTAGGTGCTTGTTAAAAAAAAAAAAAAAAAAAAAAAAAATGTAATCACAATTGATGAGTTTACTCTGTGAAATATTCCGTCCTCCGATTTTCTTGGTCGCTCTCTTTAATGTTTTACGCTCAAATGTTTTAGGACTTGATGTAGCTTTAATGCTGACTGTGGCTTACAAAATATCAGCCATGAAATTATGAAGAAGTTCTATTTATGTACGTACTAGCACGCAGACCCAAGGCCTCGCTCCGCTCGGCCGTCAGTAACGTTAAGCCTCATGAGTACCTCCTAATTATTTTTAATAATTTGATTCTATGTTTGTCTATCAAAATCATAAACTAAAATTTCTCTACACGATCAATAGCGACTGAAATGTCGAAGATCTAGCACAATCCTACGGACAGTTATCGTCTGGACACATACATACATACAAAAATGCGTTAAACTTCAGAATAGCTTAATTTTCTTCAAAATTTCGCTAAAACTCCAAAAAAGTCCAGTCATGCAGCATGACCCCATGAGCGAATTTTTGAAGAAATCTTCGACATTTCAGTCGCTATTGATCGTGTTGAGAAATTTTAGTTTATGATTTTGATAGACAAGCATGGAATCCAATTATTAACACATGCACAGAGTAAACTCATCAGTTGTGATTACATTTTTCTTCTTTTTTTTTAAAGCACCTACTACCTACGTTTTAAACAGCATGGTTCTAGGATTGGTTATACAGGGATACTTCCATAAGAGTAGTTCAATCTGAATTTGGACAATGTTTCATGCAAATATTACCGATTTTTACAACTAGCGAACGGCATTATTTCGATTTTTGACTGATTTTTCAACTTTGAAATTTTTGAAAACTTGATACATATTCTTATAGGACATTTTACGCTGATTCCGAATATACCACATGTTAGTATGCTGAAAAAATTATTTCGCACAACAAATCGCAAAAAACAGGCTATTTTGAAATTTTTGACTACATTTTTGAAAATTTCAACCCGAAGATGTAATCCGATCATGCTGGCCAACGAACTTGAACTTTCGTTTTGTGTCCTCAACATTTTAAAATTTGTTTGAAGTTTCTAGCACAATTCTACGGACAGTTATCGTCTGGAATGACACATACATATATACATACATACATATATACATACATACATACATACATACATACATACATAAAAAAATGCGTTAAACTTCAGAATATGATTCAGAATAGCCTGAAACGGATTTCTGCATAAAATTTTTTCAAAAATTCACATTCCACAAATTTTGAGGCGAGAGCAATAGCTTAATTTTCTTCAAAAATTCGCTAAAACGAGGGTTTAGAAGAATTCTAAGAGGAACTTTTTGTGGAAATTAGTTGTAGAATCGGTCTCTAGGAGGTTAATAATCTTAACCCATCGCAGAGACGCATAGATTTTTTTTCAGAAGCGACGCACCGACTTTTAGTCGGGTTTCATGTTTTCATTGATTTTAACATATGCATAAGGTTCTTTTTGTATAATCAGTAGCCATGATGTGGGTTATTAGTAATTAATACGTCTATCAAATATATATTTATTGGTCAACCAGCGTATATATCATGCTTTTTGCTAAATAAAATCACTAAGAAATTTCAAGTTCAGTCTCAAATTTATTCAATCAACATTTCATGTGATTTTCAGTCTTGAACTAGATATTAATACTAAAAATTTTTGTACTAATTGTAAATAAGACAATTAAATTGTAAATATACAACTTTATTTTCCAAAATCTACTAAAAATAAATTCTCAGCTAACTATATTTGAATTTGAAATCACTTTTTTTTTTCTTTTAGAACTCGGTAACGTAATAACATACACAGATAACAGTAAAATGGGTCGATAATAAAACTATTAGTTAGGTAACTAACTTCAATTCAGTTTTCACCATATGGTAGTTGAAAATTTATTTAGGTGCACTCAATGTGCTCATATTTCAAAACAATGTAAGTAAAATAATATAGTCGAAATTTTACGAAAATTCGCTCATACGATCAAGCTGCATGGAACTGGAACTTTTTTATTCACTAATACATGATCAAATCCAAACAATAGCTACTCAACAAAACCTAAATGTTCCTATTAGTGTGAGCACCGATTCTCAGACGGGAAGAAAAACGAGCGTAAGGCGACGCTCCGTTTCAGAATCAGTCCCAAAAGACAGGTGCTGGGCGGGAACATTCCCGCCTCTCCCTTTACTAAGCGAAAAATTGACAAAGTCAAAATTACCGTATGTTCCTCACGATAGGATAGGAGGGTACTGAAGGGGTGTGATTTCCCGCCTACCCCTAGAAGGCCGGAAGACCACCCGAGTGCTCCCGAGGGGCTGAAGAAACACCTGAGTGCTCCCGTAGAAAAGTCACGCCAGTGCTCCCGCTTCACCTGAGTGCTCCGCTAAAAAAAAGCGCGAGTGCTCCGACACGCCAGAGTGGTCCCGTGTTTGAAAAGTAGCCAGTACAATACAATGTAATCAACTATTACTTAGATGGTCATCAGTCGTCGACGAGATGCAGCTTGTATTTCGCAGAAATCCTTTTGAAGTAACCATAAGTAGAAATTACAAAACATACAACCTACAAAACATAATCCACGTTTCCATCGACTACTGTAATAGCGATGACTTTCAAGAAATGAATGAACATAAACAATAAGACGAAACTGAATAAAATAAATTGGCTTCCAACCATTAGGTTCTTTTTGTTGAAGCACTGCACCAACAGCAAAATCGGAAGCGTCCACGAATTTGTAAAAAATGGTCGGTTTGGAGTTTTTGAATAGACTGCATTTATTCGAATGAAAATATCTCCAAGTAGTAAAATTAACATGTGGGCCTAAAAAGGGTAAACGATGCTTATTTCTGTTCTAGAACCAAAAATTTCAACCATGTATCATGTTTTCTCCTCGATATTCATTCTCAATTATTGAGAATGATCACCTGTGTGTAAACAATTATTTATATTACCATGCTCATAACTCAGTTTGTTGGACACGCACTTCGCAGTAGTTAACATAATATTGTTGGATAAATCGAGAGCTTTCGAACGAATGGTCAACGAATTTTATGGGATGAAAAACGACGAAGTACCATTTCCCTAGCAACGACTCGGTTGTAGGCGGAAATCACTGTAACACTATATGTTTCGTGCGCGGAAAAAAATTGACTCGCAAAATTGACTCGCAAAAATTGATAGGACCCCAGGGCTAAAACATGATACATGTTAATAACTTACTTTCGATGGGTGGGAAGAAAATTCATTTGCGACGACGTTTCATTTGACGGCCGCCCGTAATTCGCAAGTTTCTATTGTGGTCGAGGGTACATGGTATGTGGGGTTTTGTGAATCACCTCACATCCATCTTTTTTAGCGTATGATTTACAGCGGATTTGCCCCTTGCACAGCAATTCCACCTTCTCACACCCCCAGTTAATAATTTATGATAATTATATTTGAATCCGACAATAAATACAACAACAGCCTCTTGACGGCTTCCGCCACTAACCAATTTTACGTCCGACATGGTGCACGGAGAGAGGTAATCGACAAGGGCAATGGCTCCAGTGCTTCCCGTCGAGTCCGAGGGGCGAAAGTTGAGACACTCGAGTGATCCCCTTCACTTCGCAATCTCGAAAATAGATTGTCCCGAGTGATCCCGTAGACCAGCGGTTCCCAACCTTTTTAGCTTGGGGGCCCGATAACATTTTTTGAAAAAATTCGAGGCCCACCCCGATTATTTATATATATTATATATATATAATAATATATATATATATATTATATATATATATATATATATATTTATTTATTTATTATATATTATATAATGTTTCCATAGGTATTTAAGCAAATATTAAATCAAATTACAACATACTGAGCAAAAAGGAAAGAAAAAACTTTTTACTGAAGAACCTTTATTTATTTATAGATATATTAACATGGCTGTTCAAACTGAATGGGATTTCTGACATTGTTTGTCTCCTACTAGTGCATCAATATCGGGATTGAAACTTGACAATTTCAGACTTAAGTCACTCTCCACGTTTAACTTATTTCTATACTTATTTTTCAAATAAACTAAAGCAGAAAACGCTCTTCACACAGATAAGTAGCTGAAAATCCCATCAATTGCGTCAGTGCAATTTTGCCAATTACGAGATGGTCTTTTCGCACATTTATTCAAAAAGGAATCAATGGGGTCATTTTAAAACTTGATTTCAGATCCTGATCACAAGACAGTTCAATTAAAGAGACCTCTTTACTCTGGTTAACTTTTTTTAAAGTTATCTTCATGAAAAGGATTTCTGATCCATTGGATTTCGCCTTCAATTTGAAGGAACTAGTTCCTAAAAGACATATGAAAAGACTTAGTTTCTTACTGTGATTTCTCAGTCCAAAAATAAAAAGTTAAAACACAAAGCAAAAGAAAAGTGATGAGACAAGTAATTGAAATAAATTTTGATAAATATATATTTAAAATTAAACTGCCTGAGGTCGGAAGCCAAAGATGAGAGGTGATCTTTTATGGTTGCAGCTGTTGTTTCATCAATTTTTGACTTCGTTGGTTTCAAGGAAATCACGTAGGACAGGAAATACGTTGAAAGAATTTTTTTTCAATTTTTTTAGCCCATCGTTGTAGTTTTATTATCATTGCCTCTATTTTGTCTAGTACAAGAAACTTATGAATATCCTTGCCCCGAAGAGTTAGATTAAGAGTGTTGAGGGCACCAAAAATATCTGCCAAATACGCCAACCGCTTTAACCAGTTTTCATCGGTCACAAAGTCTAAGAAAGAACTTGCACGTTTGCCACCATATGCCTTCATGAGGAAAACCCAGAGTTCATCACCAAGTTCAAACAATCTTCATAAAAATCTCTGGATAGCCACCGAACTTCACAGTGAAGTAGAAGCTATTTGTGTTGACTGCCCATTTCATCACACAGAACACTGAAAAGTCTCGAGTTTTTTGGCCTTGCTTTGACAAAGTTGACGATTTTTACTGCATCGTCAAGAGTTATTTTCAGACACTCGCCCAAACTTTTAAATGCAAGAGCTTCTCTATGTATGCTGCAATGTGTCCATTTGACAAAGGGAGCTACTGACCTAACTCTGCCGATTAACCCCCTATGAATACCAGACATAGCTCGAGCCCCGTCAGTTGTCAAACCTACACAATTTGACCAATCTAATTAATTTTCTGTTATAAAATTGTCAACCGACTTGTAAATAAATTTAAAACATAAATTGTAAAATGATTGAATCAGTAAACTTACACTATCCAAGAGAATGCCTAAATTAATATTTTATCGCGAGGAAAGATTTATTAATAATGTACTTATTTTGCAATATTTTAATATTATTTCTTGAGTTCCGGCCAGCATCCGCGGCCCAGTAGCGAGCTGCCTGCGGCCCACAAGTGGGCCGCGGCCCAGCAGTTGGGAACCGCTGCCGTAGAACGGCGTTCCTTCGAGGCATGAATATATGTTTTTTTCTAGGTCACATTTGTGTGTTAATACCAATGCTTTTCCTACGCAAATTTAATAACATATCCTCTCGACTTTTCGTACGTGGTTAGATAATGATATTATTAAGGCAATAACTATTTGAATAAATTGGAGCTCAAATCGAGAAAAATAAACATACGTACCTATATGATTATAGAAGTATAGGTTGTGGCAACTCGAAATGGGACACGCCGAGGAGTCTGGACGGGCCTTATGACGTACGCAAGCCAACTAGTACTACGATCATACTCAATTGAAAAAATAATAAACCTTTGTGAAATAATTTGCAGCGTTTTTTTTAACATTTAATGTGAGCAGATTGTTTAGCATCCAACCCGCCAAACTCGAAAGGCTAGCATCCGCTTTAAGAAACACTTCCTCCCAATCCTTTCCCACCACTAGAAGGGCCGTGTCATCCGCGAATAGGAAAAATTTACATAAACCGGTAGTGCAGGGTAAAGAATTAATATAAATCAAGAATAAAATAGGCCCAAGAGTTCCCCCCTGAATTACCCCTTTAACCAGTCCTTGTAGACAACTTGTGTTGTTTTAGAGAGAATGCTTCTGCAACTGATTTTTCATTAACCTTAATTTATTGATCATTCAAGATTTTATTTTCCCTTGTCATCAATCCTGAGAATAGGTATTAACCGAAACTTATCATGTGAGAAACTTGTGAAAACATTAAAATTTGTTAGGATTACCTACTTTGACTTAAATCCTGTTCTCCTTTGGGAGCATAGGGCAGAAACAAGCTCGTTCCAGTCGGATCGGTTTGGCGCGATTCTCCTAACTTCGTTCCAGGTTTTAGCGAATTTTTGAAGAAAATTAAGCTATTGCTCTCGCCTCAAAATTTGTAGATTGTGAATTTTTGAAAAAAATTTATGCAGAAATCCGTTTCAGGCTATTCTGAATCATATTCTGAAGTTTAACGCATTTTTTTATGTATGTATGTATGTGCCATTCCAGACGATAACTGTCCGTAGAATTGTGCCAGAAACTTCAAACAAATTTTAAAATGTTAAGGACACAAAAAAAAAGTTCAAGTTCGTTGGCCAGCATGATCGGATTACATCTTCGGGTTGAAATTTTCAAAAATGTAGTCAAAAATTTCAAAATAGCCTGTTTTTTGCGATTTGTTGTGCGAAATAATTTTTTCAGCATACTAACATGTGGTATATTCGGAATCAGCGTAAAATTTCCTATAAGAATATGTAACAAGTTTCTAAAAATTTCAAAGTTGAAAAATCAGTCAAAAATCGAAATAATGCCGTTCACTAGTTGTAAAAATCGGTAATATTTGCATGAAACATTTGCATGAAACATCTTCGAAAATTCGCTCATAGGTTCATGCTGCATGACTGGACTTTTTGATTAAAGATGAAAAAACAAATAAAATATTACCTTGTTAAACATTTTTTGTTCATTACTGGTAAATGTGAAACAGTGAATAATTAACTTCGATCGAAAAACAATGGTTGCATTAAAGAAAACACGATTCGTTTCTTTCTTCATCGAAACGGTAAGTAAGTTGATTATGTACTTATTATGTCTATTGATTATGTATTGTTACCGTTACCAAAAGCGATAAACGAGAGTCAAATACAGCAGGTTCCTACCGTAAAGCCGCGTTTACACCGGAGTTTGAAACACGAGTTGCAAACAGAAATTGCAAACATCTCTAAAAACGCGCATTTTTATACGAAACATTTCGCTGTTGCAAACAGTTTTTCAGTGTTTGCCACCGAAATTTTTGTTTCCACCTGAAGTCGGTAAAGATCAAAGGGAATTGCAAACTTTTCTTTGCAACACTGGTTTCGGTCACTATGTGCCGTTGAAACACGAAACAAACCCATTTCCCTTGATATCATGAACAGGTAACTCAAGCTTGTGTATGAATCTACGGTAGCTAAAAAAGTTCCAGTCATGCAGCATGATCGTATGAGCGAATTTTCATAAATGGTCGTATTACATTTTTGTTAAATTCTGTTGAAATTTGAGCACTTTGGGGACAAATAAAAATTTTATTATACATTTTATAGCAAACTAACTTTTTGTCAGTAATATTCCAATGAACAAACGATTTTGTGGATTTTTACAATTTTTTCAAGTGTTCCTATCGATTTTTAGCCTATTTTAATGAAATTTAAGTACATTTTTCAGTACAATTTTGTGCTTAAATTTTTAAATGTCCTAGTTCATGTTCGATTAATTTTTTTCGAGTAGCATTCTGCTAAAAAATAGAAATTTGTTAATTTTTAGCGGTTTTTTTGCCTTTTTTAGTGATTTGTTTTAGTACATTTTTTGAAATTTGACCAATTTAATGTACTCTAAAAGTGTTGTCCAATGAACTCATCCTTTCTTTTGAAATGCTTGATTTTTTGGCGAAAGAACGAAGTTTTTATCTCAATTCTATCGAGAGTTATCGTCTGGAATGACACATACATTTATATACTTATATATATATATATATATATATATATATATATATATATATATATATATATATATATATATATATATAAGCGTTCAAATCCAGGAATCATTTCAGAATGCCACAAACCGGATTTCGATGAAGAAAATTTTTGAAAATTTTTATTTTAAAATTTTTGGAGACATTGCAATAGTTTCATTTTCTACGAAAATTCGCTAAAAGCTCAAGGTTACGGCTAGTTTTTCCGTTACAGAAATTGCCTTTCGGTAATTCGTATCCATTTTCGAAATTTTAAAATGACATCCCGCACGGTGGTCCTCGATCGGATTTGACCTCAAAGTATGTACTTGCCTTTCAAATTTTCTTTCGAAATATGATTTGGGAATATGTTAGGATTATAATTAAGCAAAAACTGAAATCAAACATTGAGCCGTTTTTTTTTTAAATTCAGTTTTTAATTTTTTAATTGATACTTTAATCATGAAAATACGGTATAATCGCCAACATTCAGAAAAAAATATTATTTATGTGTCATTATACAACAGAATCTTCATCTAGTTTCATAGTTCTGACCTTATTTTGTGATCAAATACATATAATTAGAAAAACAAAAATAACAACATTTTATTGAACAAAATAATGATTATATTTGCATGAAGCTCTTTATAAATGCCTGTGAGTATGGGTGTAGTATGCGCGTGTGTGTGTACGCTTGTATGTGAGTTTATAATGATTCATTATATAAATTTTAACATAAAATATATATCTAAATTGAATAGAAAATAAAAATAATGGCATTTTAACATTTTACATATGCAGAGAATTATATTCTCATGCAGCTCTTAATAAACGTTGTCCATACTCAGAATTGATTCGCGATACTTTATATTTGGCCCACGTCGCAGAAAAATCATGATGCACGGCCTCCATAGCCTGTTCACTGTAAAAGCCGAGGCCATTTCCGTGTTTGTTACAATTAAACACGTATTCATTACGTATCATATTATAAAAAAGTCCAGTCATGCAGCATGACCCCATGAGCGAATTTTTGAAGAATATTACCGATTTTTACAACCAGCGAACGGCATTATTTCGATTTTTGACTGATTTTTCAACTTTGAAATTTTTGAAAACTTGATACATATTCTTATAGGAAATTTTACGCTGATTCCGAATATACCACATGTTAGTATGCTGAAAAAATTATTTCGCACGACAAATCGCAAAAAACAGGCTATTTTGAAATTTTTGACTACATTTATGAAAATTTCAACCCGAAGATGTAATCCGATCAAGCTGGCCAACGAACTTAAACTTTCGTTTTGTGCCCTTAACATTTTAAAATTTGTTTGAAGTTTCTAGCACAATTCTACGGACAGTTATCGTCTGGAATGACACATACATACATACATACATATATACATACATACATACATATATACATACATAAAAAAATGCGTTAAACTTCAGAATATGATTCAGAATAGCCTGAAACGGATTTCTGCATAATTTTTTTTCAAAAATTCACATTCTACAAATTTTGAGGCGAGAGCAATAGCTTAATTTTCTTCAAAAATTCGCTAAAACAGGCTATTTTGACATTTTTGACTACATTTTTGAAAATTTCAACCCGAAGATGTAATCCGATCACGCTGGCCAACGAACTTGAACTTTCGTTTTGAGTCCTTAACGTTTTAAAATTTGTTTGAAGTTTCTAGCACAATTCTACGGACAGTTATCGTCTGGAATGACACATACATACATATATACATACATACATATATACATACATACATACATACATACATATATACATAGATAAAAAAATGCGTTAAACTTCAGAATATGATTCAGAATAGCCTGAAACGGATTTCTGCATAATTTTTTTTTTTCAAAAATTCACATTCTACCAATTTTGAGGCGAGAGCAATAGCTTAATTTTCTTCAAAAATTCGCTAATATGATGCTTTGAATTCATTGATGTATTCAATGAATTTTGGATCCAGCCTGACTGAGAAAGATGCTTTGACAACTTCATTGAACTTTTGGAAAGCATCAACGAATTCGTTCAAAGGAAATAGTTGCCGCATTTTGCTACAGAAACTTGAGTTGTTGCGTTCAAACTGTACGTTAAAATACATGTAATGAATACGTGTTTAATTGTAACAAACACGGAAACGGCCTCGGCTTTTACAGTGAACAGGCTATGGATGCCGTGCATCATGATTTTTCTGCGACGTGGGCCAAATATAAAGTATCGCGAATCAATTCTGAGTATGAACAACGTTTATTAAATACTACACGCATACTCACAGGCATTTATTAAGAGCTTCATGCAAATATAATCATTATTTTGTTCAATAAAATGTTGTTAGTTTTGTTTTTCTAATTATATTTGATCACAAAATAGGTCAGAACTATGAAACTAGATGAAGATTCTATTGTATAATGACATAAATAATATATTTTTCTGAATTTTGGCGATTATAGAGTATTTTCATGATTATCAATTAAAAACTCAAAAACTGAATAAAAAAAAGCCACAGTTCCTTTGAGCCTGACGGCTAAAATTAAAAAACATGAATATGCTTTAGCCGTACACGACTCACTCCTCGTCGATTCTCTGAACCCGACCCCCCATCGGCCTCTGAACTCTGTTTATCATTCTGCCATCAATCCTAAAACATGGAATCATGTTTTAGCTCCTCGCTCTCACTTTATTATAGAAATGATCACGACCATTGAGCTCTTGTGAGATGATGATCTCCTAATAGAAACTCGCGAGTAAACATTCACTTTATTATAGAAATGATCACGACGATTGAGCTCTTGTGAGATGATGATCTCCTAATAGAAACTCGCGAGTAAACATTCACTTTATTATAGAAAGAGGCTAAAGAGGCTACATACGAAATTACAGCTTCCTATAGTGTAAAGTATAGAAATTACCTATTAAAATAATTTAACCACCGCTTCACAAATCTAACCGTTCTCGCAATATTCGGATCACCTGCTATGAATCACATAATCAAAACACCAGCTCAATGAAATCATCAGAAATTAACAAGTGGTTGCAATCATGTTCACAATATCAATAATTGAGAATGATCACCTGTGTGTAAACAATTATTCATATAACCATGCTCATAACTCAGCTTGTTGGCCACGCACTTCGCAGTAGTTAATATAGTATGGTTGGATAAATCGAGAGCTTTCGAACGAATGGTCAACGAATTTTGTGGGATGAAAAACGAC
Source organism: Adelphocoris suturalis (assembly GCA_030762985.1). NCBI lineage: Eukaryota > Metazoa > Arthropoda > Insecta > Hemiptera > Miridae > Adelphocoris > Adelphocoris suturalis. The sequence continues at coordinate 126,682,336 of CM061042.1, read as the reverse complement.
GAAGTATCATATCCCTAGCAACGACTCGGTTGTAAGCGGAAATCATCACAATTATTGGCGCTACTTTCGTTGCACTCTCGTGGGACAATTTTCGGTAGTTAGGTCACGGCTAAAGCATATTCATGCTAAAAAACGGCTCAATGTTTGATTTCAGTTTTTGCTAAATATTAATCCTAACATATTCCCAAATTATATTTCGAAAGAAAATTTGAAGGGCAAGCACTTTGAGGTCAAATCCGATCGAGGACCACCGTGTCTGGAATGCAGAAACAGCCTTACCCTGTATCGTCTTGGCCTATGTTGCTTTGACAAGACGACACACGCCGCCGCGGCTAAAATGACATCCCGGGGAAGGAAACCAGGAACCAGAACATAGGTGAGTCATAATCAAGGTCGAAAGTGTTTCTAACATTTTCATGCAACATGGAAATTAAACCATGAAATAAAAATTGTAAACTTTTATTTGAAACTACTGTTTGCAATAAAAGTTCGCAACTTTTTGTTTGAAACTTCGGTGTAAACGCGGCTTAACTTGTTAAATAAACTGATGAACACAAACTTATCCCTATTAATTAAAATTGTATTCCATACCTGCTGTCTTATGTTTTTTAAAGAAGAAAGATGTTATCTTCCATGCTCGTTTCTTGACGGAGTTAAACTGAAACACTAAGAAAAAACTTTAGCTCGCATTTAACATGGTTTGGTTTCTACTGCTCTTCTACTCACGAAAGGTCGACGGTAGACGACAGCACGACACGGACTCAACACCACCGTTGCCAACCTGTTTTGATGATTTTTCCCTCAAACACTTCTCGGAATCTTAGAGTTTAACCGACGAAAATTCTGACACAAACCACGCGAATCTCCGATAGATACCCCGTGACACCTTCGCAGTTCGTGGGCCTACTAAAATTCAAACGATAAATTAGATGAATTGGCCGCCGTGACAGATAGTAAAACCGGTAACCTATCAAACCAGTTTCCCCACCGTATAAAGTTCCTTCATCTATTATTCTCGTATTTTGGTCAACCTAAAATCGCGACGGTGTCGCCCCCCTTTTAATCCGTCCTCGTAAACAACTCGTATGTTGTTTTAGACCGAATGCTTTTGCAACTGATTCTTCATTAACATTGCCTCCAAGTATTTTATCACTAATTTTTCCGATTTATTCATCATTCAAGATTTTATTTTGCTTTGTCATCAATCCTGAGAATAGGTATTAACCGAAATTTACCAAGTGAGAAACTTGTGGAAAAATTAAAATTTGGCTGGATTACCTAGTTATTAGTTTATTCGAACGTTTCTAAGCCAAATTGGTGATCACAAAAAGAACATTTTTACCAAACTAAATCTGTCTTTCTATACCATTTCCAAGTCAAATTGAGAATTTTCCAAGTCAAATTGAGAATTTTCCAAAACAATTGGAGAATTTTCCTAACTAAAAATGTTCTAAAAAAGAAAGGAGAAGGGAATCATCCAAACCAAAGTGACAATTTTTCAAAGCAAATCAAAACTTTTAATTAGGAATAAAATTGCACAATACATCGTTATAAAAGAAAGAAATTAGCATTTTTTCATTTTAAAAAAATCACATTTTTCATATTTTTGAGAAAAATTAGGTATTATGAAAACTCAATGTAGAGGGTTCCCAGTTGCTGCGTTCGTTAATTGCACGAACATGTCCATCATCCAATTTATGCAATCAGCTGATGAAATGGTGGTGATGCTTCGAGCTATCACTTCACTCAAAACGAGATCCTGCGGTGACTCACTAAGAACGTTTCTCACGTAAAGCTTGATTTTTGTGAAAGCATTCTTCTTTTTTTTTTCTTCTGCATTCTCCAATTGCTTTGGAAAATTCTCAAATTGGTTTGGAAAAATCTCAAATTGGTTTGGGAAAATCTTAAATTGGTTTGGGAAATTCTCAATTTGGTTTGGAAAAATCTCAAATTGGTTTGGAAAACTCTCAATTTGGTTTGGAAAATTCTCAATTTGACTTGGAAATGGTATATATGAAAATGCTCATGAACTGGGGAGCACCAAGCTTATCATTGACTTACCGCTTCTTTGTATAATGTGGATGTATCTCTCTAAGGGGTTCATAACTTGTAAGTTTAGCACTCACTTTTACACTAATTACGATTTCTTTTATGTTACACATTTTATGCCAATTACCACAAAAATAACATACAGGATACAGAGCATTAAACATCGACGACTTGACTTGACTTGACTTCTCTCGAATTTCTTGTCAGGGATTCCTCCGTGGTAGACATTTAGTAGGCAGGTTTGCTTCTTTAATCTTGTATCGAGGATGCGCTTGTTCCACATAGGCTCTTTTGTAGGGAGGTCGTTTGTATTGCACAGATCTGATGGCATTTCCAGCCGAGAAACTTCCAATCATCTTTTTTCGGCAATGCAAAATAATCGACGAGAGACATCACAAAAAGGTAAACAAACCGAAGCCGGCTGGAAGGTTATGGTATCATCATTTATCGGTTGGTTCACATATCGATTGTTTCAATCGTTTCCATTGGACTATTGATATTTCAACCACCACTGGCATTTACTTAGTTCGCGTAAAATTCTATTAATTTTATTTTACCACTATTTCTACTAGGACTCATACAAAAAATCCGGGACGATTGAAGACTTTTATCAGTTAGAAAAACATATTGTATGGTAAGAACATGTGGTATTGATGGTAAGAAGGACACAATCGATGCTTCTGCAATGAATCGATCAATCGAACGTGAATCGGTGGTCAGTTCAAGGTGGAGAAAGTAGGGGATGGGGAAGTGAGAGGGGGGGGGGGGGGAATATGGCTTATGACTTCCACAGCGAAATAAGGAAGGGCAAGCCCATAAAGAAATGGGGAAACGACTCTTTTAGCGAATTTTTGAAGAAAATTAAGCTATTGCTCTCGCCTCAAAATTTGTAGAATGTGATTTTTTGAAAAAAATTGTGTGCAGAAATCCGTTTCAGGCTATTCTGAATCATATTCTGAAGTTTATGTATGTATGTATGTATATATGTATGTATGTGTCATTCCAGACGATAACTGTCCGTAGAATTGTGTTGAAACTTCAAACAAATTTTAAAATGTTGAGGACACAAAGCGAATGTTCAAGTTCGTTGGCCAGCATGATCGGATTACATCTTCGGGTTGAAATTTTCAAAAATGTAGTCAAAAATTTCAAAATAGCCTGTTTTTTGCGATTTGTTGTGCGAAATAATTTTTTCAGCATACTAACATGTGGTATATTCGGAATCAGCGTAAAATTTCCTATAAGAATATGTATCAAGTTTTCAAAAATTTCAAAGTTGAAAAATCAGTCAAAAATCGATAAAATCGAAGATTTCTTCAAAAATTCGCTCATGGGGTCATGCTGCATGACTGGACTTTTTTTAAATATTAAAACGGCAATTAAATATTACCTATCAGCGGCATTTGGCCCTCCCTCGAACCAGCCTTGGAGGAGTGTTCCAAGTTTCTAGGTAACCGGACCCGCATAACAGACGTGCTTTGCGGGTTGCATCCTCGAACTTGATGTAATTGGTACTGACGTTAGTAATGTGAAATTAATAGAGAGTTTTTGGTGACCACTAACGTACCCTTAACGTCACCCTAACGTACCCAAGAGTACGTGACCTTGAGGGGACGTTAACAACGTCGTACGTTAGTGTGGTGTCAGTGACACTACGGTATTATGAATATATGTTGTTGCGTTGCTTGACAACGTGTTTGGTGAATACCACGTCATTCTAATAAATTATTATTGCTGGTGTTTTAACCCAACGTAACGAGTTCTATTATTTATATAAGTATTATTATACACATCATATTGAGTATATAACTTCACATGGTGTCAGGTGTATTTTAAGTAAGCAGTGAAGTGAAATATGGCTAAAGGAAAGAAGAAAATCGGTAAGAAGGTAGGAGAAAAGAAACACGTTTTGGAAGACGTGTCCGGATCGGAGTCCGCTGGAAGTCATCACTCAGGTGAAGATGATGAACATACGGGTTCGTTTACTCGTAAGAAGGTCAGTGCTAGGTCATTACCAGCAGTAACAAATCCTGTTCCAATAGTAGTAGGGCTCCAGTCACAGTTACCTGTACCAGACAGCTTTGATTTTACGAATCCGGCTAGGTGGCCTAAGTGGATAAAAAGATTTGAACGTTATCGAATTGCATCTCAGTTGTACCTCAAACCAGACTGCCAACAAATAAGCACGCTCTTGTATACATTAGGTCAGGAGAGTGAGGAGCTATTCAGTACCTTTGGGTTAGGTAATGAGGACGAGTTAGAGTTTGGAGAGGTAGTAGAGGCGTTCGAGAAATATCTTGGTTTGAAAAAGAACATCGTTTATGAGAGGGCCAAATTTTTGAAACGTAGGCAGGCTTCAGGAGAACCCGTTGATGCTTTTGTCAACGATTTGCACAAACTCGCTGAAACTTGTGAATTAGGCCAACTAAAAGATAGTTTGATTCGCGATTTGATCGTCATTGGAGTAGATAACCCCAAGCTTTCTCAGACCATGCAAATGGATGAGACTTTAACTCTGCAAAAGGCTATTACCAAAGCTCGGCAAGCAGAGGCTGTGTCAAAACAACAGTCAGTTATAAGGGGAAATTCAGGTAGCTCACCCCCTAAGGTAGACGAAGATGTAGGAGCGGTTACCTCCCAAAAGAATAAGAACTACCCTAGTAGCAATAGGGAGAAAAAAACTTTTCGATGTCGCAACTGTGGAACGACGCATGGACCACGGGAGTGTCCTGCATTCAATCAAAGGTGTCTGAAATGCAATTTGTTAGGACATTATGCAAAATATTGTAAAGCTGGCGAATCTAGGAAAATAAAAGAAATTGAGACCGATGAGGTGGAGGAATACCCTGAGTATTATCTAGGGGAAGCAAGTTTTTTGCAAGACACTGGATGTCCTACCGTCAAGGTGAAGATAAATGGCCAAGAAGTGGAATGTAAGATGGATTCGGGGGCGGACGTTTCGGTAATGGGCCATTTCCTCGCTAAAAACCTAGGTCTGAAAACTGAACGTACAAATAAAGCACTGTATGGGCCAGGACGGACCAAACTGGCTGTAGAAGGGGTGTGTAAAACATCAATCCAGTACAAGGAGAAGAGTTTGAGAGAGAACATTTACATTTTACCAACTCAGAATACCACCCTGTTAAGTAGGAATGCCTTGCTTAAGTTGGAACTCCTTACATTCAATATTAGTTTAATAGATGGAGAAACGCTTCATAAACGTCATCCAAAAGTCTTTGAGGGCATGGGCAAGCTGAATCAACCCTACAAAATCAGTTTGCATGATGATGCAAGACCCTATGCCGTTATGTCTCCTAGGAGGGTAGCTGTATCTTTACATAAGCAAGTCAAAGAGGAATTAGACAAGATGGTTAAGGAAGAGGTAGTTGAGCCAATAACCGAGCCGACAGATTGGTGTGCACCAATCGTTGTGGTCCCTCGAAAAGGGGGTCGCATTAGGCTATGCGTTGATTATACAAAATTAAATCAATATGTTAGACGAGAAATGCTACAACTCCCTTCCGTAGACGAATCATTAGCAAAACTTGAAGGAGGGAAGTACTTTAGTAAAATAGATGCTGCAAATGGGTTCTGGCAAATCCCTCTTCATGAAAATTCTTATAAACTCACCACATTCATAACACCGTTTGGAAGGTACTTTTTCAAAAGATTACCATTTGGTATTTGTTCAGGACCAGAAGTCTTCCAATTCCGACTGAGTCAGATTCTAGCAGATATTCCTGGAGTAGTTAATCAGGCAGACGACATTTTGATCGTAGGGAATACAGAAGAGGAACATGATCGGAGGGTGGAAGTGGTACTGAAAAGGCTCACAGAGAATCATATAACTCTGAATAAAGAGAAATGCTCCTTTGGAGTCAAAAAGGTGGTGTTCTTGGGGCACATTATTTCAGAAAAAGGTGTTAGTATCGATCCAAGCAAAACCAAAGCCATTCTTGCAATTAAAAGTCCAAAAAACATTTCGGAAGTAAGCCAATTTTTGGGAATGGTCAATCAGCTCATGAAATTTATTCCCAATCTGGCAGAACTGACAGCACCTCTTAGGTGTCTCCTCAAAAATGGGACAGAATGGACTTGGAACGAGCCCCAAGAACGAGCATTTGTGAAACTAAAGAAAGAAATTACAAGTACCCCAATTTTGGCCAATTATAGGAGAGAAGCTGACATAAGAGTCACAGCTGATGCATCATCATACGGTCTTAGAGCTGTGGTCGAACAATGGGATAATCAAGAGTGGCGACCACTAGCATATGCGTCTCGAAGCCTGACTGAAACAGAGTCAAGATATGCCCAAATAGAGAAGGAGGCTTTGAGCTTAACTTGGGCTTGTGAACGATTTGCGAGTTTGATCTTGGGAAGAAAGTTCCAGCTGTACACTGATCACAAACCTCTGGTAGAAGTGTTAGGATCTAAGCCAATGTCAGATCTATCAGCCAGACTTCAAAGATTTCGTATGAGATTGTTGAATTTCGATTATGAAGTAATATACTTACCAGGGAAAGCAAATGTGACGGCTGACTGCTTGTCCCGAAATCCTGAAGAAACAGTGGAAGACGAAATAGCGACTGAAAAGGCTATGGAGGAAGCAATTTTCATCAAAAGTGTCGTACAAGCATTGCCCTGTACTGACCAGCGACTTCAAGAAATCAAGAATGCTCAAAAGGAAGATCCAGAAGGGCGGTTATTGTACACATCCATAACAGAAAACAAATGGAGAAAAAATTCGGTATTTTGGAAATACCGCGACGAATTGGTTCTTGAAGAAGGATTGATTGTAAAGGGAAGACGACTGTTCATCCCTCGATCTTTAAGGAAGGAAATATTGACTAGACTGCACGAAGGTCATTTAGGCATTGTCAAGTGTAGGCGAAGAGCTCAAGAATCTGTTTGGTGGCCAGGGTGCTCTATCGACATTACAGCTGCAGTGGAAAACTGTCACGTGTGCATTGAACACCGACAGCAGCGAAAGGAGCCACTCAAACCTACAGAATTGCCACCAGCACCGTGGACACACCTTGGAGCGGATTTGCTGGAGTGTAATCAGAAACGGTACTTGGTAGTTCAAGATTATTTTTCCAGGTTCTTGGAACTCGTCGAAATGAATTCTTTGACCTCGTCCGCAGTGATTGCGAGAATGAAGAACATATTCGCCAGACATGGGATTCCCCTAGAAATCCGAACAGATGGAGGAACCCAGTTCACGTCGGAGGAGTTTCAGAAATTCTCGAACGAGTATGGATTCAAACCTACTACTAGTAGCCCTCACTTTCCACAATCCAATGGGGAAGCTGAAAATGCAGTGTCTATTGCGAAGAGAATATTGCTGAAATGTCCAGATCCAAATCTTGGTTTATTGGCCTACAGAACAACGAAGCTGGAATCGGGCCTGTCTCCAGCTGAATTGTTGTATGGGCGGAAACTAAGATCGACACTCCCATCTGTCAGAAACTTTGAAGCTGTTTCGAGCGAACAGTTCAAGAACTTCCAAGAACAAGAAGAGAGCCTGAAGAGCCGAATGAAGAAAAATTTTGACGGGAGAAGCAGAGTGAAAGAGCTACCACCGTTAGGGATAGGAGACAGAGTCTGGGTGAAAGATTTACAGAGAAGAGGCACAGTGAAAGCTCGTACTGAACACCCTCGATCTTATCTGGTTTCCTGTGACAATGGTACTGAGCTGAGGAGAAATCGATGGCACTTGCTATATATGCCACCTCAAGAACCCACGAGGGAAGCATCCTCAAATCACAGAACGGACTGTGAGATACCAGATAACCAACTCAGAAGATCGAAGAGAACGACCAAGAAACCCTCAAGATATGAAGCTTAAGGAAGAGATGAGGAGGGGGAGATGTGGTGTCAGTGACACTACGGTATTATGAATATATGTTGTTGCGTTGCTTGACAACGTGTTTGGTGAATACCACGTCATTCTAATAAATTATTATTGCTGGTGTTTTAAACCCAACGTAACGAGTTCTATTATTTATATAAGTATTATTATACATATCATATTATACATACATATAACTTCACAGTTAGAATGGCTCATTTAAGGTCACCCGTTTGGGGACCTAAAGGCACACGACACCAGCCTAACCTTCCTGTAAATGTAACCCTACTGCTCACCTCAAAATTACTCGAATACTGCAGAAGTAAATATATATAGTTTTTCTTTTCAAATGCCTCATTACAAACTAATTATATTGATGTAGAGGGTAGGTTTTTGAACACCCCTCAAACTTGGTTATTTTACGTTTCAAGTCGCGTAGAAACCGAATGTCCCATCTGAAGTCCGCCTCCGCTGTTCAGCTTTACTAGCCTTCAACTCGCTTTCTGCTGAATCTTGTTCATATTCCAATTCCGTTCTGTTGTTTTCTTCGCGATTTCTTGTTGGAATCATGGAAGAAGAGATCTGCTCCTCCATGGTTGGAATCTTCACATCTGGTTTTCCTGATTCCTTTTCTTCTTCTGGTATACTATCTATCATAAATTCATTGTTCAGATCAATCGTTGAGCTTTCACACATCATGTTCAATACTTTCACATCCCTTGTGACTTCAACCTTTTTTTTTTTAAGGAATCCATACACGATATGCTTTGGACTGATTTGAATATCCTACAAATATTCCTGTTGGTTTTTGGTTCAAATTTATTTCTATTTGGTCTCTTTTTGAATACATGAGTTTTTGACCCAAACACGTAAAGATGCCTTACTGATGGCTGCCTCCCTGCCCATTTCTGAAATGGTGTTTCGCCATTTATAGAACTGCAAGGAAGTCGGTTGCATAGATAATTTGCTGTATTTACAGCTTCTGCTCAAAAATTTATTGGCAAGTTAGCTTCAATCAGCATGCATCTGGCTTTTTCAACTCAACTCCTATTTTTTCGTTCAGACATCCCATTCTGTTGTGGAGTGTACTTAGCTGATAGCCTTCGTTGAATCCCGCATTTCTTGAGATAGTTTTCAAAATTTCTGTTGCAGTACTCAGAGACTTCGTTGTCGGTTTGTAAGTACTTTATTTTATTTCCTGTTGAAGTTTCTGCCATTTCCTTGAATTCTTGAAACATCTCCAAAACTTCATTCTTCTGCTTCATAAAGTAAACCTGACAATACCGAGAGTGTTCGTCAATGAACGTAACAAAATAACGAGCACCTCCATTTGATTCCATCCCACCCCGCCTTCCTCAAATTACGACACTGGACTCAAATTACGACACTGGAAAAAACAAACAGTCGAATTCGAAATACTACCTACCATTTACACTGAAAGAACTTAAAAATTAAATAAAAGCAACATCAATGCAAAGAAGACTTGATAACGAGTAGAATTAATCAAGTTCGCCAACAAACAATTTGAGACACGATACTCTAGATCTAGACCCTGACCAACTAATCTAAATGCGTACTAAGGGATTGACTACTTGATGTTATGTACTTTTGAGATGCGAGCGTAGCGAGCATCCAGATCAGTAATCTAAGCAGAAAACTGATATGAGTAAAATCTCATGACGACTGGAAAGCTGGGAATGCCAAAGAGCAAGTCAGTGTATAAAGCCTCGTGTCTCAACTTGTTCGCGAACGTCTCGTAGTAGAATTTAGTGAAGGAGCTTCTCCAAAAGGCAGTACTGAAATTGCTTCACATTATCAATACTGTTGATTAATATTGTTAATACTGTTGGCTAGATGTTGAAGGTTTCTATATTTTGGTAGACCGGTTTGGTGGTGAACATCTGCCCGAAGGTTGACTTCCGTTGACGGCATTTCAGAAGACCAAGATACTCAAGATACTCTTGATCAAGAGACTACTGGTAGTTGTAGAGGAAGGAAAGCACCTATTTGGCTTCAGAAAACAGCATTCCACCATAGACCAAGTCCACAGAATTACAAGTCTCATTGAAAAAGCATTCGAAGAGAAAAAAAAAAGTGTGCTCTGCAGCCTTTCTGGATGTGTCACAGGCGTTTGATAAAGTGTGGCATGAAGGGCTTATTCACAAACTTCGCAAAATTCTACCAGCATGCTATGCAGCAATTCTGGAGTCTTATCTGACCGACCGATACTTCCGAATCAAACAAGACGACGCTTTCTCGAAGCCTTTGAAGATTCATGATGGAGTGCCACAAGGCAGTGTACTAGGCCCACTACTGTACCTACTTTACACTCGCGATCTACCAGAAACTGAGGAAAATACAACTGCCACGTTTGCAGATGACACCGCAATTTTGGCGACAGGAGAAACCAACATCGAATCAGTTACAAAATTAAACCACTCCATCCTCCGCATCCATGAATGGACAAAAAGATGGAGAATTAGATTGAATCTGAAGATTAGATGTCTGTACATGTTGATTTCACAAATAAAAGAATCAACTACGTGCCAGCCTTCCTTGACAACAAGGCGATTCCTTATGCCAATGAAGCTAAATATCTTGGGATGACACTCGATGCCAAACTGAGGTGGAAATCACATGTTAAAAAGAAAAAGTCTGAACTAGTTATCAAATTCAGGAAAATGTACTGGCTTATGGGAAGACACTCAAAACTGTCTATCCACAATAAGCTCATATTGTACTACCAAGTCCTCAAACATGTCTGGACATATGGTGCGCAACTGTGGGGGTGCACTGCACAAAGTAACCGCAACATTATTCAGCACTTTCAGAATAATGTTCTGCGTACCTGCGTTGATGCATACAGATACTTCAGAAACGACAGATTACACTATGAGTTGAAAGTTGAATCTGTCAATGAGGTTATCCGCAAGCAAGCGTCAATCACCTTTTGAGGCTCAGAGATCATGTTAACGAGGATGTCGTTCAGCTCCTTGACACCGAAGATCTACTTAGAAGACTTAAAAGAACTAAACCGCATAAACTAAGTGAAATAAAATGAACGTCAAAACTAGTGACTCAATAATTAGAACAATAAGTCTAAAGTGAAGTATATTAGATCTTAAGAAAATGTATAATAATTTATCACATGAATATTGCTTATAAGTTGTTATTACTTGGATATTAGTGGATATTACAATAAAACTTGTCAAAAAATAAAAAAATAAAAAAGATACTCCAGAAACCGAAGAACTTTATAGTGAAAGTGAGTGTGACGAGGAGGACGATGATGATAGATGCAATCACTCGCTCAGCTGCAGTTCACTTATTAGTTTATACAAATTTAATTCTTCGCAAATGTGTCAAATTAAGAAAAAAAATTCTTCAACGCATGAACCAATGGTTATGAAATAAAATAAGTTGAAGCAATGCACCAATCCTTATTCTCATTTCAATATCCCGTTTGACAACGTCTGATTTTTGAATGCATCTGCAAACCTAGTATGACGAAGGAGTCCAGAAATGTGAACGATTAACTTCTCAGTATGTTTTTCAACATTATGAACATTTGGTTAATTTTGGGTGTCCGATTTAGTTATATCCTTTGAAATGTTGTCTGCCGAAGTGAATATCATCTAGTGATACGCAGAAGGGTGAAATGTCGTAGAATTTGTTCATCCCTCCTAAGAGGCAAATTTTGAGTTTTAAATAGCTATCTGAATTTTGAACGCTCCTTCCCATCTTGTCTGACGAGTTACCTAGTTTCAAATTCAGCAGGAGAAATTCTCTGAGTTTATGCACCAGGCCCTGACGGAAGACCCGGTCAAACGCAATCTTAAAATCCACGTACACCGCCAATGTGCTCATTTTTCGATGGGCTAGAAGGCTATATGTATATGTATATGAAGGCCATATTGCTCCAAAAATGGTTCAGCCCTGCCCAATATCATTCTTTCGAAAAGCTTCGAAAATAAGCTTATAAGGGCGACAGGGTGGTAACTCTCCGGACGGTCTGCAGGCTTCCCATTTTTCAAAATAGGCACAATCTCGGCCTTTCTCAATTCGTCAGGGAAGTGGGTGTGCCAAACAGGGACGGATTGAAGAGGAAGGGGGGCGGCGGTAATATGCTAATAAATCAATAAAAAGTCCAGTCATGCAGCATGACCCCATGAGCGAATTTTTGAAGAAATCTTCGACATTTCAGTCGCTATTGATCGTGAAGATAAATTTTAGTTTATGATTTTGATAGTCAAACATGGAATCAAATTATTAAAAATAATTAGGAGGTACTCATACTTTATTATTATTGAACTAATCTTGTAGATTTAAAGACAAATGTAGGTAAATATTCATAGATTTCGATGTCCAATGTGGTCAGTATTGAAGGCAGTTGGAATCTTAACAGTATCCTATCATAACATCATCAAATCTTGACATAAAATAAAATAACATACCGACGTCATATGAAAGAAACGTATTTCCACAGCCAATCGATGATGAGGCTTTATATTACGAGTGATATAAAGTCAGTTGCATTCGAATCTAGTATCCTACAGCAAGAAATTGACAGACAAACTGTAGTCTCTGTGCATCTATTCACACAGTAAACTCATCAGTTGTGATTACATTTTTTTTTTTTTTTTTTTTTAACAAGCACCTACTACCTACGTTTTAAACAGCATGGTTCTAGAATTGGTTATACAGGGATACTTCCATAAGAGTAGTTCAATCTGAATTCGGACAATGTTTCATGCAAATATTACCGATTTTTACAACTAGCGAACGGCATTATTTCGATTTTTGACTGATTTTTCAACGTTGAAATTTTTAAAAACTTGATACATATTCCTATAGGAAATTTTACGCTGATTCCGAATATACCACATGTTAATATGCTGAAAATGTTGACTACATTTTTGAAAATTTCAACCCGAAGATGTAATCCGATCATGCTGGCCAACGAACTTGAACTTTCGTTTTGTGTCCTTAACTTTTTAAAATTTGTTTGAAGTTTCTAGCACAATTCTACGGACAGTTATCGTCTGGAATGGTACATACATACATACATATATACATACATACATACATTAAAAAATGCGTTAAACTTCAGAATATGATTCAGAATAGCCTGAAACGGATTTCTGCATAAAATTTTTTTTAAAGTTCACATTGTACAAATTTTGAGGCGAGAGCAATAGCTTAATTTTCTTCAAAAATTCGCTAAAACTGCAAAAATGCTAAAAATTCAAAACCTCTATGTGAGTACGAGATCATTATTTAGAATACGTTTTTCCCCACAAAATTAACTGTTAACAATTTCCTTGCACTCAAAAAGCTCAAATTTCAAAATACTTCGACATTATGCAACACGATAATTTACGAAAATTCGCTCATACGATCATGCTGCATGACTGAAACGTTTATTATTTCATACAAATTTCGACATGATTGCTTCATTAATAGCTACTGCGCATGCGCCAATGTGAAATCCTTGTAACGACCTTAATTTCCACAGTTATCATCTGATTTTGATGAAATTGTCAGTGAATGCGCAGGTTAGGTTGTAGATGGTTCCGTACCAATTTCATTGTTCTACACATCAGTTCATTCTGGCATGCGCAAACGTGAATTACATTGAGTGTACCTAATTTTGGTTTATTATTTCCAATAATAAGCCTATGTGATCGTGTAGCAACAAATTTTTATAACCCCCCCTCAAACTTTGTCACTTTACGCTTCAAGGTGCGTAGAATCCAAATTTGAAATGTCCGTCCGCCGTCCGGGCCATAAAAGGCCTAAGAATTGACTTTAAAAACCCGTCCTTTCGCACATAGACTCCATTTGGGGTCTAGTTGGTCCTAAAGTTTAACCATCCCGAGCGCTTTACTCGCATAGATGCTATGGGACAATCACGGGCGAAAAAGTGTCTTTTTAGAGGCTTTGAGTGAGACTTACGCCCGCACGCACGTCTGGCACGCTTGGCAGGGGGTCACGGTTGTTGGTGAGGGGGGGGGGGGGGGGGGGGTGGAGTGAGAGGAGGCGCCGCGGCACCTTGTAGTGTCTGGGGTGACCAGGGGCGTACCAGAGGGGTGTAGGAGAATGGATATTTATCACTTTTACGTGTTATACCCATATAATACACCGCGGTCTATTTCTAGGTCATATTTTTGTGTTAATACCAATGCTTTTCCTACGCATATTTAATAACAGATCCTCTCGACTTTTCGTACGTACTTAGATAATGATATTATTAAGGCAATAACTATTTAAATAGATAGGAGCTCAAATCGAGAAATATAAACATGCGTATATAATTATAGAAGTATAGGTTGTGGCAACTCGAAATAGGACACGCCGAGGAGTCTGGACGGGCCTTATGACGTACGCAAGCCAACTAAAACTACGATCGTGCTCAATTGAAAAAATAATAAACCTTTGTGAAATAATTTGCAGCGTTTTTTGTTTCTTAAGTGACCAATTATGACGTTTTACGCTATTTCTTGGTTTCTCTAGTCCGCTTTGGAATGTTCGGAAATCATTTTAAACTTTTCAATGATCTATACATTCATGAATTTTAAACGAGGAAGCTATTTGCCACAACCAACTTGGCAGACATTTATTACATTGTTCATAGTCTATTCCCTCTATGTACAGGGCTGGCCCCTGAATACAAATGAAGAGAAAATTGGTTGATCGATTGATATCCTTATGTGAATATTGCTTTGAAAATACATCACGGCACTCCTGCTGCAAACTCTTCTCTACTCTCGCAAGGGTCAACACTACTTATGTTCCTTCGCCACACAAAAGTGGCTGAACTTTCTCGCAGTTTTACCCATTAAAATTCGTTTTGTGTCCTTAACATTTTAAAATTTGTTTGAAGTTTCTAGCACAATTCTACGGACAGTTATCGTCTGGAATGACACATACATACATACATACATACATACATAAAAAAATACGTTAAACTTCAGAATATGATTCAGAATAGCCTGAAACGGATTTCTGCATACAATTTTTTCAAAAAATCACATTCTACAAATTTTGAGGCGAGAGCAATAGCTTAATTTTCTTCAACTATTAAAAATATAAAAAAATCGATTTTTGCGTCTCCAAACAAATGGTAGTTAAAGAGGTCTCTTTCGAGGGCTCATCGAAATAGTATAAGTAATTAAAAACCTGAGTTCACGCTAAAAAATAATAGAAAAATAAAATAATCTTAAAAAAGATTCATTATTTAAGATTTTACGGCCAAACACTGAAAAAGTCACACCTGATCTATTCACCGTCATATTCCCATTTCAAAATTTAACATTCGAGCATTAAGAACCCATGAAACTGCAAAAACGCTTGCATACGAGTCTGCAACACATTGGGACATTTCATATCTTTAGTTGCAGACTCGTATGTGTTGCAGACTCGTATGCAAGCTCTAAGAGCCACTCAGCTGATCCGGACCCTGGGCATCGTCAAGTAAATGTCCTAAAGAGGCTACGAAATTACAGCTTCCTAGAGTGTAAAGTATAGAAATTACCTATTAAAATGATTTAATCACCACTTCACAAATCAAACCGTTCTCGCAATATTCGGATCACCTGCTATGAATCAAATCATCGAAACACCAGCTCAATGAAATCATCAGATATTAACAAGCAGTTGCAATCATGTTCACAGTATCAATAATTGAAAATGATCACCTGTGTGTAAACAATTATTCATATAACCATGCTCATAACTCAGCTTGTTGGCCACGCACTTCGCAGTAGTTAATATAGTATGGTTGGATAAATCGAGAGCTTTCGAACGAATGGTCAACGAATTTTGTGGGATGAAAAATGACGAAGTACCATTTCCCTAGCAACGACTCGGTTGTAGGCGGAAATCATCAGAAATCATTGAGCATATTTCGTTACGTAACGTAACGTGACATAACGAAAATTTGGTTGTGTGCCATAGCAAAGACATGAAATGTCAAAAGATTTAACACGTTTAGATGTTGAAGATGTATTTTCTGAGTTTGCAACAAGAAAGTGTAAAATTTCACTAGTCAACAAATGTAGTAGGCTAATTAAATACATATTTGTTAATAATGTTTCAAATAAAACTCAAGTTTTCAGTACTATATCGCAATCCTGTTTCATTTAAAATACCCAAAAGCAAAGAGAATCATACACACAGAAATAAATACCTAATATGTAACTGTGTAAATAATTCCAAATTAAGTACGTCACTAGGAAAATAAAGTGAAAATACATTGAAACAAACTTGACACAATTCTAAATTTTATTGTTAGTTGGGTCAAGTTGGATTTTGCTATTATTGGGGGGGGGGGGGGGGAGAGGTTGTTTCATGCGCATGGGTGGAGAAAACGTAAATCCGGGCCTGATCTCACGTTATATTGTGTGCAATCGAAAGAAAACTATCAAAGCCATGCTTGTTTCAAGGATTTGGGTTTCGCGTATGCGCATCAGCTATGATAGAAACTTGTTTAAAATCACATATTATGGGGTAATCAAATCGTAAATAGCTGAAAAGACCAGCAAGTTGATAGAATAGAATAGTTTAAAGTTTTATTAGTGGCATAAAACAGGCAAGCCTAATTACAATAGAGAGTTTTTGTATTTCTCGTATTGGTATTTTTCGTAAACACGAAAACAAGCTGTTAGAGCGAGCATGATGAATGCTAACCTTTTTGCATCGATTTCTCGTAGCGTTTTCGTAAGCCCGAGAGGAAGAGAACTCTTACAGAGACGTTAACGTGACTCTTGTAGTGAATCACTGCTCAAAACACAATTTCACAGTAGACAATTTCCAAAAAATAACATGAATTAAGAAAAAACGACCACTTACCTCTACATCATATGAAAACGATTCTGCCGTGAAGAACACGAATCTTTAAAACGTGTAAAATGAACCTTGAAACGAAATCTTGAAACTGAAATGAACCTTGAAAATGTTGAAGCTGAAATCTTCGATAAAACTTCACAAGCTAGAACAAAATGCCGCTAATGACCTTTCTGGTTGAGATGCGGGGAAAAAACACGAAAGAAAGACAAATACAAAGGTTAAACCAACAACAAAATACGGCACGGGGAAAATTCAGGCGATTTTGTCGGTGTGTAAGTGTGTGTCCATGCCAACTGAATGATAGTTGCTAAGTTATTCTAGAATGTTATCCTAGAGGAAGGTCAAGTTTTCGTCTCGTAATTGCGATTCCGAAAAAGCTGAGCACGAGTAAAGCTGACTCTTCCCGTTCCGAAAAGCGTTTCCACGTTACGAAAACCTCTTCTCGTTTCGGAAAGGCCATTATCGTATACGAGAAAATGAATACGAGAAGTACAAAAACTCTCTAATATGGCACACGTCAGACAATTGTACAATAACAAAGTTTTAACAATGAATTAAAAAATAAATAAATTAAATAAAAATTTGAAAAAATAAGTATATTGGACTACAAAAATTTGAGCCATTGGTCCAACAAGGTAGAGCAGCATAAAGATTTGAACTCGCCGAAAGAGCTGTGAAAGATATCGATTTTGGGTTTAAACTCTCAACTAAATTGTATGACAATACGGATCTATGACTCAGCATGCAAAATAACGGCATGGAAGGATTAAGGTGATGGAGAATTACGGCCATAATTTAAGTGACGCTAAATTGAAAAGTGACGCCAATTTTCCCATTCGCCGTTAGTTTTACCTTGTTGATCGCTGTTTTGATTGCTCTTTCCCGTTTTCCCGAATCTCGTATTTTTTATTTTTTTGTATTTTCTATTCATATATCTATTTATTTTTACTTTTCTCTATTTTAAAGAGAACGATTTTGTTATGGATCGCTTCATGCATCTATATTCCGTGGGCCTTATCTCCGCCGAAGAGTTTATACTCGTTTTGGATAACTTCGTGGAAAACGAGGGCCGACCCCGAATTCCTCGTCAGTTAGCAGAGGAGTTTGGAAGATTTTCACTTGACGGAATTTCGGAAGAAGATGCTCTTCTCCAGTTTCGATTTCGGAAACCTGATATTGATTTGTTGTTGGTACATCCCGGGGTTTCGGAAATCGTTCGATCCAAGGGATATAAAGTTCCTGGCACTACTGCTCTTTGTATTCTCTTGCGACGATTATCATACCCCAATCGTCTGACAGATCTCGAGAGGATGTTTGGCATGAGCGCTGTATGTACCGTACGTACATACCTACCTATGGAAAATCGAACTGGCAAACGTTTACAATGGTCTTACAAGGCAACGCAAATCATTTTCAATCTTCCACGGAATGGTTTTGACGCACAGGTTTATGCACAAACAACATAGTATTGTAGTTTGTTCATGGGCATGAGTGTAATCCAATGTTTTGTTGACAGGCGATGTCGAGGAAGTGTTACCATCCCGTGAGGTTATTTTACCTCAACGGCGAGACGTTACGTTCATGACCGTTTTGACTGAGTACCGTTGTTTACCGGCCTATTACAGTCTTAGTTTAGCGCCAAAACGTAAATTCACACCGTTATAATGCTCATGCGCGCACGCATGCGCAGAACATACTCACTAACGTCGTTAGCTTCGCCGTACCGTTAAAAATCGTCTTTAGGAACTCTCTGTTATTGAAAGCTATTTTCTGTATTATACCTAGTTTAAAATTTGGTTTTTTTGAAATTAGATGGAGAAAAAACAGAAAGATCATCTTTTCCTCATTTATCTACGGAGAAAAGAACAGATATATGTTACTTTGAGGCAAACGAGTTTGCAAGGTAGGTATCTAGGATAAAAATGAGAATATTCAAGAATAATGAATGAAATAAAAATATTTAATTACAGATAGGTAATTAGGTACGCTAATTCTACGTAAGTTATTAACTTTGATTATTTTCAAAAAATTAGAAGTAAAACATAACAATTCCTAGGTAAAATTTGATTGTAGGTAATAATAATAACAACTCAAAAATACAACTTCATCCAACTAGTTTCTTCATTTTCTTGAATTTTTTTCTGTCTTCACTGGCACTCCATTTTCTAGATTTCAAAAGTTTTTCTTCCTTTCGTAACTTATTTATATTCTTCATTCTGATATAAATGTTCTGAGTCCTAACAAAGCACGAAACTACGAAATCATCAATCTCGGGATTCTTGTGTTTTACGACTTCAATTAGACGAGAAAAAACTCCTGCGTTCTGACAAATAAAATTCCCGTGAAATTCGTCTTCGATTTCCCGTACACAGTTCATGAATTTTTTGGATTTTCATGGATTTTCAACGAGTTTTAAATCGGTCTCTGTTTCGGAACTCAGAATAGCCTGAATTTCCTTGCGAATGGATCGTTTTTCCGATCGGTTTTTGCGATCATCGTTAGGAAAAGCTGTCGATATGGTTTTTGTCGCAGGAGATTTACCCAAAAGCAGGTGTGGTGCTGTGCCCGGTTTCAAATCAAATTTCGGAGGAACTCAGCTCTCAAATCACGCTTATAATCACTCTGATCAAAATGAGTAGAACATACCCGAGCTTTGTCTATCTTGAAAGAGTCTGCACGCTTACACGCCACAATCCACTTAGATCTCGTCTCCTTATCCTTCGGAAACCGGTGAAAATGGAGTCCAGGATTTTTCTCACCGTCTTTGTTCGAAAAAGTTGCTATGGCACAGCAAACCATTTTGACATTTTATGTCTTTACTATGGCACATAAATGAAAAAGCGTCACGCGGGGGAGCGTCACGCGTCACGCGTTACGCGGAGATTCCCTAATGATCCCACGATTCTGAGATTTGGTATGTAGCCCCTTGAGGGACTTCTGAACACAACTGAACGATCCCAGATCAGCTGAGTGGCTCTAGAATCCAGTTTTTTCCCTAATGATCCCACGATTCTGAGATTTGGTATGTAGCCCCTTGAGGGACTTCTGAACACAACTGAACGATCCCAGATCAGCTGAGTGGCTCTAGAATCCAGTTTTTTCCCTAATGATCCCACGATTCTGAGATTTGGTATGTGGGCCCTTGAGGGACTTCTGAACACAACTGACCGATCCCAGATCAGCTGAGTGGCTCTAGAATCCAGTTTTTTCCCTAATGATCCCACGATTCTGAGATTTGGTATGTGGGCCCTTGAGGGACTTCTGAACACAACTGACCGATCCCAGATCAGCTGAGTGGCTCTAGAATACAATACGGGGTTTTATAGGAAGGGGAAAGGGGGCGCAAAGACATAAAATGTCTCTCGTGGTTGCGTACTTGTACGAAAGCTGTATCCACCGTATGAGTTTCAATTTCGTTTTTCCCTTGCCAATTAAGTCTCATCATTGAAAATAATGTACCATCATTGAAGATGTTGATAACCTGCTAATACGCGACACAGGTTAAAGACGCCCGTTTCTGTTTGTGTCTTCTCTGTCTACTGGCACAATCCCTACCCATTTCATCAAAATCGATCCATCAGTATCGGAGCTTCGTCAATAACAACCAATTTCAGGTTTGACATGTGCAATGATTAAATATTTAATCAAAATTAGTAGGATGCCATCGTGAGTTTAAAAACTTCACTCACCAACGAAATTAGAAACGTGAATGAGGGTATAAGCGCAATGCACAGGCGAGTGAAAGGTGGCAGAGGGGACCAGCGACGTGGCGCTCCTTGGGTTTTCCCTAAACGCCTTCAGATTGACAGGTACCGTCTAGTAAAGTAACCGTGGGCTGATCTGTCTAATATGAAAAGACGGTACCCTAATAGAAAAAGTGGCTAATGTGCGTAATTAAGACCAAATTAAGTTTGACTCACCTTGTATGGAGGCGCCCATTTCAGACGGCGTGTTAGAGGAGCCGGATAATCACCTTTCCATCGTCTCACCCCTCACATCTTGACGGATAAATTGATTAAGGCGGCCTTCCCTTATGGGCGCGTGTTCGGCAGGCTCAGAATGGGGAGTTTGGGATGTCCTACCTGATGAATGATTCATTTAAGTCGTATTAACAATATTACGGCGTGACAAACTTCAGGGTTCGATTCTACGACTTATTTCCAACAAAAAATGCCTCAAGCTTTCCAAACAAAAGGATGAGTTCGTTGGCCAGCACGTTTCGAGCGCATTAAATTGTTCAAATTCAAAGAAATGAGCTCAAAAAATGGCAACAAACGGCTAAAAATTGGTGAATTTTTATTTGTTGGCAGAATGTTGCTTTAATAAAGCTTACTAATTACAAAATAGAACATTCTAAAATTGATGAACAAAATTACGCTTAAAAATGTACTTAAATTTCATAAAATTTACTAAAAAATCGATTAAAAAAAAGTCCAGTCATGCAGCATGACCCCATGAGCGGATTTTTGAAGAAATCTTCGACATTTCAGTCGCTATTGATAGTGTAGAGAAATTTTAGTTTATGATTTTGATAGACAAACATGGATTTTACAGAGTAAACTCATCAATTGTGATTACATTTTTTTTTTTTTTTTTTTTAACAAGCACCTACTACCTACGTTTTAAACAGCATGGTTCTAGGATTGGTTATGCAGGGTTACTTCCATAAGAGTAGTTCAATCTGAATTTGGACAATGTTTCATGCAAATATTACCGATTTTTACAACTAGCGAACGGCATTATTTCGATTTTTGACTGATTTTTCAACTTTGAAATTTTTGAAAACTTGATACATATTCTTATAAGAAATTTTACGCTGATTCCGAATATACCACATGTTAGTATGCTGAAAAAATTATTTCGCACAACAAATCGCAAAAAACAGGCTATTTTGAAATTTTTGACTACATTTTTGAACATTTCAACCCGAAGATGTAATCCGATCATGCTGGCCAACGAACTTGAACTTCCGTTTTGTGTGCTCGACATTTTAAAATTTGTTTGAAGTTTCTAGCACAATTCTACGGACAGTTATCGTCTGGAATGACACATACATATATACATACATACATATATACATAAATACATATATATACATACATACATACATACATACATACATAAAAAAATGCGTTAAACTTCAGAATATGGTTCAGAATAGCCTGAAACGGATTTCTGCATAAAATTTATTCAAAAATTCACATTCTACAAATTTTGAGGCGAGAGCAATAGCTTAATTTTCTTCAAAAATTCGCTAACAATGAGTACTCATGTAGCGCATTTCCTTTTAAGTAGATTAGTGTTTCGCAAGGAATGACAAAATAAGAATTTTAGGGGGATGTCAAATTAGCGTTAAGAGCTCACTCAGCTGATTGCAGTGGTTCGGTAAGTTAAAATCCTATTCTACCTGTCTTACAGAGGTTCTGTTTCAAATTTGAGCTTCTTAGAATAAGTAGCATAAGAATTAGCAACATTAGCAACCAGCAATTAGCTGATTGGGGTGGTTCGGCAAGTTAGAATTTTATCCTACTTGGCTCCCAGAGGCTTCGTTCTAAAATTCAGCATCATAGGATAAATAGCATAAAAACTGGATTTTTTGAATCACGAAATCAGCACACGCACGCTGCTGATTGTAACAGATTATGGGTACCTGGTGCTGGGCGTCCAGGGCCGAAATCTGCACAACAGAGGAGAGGTGTGACAGCCCCCTATCAGCGCATATATGTGCTACGTAGGGATCGAGCACATTAAATTGGTCAAATTCCAAAAAATATTCTAAAAAAAATCACTAAAAATGGCAAAAAAGGCTAAAAATTGGTAAATATTTATTTTTTGGCAGAATTTTGCTCAAATAAAGTTTACTAATTATAAAATAAACTTTCAAAAATTTATGAACAAAATTACGCTTAAAAATGTACTTGAATTTCATAAAATTTGCTAAAAAATCGATTTAAAAAAAAACTAAAATTCAAAACCTCTGAATAGTAGATCTTTATTTAGAATAAGTTTTTTTTGCCGTAAAATTAATTGTTAACAATTTCCTTGTGCTCAAAAAGCTCGAATTTCAAAAACAACGTAATATTGTGCCTTACGATAATTTATGGAAATTCGCTCATACGAACATACTGCATGACTGGAACTTTTTTTTAACATGTATCATGTTTTAGCCCTGGGGTCCTAGCTAATTTTGCGAGTCAATTTTTTTCCGCGCACGATATAGTGTTACATTGATTTCCGCCTACAACCGAGTCGTTGCTAGGGAAATGGTACTTCGTCGTTTTTCATCCCACAAAATTCGTTGACCATTCGTTCGAAAGCTCTCGATTTATCCAACAATATTATGTTAACTACTGCGAAGTGCGTCTCCAACAAACTGAGTTATGAGCATGGTTATATAAATGATTGTTTACACACAGGTGATCATTCTCTATAATTTATATTTCGAACATGATTGCAACCGCTTGTTAATTTCTGATGATTTCATTGAGCTGGTGTTTCGATCGAGGAGAAAACATGATACATGGTTGAAATTTTTGGTTCTAGAACAGAATTTCTAAGATTTTTTTCTGACTTTTTTAAAAACTTTATATCATGAAAATGGTCATTATTCCCTTTATTTGCACTCCTAAATCAAAATTGAGAATGCGGTTGGAAACGGTGTTAAGCCCGCCGACACACACCAACACAGCCAAAACACAGCCATACCACTGTTTTAGCGTAGCCAAAAAACTGGTCTGATATTCAGTAATTGAGCTTGAAGTTGTGTTTTTTCGGAAGGCCCACTTGGCTAAGCTACATCTTATAGGCAAGGCAGGGAGGATGCCTATTGGAATCGATTCAGGGGAGTGGGGGACATCCCAAAAAAAGAAAAAAGAAAAAGACTTATTTATTTATTTCCATTCCAATGTCGGTCCTAGGGACTTATAGGAGTGGTGAGGGGAGGGGGTGATTCATTAGGGAAGGCAGCCTCGAGGCCAGTTGGTCCCAGAGCGCTTCTACTCCAACAAAAGGTTGTCCCTTAAGCATTTTCGTTTTAGTCTCTTCCGGTATGTCGTTGGTTTTGATATGGCCTGTCCCTCTGGGTTGGCGTGTCCGTCAGTTTTGTTTTGGAGGGTGGTATATAATTGTCGGATTGTTAGCGAAATTTTGAAGAAAATTAAGCTATTGCTCTCGCCTCAAAATTTGTAGAATGTGATTTTTTGAAAAAAATTTATGCGGAAATCCGTTTCAGGCTATTCTGAATCATATTCTGAAGTTTAACGCATTTTTTTAATGTATGTATATATGTATGTATGTATGTGTCATTCCAGACGATAACTGTCCGTAGAATTGTGCTAGAAACTTCAAACAAATTTTAAAATGTTAAGGACACAAAACGAAAGTTCAAGTTCGTTGGCCAGCATGATCGGATTACATCTTCGGGTTGAAATTTTCAAAAATGTAGTCAAAAATTTCTAAATAGCCTGTTATTTGCGATTTGTTGTGCGAAATAATTTTTTCAGCATACTAACATGTGGTATATTCGGAATCAGCGTAAAATTTCCTATAAGAATATGTATCAAGTTTTCAAAAATTTCAAAGTTGAAAAATCAGTCAAAAATCGAAATAATGCCGTTCGCTACTTAGTTGTAAAAATCGGTAATATTTGCATGAAACATTGTCCAAATTCAGATTGAACTACTCTTATGGAAGTATCCCTGTATAACCAATCCTAGAACCATGCTGTTTAAAACGTAGGTAGTAGGTTTAAAAAAAAAAAAAGTAATTACCACTGATGAGTTTACTCTGTGAAATATTCCGTCCTCCGATTCTCTTGGTCGCTCTCTTCAATGTTTTACGCTCAACTGTTTTAGGACTTGATGTAGCTTTAATACTGACTGTGGCTTAGAAAATATTTTATTTTATGCCAAGATTTGATAATGTTATGATAGGGTACTGTTAAGATTTCAACTGCCTTCAATACTGACCACATTGGACATCGAAGTCTATGAATATTTACCTACATTTGTCTTTAAATCTACAAGATTAGTTTAATAATAATAAAGTATGAGTACTTCCTAATTATTTTTAATAATTTGATTCCTTGTTTGTCTATCAAAATCATAAACTAAAATTTCTCTACACGATCAATAGCGACTGAAATGTCGAAGATTTCTTCAAAAATTCGCTCATGGGGTCATGCTGCATGACTGGACTTTTTAGTCTCTTCCGGTATGTCGTTGGTCTTGATATGGCTTGTACCTCTGGGTTGGCGTGTCCGTCAGTTTTGTTTTGGAGGGTGGTTTATAATTTTCGGATTGTTCCTTGGTCGGTTTCTAACTGGAGGTCGGAATGGAGAACATCGTTTCTTAAGAAATAAGGAGCATTTGTGATTATTCTTAGAATTTTGTTTTGGAGGACTTGTATTTTGTTCAGTGAAGCCAAACAGGCTGATCCCCAAATCTCACATCCATACATCCAAACTGGTTTGATGAGTGTTAGGTACAGTAATCGCTTGTTGTTCAAACTCAGTTTTGATCTCCGGTTCAGCATGGGCCACAACATATGGAGTCTGCGTTTTAGCTCTGTTGTGGTGCGGTTGACATGCTGTTTCCATGTTAATCTCCTGTCCAGAATCAGTCCTAGATATTTTACTTGAGTGGCTTGAGGGATCATGCGTCCATTTAGTTGGAGTGCTACCAGTGGACCTTTTCTGAGCGTGAATGTCACAAGGGATGATTTAGTTGGATTTATTTAAACTTTCCACTTGTCACACTACTCCTCAGTTTGAGCTAAGTGCTCCTGTAGCTTTCGCTCAGTCTCAACGATTGTTGTTCCAGCAGATAATAGACCAGTGTCATCAGCAAACTGAAAAACCAGTGTCATCAGCAAGAAAAAGACCGCATGCAAATCAGTTTCAGACCATTCTAAGAGTGAATCCGCGAGAAAACCATAGATGTGTGTGTGTGTTTGTTTGAGCCCGTTTTGGGGGATACGGTAAAGATTTGGAGGAACTTCGTTATGAGCTATGTACGTTTTAAACAGCATGGTTCTAGGATTGGTTATACAGGGATACTTCCATAAGAGTAGTTCAATCTGAATTTGGACAATGTTTCATGCAAATATTACCAATGTTTACAACTAGCGAACGATTATTTCGATTTTTGACTGATTTTTCAACTTTCAAATTTTTAAAAACTTGATACATATTCTCATAGGAAATTTTACGCTGATTCCGAATATACCACATGTTAGTATGCTGAAAAAATTATTTCGCACAACAAACGCAAAAAACAGGCTATTTTGAAATTTTTGACTACATTTTTGAAAATTTCAACCCGAAGATGTAATCCGATCATGCTGGCCAACGAACTTGAACTTTCGTTTCGTGTCCTTAACATTTTAAAATTTGTTTGAAGTTTCTAGCACAATTCTACGGACAGTTATCGTCTGGAATGACACATACTTACATATATATATACATACATATATACATACACATATACATACATACATACATATATACATACATACATATATACATACATACATACATAGGTACATACATACATTAAAAAATGCGTTTAACTTCAGAATATGATTCAGATTAGCTTGAACGGATTTCTGCATAGAATTTTTTCAAAAATTCACATTCTACAAATTTTGAAGCGAGAGCAATAGCTTAATTTTCTTCAAAACTTCTCTAACAATCCGAAAATTATATACCACCCTCCAAAACAAAACTGACGGACACGCCAACCCAGAAGTACAGGCCATATCAAGACCAACGACATACCGGAAGAGACTAAAACGAAAATGCTTAAGGGAAATTGTATGTACAATTGTTAAACGTTGCAATTGTACATACAATTTCTTATCAGCCATGCTTCATCCCTTTTAGAAGTTTTCCTCTTCCTTCCACGCTTCTCAACTCTCTGGGGGATGACAGACCCTGTTTTCATCTTCAAAGCCACAATGTTGAAGACTCACTTTAAGCTGACTTCACAAGTTCTGGTGACCTCACGAAGTTTCATATTCTTATATTCCCGCAAAGTGAATTTTTTTTTTTTTTTTTTTTAAAGAAATATCCATTTTAAGGGTAAAAACGATTGCAATAAATGCGAAGAAATCAGGCAAAATGGTCAGAATGATGCAATACATTTTGATAACCTGCACCCTTGAAACATATTAAAAACTCTTTCCTCCACTTAATTTTTACTAACATTGCCTTAGACGATGCCTTGAATGACAAAATTGATGTAGATACACCCTTTCAGCAAAATTTTAGGGGAAAATGTAAAATTGCGTGTCTGTCACTCTTGTTTCCATTAATTCCCACGGTACTGTAATTGAGAAATCCGGCCAAAAATGTCGATTCACTGAACGGGAAGAGTATGCAGATCTAATGGAAAGTAGTGGGCGGAGCTAATGGATTCGGGAGAGTTCAAAATCATCTCCCGACCCTGTCATTAACTCCGACTCGATCAATAAACATCAGCCAAAATGGGTTGGCGGTATAGGCCTTTTCTTATGAGGTGAGGTAGGGCAAGTGCGAAGAGCAGGTAAGTTCGCTTTTTTAGGACGTCCCTTTGAAGCTATTGCAATGGCTCGGGAAATTTTAAAATCAAAATTTTTGTAAAATCTCTTAATTTCTTAATTGAAATCTGTTTAACGCTTTTTCATATGCATACATATATATATTAATTGCTATGCAATTCTTAGGCCCACCCCCAACAATTTTTTATGTAACGTCCGTAACGAAATAACGTCCGAAACGCACGTTCATGCGCATCGTGGGTTCGAATCCCAGCCAGGCTTGAAAATTTTTTTATATCCAAATTTTTTTATATCCATTTTTTTATGTAATTTATTATTTTATATCCATTAATTAATTTAATTAATTAATTAATCGTCGCTAGCATTGATAATATGCAATTAATAAATTGCATAGCAAATTATCCTCGTTTTCTACGGACTAGAAAAGAGAAAAGATCCGGCGAGGCGCGAAGCGCCGAGTATATATATATATATAAAAGCAAGCTTCCCAAACGAGAGGATGAGTTCGTTGGCCAGAACTTTTTGAGTTGGTCAGTTTTTGAAATTGGTCAAATTTCAAAAAATATAATAAAATCCCTAAAAACGGCTTAAAATCGTTAAATTTATATATATATATATTTTTTTTGTGGAATATTGCTCAAATAAAGTTTATTACCAGTAAAATAGAACATTAAAAAATTTATGTACAAAATTATGCTGAAAAATATACATTAAAAAAAAGTAATAAAAAATGGTAGAAAAATTCATAAAAATTTGCTCAAATGTCGATAAAAACTGCAACAAAAGCTAAAAATTCAAAACTTTATTTGAATAGGAAATTGTTAAGTAGAATATGTTTTTCACTATAAAATTAAGTTAACAGTTTCCTTGAACTCAAAAAGCTCAAATTTCAAAGCAATTCAACAGTATACAATATACGATTATTTACGGAAATTCGCTCATACGATCATGCTGCATGACTGGAACTTTTTCCACAATTATTGAGTTATCGAGGTGAAGCTTGGAGAGCATTTTCGTGGTTCCTGATACTAAGTTTTAAGCGAATAAATAAGTAAAAATCACAACAACAAAAACCCAAAAGATTTTGGATTACCCCAGAGGGGATGAAGTGGGGGTTATAGTCTCCAATTTTGTCGAGTGACATCTCATTTTATAGATTGTTTTGAGCTGTATACGATGGTGAAAGCATAATTGCAATATCTTATTCCGTTCTAGGATTAGAGCTAATGAGCCATGAAAAAGCCCAATTTTTTCTAAATGTACATATACCCATTTTATTCTACATGTACCCTATAAATATAGGGTGCGGCAGAAAGAGCTCCACGATAAGGAATGCTAATTCAATAAAAAGTAGCACGACACAATTTTTGTTTGTTGTAATTCCTAAATTCTACATATAATGAAAGCAGTTTAATTTAACGTGGTTTTAAAAATTATGCCACTTAAATGCTTCCTCCACCGGCGATGCTCAAATTTAGTCTTTCACGAAACTTTGCAATGAAAGATGCCAAGAGAACGACGAGAGGTGTGGACTGGTGCTCCATTTTGCTCTCGATCTTCAGCAAAAAGATCACAAGAAAGAGTAACATAGTCACAAGAAAATTGTTCAGCATGTCACAGTAACGATCAGAGGTTCCTGATAATGGACTCAAAGGGCTATTGCAAACTTTCGTGAAAGACTAAATTTTCGCATCGCCGTGAAGAGCAGCATTCAAGTGACATACTTTTTAAAACTACTTAAAATAAAACTGCATTATAAGTAGAGGACAAAAGTGACTTCTGGCACAGGGGTAAACACGGCGCAGAATACTAACCCGCACAACACGTGATACCAACCCGCACAACGCATAAATTGAAATTTTCTGTACATTGTGCTTATTGTGCTTAAATTATTCGCGGGGGTAGTAGGTTTCACGCCCTTGTAGTTCTCCCCTATCTAGGGGGGCGGCGGCTAGGAAGTAGAGCCTTGTTGGGGTTAATTGTCTCCTTCAAGGTGGTGTTTCCCCGGCCTCAACCGGGGGACGCGTTAAGAGGCCCTATGGTCTATACGTTTACCATCGTACAACTGTACAATGTGCTTCCGTTTATCGTAAATAATTGGGCGTTGACCTGGAGTCGAAGCAGACAAGTGCTTTAGCCAATTAAGCCATGACGCCAGATGGTCAACATTGATTATAAGTGTTCCATACGATGCATGCAGCTTTTGATCACCCATCCCTAATGTAATATAGTAGAACAGCGGGTTAGTATTCTGCGCCGTGTTGGCCCCTGTGCCAGAAGTCAGTTTTTTCCTCTACTATTATGTGTAGAATTTGGGAATTACTAAAACAATTTTGTATCTAGCTACATTATTAGCGAATTATTGAAGAAAATTAAGCTATTGCTCTCGCCTCAAAATTTGTAAATGTGAATTTTTGAAAACATTTTAAGCAGAAATCCGTTTCAGGCTATTCTGAATCAAATTCTGAAGTTTAACGCTTTTTTTTATGCATGTATGTATGTATACGTATGTATATATGTATATGTATATGTCATTCCAGACGATAACTGTCCGTAGAATTGTGCAAGAAACTTCAAACAAATTTTAAAATGTTAAGGACACAAAACGAAAGTTCAAGTTCGTTGGCCAGCATGATCGGATTACATCTTCGGGTTGAAATTTTCAAAAATGTAGTCAAAAATTTCAAAATAGCCTCTTTTTTGCGATTTGTTGTGCGAAATAATTTTTTCAGCATACTAACACGTGGTATATTCGGAATCAGCGTAAAAATTCCTATAAGAAAAAGTATCAAGTTTTCAAAAATTTCAAAGTTGAAAAATCAGTCAAAAATCGAAATAATGCCGTTCGCTAGTAAAAATCGGTAATATTAGCATGAAACATTGTGCAAATTCAGATTGAACTACTCTTATGGAAGTATCCCTATATAACAAATCCTAGAACCATGCTGTTTAAAACGTAGGTAGTAGGTGCTTGTTAAAAAAAAAAAAAAAAAAAAAGGTTATGATAGGATACTGTTAAGATTTCAACTGCCTTCAATACTGACCACATTGGACATCGAAATCTATGAATATTTTAAAATGAGGACAAAAGTTGAAATTAAATGAGGCAAAGTGGAGAAATGTCAGTTAAAAAGAAAAAAAAAGTCCAGTCATGCAGCATGACCCCATGAGCGAATTTTTGAAGAAATCTTCGATCATTTCGATTTTTGACTGATTTTTCAACTTTGAAATTTTTAAAAACTTGATACATATTCTTATAGGAAATTTCACGCTGATTCCGAATATACCACATGTTAGTATGCTGAAAAAATTATTTCGCACAACAAATCGCAAAAAACAGGCTATTTTGAAATTTTTGACTACATTTTAGAAAATTTCAACCCGAAGATGTAATCCGATCATGCTGGCCAACGAACTTGAACTTTCGTTTTGTGTCCTTAACATTTTAAAATTTGTTTGAAGTTTCTAGCACAATTCTACGGACAGTTATCGTCTGGAATGACACATACATACATACATAAAAAAAATGCTTTAAACTTCAGCATATGATTCAGAATGGCCTGAAACGGATTTCTGCATAAAACTTTTTCAAAAATTCACATTCTACAAATTTTGAGGCGTGAGCAATAGCTCGCTAAAACACGTAAAATTCGCTAAAACACGGTTTTACTGAAAAAACCTTTGAAAAATCATATCTCCAGTACGGATTGAGATAATGATATGCGGTTGGCGGCATTTGACTACATTTCTGATACAAACTAACGCAAAAAAATTTTCGTCACTTAACCGTTTCCTCTGTATATTGGAAATCGTAAACTCCAGGAATCGTTTCATAATGCCTCAAAACTTTTATAAAAGTTCCAGACATGCAGCATGATCGTATGAGCTAATTTTCGTAGATTCTCGTAACATTATATTATATTACTGTTTTGAAATTTGTGCATTCCGAATACAAAGAAATTGTTAACCATCAATTTTTTGGTAAATAAACTCGTTCCAATTCATATTCTACGAATAAAAACAGATTTTGAATGTTTAGCAATTATTCAGTTTTTCAATCGATTTTTCTGCAAATATTGATGAAATTCAAGTACATTTTTCACCATAATTTTGTGAATACATTTTTGAATGTTTTAGTTCATCGTCAATAGTCTTCTTTTGACTACGATTCTGATAAAAATATAAATTTAACAGTTTTTAGACGTTTTTAGTCATTTTTAGTGTTTTTTTAGCGAATTTTTGAAGAAAATGAAGCTATTGTAGAATGTGAATTTTTAAAAAAATTTTATGCAGAAATCCGTTTCAGGCTATTCTGAATCATATTCTGAAGTTTAACGCATTTTTTAATGTATGTATGTATGTATATATGTATTTATGTATGTATGTATGTATGTGTCATTCCAGACGATAACTGTCCGTAGAATTGTGCTAGAAACTTCAAACAAATTTTAAAATGTTAAGGACACGAAACGAAAGTTCAAGTTCGTTGGCCAGTATGATCGGATTATATCTTCGGGTTGAAATTTTCAAAAATGTAGTCAAAAATTTCAAAATAGTTTTTGTGATTTGTTGTGCGAAATAATTTTTTCAGCATACTAACATGTGGTATATTCGGAATCAGCGTAAAATTTCCTATAAGAATATGTATCAAGTTTTCAAAAATTTCAAAGTTGAAAAATCAGTTAAAAATCGAAATAATGCCGTTCGCTAGTTGTAAAAATCGGAAATGTTTGCATGAAACATTGTCCAAATTCAGATTGAACTACTCTTATGGAAGTATCCCTGTATAACCTATTTTATACCAATTTTAACCAATTTTATGTCAAGATTTGATGATGTTATGATAGGATACTGTTAAGATTTCAACTGCCTTCAATACTGACCACATTGGACATCGAAATCTATGAATATTTACCTACATTTGTCTTTAAATCTACAAGATTAGTTTAATAATAATAAAGTATGAGTACCTACTAATTATTTTTAATAATTTGATTCCATGTTTGTCTATCAAAATCATAAACTAAAATTTCTCTACACGATCAATAGTGACTGAAATGTCGAAGATTTCTTCAAAAATTCGCTCATGGGGTCATGCTGCATGACTGGACTTTATTTTTTCCATAATTATCTATGTTTGAGCTTATTTGAAGGTCTTCGAAGGGCACTTTTTAAGAACCCAAGTACTATTGTTATAGGAAATTCAACGCTGATTTCGGAAATAAGGTCAAAAGTTGAAATAAAATGAGGCAAAGTGGAGAAATTTTCAGTTTAAAAGGAAAAAACACGGTTTTACTGAAAAAACCTTTCAAAAATCATATCTCCAGTACGGATTGAAATAAAAATATGCGGTTGGCGGCATTTGACTACATTTCTGATACAAACTAACGCAAAAAAATTTTCGTCACTTATCCTATTCCACCCTGTATATTGAAAATCATCGCACACTCCAGGAATCGTTTCATAATGCCTCAAAACTTTTATAAAAGTTCCAGTCATGCAGCGAATGCAATTTTCGTAGATTATCGTAACATTATATTGTATTACTGTTTTGAAATTTGAGTACAAAGAAATTGTTAACCACCAATTTTTTGGCAAATAAACTCGTTCCAATTCATATTCGAATAAAAACAGATTTTGGATGTTTAGCCATTTTTCAGTTCTTCAATCGATTTTTCAGCAAATATTGATGAAATTCAAGTACATTTTTCACCATAATTTTGTGAATACATTTTTGAATGTTCTAGTTCATCGTCAATAAACTTCTTTCGACTACGATTCTGATAAAAATATAAATTCAACAGTTTTTAGTAATAATAATTTTAGTTAACAAATTTTAGTTTAGTAAGTTTTAGTGATTTTTTTAGCACATTTTTTGAAATTTCACCAATTTAATGTGCTCAAAAATTGTTGTCCAACGAACTCATCGTTTCTTTTGAAATGCTTGATTTTTAGGCGAAAGAACCAAGTTTTTATCCCAATTCTATCGAGAGTTCGCTAAAAGTGTACATCTTTAATTTTAAATTTTTTTGGAGGCATTGCAATAGCTTCATTTTGTACTAAAATTTGCTAACAGAAGGTATCGCACTTCACTGAGTAGTTAATTGCAATTTATTCTCGTGTCTCCTAAATCGTTTTAATTCACGGCGGAGGCTTACGGGCGGCTTCACTGCGGGCGGTACGAGCGGGGCTACGACGCGAGGTGATCGGATGTTCGGAGGCGACTGGAGAGAGAAGAGCAGGAGTGAACGGGGGCCGCCTCAGCTGAAGCGCTCGAAGTGTTCCCCCTACGGCCGAACGCGGTGGATGCGGCATTTTCGCAGGAGCTGTCGATAACGATAACTGAAGAAATCGTTCATAACAACAGGATCTAAAGATGAATGTATGTCATAAATATGTATATGTTACTGTAAAAACCCCATGTGCGGTAAATGTTAGGATTTACCAGAAAATCCTAGCATTTCCCAATATTGTTGGTGAAAGCCCGAAATTATATGAAAAACGGGTATTTACCGCTTGACAGTTGGTTAATCTTAGGATTGACTGACCAATTAGGTAAATGCCCAAAAAACCTTGTGTGACTGAGGCATTTCGGACTTTTACCAATCTTTCTTGGCAAATGTGCAGATTTCCCACTACTCGTTGGTAAATGTAGTACCTACAGAGGCTTGCATGCAGAGGCTTGTATGCAGAGGATGAAGAAATAAGCATTCGTATCGCTGTTCGGAAACAATCATTCGTCGGCGGCCAGGGTTTCTAAAATTGCAATTGTTTTAAAAAGTGTTCCACTAAAAAATGCCTCTGCAAGGCAGAAAATATGAAGTGCAACTCGAAGTGCCATAATTCTCTACCTTGTTGCAACAAGTAATTTATTGTATGTTCCTTGCTATCATTTTACTTGATTTTACTAAGTGAAAATAAAGTTTGGAAGTTTACAAAGTTAGTCACCTTTATTTCAGCTTTTACCGCCTAACGCTGGGAAATGTCAAGATTTACCACAATCGGTTGGTAAAAGTTCGAAACACGCTCTCTAACTGAAATAATGCTAGCTTTTACCAAGCCTCTTGAAAAATCCTAAGATTTACTGGAAAAAGTCCGATTTGAGTGCCAACACGGGGCTTTTACCATCAATAATGGGAAATGCTAGGATTTTCTGGTAAATCTTAGCATTTACCGCACTTCGGGCTTTTACAGTAACATATACATCAGTCTGCTTTGCAAATTCAAACCGTTGGAAATTGCGTTAAATTGGGAGGTCCTGACGCTCGGAAGGGGCAAACTCTTTTGCGAGGCGCATCGAGCTACGTCATGTAGGTAAATAGGTTACGTATAGTAGGTAAATTTTACTTTTGTTTTAGCGAATTTTTGAAGAAAATTAAGCTATTGCTCTCGCCTCAAAATTTGTAGAATGTGAATTTTTGAAAAAATTTTATGCAGAAATCCGTTTCAGGCTATTCTGAATCAAATTCTGAAGTTTAACGCATTTTTAGCGAATTTTTGAAGAAAATTAAGCTATTGCTCTCGCCTCAAAATTTGTAGAATGTGAATTTTTGAAAAATTTTTATGCAGAAATCCGTTTCAGGCTATTCTGAATCATATTCTGAAGTTTAACGCATTTTTTTATGTATGTATGTATATATGTATGTATGTATGTGTCATTCCAGATGATAACTGTCCGTAGAATTGTGCTAGAAACTTCAAACAAATTTTAAAATGTTAAGGACACAAAACGAAAGTTCAAGTTCGTTGGCCAGCATGATCGCATTTGTTGTGCGAAATAATTTTTTCAGCATACTAACATGTGGTAATGTGGTATATTCGGAATCAGCGTAAAATTTCCTATAAGAATATGTATCAAGTTTTCAAAAATTTCAAAGTTGAAAAATCAGTCAAAAATCGAAATAATGCCGTTCGCTAGTTGTAAAAATCGGTAATATTTGCATGAAACATTGTCCAAATTCAGATTGAACTACTCTTATGGAAGTATCCCTGTATAACCAATCCTAGAACCATGCTGTTTAAAACGTAAGTAGTAGGTGCTTGTTTAAAATTTCATTCCATGTTTGTCTATCAAAATCATAAACTAAAATTTCTCTACACGATCAATAGCGACTGAAATGCCGAAGATATCTTCAAAAATTCGCTCATGGGGTCATGCTGCATGACTGGACTTTTTTATGTATGTATGTATGTATGTATGTATGTATGTATGTATGTATGTATGTATGTATGTATATATGTGTCATTCCAGACGATAACTGTCCGTAGAATTGTGCTAGAAACTTCAAACAAATTTTAAAATGTTAAGGACACAAAACGAAAGTTCAAGTTCGTTGGCCAGCATGATCGGATTACATCTTCGGGTTGAAATTTTCAAAAATGTAGTAAAAAATTTCAAAATAGTCTGTTTTTTGCGATTTTTTCAGCATTCTAACATGTGGTATATTCGGAATCTGCGTAAAATTTCCTATAAGAATATGTCAATATATCAAGTTTTCAAAAATTTCAAAGTCGAAAAATCAGTCAAAAATCGAAATAATAGGTAAGTTGTAAAAATCGGTAATATTTGCATGAAACATTGTCCGAATTCAGATTGAACTACTCTTATGGAAGTATCCCTGACCACATTGGACATCGAAATCCATGAATATTTAAACCTACATTTGTCTTTAAATCTACAAGATTAGTTTATTAATAATAAAGTATGAGTACCTCCTAATTATTTTTAATAATTTGATTCCATGTTTGTCTATCAAAATCATAAACTAAAATTTCTCTACCCGATCAATAGCGACTGAAATGTCGAAGATTTCTTCAAAAATTCGCTCATGGGGTCATGCTGCATGACTGGACTTTTTTGTTATTTAGGGGAGAAAATTATATTTTAATATTGAAAAATATGGTTTATTCCATCAAATCGATGGTTTTCTTGAAAAATGGCACTCCATGAACCTACCAGTGTAAGGTCGGTTTCTGCGTATTTTTCTACGCTGGATCGAATGTTAACATTTTTAGATCTCTCCAATTCTGTTATAGCCTAGTTTTACAGTTAAACTCACAAATGTTTAGTTTGTTTGTTACGCTCAAATGTATGTGTGTTATGGGGTAAAACTAGTTAATTAAAGTGCAAAACTCGATTATTACGTCGTTGGAGAGATCTTCAAGCATTACCTGGTAACGTCGGTACGTTGATAACGTCAGGATCTTAATATGAATGTATTTCCTAAAGATGTATACATCAGTCTGCCCTGCAAAATCAAACCGTTGGAAATTGCGTTAAATGGGGAGGTCCTGACACTCGGAAGGGGCGAACCCTTTTGCGAGGCGCAATGGATCGAGCTACGTTATGTACTGCAGACTGGGTTAAATCTATACTATTAAATCTATACTATTAATAATATTAGAGAGTTCCTAGTAGATCCGTAAAACACAATACGTCGTGCGGTATCGGCAATCCGGCGCCGAAACTCCGACGCAATGAGTTACGGTGACGCATCCTTTTGTACAGATACATTAACGGATCGCGATCCGGAAAAAACGTAAAACGTAATTGGCTAAAATAACCTTCTTCCATGGACTCAAATAACCTCCAAGGGATAATTTCCTCCTTCCGTGAATTTAGCGTTACTAATAGATCCGTTAAGGACTTGACGTGACTTTAAGGTGCGGTAAATGTTTCTCGTTACCGCACGCCGTATTGAGACCGACGGATCTACTAACTCTCTGTGTTCCAAGTACCGCCAGTTCATGAACTTTTCGGAACTGGTTCGGTGCCGAACCTTATACGTACGTGAATCGTGTTCCAAGCGTTTTGAGTTCAGGAACTCAACACTCTCTAAGGTGTTCCCACCGCGTCGGGTTCATGAACTGAGTTCATGAAATTCTCAGACCTGCTGGGGGATAGGGTTGAGAACTCAAACTGAAGGAAACCTTTCTGAACCTTCACGATAAATGCCTTGTCATTAGCCTGCTTGATGCTTGTTGTGTTATCGTTTTTACAAATCTTTTTCAATTTGCTTCATCCAATAATTATTACAACCTTCAGTTTTCTTTTATCAGCTGTCTACGCATAGATAGAAAACATTTGTTTAAGGGCAGTTGGTAAGAGGCAGGCAAAGTCAAACTAATGTTTTTCTCGTACGCACTTGGCCTACTTACTTGAAAAAATGTCGTGTTTAGCACTTTTTAGCGAATTTTCGAAGAAAAATAAGCTATTTGCTCTCGCCTCAAAATTTGTAGAATGTGAATTTTTGAAAAAAATTTTATGCAAAAATCCGTTTCAGGCTATTCTGAATCATATTCTGAAGTTTAACGCATTTTTTTTTGTATGTATGTATATATGTATATATGTATATATGTATGTATGTATGTGTCATTCCAGACGATAACTGTCCGTAGAATTGTGCTAGAAACTTCAAACAAATTTTAAAATGTTAAGGACACAAAACGAAAGTTCAAGTTCGTTGGCCAGCATGATCGGATTACATCTTCGGGTTGAAATTTTCAAAAATGTAGTCAAAAATTTCAAAATAGCCTGTTTTTTGCAATTTGTTGTGCGAAATAATTTTTTCAGCATACTAACATGTGGTATATTCGGAATCAGCGTAAAATTTCCTATAAGAATATGTATCAAGTTTTCAAAAATTTCAAAGTTGAAAAATCAGTCAAAAATCGAAATAATGCCGTTCCCTAGTTGTGATTATAGCGACTGAAATGTCGAAGATTTCTTCAAAAATTCGCTCATGGGGTCATGCTACATGACTGGACTTTTTTTGTTGATGCCTTTTCTCAATAATGGCTCGAGGGATTTTGATGAAATTGTCAACAGTTACTCTTCTCCTGGGTAGGAATGATATCCCCTACCCTTCACACCTGGGAAAATACTCTGAGGTTGGCAATTAGCAAATAACCTTAAAAAATAGCTGAAAAAGCCGTTTTTTGCACCTTTTTGGCCTTTTCTTCAAAATGCTCAAAGAATTTCGATGACGAGGTTTTCACGTTACTAAAGACGACGCTAACGCTAGTTAGTGCATTAGCTGTGTTCCAACCACCGCAAGTTCATGAATTTTTCGGAACTGGTT
Organism: Adelphocoris suturalis; assembly: GCA_030762985.1. Classification (NCBI taxonomy): domain Eukaryota; kingdom Metazoa; phylum Arthropoda; class Insecta; order Hemiptera; family Miridae; genus Adelphocoris; species Adelphocoris suturalis. The sequence goes on along the minus strand of CM061042.1, from coordinate 126,643,972 downwards.
CGGCGCCGAACCTTATGCTCACGTGAATCGTGTTCCAAGCGTGTTTGTCATTAGCCTGCTTGATGCTTGTTGTGTTATCGTTTTTACAAATCTTTTTCAATTTGCTTCATCCAATAATTATTACAACCTTCAGTTTTCTTTTATCAGCTGTCTACGCATAGATAGAAAACATTTGTTTAAGGGCAGTTGGTAAGAGGCAGGCAAAGTCAAACTGATGTTTTTCTCGTAGGTACACACTTGGCCTACTTACTTGAAAAAACGTCGTGTTCAACACTTTTTTTGTTGTGGCCTTTTCTCAATAATGGCTCGAGGGATTTTGATGAAATTGTCAACAGTTACTCTTCTCCTGGGTAGGAATGATTTTGCTTAATAATTTTATTATTATTTTGATAGTTTATTTCTAAGAGGCTTTATATTTTTCATTTATAGTATGATAAGGATTAAATAAACTTTTAATGTGGTTAACTAGTTACAATGAAATTTACAACAGTTAATTATTATTAAATTCTTGAACTAAATCCTTCCTATACCCCCACGCCACTCTTCAATAAAGTCAAATTGGGATACTTCGACACGCCCAAGCCATCTAACCCTAAACTCCCTCAGAATGGGGCACTCACAAACGAAATGGTAGATGTCTTATGTAATTATTTAATACATCTAAACTTCATCAATGTGCACCTAATAACATCACAAAAATAGTATACGCTAACGTAAATACGTCAGCGGAAACATAACACCATTTACAGTATTCACATTTTTATGGTTCCTGACTAGGGTAACGGGACAAACCGCGGGTTTCAGTACAAACCGCGGGAACGGGATAAAACATGACAATACTGACGTTTCATACAGAGCCTCTGTGGAACTTTTGGGTAACAATGATGAAGTTGGAGCATCCTCTGTCAGGTATGTGAACCCCGCACCTATTTTATTGCCCATAAGAACCTGTACAACACCGGGTAAACCAGCAAGGTTTTATGTTCTGTATATTAAAGATTTTAAAAATTGACAAACTTCAATAATCTGATGCGAGCAAAATTCAAGTTGGTAGACATTAATGAGCTCGAGTTGTTTGTTTGCCGCACAGATAGAGTTAGGTCATCCTAGAAACGACCTCGCTTGGAACACCGGCAACATTTCAAAACCGCAATAAAAAGTCAAGTACAATTTAAATCGTAATTTCATTCTGCTCACTCGTCACTGGCCATATCATTGTATACACGTGTTGCCTTATAAAACAGGTAATACTCGTTCTTGATGGTGGTTTGCCAAGTCCTTTATGTAGGTAGTTGGATTGTGAGGGTGAATTTATTTAAGACATCTCTTTGATTGATGGATTATTAGTAGGTACCGTACTTTTGGGTTACTTGTAACAATTGTCAAATTTCAGAAGCTCTCCCTGGAGTAATCCAGCTTGTAAAATTCTGGATTTGGGCTTAAAAGGTCGAAGGCTGCCTAGAGAACAGAATACCATTAAAGAAAAATATTTCCTTCATTAGTATATATATATATATATATATATATATATATATATATATATATATATATATTTTTAAGGGCTTGTTACAAGTTACCCAACAATATATTGGTGCTCCTGCCTACAAATTGGCTAAAAAACTCAATATTTTATTTAGAAACAAAATCAACTTTCGGCCTCAACATACTGTACTAAATTCTTATGATTTGGTCTCCAAAATTAAGGACATTCAGATGCCTCCAAATGCTAAACTCGCCTCTTTTGATGTGGTTAGTCTGTTCACCAATATCGATGTAGCTAGCTGCAAAGATGTGGTATGCAGGCTGATTCACGGCTCTAAACTTAATATTTTCGAAAAGGATGAATTGTTTAATTTGATGTCTGTCTGTATGGATCAAAATTACTTTTTATTCGAGGGGCAATGCTATACACAGCCAGGGGTTGCTATGGGTTCTCCGTTATCTCCTCTGCTCGCAGATATTTACATGGATTATCTTGAGCAACAAATATTTACAACTTTTAACACAAATAATCTTCTCTATTGGTATAGATATGTCGATGACATCATCATTTTATGGAAGGGCACAGAAAGACAACTAAATTCTTTTCACGAAAAAATCAATAAATTAGATCCCTATATCAAATTCACCCTCGAATTCGGCGGGAATAAACTAAATTTTCTTGATCTGTCCATCTCTTTAGTAAATGAGAAGCATGATTTTTCAATCTACAGAAAAGATACATATAGCGATATAACGATCCATAGTAGTTCAAATCACCCTTTAGTACATAAGCATGCAGCCTTCCATAGTATGATCAACCGAGCACTATCTATTCCAATGAGTGAACAAAATTTATCAAAAGAAAAATCCATTATCAAAAGCATAGCGGCTAGTAACGGATATGGAGGAGATCTCGTTGATACCATATGGGATAAGGTTCTTAGGAAAAAGAGTAGGGAAAAAGTTTCCAATCTGGCTCGGGAAGATCTAACTTTAGAAGAAAAGCAATGGATAAGTTTACCTTATTATGGGAAAATTTCTGATAAAATTGGCAAAATTCTATCATCGAGAGGTTATAAAGTAGGTTTTAAAAATAAAAATAGTCTTAAAGCATTACTAGGATCCGTTAAGGATAAAATTAGTGTGCAGGATAAAAGTGGAGTTTATAAATTAAAATGTTCTTGTGGCTACGAATATTGCGGTCAGACTGGTAGGAAATTTAGGGAAAGAATAGACGAGCATATGGAGGATTTCAGGGAAAATAAGGGTAAGTCTACATTTGCAAAACATCTTAAGGAATCTAATCATAGTTACAATTTTGATTTGACAGACAGACAGTTTGTAGAATTTCTTCATTTTTGCCCAAAGGGAGGTATGTTGAATGTACTTGAAAAATTCGAAATTATCAAAAGTGACAGGTCTGGTAAATGTTTAAATGAGGATATACCTCAATATATTTCACCACTGATAGGTCCATTTCTGTAAACCTTGGAATTATCCCTTCACACTGTTGAAACCCTATTTAGTTATTTCCCCCCTTTCACTTCATCTGATTAGCTATAATCCCCTTTCACTTTGTATGCACTTAATTGGTTGTACCTCCTGCCCCTTTCTTTTCTCTCGACCAATGGGATTCAATCTCCCTTTCACTTTGTATGCACTTGATTGGTTGTACCTCCTGCCCCTTTCCTTTCTCTCGACCAATGGGATTCAATCTCCCTTCACCTGTCTCTATATAAGCTGTGTCCTTTCTAATGTGTCTTCAGTTATTGTTTGTTACTGATGATGGCCTAACCGTCGAAATCGATTTAACATTGTAACTCTTTATTTTTCGTGGAAATAGACAACGTTTTTCACTAACTTCCGTTTTATAATGGGTTTCCACAACTTCGTCGCGAGTGATTTAGTTCGTAATTTGGGTTACTTGTAACACGACTGAAAAAATGCGAAAAATCATGTTATCTTAGCTCTCCCTTACTTGTAACAATTTTTAAGTTTTAAAAAAAAAGGTAAGGATGACACACAAAAAATTAGAGAATTTAGGAACGTTTACTAATTTTAGATTCCCGTGTCACACACATTGGATCGTTTAGTCTTAAATCAGTCTGGGCCTATCTGGCTCCAATTCAGTAGGTATGAGTAGGTACCTAATAGGAACTGTTCATTACTCTCATGGTAAAAATATAAAAGATACAGCATAAAAATTATTAATGAGATTCAATTCACAAAATGGCACTTCAAATCACAAAATGTATTCAAAAATAAAAATAACAGGGAAATTTCAAATGAGTTCCTCAGGGAAGCAAAAGTTGCCCCTCTTTTCGTATTTAAGGGCATTCATGGCTCTTTTCAGTGTTTCATCACTATAATCCTTATAGGGACGAGCACCCGGTTTCCTTTTGTACTTTCCCATTTTTGTGCATCTAGGAACAAAAAAGAAAATAATAACTCACTAGTACAAGGGAGATAAACACAATACTCCACATAGGGTGGCTTGAAATAACATCAAGTGTCCATAAAAATCGAGGGATACAATCTGGAGGTAACTTGCAACATCACACCTACATGTTACAAGTAACCCTCAAAACAAAGACCACAGTTTTGGATTTGTTTTTAAAATCAATGATTTGACTTGAATGTGAGATCTGACTTGGAATTACTAGCTGTGAGTGCAAGCACACACCATAAAAACCTCACTTCGTTCACTCCAACCGTTTAGGCTGCACAGACCTTAGCATTTCGGTGTTGGAAACTGCCCATTTTCAGTCATCAATTCAAAAAAAATATTAAAAATTAGGAGAACTTCCCAAACACATGTTGAACGATGGATGACCTGACTGACTGACTGACTGACTGCATAGGGCTTCCGTAGAAAGAAATCTCAGGCCTAATGGCTTATATTTCCCCAAAAGGGCCCCTTAGGAAATTGGGGATTCTACGGCTGCGCTATGTCCCTAAATTTGTTGCTCATTTCAACAAACTTCTTGATCTGTTTCCAATCGAGGTCTCTGAGTGAGGCCCTTTCGATTGTGTTGTGTCCTAGGGCTTCTTGCCTAGATCTCCAGAATCTGTCACAGTCGCATAGAAAATGTTCAGCTGTGTCTTCTCCTCTTTCACACTCGCAGAGTGGTGAAGAAACCTTAGACATGATGTAAAGGGTCCTCTTAAAGCTGAAGTGCCCTGTGAGGACCCCTATTAGTTTCCTCATTTGCTTTCTAGGAAGTGTTATAATCCAGTCTGAACTACTCTTTTCGTAGCCAGATATACACATCCTAGATTGTCTATATCTGTTGCTCTCTTTTCTCCATAGCTCGTTTAGATCTCTGCTGATCCAGGTATTTGCCTTGGCTTTACACGCATTGCGTGTTATACCCAAGGCTGGGGTCGGTCCATAGTAGTTTCTAGCCGACCCCTGCCTGGCCAAGCGATCCGCCTCTTCGTTTTCAATATGACCTTCATGACCTGGCACCCAATTTACATACACTCTGTTATCCAACCGGGTGCCAAGCGTGGTCAATTTGTCTTTAGCCTCTTTAATCATTGTTGAGGTAGTAACCGGGCTCATCAGCGCTTTGATGCAAGCCTGGCTATCTGTGTGTATGACTATTTGTCTACCTCTTGTATTGTTTTCTATTAAGCTGTCTGTACACCTGATAATGGCGTATAGCTCACTCTGGAATACAGTGGTATGTGCATCCAGAGTGTAGCACTCAGCTATGTCCAGATCAGGTATGTACACTCCAGCCCCTGTTCTAGTCCCGCTCTCAGATACGACTCTGGAGCCGTCTGTGAAGCATGACAGACGAGTTCTTTGAGTTCTAGGGACTATCCTGTCCCAGTTTTCTCTGTTGCCAATGACGTACTTGGTAGGATCCTTCCATAGGTAGGTTTTCCCAAGCTCATCATGTGGCATTTTCATTTCTGGAATATACCCTAGTGTAGCTGGTGCTATAAGGGTATGGCTTGATTGTCTGTTATGAGTTAGTGTGTGGTAATTATGTATCCACTCTCTCGTTCTCATAAGCCTAATGGTAGTATGCATTGACTGTACCATTGCTATTGTGCTTATGGGTGCAAGACCCAAGATTATCTGTAGGCTCCTAGTAGGAGTTGTCCGGAAAGCACCCGTCACTAGCAGACAGATGATTCTGTCTAGCTTATTCAGTGCGCTTCCCCCCTTGATTCCGGGCCACCACACCAGTACTCCGAATAGCAATCTCGGCAGTATGATAGCCCTGTTTATCCATAACATTACTTTAGGAGTGAATCCCCAGGTCTTGCCCACAGCTCTGCGTACACAGAAGAGACTGTTGAGGGCTTTCCTGTACTTCCACTCAATGTGTGGTTTCCAGGTCAGTTTCCTGTCCAGAATGACTCCTAGATACTTAGTTTGTTCTTTTGTTGTGAGATTCTGGCCCATATAGACTATTTGTCCAATATGTGGGTTTCTTCTTTTCCTAGTGAACATGACAAGGTCTATCTTATTTGGATTAATGAAGAGTCCCTTGTCTGCACACCACGTCTCAATAATAGCCAAAGCATGATTAACATTATTCTTTATTTCTACGGGGTCGTTACCCTCTATGAGCACCACCCCGTCATCTGCAAAAAACTGGGTATGGAGCCCTGTGTCTGATAGCGCCCGCAGGAGCTCATCAACAACAAGGCACCACAGGAGCGGTGAAATAGCCCCCCCCTGCGGTGTGCCTCTGCTAACATTATATTTAGCTGTGGTATTACCTAAGGAACTAGTGATCTTCCTTTGTGAGAGATAGTTTCTGCACCATCGTGCAATTTGTGTCTCCACACCTCTGCCAAGTAACGCCTTGTCTATTGCATCCCATGAGAGATTGTCGAAGGCGCCCCCGATATCAAAAAATATTCCTGTAGCGCATCCCTTCTTGAATGCGTTGTTCTCTATCCTTCCTACAAGGTTATGTAGCGCTCCGTCTACAGATTTGCCTTGTAGGTAGGCATATTGGTTTGGATGTAATGGGGACACGGAGAGTTTGGTGTCCCTTATATATCTATCAATTAGTTTTTCTAGAATCTTAATCAGGATGGAGCATAGACTTATAGGTCTGAGTGACTTTGGGTCCGTGTAATCCATTCTGCTGGGTTTGGGTAAATAGAGTACCCTAATCTCGCTTAAAATCCCAGGAATGAGATTCCATCTCAGCATACCCTTGAAGAGTAAAATGAGATGTCTCTTTAGTTCTACAAATGCTTTCTGAAGGCAGGCTGCGTAGATCCCGTCAATGCCACACGCTTTGTACGGCTTCATGGAGTCCACCGCCCATCTCAGTTTTTCCTCGTTGATGACAATATTCAGTGTTTCCTCATCCAGATCTTCTACCAGAGATGTGCTGGTAATTGCAACATCGTGGTCAGATATACCCGATGATCCCGGAAAGTGCGTGGATGCTAGGAGATCTAATGTCTCCTTTTCACTATTCATCCTTACACCTCCAGGACCCACAAGCAATCCAAGTCTGGGTGTGGTATCACCCTGAATCACTTTAAATATCCTCGCTGTCTCCTCTGTGGACTCAATTTCTCCACAGAAGTTCCTCCAGCTACTCCGTTGTTTTTGGTTAAGCAGAGTGCGATATTCGCTTCTGCATTGTCTATATAATTCCTTGTCTGAGTCTGTCTTAGTTCTCTCAGATCTTCTCTGTAACCTGCGGCATCGTGTCCTCAGGTTTTTCAGCTCTAAACACCAATACGGTTTATTCTTAGATCTAACCACCTTAGCTGGACAAGCAAAGTTGAAAGCATTGTTCATGCATGTGATCAGTTTTTGTGTATTATCATCTATCATATGTGGATTATTCCAGTCTGGGTTAAAATACTGAAGTTCAGTTTTAAGCCTATCTAAGTACCTCTCCCAGTCCGCCCGTCTCGGGTTTTGGACTTTAATTGGGATTGGTTTAATGGTTCTCATTGTGAAGGTAATCGCCCTATGGTCTGATTGTATTACATGTGGCAAAACCCTCCAATCTACTAAATATTCTTGTAAATCTCTACTGCAAAGTGTGATATCTATACATGATTCCCCATTCCCCGAGGAGAAAGTAGGAGTGTTACTATTATTGCACAATGACAAGTTATGTCTAGAAATAAATTCAATTAATTCATTACCTCTAGCGTCGTTGTGTCTGTCACCCCACATGGTAGAGTGAGCATTACTGTCTAGGCCTACCGTCCAGCCATATCCGTGTTGGCTGTTCCATTCGGCCAGTTCTTCAAGTCCAGACGTCATCTCCCCCACAGCTGCGTCCTTGGGGAGATAGCAGGAGGTGATGACCAGCCTCCTGGTCTGTCCATTTCTGAGTCTCAGTTGCATCATGGCTGAGGTTATGTCTGCATTGTTACCCCAGGTTAGGGGGGTGGCCCCCCATTTCCTGTGAATCAGTAAACAAGTTCTGGGTTTATCTAATGTTTCTGCATAGAACAGATCAAATTCTTTTAATTTAAGTCCCACTATTTTATTTTTGTAAATTTGTGGTTCTTGAATTATAGCTACATCAATTTTATTTTTAACTAGATAATGGACAAGGTCGTCCGTGCCAACCTTGGAGTGTTGGGCATTTAATTGGATTACCCTAGCCATTTATTGTCTGAAATCCAAAGAGATAATACCTTTCCCAAGATTTGTAACGAAAGAGGGTGGGGAAAAAAAAAAAAAAAAAAAAACGATGGAAAAACGAACGATGGATGACTTTCCATAAACGCCACAGAACAAATAGGGCTGACAAGGAATCTGATATCATCCTCCCCAATGCTGCCAACACAACGAATGTGGACACGCCCCCATGTTTTATGTGGGTTGTAACCCACATGTTACAAGTAACCCAAAAGTACATCAACAGCTTAGGGCCACTTTCACCAACAACTTATAAATCCGAGATTGGCCAAACTCGATTAAATATAATCTCGAGGATCAAACCTTGGCGTCTTTCACCAACCCAAAATTCGTTTAAACCAAGATTGGAATAATCGAGTTTCCCTAACGGAGATTCCGGAAACTGTCCAATGAAAAATTGGACAATTTGAAACGACAGTTAGAAAACCCGCCATGTGTCCGACATATCAAGACAATAAAGCAGTGAATCACAACCACGACCCGTTTTTACCCGCGCCGTTTTTATCTTGTTACCTAGTTACTATCTACTCGCAACTTTTCGTTGACTTCCAACAAAGAAAGTGTGACACATCATTTGACGGAAGCAGGACGGTTGATCACCTTATTTAAATGTACATAAGTTATTTTATGTGGTATAGGTAGGTAGGTACATACTGTACAAGGGATAGCAATTCAACATCGTATTATAACGTGCTATCATCATCGATTATACTTTATTTTCCTACCATCCTACATCAATTTCGTATTACCTATAATTCATCGATTTGATGGTATAAAAGCCTTTTTCCAACTTATACCTGTTCGAAGGGAACTCCAGGTGAGTGTCGATAAGCTCGAGGACTTTCAAAACTGTCGGTTTTGGGAGCCGGAATCTCCGCCGAAATTCGACGTCGTCCAACCCGTCAAAATGTGGAATGCGCCGTCGGATCGTCCTTGGGCGTCTTTGCAGGACATCGTCCTCATCCGAGGAATCAAATTAATCCGAGCGATAAATCGTGTGAATTCATCATCAAAAACTTGAATAACAATAAACTATATATAAACTATAATAATAAACTGAACCAAACTGTAGAGATATGAGGAATCAGCTGTTGGTGCGCGGCCATTTTGCTCGATATCATTTTTATCACTAATCTGAGATTGGCAAGAGTTAACTGGCCGAGATTGGGAGATTAACCTCAAGCCACCTCGTTAGGAGTTTAAACTCGTAAAGTGGTTTGGTGAAAGACGATTAGCTGGAATCTCGATTATTTGTTAATCTTTTCTAACTTAAACTCGTTTATGTTGTTGGTGAAAGTGGCCTTTAGTACTTTCGCCGGGTTCGGCCTCATCAGAGCTTTGAGTATCTATGCTAGGTGGACTATCTTTATGATTGGTATTGGTAATCTGTTTAGTCTTCGTCATTTGATTCATTATTATTTAGTTATGTTAAGTTAGGTCCTCCCCCGTCATATTTGGGTTGGGTAACCAGTTGTGTTTGGGTCCCTTCTGATGATCAATTTTATTTTAACCCATTTCCAGCCAAGGAACAATGGAGCACATTGTCTTTAGGGAGAATTACTTTTAATTTTAATTTCCAGAAATTTATTTCAACTAGAAATTAAAATTGATCATCAGACGTATATATATGTATGTATATATAGGGGATATGAATGAAAACTCACGAGATAACAGAACGATGACTACTTTATTGAACTCAAAATTTGTACACAATGGAAAGCTAAATCAATCTTATTGTAAAAAAAAACCTGACTTTCCGTAAAAATTCCTCGTTCCCGAAATTCAACTGTCCAGTCCATTTTTATCTGGCGGGGAAAGCCCTCGCGACGAACGAGTCCATTATTCATTCCATCCAACCATGGATGGAACGCTCAACCGCAAGTGAGGTAAAATAGCGTTACACCAGTCATTTCGTGTGACTTAATTCTGGATGTTACTAGATCGCAACTCAACCGACCTATTTTGGTTTATTATTTCCAATAATAAGCCTATGTGATTGTGTAGCAAAAAATTTTTATAACCCCCCCTCAAACTTTGTCACTTTACGTTTCAAGGTGCGTAGAATCCAAATTTGAAATGTCCGTCCGTCCGCCGTCCGCCGTTCGCCGTCCGCCGTTCGTCGTCCGGGCCATAAAAGGCCTTAGAATTGACTTAAAAAATCTGTTCTTTCGCACATAGACTCCACTTGGGGTCTAGTTGGTCCTAACGTTTAACCATCCCGATTGCTTTACTCGTATAGATGCTATGGGCCAAAAACAAGCAAAAAAGTTTCTTTTTCGACGCGCGCACGCCTGGCACGCTTGGCAGGGGGTCACGGTGGGTGGAGAGGGGGGGTGGCGAGCGGGAGGGTGGAGTGAGAGGAGGCGCCGGCGCCGCGGCACCTTGTGGTGAGTACGGCGCCGGCGTTCCTTCGAGGCATGAATATGTTTTTTTCAAGGTCATATTTGTGTGTTAATACCAAAGCTTTTCCTACGCATATTTAATTCATATCCTCTCGACTTTTCGTACGTACTTAGATAATGATATTATTAAGGCGAGAAATATAAACATGCGTATATAATTATAGAAGTATAGGTTGTGGCAATTCGAAGTAGGACACGCCGAGAAGTCTGGACGGGCCTTATGACGTACGCTAGCCAACTAAAACTACGATCATACTCAATTGAAAAAATAATAAACCTTTGTGAAATAATTTGCAGCGTTTTCACTACAAGTTTGCCGTCGTATGTCAACCTAATACGTTGTTTTACATTTTTCAACAGTTTTGTATTGCGAAAGTAATAAAGTTTCAATTCAAATAAATAGTTGCAGTAATGCCTGCCAGCGCGAATATTGGTTGTAGACGATACCGATCTAGTAGTGAACGAGTTTTTATTTGGACTAGGGACTAACTATTATAGGAAATCAGTGTCCGAAAACTAAAGAACTTCATTCGTTTAAACTGAGAATAAATAAACTGAAAAGTAATGGAGAAAAAATAATTGCAAATTCCTCAGATCTCTGTACTGCGGTGTAGGTACTACATAGCCATTGCCCTGGCAGTTTCATCAGCCTTATTTCGTGACTCACATACATCTTATCAGACGAAATATAACAGTATGCGAGATAATAACGGTACTTTCTCGTACATATCACCTGAACACTTTCCAGGCTCAAGCCCGCATGACCATCTAAATAACATGGCTCGCGATATTCCACTAGGAGTTCGACTCCCAGTCAGATGTATGTAAATCCACTACACTTATTACCAACAGCGAATCTGGTAGGATATACGTACCTACCTAAGTAGTTTCGTTTCTTGATGTAGCAACAACCTGCCTTGTTTACTTTGATAAACTATCAAATCTCTCCTTTTATTCATTCAACGTAACAAGTAAAGCTTCCTCAGTTGAGCGTAGTACTACGAACTTATAATGAAAAGCTGATGAAGCTATGCTTGAGCCTGAGCAATGGCCATGTACCTACACTGCTGTATAGATACTTGAGGAATTTTCAATAATTTTTTCTTCACTATTTTTCAGGTTAATTATTCTCAAAGCCTAAACAAATGAAGTTCTTTAGTTTTCGGACACTTACAAACTGCAATGATTAGCAGGTTCCTAGTCCAAATAAAAACTCACCTCGTGCGCTGGCAGGCACGATTATTGTAGCTATTTAGCTGAATTGAAACTTTGTATTGCTACAATATTACATTTGCAAAACAAAACTGTTGAAAATGGCTTTATAACCACGAATTAATTAAATGGCTTTATACACACTCAAAGCGCGGAACTCTTCACAAACCCAGGGAATATTTCTTTTGGCATGGGATTGGATATTCTATTTATGCCCATAAGAGTTTCATACTTCAGACCGGTACCAATCCATACAACGGTGGTGACACAACAATTCAATGAGTACGTGCAACGAAAATGGCAGGACCCACGAACCATATTTACGGATGGATCCAAAACTAAGGAATCGGTTGGTAGTGCCTTTATAGATATCCAGCATAATATGGAAAGAAAATTCAAATTGCCTGAAATAGCTACTGTTTTCACAGCAGAAGCGACAGCAATTCGCTATCTCTAGAGTACGTAATGAATTTAGATGAAGTACAAAATCACAGTTGTGATTTGTACCGACTCGGAGAGCGTACTGAAAGCTATTTCCAGAAAAAACGGAAGTTAGTGAAAAACGTTGTCTATTTCCACGAAAAATAAAGAGTTACACTGTTAAATCGATTTCGACGGTTAGGCCATCATCAGTAACAAACAATAACTGAAGATGCATTAGAAAGGACACAGCTTTTATAGTAACAGGTGAAGGGAGATTGAATCCCATTGGTCAAGAGAAAGGAAAGGGGCAAGAGGTACAACCAATGAAGTGCGAACAAGGTGACGGGGGATTATAGCTAATTAGATGAAGTGAAAGGGGGAAATAACTGAATATGGTTTCAACATTGTGAAGGGATAATTCCAAGCTTTATAAAAATGGACCTATTAGTGGTGAAATATATTGAGGTATATCCTCATTTAAACATTTACCAGATCTGTCACTTTTGATAATTTCGAATTTTTCAAGTACATTCAACATACCTCCCTTCGGACAAAAATGAAGAAATTCTACAAACTGTCTATCTGTCAAATCAAAATTGTAACTATGATTGGATTCCTTAAGATGTTTTGCAAATGTAGACTTACCCTTATTTTCCCTGAAATCCTCCTGATGCTCGTCTATTCTTTCCCTGAATTTCCTACCAGTTTGACCGCAATATTCGTAGCCACAAGAACATTTTAGTTTATAAACCCCACTTTTATCCTGAACATTGATTTTGTCCTTAACGGATCCTAGTAATGCTTTAAGACTGTTTTTAGTTCTAAAACCTACTTTGTAACCTCTCGATGATAGAATTTTGCCGATTTTATCCGAAATTTTCCCATAATAAGGTATACTTATCCATTGCTTTTCTTCTAAATTTACATCTTCCCTAGCCAGATTGGAAACTTTTTCCCTACTCTTTTTCCTAAGAACATTATCCCATATGGTATCAACGAGATCTCCTCCATATCCGTTACTAGCCGCTATGCTTTTGATAATGGATTTTTCTTTTGATAAATTTTGTTCACTCATTGGAATAGACAGTGCTCGGTTAATCATACTATGGAAGGCTGCATGCTTATGGACTAAAGGGTGATTTGAAGTACTATGGATGGTTATATCGCTATATGTATCTTTTCTATAAATTGAAAAATCATGCTTTTCGTTTACCAAAGAAATGGATAGATCTAAAAAATTGAGTTTATTTCCGCCGAATTCGAGGGTAAATTTGATAAAGGGATCTAATTTATTGATTTTTTCGTGAAAAGAATTTAGTTGTCTTTCTGTGCCCTTCCATAGAATGACGATATCATCGACATATCTATACCAATAGAGAAGATCATTTGTGCTACAAGTTGTAAATATTTGTTGCTCAATATAATCCATGTAAATATCTGCAAGCAGAAGATATAACGGAGAACCCATAGCAACCCCTGGCTGTGTATAACATTTCCCCTCAAATAAAAAATAATTTTGATCCATACAAATAGACATCAAATTAAACAATTCGTCCTTTTCGAAAATATTAAGTTTAGAGGCGTGAATCAGCCTGCACACCACATCTTTGCATCTAGTTACATCGATATTGGTGAACAGACTAACCACGTCAAAAGATGCAAGTTTAGCATTTGGAGGCATCCGAATGTCCTTAATTTTAGAGACCAAATCATAGGAATTTAGTACAGTATGTTGAGGTCGAAAGTTGATTTTGTTTCTAAATAAAATATTGAGTTTTTTAGCCAATTTGTAAGCGGGAGCTCCGATATACGACACCACTGGTCTCATCGGCACTCCTTCCTTATGAATTTTAGGGAGACAAGATAACCTAGGCGCATGAGGGTTCATTTCTACAAAACTTGGAATGTACATATTTTTTAGGAAACTATCTTCTGATTGGTGAACTACTTTTCGAATTAATCTTTGAAATTTTGAAGTTGGGTCAGATGAAAGAAAGAAAGCTATTTCCAGTCCGCACTTGACAAAATTTAAAAACCACATTATAGCACGCATTATACAGGGTGCGGCAGAGAGGACGGATGGTTTTAAAAAACTCATAAAATAGTTCATTTTTACTCAAAAACAAATTTATTGATGCGATAAGGTTTGCAAGGAAATAGCATTTGAGACAGTCAAGTGTGAAAAATCCCATCAGGCATGTGGTGGCCGAAATCGTTAATGCAGTGCTGGAAGCGTTCTTGGAAGTTTGCGTAGACTCTCCAACATAGCTCTCTCAACTTGGCGTCTTCCACGCGAATTGCGTCCTTCAATTCGTACAGAGTTCGGGGCTTGTTCTTGTATACTCTAGCCTTGAGGTGTCCCCGTAAGAAAAAATCGCATATGGATAAATCTGGGGACCGAGGAGGCCAATGAATATCGCCAAACCTGGAAATAAGGCGACCAGGGAAGAGAGGGTGAATAACGTCCATTGATGCTCTGGCTGTGTGAACGGTCGCCCCATCCTGCTGGAACCACACACGTCGGGTTGGAACACGTCGCCGTCGTAATTCAGGGAAAAAGAAGTTGGTGATCATTTTGACGTAGCACTCTGAGTTCACAGTAGCAGCATACTTCCAAGAACGCCTCCAGCACTGCATCAACAATTTCGGCCACCACATGCCTGATGTGATTTTTCACACTTGACTGCAGTGGCGTTGTTTGAGGAGGGGCAGGGTGGGCAAAGCCCCTCCATTAATTACAGAGGACGCAGAAGTTCGAGGTATGCGGATACAATCAAAATTAATAATTTTACGCTTCCAACTTCAGTACCTAACACCTTCAATTAAAGAATATAATTAGTAAAACACAACTACTATTATTATACGACTCTGGTTGCCTAGCGACTTCAGACGCTCCTAGAAATAAAGAAATTTCCATTAGGTTCGTTTGTGTAGGGGCAAAATGGCGTGGATATTGTACAGCCCCACGGAGCGTAGTAAAATCACCTAGTCAACGAAACGGAAATGTGGATACTACAAACTGGAATCTAGTCGTTCCCCACTACCTTCTGGGGCTAGCCCATATGCAATTTTCCCATAGAAAAATATCCATTGTTCAGTATCCACCAAATTCTCCTACGAACTTCCCCTACTTTTCACTGCCTACGTTTTCCGTATTCTTTTATTAATTTTTTATTGTTGGTATATCGTTTGTATTATACCATTTACGAATTGAATCACAGTTAAAATACTCGTAAAGAAAAAAACTCGAATTTTTCTGTGGTGATTGAATTAGTTCAATAGAAAAGATCAAAACAATCGATTGTAGCAGTAGGTATTTCTATTCCAACCTACCAAATAGCTGGTTTGAGTTTCTTTTGTTTATATTTGTTGTTAGTCGTTCTCAGTTTCATTGCCCGTTTTTTATTCCGCGTACTTATATTTTACAATTGATTGTGTGATATTTTCCAGATCAACAAGTAGGTAACAATTTATTGTGGATAATAATAAATTTACAGAACAAATAACAATTTATTCTGTAAGTGAGAAACAACCGCATACATAAATAAATGATTTTGCAGGCATTATTAAGTATAGTATAATATTATATAAATCTAGTGGTCCTCAGTTAATTGGTACGTATTCGTATTTATCGTAGTTTTTAACGTTCTGATTATTAGTTAATTGGATAGTATTAGGTGTGCTTTAGTAATCCATAGGTAGGTATGTGAGCATGAAAGCGTACGTGATTTCAAATCATTACGAACAACTATTGTATATCTACTGAAATATGAACGTTTGACAGTTTATAGAAATGAATAGTAAAACTATAAAATAAAATGTAGTCCTTGACTGTTGCCCTTCCATGAGAAATGACGCCACTGCTTGACTGTCTCAAATTCCTTGCGAACCTTATCGCATCAATAAATTTTTTTTTTTGAGTAAAAATGAACTATTTTATGAGTTTTTTAAAACCATCCGTCCTCTCTGCCGCACCCTGTACATTTAGTGGCAAATCTTAATACTAGGGGCACCACTGTCAACTTCATATGGGTTAAAGTGCACATGGGGCTAATTTATAATGAGAAAGTGGATAGAGCTGCTAAGATTGCTGCTATTTCGGGAGAGTATACCAACATCTCACTACCTAGAGCTGAATTTTACGCAGTTTTTTACAAGAAGCAACTCTCTGAATGGCAGCATAGATCTGAAACATGTGAAAAGGGAAGGTTTTTCAAGAACATACATCCCGTGATCAAAAGAAAGCCCTGGTTCAAGCATGAATATGGTAGAACATTCATAAGATCAATCTGCAAAATCAGGAGCAACCACGCACTCCCTTCGTATATGGTAATGATAGGAGTATCAAGGGTAGAGAACGCGGATGGATCATGTGAGCACTTTGGAGGGAATGGAGACATGGAACACATCATAATGGAATGTAAAAGATATCATGTACAGAGAGATATGCTTTTTAACCAGCTAGGTAGCATAATAGCGTCACCGTTTAATTATATTAGTATTTTGCAGAGAGAATTACCTGTTTACAAAGTTTTATTTAAATTCATAGAGGATTGTGATATTAAGTTGTAAGTTTAAATTGTAAGTAATTTCACTATTTTGATTGTGCTTTTTGTTTTTGTACTATACTGTAATTTGATGAATATGTTCTAAAACTTTTATGACTGTATGAATTTTCAATGCCAATAATAGGTAATATTTAAAAAAATAAAAATAAAATAAAATAAAAACCACGAATTAGTTTGACGTGAGACGGCAAACTTCTTGTGAAAAACGCTGCAAATTATTACATAATGGTTTATTATTTCTGAATCATATAGCCAGCTATAGTGTCCAGCATGCTCTGGGGCTTTCGCCAGTTATATTATTTCACAAAGGTTTATTATTTTTTTCAATTGAGTTTTATCGTAGTTTTAGTTGGCGTACGTCATAAGGCCGTCCAGACTCCTTGGCATGTCCTATTTCGAGTGGCCACAACCTATACTTCTATAATTATATACGTATGTTTATATTTCTCGATTTGAGCTCCTATCTATTCAAATAATCATTGCCTTAATAATATCATTATCTAAGTACGTACGAAAAGTCGACAGGATTTGTTATTAAATATGCGTAGGCAAAGCATTGGTATCAACACACAAATATGACCTAGAAAAAAACATATATTCATGCCTCGAAGGAACATGAAATTCGAAAGCAATACAAGTGTAGGAAGTTTTCCACGCCACCCTGGAGGTACTCGCTAGGTCTCGTTACCTCACGACCGGAGGTTCACCGCCCTATTACGCTTACACTATCATATCACTCATATTTTTCCATCAATACTCATAATATTGAGATGCGTGAATTTTGTCCTAACATGAGAATAATAATTATTAGGTCGTACAGTTGTGGTCGTGCACGATCTGGTCCTAAAGTGTTCTGTTGCGAAGTCCTACTGCCCATTGTTATCCTAACTGTGGAATATTAGCTTGAGCAGTTGTGGTTGAGCAGGTTGGAGTTTTAACACGTCAGTCTAACACTCAAAACTTCGAAAAAGACACTTCTTCGCCCGTTTTCGGCCCATAGCATCAATGCGAGTAAAGCGATCGGGATGGTTAAACGATAGGCCCAACTAGACCCCAAATGAAGACTATGTGCGAAAGAACGGGTTTCTTAAGTAAATTCTTAGGCCTTTTATGGCCCGGACGGCGGACGGACATTTCAAATTTGGATTCTACGCACCTTGAAACGTAAAGTGACAAAGTTTGAGGGGGGGTTATAAAAATATTTTGCTATACGATCACATAGGCTTATTATTGGAAATAATAAACCAACATAGGTTGGTTGAGTTGTGATTTACTGACGTAGGGCAGTCATGGCCGACTTTGGCTGAAACGCTAACCTACTCCAGGCGTGACGTCACGAGAATATGAGCTGGGGGAAGAGAAAAATTTGATTTTACTTAAATCGGAAATCGAGATGTGGGTCGCATAAGCGCTCACTTATTTCAAATTGAATAGGTACCATCTCGTATCTAGATTTCTAAGCAAATCCATCATAATACAATAATTATATTAATGTAGGTCTTAAAATTTTAAATTAATAGTGTTACATTATTCATAGAGACCTCAGGTGGTCCCCACTTGGTCCACTTTTCTGCATCATCTTTGAAAAAACTCTACTTCTCATAGAATTGCTTAAAAGCTGGTTGGAAATTATAATTTGTAATTAATATGTTTAGGTAGTTACCAGCTAAGTACTTTGGTCCCTAAGCCAGGAAGGTCTTAAGGGTTACAAGATGTGGAGACATTAGATTTTCATCTTCCTTTATTTTGTGCGAAGCCATACATTTCGAGTGGAAGAAAGAAACTCCGCTCTTCGTCGTCAGGCCACATGTAAATGATGGGGTCAGTATAATGTACGCAGATGTAAACTAGGGGTCTCAAGAAACACATAAAAATGTGTGTTGGGCTCATAGAAGTCAATGTAATATTCTCCCTTTCCTCAATGGTTTTGGGACATGTAATGGTAATCACATGCATTAGTGGCACTTGGGAAAGTGTGTTAGGCACTTTGAATTCATTGTAATATTGTCCCTCTACTCAGTGGTTTGAGATACGTAATGGTTATCACTAGGGCTAGGATTTCCATGTAAATAAAAATTCCACATATGTACGTAAATATGTATTCATTTTTGGGTAAATATGTTAAATAAATTGACAAAAATGTAGGTAAAACCATTTACTTTGTGGTATATTATTTTCAATAATAAGCCTATGTGATCGTGTAGCAAAAAATTTGTATAACCCCCCCTCAAACTTTGTCACTTTACGTTTCAAGGTGCGTAGAATCCAAATTTGAAATGTCCGTCCGCCGT
This sequence comes from Adelphocoris suturalis, assembly GCA_030762985.1. Taxonomy (NCBI): domain Eukaryota; kingdom Metazoa; phylum Arthropoda; class Insecta; order Hemiptera; family Miridae; genus Adelphocoris; species Adelphocoris suturalis. Next base: position 126,624,948 of record CM061042.1, on the reverse strand, counting down.
TCGCCGTCCGGGCCATAAAAGGCCTAAGAATTTACTTAAAAAACCCGTTCTTTCGCACATAGACTCCATTCGGGGTCTAGTTGGTCCTAACGTTTAACCATCTCGATCGCTTTACTCTCATAGATGCTATGGGCCAAAAACGGGCGAAAAAGTTTCTTTTTCGAGACTTTGAGTGTTAGACTGACAAACGCGCGCACTCCTTGTGGGTGGGAGAGGTTGGGCGGGAGAGAGAGTGAGAGGGGGGGGCGAGGCGGAGGGAGTGAGAGGGAAGGGAGGGCGATGGTGTGTGTTGGAGGTGGAGGGAGTGAGAGGGAAGGGAGGGGAGGGATGCGAGAGAGAGAGAGAGAGAGTGTGATGAAATTGATTCCAATTAGAAGAGATTGTTTATGAATATGAAAATATTCATAATTCTATTCTACGCTTTATGATATAAAGCTTCGCTTCCTTCGGGTGTCCCTAGACGGCCCCATTTATTTATTTTTTTATTTTTTTCCTCAACTTTACTATAAAGCGTAAAATTATGGGGTCCTGGAGCTGTAATGCAGTGAACGAGTGAACCAAATATTGGAAGCACGAAGCCCCGAGTTTCGATACCTAGTAAATAATATATACTATAAGTGAGGCTAAATAATTACGGTCAGTTTTCCACGTAGAAGGTCTGTATGATACAGAAATAATAAACCTTTGTGTAATAATTTGCAGCGTTTTTAGTCTTATTCGATTCAATTATTGATGAAGTTATTCACAATAATATGAATCTTCAAGTTTTCGAAGGAGAAGCTTCGGCGATCATGTATTAGAAAATTCTTTTTTGTATTTGCTGAATGAACGTTCAACGTCAACCGACGTTACTGGAGCATTAATGAAGGAAGCGATTTCGGCAGGGGTGAGTTCAACACTCAACAATTCCCACCTTTTCCTTGAGGATATCGGATATCAGCGGAATATCTTTCCATCCTGGATTTTTATTCAGAACGTCTTGCATTTTCTTCTTGATTTTTTTTCCCCACTTCTCCTGGTGTTGTTTCCAACTTTTTCACTGCAGTTTGGATGTGCCTCATATTGTCTGCCAAAGACACATTTTGTGACTCCAGCTGAGTTATAGTTTTTGCCAAAAACGTGCAGTTGCTAGAGATAAACGCCAAGTCATTTTTTAATGAATGTTTCTTCATCAATTCTTCAGCCCGTGGCATAGCTGCAGATGAATGTGAATCCAGGCGAGAAATGACTTTTTTTTTCATGGAAGTTTCTGCTGTATAATCAGCAGCCTCCAACCAAGTGCCCCATCTCGTTACCACCAGTTGAGGAGGATACGTTTCCTTCAACAAACGCCGGCTTGGGGCTTTCAGGAAAAAATTTTTTCACTGTGGAAATTAGCAAATTAACATCAGGGGATTCAGCTCTCACCGTTTCAGCCACACGATGAAATGTATGGGCGGTACGCGATGGGCGAATCATTTTTGGATGGAATAGGGTTAGAGACGTCCCTGATTCTATCATATACGGAGCAGCGTCAGATGAAAACAACACTCGGGAACAATACTGTCGGGTTTCTCATTCGGCCATATCGAGAAGAAATGGCCTAATATCTGACAATCGAGAAGAAATGGTTTGGTAAATGAATCCTGGCACAATTCACTGCGCTCGCATCCACTTCACTGATCTATACAGAATAGTGATCTATACACCCTACTAATCTATATTTTACTAAGGGATTCAAGGTCAAAGTAACTTTCTTGGACAATTCTTGAAAGTAGGACTACAGACAAAACTGTGGTATTGGCACCGCTGAAGGGACTGGTTGGTGAGAGGCGACTGTGGGCCATGAACGTCAAATCATGTCGTCATGATAAAAATATGTAAATAAACCCAAATATGTAAAATTGTATATCACCAAAATGGTCTAAATCGATTGGAAATCGTTCAAAACGTTTAGTGGTTGAAACCAATAGACGATATCTGGTTCCAATAAGTATATGTAAACACATGAAATCCCAGCCCTAGTTATCACATACACTAGTGGCACAAATATGAATAGAAATTCTATAATAAAAGGTGTAATTTCCTCTCCTCCAACTGGGGTTCCATGTTTGGCGGGCTTATGTCCTTCAGAGGCCGCAACAAGTGGGGATTTTGACTTCTAATTGAATATAGTTGTGTACTTAACTAGTATCAATATTAAAAACGCTGCAAATTATTACATAATGGTTTATTATTTCTGAATCAGATAGCCAGCTATAGTAACCAGTATGCTCTGGGGCTTTAGCCAGTCTCTTTTCTAGAATCCACCTCTGTTCTTCCTCTCACTCCACCCCCCGCTCACCCTCCTCACCACCCACCGTGACCCCCTACCATGCGTGCCAGGCGTAAGTCTAACACTCAAAGCCTCGAAAAAGACACTTTTTCGCCCGTTTTTTGCCCATTGCATCTATGCGAGTAAAGCGATCGGGATGGTTAAACGTTAGGACCAACTAGACCCCAAATGGAGTCTATGTGCGAAAGAACGGGTTCTTTAAGTCAATTCTTAGGCCTTTTATGGCCCGGATGGCGGACGGCGGATGGCGAACGGCGGACGGCGAACGGACATTTCAAATTTGGATTCTACGCACCTTGAAACGTAAAGTGACAAAGTTCGAGAGGGGGTTATAAAAATTGTTTGCTATACGATCACATAGGCTTATAATTGGAAATAATAAACCAAAATTGTCCCTATTCTGTAAAAAAATATGGCTCCCCTTTCCTTTGTTCTGGAGTTCCACATTCTGCTTTCAAGAATCGTTTACACCTTTCCTCTTTTTTAATGAATAATTATTAATACCACCATCATTATTGTGATTTTTTTTAAATTTATTTATTATTATTTTTTAAATTTTTTTTTTTTTTTTTGTAATGAATATAAAATCAGTTTTGTTCAAGCTCATACTTCTGTACCACAATTATTTAAAATAAGTAAGTATCAATCACCTTGTTGACCCCTTCATGTCTTACTACGGATAAAGATTGAAAACCGAGATTTGAATATCTGGCATGATATCTCTCCTTATGAAGGGAATTCGGTACTGCTTCCTAGATATGAGTCGAGTATTCTTTCTACCCAGCCACTAGAAATATCGCCTTTCATATCGCAGTGATTCGCCTTGTACTTCCATGTTTCTCCATAAATCGGCATTCTTTCAAACTGGTTTAATTTCCCGAACAGTAAACGCTGTCGACTAGCAGGGTAATGACAAGACAGCTTGAAATACTCTAGGAACTATTCTAATTTATATTAACACACATCAGAATATTTGACCATTCAACGCCGAATGAACTTCTTATTAAATCATATATACACAATTTCATGACAACTCCAAAACAACTTTAACTATTGAGCTGCCTGCTTGCTCTGATACCTACAACACAGCTTCCTTAACAAGTACCTACCTATATCTACACTAGATACTAAAACCAGGATGAGTACAGCCGCTTAAATAATGGCTTACCATAATTCTGTCCTTAAGCCATTTCATTAACCCGGTCAGCCCCAGAACTGCTGTGACATTTTCCATGTCTTTGCTTTGACACATAAACACGAAAATCGTCACGAAATTTCATTACCAAGCAGGGGCGTAGCTAGACAAAAATAGTGAGGGGGAAGTATCATGAAATTCATAACTGAACCAAAAGTTGTCCCCACTCAAAACAAAACTAATTGCATCTTACTTTTATGCCTATCCTTTTCATTGCTGTTTCTTCTGAATTGAAGACAAAACTTCAATTTATTTCCAACAATAAGTAAAGAACATCGCTTATAGTTAGTTTTGCATCAAAATCACAAACCATAGCCAAGACATAACTCATCTACTTACAGAAACGCTTGCATACGAGTCTGCAACACATTGGGACATTTTATGTCTTTAGTTGAAGACAAGTATGTGTTGCAGACTCGTATACAAGCTCTAAGAGCCACTCAGCTGATCCGGACCCTGGGCATCGTCACGTAAATGTGCTAAAGAGGCTACATACGAAATCACAGCTTCCTAGAGTGTAAAGTATAGAAATTAGCTTTAAAAGCCACTCATCTGATCCGGACCCTGGACAACGTCAAGTAAATGTCCTAAAGAGGCTACATACGAAATTACAGCTTCCTAGAGTGTAAAGCATAGAAATTACCTATTAAAATGATTTAGCCACCGCTTCACAAATCAAACCGTTCTCGCAATATTTGGATCACCTGCTATGAATCAAATCATCGAAACACCAGCTCAATGAAATCATCAGAAATTAACAAGCGGTGGCAATCATGTTCACAATATCAATTATTGAGAATGATCACCTGAGTGTACACAATTATTCAAATAACCTTGCTCATAACTCAGCTTGTTGGCCACGCACTTCGCAGTAGTTAACATATGGTTGGATAAATCGAGAGCTTTCGAACGAATGGTAAGCGATGCTTCTTAATTTTTGACATTTTATGTCTTTGCTATGGCACATAAACTAAAACAACGTCACGGAAAATTGCTCACGAAAATATTTTGATGATTTCCACTTACAACCGATTCGTTGCCAGGGAAATGGTACTTCCTCGTTTTTCATCGGTACTTCCACAAAATTCGTTGACCATTCGTTCGAAAGCTCTCGATTTATCCAACCATATTGTGTTAACTACTGCGAAGTGCGTGGCCAACAAGCTGAGTTATGATTAAGGTTATTTGAATAATTGTGTACACTCAGGTGATCATTCTCAATAATTGAGATTGGATTGATTGTTACGACGGTGGACAAATTTACATTGACAATATTGTCCTACATTACATCATGTTATGACAATAATAAAAAAAAATTAAATTAAAAAAAAAAACCTTAACCACTCTGAGAGTAAAAGCAGCTGAGCGCACGAAAAGATTGTAATAAACTGCTCATAAACAATCCTCGACGTACGATTAAAATAACATGATTTGGTAGTAAACAGGATGGCCTACCTTCTACTTGTTTCATTAACCAAGAGGAACCCCGCAAATTATTACACGAAGATTTATTATTTCTGTATTAGATAGCCGTTCAACGTAAATCAAGGCTCTATCATTATTAAATCGATGTGAACCCTTATGGTAGGCACGATGCGCCATGTTCTGATCATATAATCATATGCGGCGTTTAATAATAAATTGTAGACCAATGATCTGCGCAGGAAGGCTTTCTAACATAGAAATAATAAACCTTTGTGTAATAATTTACAGCGTTTACAATTAGTTTTCAACGTTATCTAGATATATATAAAAATCAATTGCTGTTCGTTAGTCTCGCTAAAACTCGAGAACGGCTGGAACGATTTGGCTAATTTTGGGCTTAAATTTTCAAATTTAACCCATAGAAGGGGGTGTTATAGGGGAAGGGGTGGGGGGAGAAATGGGGTATCTTTGTTATACTGAACAAACTGGGGATTTGATTGTCGGATATGTTTGGTTTACTCTAATTCAAGTCAAAGACTACTTTTTGGTTTATTATTTCCAATAATAAGCCTATGTGATCGTGTAGCAAAACTCGGCGCTTTGCGCCTCGGCGGGGGGCTCCGCCCCCCTGCACCCCCCGGTTTATTTCTTTTTCCATACTCTGTATGAAATCATAGGAACACAGAATGTGTTTTTGCGATGATTCTATTTCCTTACCAACGGCTTGGTTGCACGTGAATAATAACAATATTTGGCAATAATAAAATAAATAATTGTTAGACATTTAATTTGGTCTAAAACCCTATAAATATTATATAAATAAATATGTAACTACAAGAAAAATACTGTATAAATTGAGAGCTTTCCAACGAATGGTGAACGATTTCTGTGCGATTAAAATTGCGGAAGTTCCATTTCCCTACCAACGGCTCGGGTGTACGTGAAAATCATAAGAAAATTTACAAGCGGTTGCAATCATGTTGACAATATCAATTATTGAGAATGATCATCTGTGTGTAAACAATTGATTCAAATAACCATGCTCATAACTCAGGTTGATGGCCACGCACTTCGAAGTAGTTAACATAATATGGTTGGATAAATCAGGAGCTTTCCATCGAATGGTGAACGATTTCTGTGCGATTAAACCGCCGTTCGCCGTCCGCCGTCCGGGCCATAAAAGGCCTAAGAATTGACTTAAAAAACCCCTTCTTTCGCACATAGACTCCATTTGGGGTCTAGTTGGTCCTAACGTTTAACCATCCCGATCGCTTTACTCGCATAGATGCTATGGGCCAAAAACGGGCGGAAAAGTGTCTTTTAGCGAATTTTTGAAGAAAATTAAGCTATTGCTCTCGCCTCAAAATTTGTAGAATGTGAATTTTCGAAAAAAATTTATGCAGAAATCCGTTTCAGGCTATTCTGAATCATATTCTGAAGTTTAACGCATTTTTTTATGTATGTATATATGTATATATGTATGTATATATGTATGTATATATGTATGTATGTATGTGTCATTCCAGACGATAACTGTCCGTAGAATTGTGCTAGAAACTTCAAACAAATTTTAAAATGTTCAGGACACAAAACGAAAGTTCAAGTTCGTTGGCCAGCATGATCGGATTACATCTTTGGGTTGAAATTTTCAAAAATGTAGTCAAAAATTTCAAAATAGCCTGTTTTTTGCGATTTGTTGTGCGAAATAATTTTTTCAGCATACTAACATGTGGTATATTCGGAATCAGCGTAAAATTTCCTATAAGAATATGTATCAAGTTTTCAAAAATTTCAAAGTTGAAAAATCAGTCAAAAATCGAAATAATGCCGTTCGCTAGTTGTAACAATCGGTAATATTTGCATGAAACATCATCAAAAATTCGCTCATGGGGTCATGCTGCATTACTGGTTTCAAGGCTTTGAGTGGTAAGACTGATGAACGCGCGCACGCCTTGTGGGTGGGAGAGAGAGTGAGAGGGAGGGCGAGACGGAAGGAGTGAAAGGGAAGGGAGGGCGAGGGAGTGTGGGGGAGGCGGAGGGAAAAGAGGGGAGGGAGGGGAGAGGAGATGGAGTGAGAGGGAAGGGAGGGGAGAGGGAGTGAGAGAGAAGGGAGGGGAGAGGGAGTGTGGGGGAGTCGGAGGGAGTGAGAGCGAAGGGGGGGGAGGGGGGAGGGAAAGGTGGGGAGGGAAGGCGAGAGAGAGAGAGAGAGAGAGTGTGATGAAATTAATTCAAAGTAGAAGAGATTGTTTATAAGTATCAAAATACTCATAATTCTATTCTAGGCTTTATGATATAAAGCTCCGCTTCCTTCGGGTTACTATAAAGCGTAAAATTATGGGGTCCTGGAGCTGTAATACAGTGAACGAGTGAACCAAATATTGGAAGCGCGAAGCCCCGAGTTTCGATAGTAAATATACTATAAGTGAGGCTAAATAATTACGGTCAGTTTTCTACATATAAGGTCTGTATGATACGGAAATAATAAACCTTTGTGTAATAATTTGCAGCGTTTTTCAAATTTTTGAAATCTGACCCAGTGAGGAGGGGAGGGGGGGAAGGATGTTAAACTGTTTTGAACGTCACTGAACCAACTGGGGATCTGAGTGGGCGAATCTATCAGAATTACTTCAACTTTGGTCACAGGCCATTTGATAATGTTCAAGTCAACCTGTGCAACGCATGGGTGAACCAGCTAGTTAATTTCTAAATTAGGGAAATTACGAAAGTAAAGAAATAGCTTCAGGCACCTGCGATTTCAAAGCAGGGAAAACGGGGAAAAAAGGGAAGTCATTCACCTGATTAGTGCTCAAGTTTAGTTCCACCTTGGCCAGCAGAATGCGCCCTCGGAGGCCATTACTTTTTAAGGGGACTATAATTACGGTGATTTGCGATATAAGTCAAGAGGATGACCTGGAGGCAAACATGTTTTAACCTTGAGCTGAAGATGGTGAGGGGGGAAGCGGGGCAGTTTCAACAATCGTGTAGGGAGAATGTATCCGAACCTTCACACCTTCTAAAAGCCTTCATAACATGAATCATCGTCTCTTTGTTTAGTATTTTGCCATTGAAGTGTTTCAAGTGGGCCCACGATGACAAACGAACGATTCCCAAATATCACGTGTTTTTTCGGTTAGCCTTTCCTGTTGTTATTTTCGGTTTAGTTCGAGATATTCCGGTATTAATCGACGTAGCAGGGGGGGCGACCGAATCCGCATCCACGCACACCGCACACCCGCATTTCGCGTTTAAAGATTTGATGTTCATTGCCGTTTGAACCATGGCCGGGAACTCTGTTACGTTCAATGTTCTAGTGACTTTGGTGCTCTCACTACACATCTGGACATTAGGGTATGTACCGCATTCTTTCGTTCCAAAATATTCATAATTAACGAACATAACTTATCTATGCGCCCTACCTATGCAAGAGGATACCCTTCCTAGAAAAATGCCCAATATTAAAATACCTCACAAAGGATTACATTTAAAAAAAAGAAAAAAGAGCCCTATGGGCCTTGCGAGGAGATCCCATGACCCTCCAAGTTGCTTTCCGCTTTGAGCCTACTGCTAAAAAGCTAAAACATGGAACATGCTTTCTTCCCGCTAATTCGGGGTCGCGCTTTCGACTATAATGGGCATGACTCAGCTTCCGGTTCAATGGTACAATCTTATGTTACAAACCTTCAGTAAATTGAGAGCTTTCCAACCATTGGTGAACGATTTCTTATAGTTTGTTTTCTTATAGTTATGATGTCGCCAAACACCATGATAGCCTGCCACCAAGTGGCACAACTATTACCACGATTACAACCTCAACCTAGGTTACCACTGGTACCTGGGATTGACTGGTACACAATCGCCTCACCAAAAAATCTATTTTTTCTTCGCATATTTATCGATAAATCCGTAGATTTACCACGAGACGTTCCAAACCCGACGCGAGCACCTCCCACCCTACTGCCTTTTCCCCTCCGTTTGTTCCCCGCTGGGTAACAACCGAACAGCTGACCCGTCTTATCACTTCTTATTGTTTAGGTTCTATTTAGATTACAGTTTTACAGTTACAGTACTTCGACATGCGTGTTTAGTTGATATGTACTTTTAATTGTATGTTATAAATGTAGTTTAAATTAAGTACTTTTATTATATGTTCCTCCACATGTATGTTCCTCCGTTTCTACATGCTATTTTGTTACCATTGCACATACCAAACGAAGAGGAAATTCAATCTTCGCCGGCACATAGAATCTTGGCATGGTTCGGACAAAGTTAATTCGCCAAACAATGAATTTTTTATGTTTAGGAAAATTTCTTGAGTTTCATTACTCGTTTACTGAGATTTTACTTTACTCATTTCTAAGTCACTCTCTCTTCTAAGTCAGTCTCTAAGTCACATAGAAAATGAGTGGTGGTAATTTATTGTTCCTCCTACATAGTAAAATAAAAGCTTTATTGTTCTATTAATTTGTCATTTTGCATCAACTTTATTTTCCCTACTTCATTTGAAATATGTGCTCAGATACAATGAATCAAAAGGTTGAAGATAGCAATAAATTTTTAGTTAAAAATGTTAACGTAAAATGTTGCTCTAATTTCAAAATTTATGAACTCGAAAAATGGCAAAAAATTCGTTAAACAAATTTTCTTCAACGTCAACCTAATATGTTGTTTTACATTTTTCAACAGTTTTGTTTTGCGAAAGGAATATAAAGTTTCAATTCAAATAAATGGTTGCAGTAATGCCTGCCAGCACGATTATTGGTTGTAGAAGATACCGATCTAGTAGTGAACGAGTTTTTATTTGGACTAGGGACTAACTATTATAGGAAATCAGTGTCCGAAAACTAAAGAACTTCATTCGTTTAGACTGAGAATAAATAAACTGAAAAATAATGGAGAAAAAATAATTGCAAATTCCTCAGATCTCTGTACTGCGGTGTAGGTGCATTGGCAGCAGCCTACCAAATTCGCTGTTGGTCAAAAGTAAACTAAGTAGGTAGATTGTTGCTCTGCCAACGAATTTCAACTGCTTATCAACAAGTTTGTCGAATATCGAATCAGGAAATGTGCAACATGAATTATAAACCAGCTGTAAGGAAAAACCTTCAAATTCATTCTTCTGAAGGTTAGATTTCATAAAGACGGGAGGGATTGATTGTCAGTGCAGTTATTACTCGAGTTTTGCAGTTACGCAAATTTGTGGGACAAAAAAAGTTGATAAGTAGGTACCCACTTCAATTTTTGTCTATGGAAGTACATGATGAATAACAAGTAATACCTAATATACGGAAAGTATGTAGTGTATACCTACCTCTCTAGGTACTTACCTTTCCAAAGGCTATACCTACCTAATATTCCCTTCTGGCTGAGCTCTCATGGCACGTCCTTTCACATGACCACTTTCAAAGGACTCTAAAGATTTTAACACAGAATGTGTTTTAGCCATGGACTAACTAGCCGAAAATGGAACGCGGGATGGTAACGAAATGTGTGACGGATGATTTTCACGTACAACCGAGTCGTTGCTAGGGATATGGTACTTCGTCGTTTTTCATCCCACAAAATTCGTTGACCATTCGTTCGAAAGCTCTCGATTTATCCAACAATATTATGTTAACTACTGCGAAGTGCGTGTCCAACAAACTGAGTTATGAGCATGGTTATATAAATAATTGTTTACACACAGGTGATCATTCTCAATAATTGATATTGTGAACATGATTGCAACCGCTTGTTAATTTCTGATGATTTCATTGAGCTTGTGTTTCGATGATTTGATTCATAGCAGGTGATCTGAGTATTACGAAAACGGTTTGATTTGTGAAGCGGAGGTTAAATAATTTGAATAGGTAATTTCTATACTTTACACTCTAGGAAGCTGTAATTTCGTTTGTAGCCTCTTTAGGACATTTACTTGACGATGCTCAGGGTCCGGATCAGATGTGTGGCTCTTAAAGCTAATTTCTATGCTTTACACTCTAGGAAGCTGTAATTTCGTATGTAGCCTCTTTAGGACATTTACTTGACGATGCTCAGGGTCCGGATCAGATGTGTGGCTCTTAAAGCTAATTTCTATGCTTTACACTCTAGGAAGCTGTAATTTCGTATGTAGCCTCTTTAGGACATTTACTTGACGATGTCCAGGGTCCGGATCAGATGAGTGGCTTTTAAAGCTAATTTCTATACTTTACACTCTAGGAAGCTGTAATTTCGTATGTAGCCTCTTTAGGACATTTACTTGATAAATCGCTCTTGATTTATCACGAATTTATTTCGTATTTTTTTTCGTAGTTTCATACTATAACTATATAAATTGATGTTATAAATGAATAGTAAACAATGACGCTTGTTTGGTTGTCACTTGGTTGCGCGACAACGCAAACACATTCTGTGTTTCAATAATTTCGTCCGAAGTATGTAAATAGAGGTAACCGGGGGTCCAGGGGGCTTGCCCCCTGGCGAGGCGCGGAGCGCCGAGTTTAGTTTCTTAATTGATTCAAAGAACGGTTCTGAAAACTGATTAATCCACAACATTTTCGCCGCTGATGTCTGGAACTTCTAACACTTGTTTGTCAACAAGGGATTGGGATCTCGGCCGCACAAACTAATCTTGCATTCACAACGTTTCAGGTTATTGCCGGATTACAGCTTGATATAATTCGCATACAATTTATTCTCTGGCACTTCGTCATCTTCCATCATCATGAGAATTTCGATGTCCTCATCGCCTTCAAAAGTACTTGGAGTGAACACTTCTTCATCTTCCAATTCATTTGCCGTCAACTCCTCCACAATTAATCTTTCCAGTTGATTCATTTTCAAGTTCTCAACACAGAGTAGAAGAGCTAGACAACGAACTAGGCACACGACGTACGAGTAGGATGAGGTTCTATGTTGTTCTGTGGAGACCCACCCGCCACCCACCGAGCTCGAATTTAAAATGAGGAAGGTTATGAGTAGGTTTCAATTGCGTGAGGTTTCCTATAACAACCGGAATGAACCGCACTCCATCGGGCGGTCGGTTTTGGTTCGAATGCTGCTATGATGGAACAGCGGTTCAACCACTGTGTTGAGCTGATTGTTGGGATGGAACAGCGGTTGACGTTACTGCGCATGAGTAGGTCGAACATGGTCGACCGCGGTTAGGTGGATGGAACAAACCTTTTATATTTTTTGTTAATTTGCGCCATTGTGTGTTGATTCGTTTTCATTATAGTTGTAAGAGTCATCCCAATGGCCTCTATGGCTTGGAAATCTGTCAATTGACCAGTTTCCAATTTTACCATTTTGACATAGATATGTCTTTTGGCTAGGGGTCATGGCAAAATAAGCGTGATCGTGATCACAAAATGTAATGGGTAACTAAGTTGTTACCCACTTTCATTACATTACTAATCACGCTACTCTATCCAGAAAATGAGGAAGTCACTATTTCTTAGCAATTAACGAAACAACAACAAAACAATTCGAATTTTAAATTTAAGTAATTTCACCTACTGTTTCTTATCTTACCTACAAGTTAAGTAGCATAATGGGTCCTACGAAACATGACGACGTAGAAATTGTATCCAAACCCAGCCCAAACAAACGCTTGCATACGAGTCTGCAACACATTGGGACATTTAATGTCTTTAGTTGAAGACAAGTATGCGTTGCAGACTCGTATGCAAGCTCAAAGAGCCACTCAGCTGATCCGGACCCTGGGCATCGTCACGTAAATGTGCTAAAGAGACTACATTCGAAATTACAGCTTCCTAGAGTGTAAAACATAGAAATTAGCTTTAAGAGCCACTCATCTGATCCGGACCCTGGACATCGTCAAGTAAATGTCCTAAAGAGGGCTACATACGAAATTACAGCTTCCTAGAGTGTAAAACATAGAAATTACCTATTAAAATGATTTAACCACCGCTTCACAAATCAAACCGTTCTCGCAATATTTGGATCACCTGCTATGAATCAAATAATCGAAACTCCAGCTCAGTGAAATCATCAGAAATTAACAAGCGGTGGCAATCATGTTCACAATATCAATTATTGAGAATGATCACCTGAGTGTACACAATTATTCAAATAACCTTGCTCATAACTCAGCTTGTTGTCCACGCACTTCGCAGTAGTTAACATAATATGGCGATGTTTTTTTAGTTTATGTGCCATAGCAAAGACATAAAATGTCAAAATAATTGCAGTAAGATTACATATTTCAGTACTCATCGACCTTTATTTTCTAAAACTATCTCATTTTAATTACATTGTATTATATTGTCAATAAATAATGGCCAAAAGGCATATCTATGCATGAGTTTTTCCTTGCAGGCAGTAAAAATTTACATGTATTAATTAAGCTCTCCAATCGATAAAAAAAAAATCCCCGCAAATTGATACACTAAGATTTATTTAGTTTGGTTTTCTTTGAAACTATACTCAATCCTGCGTCGTTTGATAAATAATAATCGACATTTCCAATACTCCAGTGTTGTTTTGTAGTTGTTTTGTGTTGTGTTGGTTTTCGGAGGCGTTCTTTAGCGAACTTGATCTTCGTTGGAACGAGACCCTCTCCGACGATCAAGTTTGTCCCCCACCCCGGCAACTACTTGGAACCGTTCCCTACAAGAAGAACTGTGAGTTCTTCAATTCCGTTCAACCTGTTTAGTGGACATGTAGGTCAGAATGAAGTGTAAAGTTTGGTGGTCTGGATGCTCGCAAGCTCGCATCTCAAAAATACATAACATCAAGTAGTCAATCCCTTAGTAAAAATGCAGATTAGTTGGATATGTAGATCAGAATGAAGTGTATAGTTTCGTGGTCTCATAACACGATCACATAACAGTTTAGAAACGTAAATGTGACTTTTCATTTGTGACTCATGAGCTGCTCCGCGTTGAACGGTTCTTGTAGTGAACGGTTCCAAGTAGTTGCCGGAGTGGGGGACAAACTTGATCGTTCGAGAGGGTCTCGTTTCGTTGGAACTTTATTCATTCTATAATCGTTTTATGAAAATCCAAGTTTACAATCCTTAGTAGAGATGTTCTCAGTGAGATTTTCTTGGAACAAAACATTACAATGTGTTGCGTGAATGAATGGATGCTCTTGTGTGAATGTCCAACTACGTGGTGGTTAGGAGAATCATGAAATGAATGATGAAAAGCCCATTTGGATGAGTATTTAGATATTATAATGTTTATATAGCCTAATAATTTTAGAGATAAGGAAATGAGGTGTAGTAGAACAGTAAAAACATAGCAGAACAGTAAAAACAGTAAACAACATTACAATACAAAAGCTCGTTGGGCAGTGGCGGCCGGTGGTCTGCAAAAGGAGTGGGGCACAAAAATATTTACCTATTTGACAGTCAAGAAGAGCATTGAGGTTTTTCTTCCATTAGTTTTGTTTTCAGTGTGAATTAACTTTGACCTAAACACATGATACATAAATCCCACTTGGGTCATGTCATGCCTTGGGCAACTGTTATGAAAGTATATGGCTACTAAATAATAATCAATCATTATCATTAAATATTATTGATAAACTAAATATAAAATAATTAGATAAATATATTAAATTAAAAATACTATCTTATAGGTACCTACTTACCAAGTATCTAAAAATTTTAGAATGGACTATATTATTATTAAAAGTACTAAAAATTATCAAGGCTTCAATTCGAATCATCAACTCAACAACTTCCTAGAGTGTAAAACATAGAAATTAGCTTCAAGAGCCACTCATCTAATCCGAACCCTGGGCATCGTCAAGTAAATGTCCTAAAGAGGCTATATAAGAAATCACAGCTTCCTAGAGTGTAAAGCATAGAAATTAACTATTAAAATGATTTAACCACCGCTTCACAAATCAAACCGTTCTCGCAATATTTGGATCACCTGCTATGAATCAAATCATCGAAACACCAGCTCAATGAAATCATCAGAAATTAACAAGCGGTGGCAATCATGTTCACAATATCAATTATTGAGTGTACACAATTATTCAAAAACCTTGCTCATAACTCAGCTTGTTGGCCACGCACTTTGCAGTAGTTAACATAATATGGTTGGATAAATCGAGAGCTTTCGAACGAATGGTCGACGAATTTTGTGGGTTGAAAAACGACGAAGTACCATTTCCCTAGCAACGACTCGGTTGTAAGCGGAAATCATCAAAATATTTTTGTGAGCAATTTTCCGTGACTTTTTTTAGTTTATGTGCCATAGCAAAGACATAAAGAAACTAGTTGATTGTTCTCTACCCAATACAGTGAGTCTATTTTATTTATTGGTATCGCGTGAGCAAGTTTTCGTGACGATTTTTTAGGTAATGTGCCAAAGCAAAGACATGAAAATGTCAAAAATGTCAAAATCAGTACCTGACTAAACTTCAACTTACGTAAATCCGTCGATGAAAGTCGTCCTAAGGTGTGAATTCTATTCAAAGTGATTGTTGATTTTTCTTCATTCCCCACAAGGGATGCCAAAATTTATTTTTGTAACTATCATTCGTAACTACCGACGGAGCTACGGTTATGTAGCTCTACACATAGAACAACGCACTCCAACTCGACCGACAATACAAAGAACTTTATTACAAAAGATGTATTCAACAACTTAGGACTGAATAAAAATAGGCACTTAACACAACACTATAATACGGACTTTACTTTAGAGTAAATTCTTGGGAACAACCGGACGAACTTACATCACATATTACTTGTAGAGACAACAAAACATTACCACGAACATACCCAACAGGGAACTCAGCATGGAGTGACGAGAAGGAATCAGTGTGGCTAATGGAATAAACCGAAACTCCTCTAGTGGAAGCCACTCATAACGTAAATTTCATTCTACGGTCTTTAGAAAAGTTGGAAACCCTGTCTGGGGCAGAGCCCCCCAAAATCATGAGAAATATCCCGTTATGACCTCTTTTTCCCGTTCCTTGCCCCGTAATTCCCGTTTCTTGCCCTTTATTTCCCTTTTTTTCCCCTTCACAGTCTAACCTGAATCGACGAAATTTCTCTCTTGATAGAGTGATATCATCGCAATCTACGTACTTTTTCGCTGGTAGATGGATCTTAAACCTCCTTGGATGGAGCGTAAACCTACTACTTCTAGCATCCACCTTGGAGCCACAGCATGGAGCTGTTTGTAAAGTCTTCATTCCAGTTTGTTACTTTTTTCCCAAATGTACTGGGGCAATGTCCCGATGCCCCCCCCCCCCCCCCCCCACGAGCCGCCCCTGTCGTTGGGTCTGTAATGGGAAGCTTGAATCTGATGGTTGATTCAGATTATAAAAGTCGCCTGATGGCCCATGGGTTGGCCGATAACAGCAGTCAAGTGGATTCTAGAGTTATGCATCATTTGCTGGATTAATAGGTGAGAGACTTATTTCATCATAGCCAATAAGATGAACCCTCATTTATTTCAGCTGAATGTAATAACAGCGTTCTTGAAAGATGAGTTTAAGAAAGCTAGGTATATGGAGTTGACAGAGGCTAAGAAAAGCTGAGTGAAATTCCTGCTGCTTTAAAAACTATAATATCCCTTTGGAATCGAAATTTCGCCCAACTCTTTATTTTTCGTGGAAATAGACAACGGGTTTTCACTAACTTCCGTTTTGAAAAGACTGGTAGTTCAAAAATTCTTTCACTACGTTGCAAACGCTCGACTAATAAAGTAAAACAGCTAATCACGAATATATCTACACTATTTTCCCATTAATGTGTGATATTTCAAATGGTCATAGAAGATGAGTATTATGATCCTAATCATACCTGCTTCAATTTAAGTAGCCTTACGTATATTTTATTGAAGCAGTCGTGTTTGATGTCCTGAAATAGAATTCTCTGAAAATGGAATGAAAAACTCAGCGGAAGCCAACGCTAAATTCCCCCCACTATTGTGTCAAAATAAGTATGATTTGTTGATGGACTTTCCAGCTCTTCACGAACGAGAGACAGACCAATTGTGCGATAACTATGAACAATACAAACGACGAGTGTCTCAAACGCAATCGTCGAGCAATAAACAATCTTATAATAGGATGATATATGATGTACTTACAATTTTGTAACAACCTAACTCACAAAATTGTAAGTACATCATATAGCATCCTATTGTAACATAGTAGCTAAGCGAAATTCCTAATTCTAAGTTTATATATACCCGAGTATAAAACCAGTATAAAACCATGTCTTTTATCAATAGGCCCTGGTGATGAGAAAATATATTCTCGAAACGCTAGCGAAATAAGAAGAGTTTTCATTGACCGACCCTCACCTCAACATCCTCTGATAGGTATAACATCACGGTCAACAACAATCCCAAATAATATAATAAATAGTACTTAGTCCAAATAAAAACTCGTTTATGACATTGATTAACTATAATAATTAGTACTTAGTCCAAATAAAAACTACATTGATTAACTATAATAATTAGTAGGTAGTACCTACTTAGTCCAAAAAAAAAAAAAGTTCCAGTCATGCAGCATGATCTTATGAGCGAATTTTCATAAACGGTCGTATTACATTTATGTTAAATTCTGTTGAAATTTGAGCACTTTGGGGACAAATGAAAATTTTATTATACATTTTATAGCAAATTAACTTTTTGTCAGTAATATTCCAATGAACAAACAATTTTGTGGATTTTTACAATTTTTTCAAGTACTTCTATCGATTTTTAGCTTATTTTAATGAAATTTAAGTACATTTTTCAGTACAATTTTGTGCTTAAATTGTTAAATGTCCTAGTTCATGTTCGATTAATTTTTTTCGAGTAGCATTCTGCTAAAAAATAGAAATTTGTTAATTTTTAGCGGTTTTTTGCCTTTTTTAGTGATTTTTTAAGTAGGTACATTTTTTGAAATTTGACCAATTTAATGTGCTCAAAAAGTGTTGTCCAACGAACTCATCCTTTCTTTTGAAATGCTTGATTTTTTGGCGAAAGAACGAAGTTTTTATCTCAATTCTATCGAGAGTTATCGTCTGGAATGACATATATATATATATATATATATACATATATATATATATATATATATATATATATATAGACATGAATAAACGTTATACTCTAGGATTCTTTTCAGAATGCCTCAAAACAGATTTCAATGAAGAAAATTTTTGAAAATTTTCATTTTAACATTTTTGGAGCCATTGCAATAGCTTTATTTTCTAAGAAAATTCGCTAAAAAGTATTTATGACGAAACTTGAACACCCTCACATCGTGACTATTTAGTTGAATGGAACTTTGTATCACTACAATATTACTTTTGCAAAACAAAACTGTTGAAAAATGGCTTTATAACCACGAATTTGGTTGACGTGAGATGACAAACTTCGTATGAAAATTAGGTTGGTTGAGTTGTGATTTACTGACGTAGCGCAGTCAAGGCTGACCTTGGCTGAAACACTAACCTACACTTCAGGCGTGACGTCACGAGAATATGGGCTATGCTCGTACGGTTGACTTTAAAGAAATTAACTTCCCTGAAACTTGTTAGAATAACTCGGTTATAAAGCAGTCGGGAAGATCTGCAAGTGTAATTCTTATTTATGATTGAGCCCAGTTGAAACTAAAATTTGAAATGAAGATGATGATGTGTCACTCTTACCTAACGTTTATTGTCTTGCACTCACCGCAATTCAAGCTAACAGGAAACTTCAATCAAAAAGATGTTAGCATCCGCCTTTTGTTTCCCTAGGCGAAGGTCTCGGCGTTAACGCGCTGAGCTAACTTGGTAAATTAATATTGGTTTGGCGATAGGTGGTTTTGTCTAATGGCGCAATGCACGTCAGATAACGTCGAACTGCCGGGTCGGACGGGCGCAACTAGAATACAAATGTGGATTTCTTGTTAGTAGTTATTTGAATCATGATTGGTGTAAGTATTTTATTCAACATGTTTGTAACGCTAGTGCTCTCAGGCCACAGCTGGAAACCTTGGTAAGTAGGAAACATATTGTCTAATTACATAGAATAGTGTAAGCGTATTATTCCAACAATGTAACAAACAACAAAGCAACCTTTCCAAAATCTTTATTTACCTACACAAGGTAGGTACGCCTACGAACCCCCAAAAAGAAAAAGTTTATCATGATTAATGATAGTATAATCGAATTTTCGTAAACTATCCTACCTATTACATTTATTTTAAATTGTTTGAAAATTTAACTTTGAACCCAAAGAATTTAAAACTATCAGTTTTATGTTTAAAAAACTTTATTTAAATGATAATCTGGTACCTACCTGTTCCAACAAATAATGTCGATTTTAAGCATTTTTTGCAGTTTCGACATTTTATGTCTTTACTTTGACATATAAACGAAAACAGCGTTAACAAAAAGCGTTAAAATAAAGTTAAAAAAAAAGCGTTACGGTTGGTTTTCTGATGATTTCCGCTTTTCCGTCGTTGCTTGGGAAATGGTACTTCGTCGTTTTTCATCCCACAAAACTCGTTGACCATTCTTCGAAAGCTTTCGATTTATCCAACCATATTATGTTAACTACTGCGAAGTGCGTGGCCAACAAGCTGAGTTATGAGCATGGTTATTTGAATAATTGTGTACACTCAGGTGATCATTCTCAATAATTGATATTGTGAACGTGATTGCAACGGCTTGTTAATTTCTGATGATTTCATTGAGCTGGTGTTTCGATGATTTGATTCATAGCAGGTGATCCGAATATGGCGAGAACGTTTTGATTTGTGAAGCGGTGGTTAAATCATTTTAATAGGTAATAAGGTACTATACTTTACAATCTAGGAAGCTGTAATTTCGTATGTAGCCTCTTTGGGACATTTACTTGACGATGCCCAGGCCCGGATCAGCTGAGTGGCTCTTAAAGCTAATTTCTATGCTTTACAATCTAGGAAGCTGTAATTTCGTATGTAGCCTCTTTGGGACATTTACTTGACGATGCCCAGGCCCGGATCAGCTGAGTGGCTCTTAGAGATTGCATACGAGTCTGCAACACATACGAGTCTGCAACTAAAGACATAAAATGTCCCAATGTGTTGCAGACTCGTATGCAAGCGTTTCTTTGAATAGGTATCTTACGGATAAAATTTCACGTCAGCCCTTTATTTAGCTATTCAATTATTATTGACACATATTTTTATTTTAAATTGTTTGAAAATTTATCTTTGAACGCAAAGAATTTAAAACTATCAGCTTTATGTTTAAATAACTTAATTTAAACGATAACCTAGTACCTGTTCCAACAAATAATGTCGATTTAAAGCATTTTTTGCAGTTTTTATAGAGTTTTACACATTATGTATTAATCTTCTAAATTCGTTACATTGTTGGGTAAGAACAACTCAGCTCGCCACATGATTTACATGATTGGGATGAGTTGTTTCTGCTTCGAATATGTGGCTTCATTTGCGGTAGGGTTTATTTCTAACACAAACCCTCTCCTAATTTTGCTTGATAGTTTCAGAAAGACCAAAACATTTTGTCATCTTAGATTTGAGTTGTTTTTGCTCAAAACGTAACACCGATAAAATTGCTCTACTTTATAAATAAATCTTACGCTTATAAGATAACTACAATCCAGCGAGAAGCAAGTCTCGCATTGCCAAGCTTTCAATGAATTATTGCAACGAGGCGCGTCAAGATAAGTAACAAAGTAGAACTTCGGGCCAATATCGGCCCCCTCCCGACCTCATCCTGTCGGCTCAAACTTAATTTTGTTTGCATATACTGGGAGAAGTATAATATGCCCCCTGAGTTCCCTGCCGCCAAATTCGTAACAGTAGATCGATTCAATGTAAGCTATAAATTGAGGCGTCAAATTGCATGCTTTTGAGGTTTCTTAATTTTTTTCTCGTCTCATCTTAATTTTTGATCTCCCACTTCCAACAATTCTCTTCAGCCCATTTCGATTAAACTTGAAACATCGGCTACATTTGATCTGACGTAGTGCATTTTGGGGTGTTGGAGCCGTTGCGACAAACAAATCGCCAAGAAACTACAATGATTGTTACGACAGATTTCAGTTTGTGTGGCAAATAGTAAGCTAGTAAGGCATTCAGGATATCGAATTTTGAAGATCTGACTTTGTAACTGCAACTGAATGGCAATTTTCGCCTATCGCACAACCTTACCGGTAAGTGTGTGCATTCACTCATCTCACTGAGACTGAAAAGGTATTCCTAATATTGAATAATAGTAGTATATTTCATTTATAAATTATATGGGGATGTGAACACTAAAACGTTACTGTGAATTAGTACAACGCTCTTTACAGCCCACTTTAGCTCTGCATTTGTAGGAAGTATACGCAGCCCAAATGTCACTGTATGATATCATTTGGAAAGAACGGCATTAAAAATGGAACAAAAGTAGCTTCACAAAATGACATTAGAGAGGTATGAAATAGCGTTACATACTTCGTACGGGTCTCGTGTAAAAAGTTGTCGAGCTCTGCAATAGTAGGCAATGAGAGGGTCGTGGGTTCTGGTCCTTACATAGAAATAGTTCCAGTCATGCAGCATGATCGTATGAGCGAATTTTCGTAAATCATTGTATTATATAATATTAGATTGTTGATTTGAGCTTTTTAAAATGCAAGTAAATTGGTAACTATTGATTTTATTGCAAAAAACGTATTCTAAATAATAATCTCCAGTTCAAACAGAGGTTTTAAATGTTTAGCTTATTTGCAGTTTTCATCGATTTTTTAGCAAATTTTAAGTACATTTTACAGCATAATTTTTTACATAAATTTTTGAATGTTCTATTTCATAGTTAATAGACTTTATTTGAGCAATATTCTACCAGAAAATATGAATTAAACGATTTTTAGCCGTTTTTAGCTATTTTTAGTGATTTTTTTAGTACATTTTTTGAAATTTGACCAATTTAAAGTGCTCAAAAAGTGTTGTCCAACGAACTCATCTTTTCTTTTGAAATGCTTGATTTTTTGGCGAAAGAACGAAGTTTTTATCTCAATTCTATCGAGAGTTATCGTCTGGAATGACATATATATATATATATATATATATATATATATATATATACATATATAAAAAAGCGTTAAAATCCAGGAATAATTTCAAAATGCCTCAATACAGATTTCGATGAAGAAAATTTTTGAAAATTTATATTTTAAAATTTTTGGAGCCATTGCAATAGCTTTATTTTCTAAGAAAATTCGCTAAAAATGAAAATCTGGGACGTCCGCTTGGAGGAGAGATTCCCCCACCACTTTTGAGAACAGGAATGGTGTCCTGGTCAGCTGAGTGAATTAAATTATCTTCCATTCACCCTAGGAAGTTGAAATTCGATTTCGAAACTATCTGGGACGTTAAGATACTAACTTATTTCTGTTCTAGAACCAAAAATTTCAACCATGTATCATGTTTTCTCCTCAATATTGATTCGAAATTAACAAGCGGTTGCAATCATGTTCACAATATCAATTATTGAGAATGATCACCTGTGTGTAAACAATTATTTATATAACCATGCTCATAACTCAGTTTTTTGGACACGCACTTCGCAGTAGTTAACATAATATTGTTGGATAAATCGAGAGCTTTCGAACGAATGGTCAACGAATTTTGTGGGATGAAAAACGACGAAGTACCATTTCCGTAGCAACGACTCGGTTGTAGGCGGAAATCACTGTAACACTATATGTTTCGTGCGCGGAAAAAAATTGACTCGCAAAATTTGCTAGGCCCCCAGGGCTAAAACATGATACATGTTAAAATGTCTTTTCTACTCGTAGTTGAAGGAGGCACGCACATCAAATATTATTAAACTTTAATATAAACGTGAGAACTAATACAAAAGAAAAACGAGCCAAATAAATTCGTAGTAAATCGAACAGTCATCACGGTAACAATAATTAAACTAAATAACAATAACTATATAACTTAATAACAATAATTTGAATGTCTATATGATCACTATCAACTGTTGGCATAATCTTAATACCTAGCAAGGTAATAATATTCAAGTCACCACAGATACGAATAGACTCGATGGTTCTTTCCTGATCAGCTGAGTTAGCTTAATTATCGCCCATTCATCCTAGGAATGTGAAATTCGGTAGAGAACTTCTCTGGGGCATTAAAGGATGATCAAAATTATGGGTTCTATCCTGATCAGCTATTTAAGCTAAATTCTCTCCTGTTTACGCTAGGAAATTCAAATCGTACAGGGAGCTTCTGTCGGACAACAAAAGTTGAATGAAATTACTGAGCAGCCCGAACATTCCAATCTTTTCCTCCCATTCCACCAAAAATGTGCGATATCCCCCCGAAAAGACGACCCGCATACAAAAGATGCAAATCCACAAAATGCATGAAAATTTGGGCCAATTTGGGCCAAGCCAATAGTCGGATTCTCTCATTCTTTTGACATTTTATGTCTTTACTTTGGTACATAAACGAAAAAAGCGTAAACAAAAAGCGTTTAAAAAAAACGCTGCAAATTATTTCACAAAGGTTTATTATTTTTTCAATTGAGTTTGATCGTAGTTTTAGTTGGCTTGCGTACGTCATAAGGCCCGTCCAGACTGCTCGGCGTGTCCTATTTCGAGTTGCCACAACCTATACTTCTATAATTATATACGCATGTTTATATTTCTCGATTTGAGCTCCTACCTATTCAAATAGTTATTGCCTTAATAATATCATTATCTAAGTACGTGAGAAAAGTCGAGAGGATATGTTATTAAATATGCGTAGGAAAAGCATTGGTATTAACACACAAATATGACCTAGAAAAAAACATATATTCATGCCTCGAAGAAACGCTGTACCCACCACAAGGTGCCGCGGCGCCTCCTCTCACTCCACCCCCCGCTCACCCCCCTCACCACCCACCGTGACCCCCTGCCAAGCGTGCCAGGCGTGCGTCTAACACGTCTAACACTCAAAGCCTCGAAAAATACACTTTTTCGCCCGTTTTTGGCCCATAGCATCTATGCGAGTAAAGCGATCGGGATGGTTAAACGTTAGGACCAACTAGACCCCAAACGGAGTCTATGTGCGGAAGTGCGGGTTTTTTAAGTAAAATCTTAGGCCTTTTATGGCCCGGACGGCGAACGGCGAACGGTGGACGGCGGACGGACATTTCAAATTTGGATTCTACGCACCTTGAAACGTAAAGTGACAAAGTTTGAGGGGGGGTTATAAAAATTTTTTGCTACACGATCACATAGGCTTATTATTGGAAATAATAAACCAAAAGCGTTACGGTTGGTTTTCTGATGATTTCCGCTTATAACCGAGTCGTTGCTAGGGAAATGGTACTTCGTCATTTTTCATACCACGAAATTCGTTGAACATTCGTTCGAAAGCTTTCGATTTATCCAACCATATTATGTTAACTACTGTGAAGTGCGTGGCCAACAAGCTGAGTTATGAGCATGATTATTTGAATGTTGTACACTCAGGTGATCATTCTCAATAATTGATATGTAGTGAAGCGGTGGTTAAATCATTTTAATAGGTAATTTCTATACTTTACACTCTAGGAAGCTTTAATTTCGCATATAGCCTCCTTAGGACATTTACTTGACGATGCTCTGGGTCCGGATCAGCTGAGTGGCTCTTAGAGCTTGCATACGAGTCTGCAACTAAAAGCATGAAATGTCTCAATGTGTTGCAGACTCGTATGCAAGCGCTTATGTATGTACATATACATATGTGTATATGTACATATGGTTATTTCTATTGATTTTCACGTACAACCAATGCGTTACTAGCATTTGACTGCGTTTGGGAGTGAGACGCTTCTTCAATGGCTTGGCCGATTTTCGCCAATTATACACAACAAACACCATTCCTGTTCTCCAAATGTGGTGGGGGAATATCTCCTTCAAGCGGACTTCCCTGATTTTCATTTCATTTCTATGTAAGGACCAGAACCCACGACCTCCTCATTGCCTACTATTGCAGAGCTCGACAACTTTTAACACGAGACCCGTACGAAGTATGTTACGCTGTTTCATACCTTTCTAATGCCATTTTGTGAAACTACTTCCGTTCCATTTTTAATGCTGTTCTTTCCAAATGATATCATACAATGGCGTTTGGGCTGTGTATACTTCCTGCAAATGCAGAGCTAAAGTGGGCTGTAAAGAGCGCTGTACTAATCCACATTAACATTAAAGGGTTCACATCCCCATATAATTTATTAATGAAATATATTATAATTATTCAATATTAGGAATAGGTGATATTCTCGAGACTTCGACACTAGCGCAACCTTACATCGAGGCAAGGCTAAAAAATTAATTTTCTAAGTTATTTCACCTTGTTGTCATGGTTACGAGTAAACTCTATGAAAAAGCGCCATTAGGAGTCATCACCTACATACCTACTTTCTTACGGTTCAGTATTTACCTATTTTCTAGTTCAGTATACTTTATTATGCCAGGTGATAAATTTTATGCGAATTATATCAAGCTGTAATACGGCGATAACCCGGAACGTTGTGAATGCAAGATTAGTTTGTGCGGTCGAGATCCCAATGAAATTTGTGTTGGGAAGTTGACAAACAAGTGTTAGAAGTTCCAGACATCAGCCGCGAAAATTTTGTGGAATATCTAGTGGAATCTTAAGAGTCCTTTGAAAGTGGTCATGTGAAAGGACATGCCCTGAGAGCTCTGCCAGAAGGGAATATTAGGTAGTTATTGGTTTTGGAAAGGTACCTAAGTAGGTACTAGAGAGGTATATACACTATACCTACTTTTCGTATATTATTACTTGTTATTCATCATGTACTACCATGTACAAAAATAGAAGTAGGAACCTACTTAATCAACTTTTTTTTGTCCCACAAATTTGCGTACCTGCAAAACTCGCGTAATAGCTACACTGACAATGCCCGTCTTTCAACGCCCGTCTTTATGAACTCTAACCTTCAGAAGAATGAATTTCAAGGTTTTTTCCTTACAGCTGGTTTATAATTCATGTTGCATATTTCCTGATTCGATATTCGATGAATTTGTTGATAAGGTGTCGAAATTCGTTGGCAGAGCAACAGTCCTACTTACTTTGTTTTCTTTTAAACAACAGCGAATTTGGTAGGCTGTACGAACCCACTTACGTATACTTGAATAGATACAACTTCCGTATTGGAATCGTATGGAGGGGAAGCTAGCCAAGGGGAGATAGACCAGAACGCCCCACCGCCCAATACGGAAGTTATATCTCAATACGGAAGTTATATCTCAATAATCTTGGACAAAAATCTCGGAAGTTATATCTCAATACGGAAGTTATATCTCAATAATCTTGGACAAAAATCTCGGAAGTTATATCTCAATACGGAAGTTATATCTATTCTAGTATAGTTTCGTTTACTTCGACAAACTACCAAATCTATCCTTTCAATTCAATCAAACAAGTAAAGCTCCCTCAGTTATAGTAATAAGAACATGTCTAAAACGCTGATGAAACTGCCAGGGCAATGATTATGTAGTACCCGCAGCGCAGTACAGAGATCTAAGGAATTTTTAATTACTTTTCTAGATTATTTTTCAGGTTATTTATTCTCAGTCTAAACAAATGAAGTTCTTTAGTTTTAGGATACTGATTTCCTATAATAGTTAGCCCTAGTCCAAATAAAAACTCGTGCTCTACTAGATCGGTGTCGTTGTCTACAACCAACAATCGCGCTGGCAGGCATGATTACTGCGACCATTTAGTTGAATAGAAACTTTATATTACTACAATATTACTTTAGCAAAACAAAACTGTTGAAAAATGTCATTATAACAACGTATTAGGCAAACTTCTAGTGAAAAATATGTTGGTTGAGTTGCGATCTAGTAACATCTACCACGTCATGGCGGACATCGGAAGAAACCACCCAACTCCAGGCGTGACGTCACGAGAATATGGCTGAGATGAGTGAATCCACACACTTACCGTTAAGGTTGTGCGATAGGCGAAAATTGCCATTCAGTTGCAGTTACAAAGTCAGATCTTCAAAAATCGAAACTCTGAATGCCTTACTAGCTCACTATTTGCCAGACAAAGATGAATCTGTCGTAACAATCGTTCAGTTTCTTGGCGATTTGCTGACGTTCAATTAACATGATATTACAGAGGAGGATGTTATGCAAGGTTGAAGCCTTTTTATGGGTAGGAAAGACCTCGAATAATGTTTTTGGTTACTGTCATACAAAACGTTGGGAATACAAAAATTAGTGGTGATTTTTGGGTGCAGAATGTCATGGACGAGGAACGAAATGAACTTCTCATTAAACAGGCTCGCCTTGCCATGAAGCTGGACAGCACAATCAATAATTCGCATTATTTTCACCATTTATTTTGATTTATTACTTCTTTTGTGATATAAATAAATATATATTTTGTTTACTTCTGTTTCATCATTTAACGTCGATGGCATCAGTGTTTCTTAATGGGTAGAGGCGATGCTATATTAAAATAATGAATGTGTAAGAAGACAGAATTATTTCATTAGCTAAAGCTATTAAAAAGAATTTTTCAATACATATAGGTAGGTTAATAATGACAAGGTAAACTCTCAAAATTGAGAAAACTCTCAAGCTAACTTCTATCTGAATAATACCCTGCATTTTGGAATGGAGCCTCTGACTGCTGGGTTACAATGGCAAGTTACATAGCCACCATGATTAGGCTCTGAGCCTAATTTCATCCTTCAGTAATAAGCATCCGTATTCCAGTTACGGCGATGAAATTTTAAGCGGCACTTTCTATTAGGGTGTCCTCATTCAATAGTGTCCATTGTATTTTAAACAACGGGATTTCCTGCTAGTATCGTATTATAATGGTAGCAATATAATTTGCAGGCACACCGATGGAAGCGCAGGTTGTCCCTTGTTGGTTGTGGATACTGATGCTGGAGCTGATGATGCTATGGCGATATCTCTCATCCTTAACGCGACTCGCGGCAGTAACATCAAAATCGCAGGCATCACCTGTGTTCGAGGCAACACTGGGGTCCATAACGTGTCAAGGAACGTACTGAGGACTTTGAAGGTGAACGGCAGACTAGAGGTACGTTTCACCAGCTTATTGGCGGAGTCTGGTTCTATAGGTTGTTTGATGCATGATACACATAAAACAAAGTCGGATTTGATGTTACAGAATTTATAACTGAAAAACACTGACGCAGTTTGCGTAAGCAGAACCATCTTTTCGAATAGAGATTTTTGCATGTTGTAAAAAACGCCACTCGAATCGGTCAGCTGGAGCTCAGGGTGGAGCCCGTCATTTCATTCGTCCCTTGATGTCCTAGAGCAGGGGTTCCCAAACTTTTTTGTACCGTGCCCCCTTGTGGTTAAATGAAAGCTTCCCACGCCCCCCTTACATAACTATTGAAAAAAAGCA
The DNA here is from genome assembly GCA_030762985.1 of Adelphocoris suturalis. Lineage (NCBI taxonomy): Eukaryota > Metazoa > Arthropoda > Insecta > Hemiptera > Miridae > Adelphocoris > Adelphocoris suturalis. Next base: position 126,596,671 of record CM061042.1, on the reverse strand, counting down.
AGTTTTACACTGAAAACAATTTTTTATTTGCTATTTATACAAAATACGATTTGATAACACGTAGCTTTTATGAAGTAGCCTTTAAGATAAAAATAAGTTAATCTTAATGAAATGGATGGGCTTGCATTTTCTTTACTAGTGCTGGAATTCTTGGTGAAGTTTTGGCAAGGGCACAGTAAGTTTGTTCCGATTCTTTGTTTTGGTTTATACAAGTGTTGAGAATGCTTTTCCACACAAGTAGGTGGTTGAAAAAGGCAAAAATAACCGAAGAGCTTCCTGTGACACTCTGGGATATACTTGGAAGTATTTGATCAAAATGTTTACTTTTCCATTTTTTCGAAGTCATATTTGGCAGAAGAATCATTTTTCATTTCCAAAAATTCTTCTTGCAGGGCTTCTGGAACATGTTCAACGTTGACATGGAAAGGATCTGTTGAAAGTCTGTAAATATGTTCGTCAGCAGTGTTAGGGAAGTATTTCCCAAATTCATCAGTGAGCGTCTCCAAATGGTTTGACACTTGTTTTGACAAGTGTGATCCTTCAAAAACCTCCTTGAAGCGTGTTTCTTCTGAGATTGAGACTAGTTTTGGGAAATTTGAAAAGTTGCAGGGGTTCGCTGATACTTTTCGTCTCCAAAGTTGTAGTTTCTCAACATACGTCTTGATGGCATCACGATGAGTTATGATATTTGAGTCTCCACCCTGCAGTTTCAAGTTGAGGCTGTTTAACGAATCAAAGAAGTCTGACAAATATGCCAACATTACTTGAGAACTAGGTTTGCTGAAGTTCATGCTTAGCTCATTTTGCTTCTGGTTTTCCAAGAACGAAGTTACTTCATCTCGGAGCTCAAATAGTCTTGCCAACATGTTTCCTTTTGAGAGCCAGCGTACTTCTGTGTGAAATAGCAGTGTTTTGTAGTCAGTTCCTAAATCTTCACAAAGAATTTTAAACAGTCGGGTATTTAGTGCACTGTTTTTTATGTAGTTCACTATTTTAATACATACATAAAACTGAGTTGACCCCGTCCTCAGTTTGGGGAAAAAACGAGCTCGATCCTGGAGTTGGCTCGATGTTGCCCCAAAGAATGGTCGAATGGTCTCACGACCCCCCTCCCCCCCTGACCCGTCTTCACGCCCCCCAAGGGGGGCGCGCCCCCCAGTTTGGGAATCCATGTCCTAGAGAGACTCCCTATCAAATTTAGTTGTAATTAGACAGACAACATAACCTTTAGCACATTCAACTGATCAGGATGGAGCCTGTAAGATCATCCCTCTCTTGTTGTCCCAGAGAGGCTCCCTATCAAATTTAGTTGTAATTAGACAGACAACATAACCTTTAGCACATTCAGCTGATCAGGATGGAGCCAGTAAGAACATTTCTCTCTTGTTGTCGCAGAGAGGCTCCCTATCAAATTTCGACGTCCTACAGTGAATAGGAGAGATTTTAGCACGATTTTGCCATCATTATGATTGATATTACGGCTCGTGGTCAGCTGATCCTCACCAAAGTCAGCGAACAAATTCCAACATGGTAATACAACATAGGTATCAAAATCTAAATCGGACCAGCGGTTTCGGAGGAATAGTGAGCACAAAATATTGTCCATATATATATATATATATATATATATATATATATATATATATATATATATATATATATATATATATATATATATAGCATTTCCGAATTGAGTTAAACTTTTTCAATTTAGATTTAGCCCTTTTCCATTTAGGTTTAAACCTTTTTCACTTTGGTTTAGACCTTTCCATTAAAATTTAAAATCAGGAAATTATTATGACACAATTTGAAAATGAAATCATTAATGTGGTTATTTTTTATGCACAGAAATGTAACAATAGTTCGTTGGCTAACAATTTTTGACGACTTTAAATCGCTCAAATTTTAATACAATTTATAGCATTTCCGAATTGAGTTGAACTTTTTCCATTTAGGTTTAGTCCTTTTCTATTTAGGTTTAAACCTTTTCCATTTAGATTTAAACTTTTTCCATTTAGATTGAAACCTTTTCCATTTGGATTTAAACTTTTCCTATTTAGATTTAATCGATTTTCATTTAGATTTAAACCAATCAAAATTTCAGTAGTTAGCCCCATCATAGTAAGTAAGTACTAACCAACTCGAATTTCATGAGGCTAGAAGTAAAAGGTCCAGTCATGCAGCATGACCATACAAGCGAATTTTCATAACACTAAATCCTAATTTATTGGTTTATTCATAGTGATAGGAAACTGGAGTTACGCAGAGGAAATCTACCAATTTTTGGTAAAATATCATGTGGTTATGTTCAAGGTAAATGATGAATACTTTTTTTCACGAAAAAAAGGCAGTAATTATGCTATTTATGCTTCAGGAAATATGCAGAAAGCAAGGAAAACAATTTGATTCTTTAAATACATTCGGGATAAATGGAAACAGGAGGTTTTGCTTTAGAAATAAGAGGGGGTGGTCTGATGGATAATTATCATCATGATTGATGAATGCTGAATTCCGTTCTCTTGGTTTGTACACGAAATCGATCAGTCTCGTCACGGTACGGAACACTTGTATAGGTTTACTAAGGACCTATAGCAGGTACGATTTTTCTGCTTTTTTAGTGGTTCATCTAGGGAGTATTTTCTGAGGCGGTGCGTTTTGGTTTACTATTTCCAATAATAAGCCTATGTGATCGTATAACAAAAAATTTTTATAACCCCCCCTCAAACTTTGTCACTTTACGTTTCAAGGTGCGTAGAATCCAAATTTGAAATGTCCGTCCGCCGTCCGGGCCATAAAAGGCCTTAGAATTGACTTAAAAAATCTGTTCTTTCGCACATAGACTCCACTTGGGGTCTAGTTGGTCCTAACTTCTCGCCAGCTCGATCGCTCCACTCTCATGGGTGCTATGAGCCAAAAATAGGTGAAAAAGTGTCTTTTTTTGTATATTTCAAGTTGTATAGAAATTGGAGATTTATGAGTGAAAAGAAAATGTTAGCTATTAATTTTATGGAAAAAAAAGTATTCTAAATGATACTCTTCTATTCAAAAAGAGATTTTGGATTTTAGGCTATTTTTTGCTATTTTATAGATTTTTTAAAACAAAATTTAATGAAGTTCAAATTTTTGGCATAATTTCGTACATAAATTTTTGAATGTTTATTTCATAGTTGATAAACTTTATTTGACCAATCTTATGCTAAAAAATATCAATTTAACAATTCTTAGCCATTTTCAGTGATTTTGTCAGGACATTTTTTGAAATTTGACCAATTAGATGATATCAATATACAGTATAGGTAACACTTTTATGTGTTGGAAAGATGACTTGGTAATAAATTGTTTTGTTTATCAACTATATTAAAAAGAGTAAAATTGTGAGATTCCGCTGCTGCAATGGATTGAACCCATTTGTGAGGTCCGAAGCTCCGAGTTCCGATACTAAATATACTATAAGCGGCGTTTAATAATTATGGACCAGAGATCTACGTAGAAGGGCTGTCTAATACATAAATAATAAACCTTTGTGTAATAATTTGCAGCATTTTTTCTGTTCAAAGAGTCGGTGCTAAGAGCCAAAAAGTCGTCGTGGGAAGCGATTATTAAGCTAGTACGAGGCTTCGTTACCCTCAAACGTCTTGTACATAGCTGAATTTTGGAGTCTGCGGTATTTATCTTTGTTAGAGACCCCGCAATGTAGATTCTTCAAGTCGCTTTTGGGCCTGTCAAGAAATAGATGGTTCGGACAGAACTTGGAATACATCCAGTGGGTGCCAGAGAGCTCAAAAGCGCCTTGTCTAGGTGGATTAGACTGTTGCTGATGAAACACAATCATCAGTGGAGGCAGCACTTCACGCAATGTTCACGAGAAAACAGCTGAAGGATCTGGTAAACTAAGAACAATACTGTAAAGAAGTAGTGCCTTGAAACTCAGGTTTCTCTTTTAAAATATGTAAAATAATAATAAAAACAAAGCTCTAATCGACCAAATAGACGATGTGCGCAAAAGAACGAATTTTTTCGATCGAGTTGAAGGCTAGTAAAGCGAGGCGGCAGAGGCAAACTTCAGATGGCACATTCGGTTTCCACAAGACTTGAAACGAAAAATAACCAAATTTGAGGGGTGTTCAAAAAACCTACCCGCTACATCAACATAATTGGTAGGTACTGATGAGGAATTTGAAGAAAAACTATTATTATGCACTTCACCAGTATTCGAGTAATTTCGAGGTGAGCAGTAGTGTTACATTTATAGGAAGGTTATGCTGGTGTCGTGTGCCTTTGGGTCCCCAAACGGGTGACGTTAAATGAGCCATTCTAACGTACGACGTTGCTAACGTTCCCTCAAGGTCACGTACTCATGGGCACGTTAGGGGGATGTTAAGGGTACGTTAGTCGTCACCAAAAACTCTATTGAATGCTATAACTGGAGACGAGCCTCCTGTGGGTTATTAGGTACGTCATGTTTAGCTATTACGAGGGTTAATCCTACATCATGTTTAGCTACGGTACCTACGAAGTTTTGCCTGCTTTACACCAAGTTATTTATACACCCCTACCCGAGCAACACTCGGGTAATCAGCTAATCTATAATATATGAAAAGATATAATTATTATGACATACACGAAATGAAAACATAATTATTATATAATTAATCATAATAATTGGGTCGTTTTAAAAAAAAATGTCCGTTTTCTCAATTTACTGTGTCCCAAAGATTTGAAACATGATTCTGGAGCCAATTTTCAACTTATAGCAATGGGGTATGAATCAAAATGTTCTTTAGGTTATCCTTTGTAAAACCAACTATCAAACATGACGTTTTTCTAATATTTAATAGGTTTGTCAATATCAACAGTTTTAAAAAAAGTCCAAATAGTTATGTCCCAGTGGTACTTACGATAGTTACTAAGATTTGTAACTTTTGACTAGAAAATGTTTTTTTAGATCTGAAAAGTAATTTGTATCAGGCATTAATCATAGATAATGACTTAGCAAGGTTTTTAGAATTCTGAAGAGTAGAGGGCAGCTAGAAGAAAATGCACCTTGTCCCAGGACTTTGGTCACAATAGTTGTGTCCCAATAGTCACGCGAGGGGTGGCGGCTGGAGAGTATTTGGAGGGGAAGTGGAGGGTCTAGCAAGTGCGTGTGACGTTCCCCTAAAGGTGGAATTTCCCTGACGCGGCTGCGGCCGGCGGCTGCGGCGCGCGATTTTGTCATGTAGATACTCAGCCGCCGGCCACGCCGCGCTGTGAAAGTGAGTTTTCTCAGAGAGGCGCGGCCGCGGCGGCGGCCAGCGGCCGCATACCTAGGCTCCAGTTTCGATTTCGATCATGTCGAGCGAGAATATTGTTGTGGCCCTTTTATTGGCAGAGGAGGAATTATTGTTGATGAGCAAGGAGCCTCACGCACCCATATTTTCAACTTGGACAGAAGAGGGCTTTTCCAACATTCTCATCGACTGCCACCTGATAAATGATGAACAACGTTTCAGATCTTTCTTTCGGCTGAACTTCAAACATTTTATGAGCATGAAGCTAAAAAAATTATTTTACAAAGCAATGGTTCATTCCTTGTTGGTTTAAGGTGTAGTGGCATGGGATTCAACATTTGAATCAAAATTAAATCCCCTAGCAATCACTCAGAAAAGCCTAATTAAAATGTTGCTTAAAAACCCGATCAGATTCCCGACTTCGTCAATTTTCAAGGAGTTCGCAGTGCTAGATTTAAGAAAAATTGCAGAAAAAACTACTTTGATATTTATTTATAAGGAGTTCTGTAGTGGTAAGCTCAAAAGGAACCTCAGTATTACGAGGGCAGCTGATGAGATCACCCTGCTTACGCCGAGAATGAACACTGCTATGGGACAGAGGTTGTATTCATTTTGGGGGTCTCTCGTTTTAATTCTCTCCCATCCTCCTTGAAGAGGAAAAAGGTTTCGCTACTTGTTTTTAAAAATAAATTGACTAAGTATTTCATTTCAACCCTTAAAGTATGCCTGTTGGAATTTCGAATCATGGATTCGACCGATTGCATTGAAGTACAATTTCGTTTCCGTGGTAGATTTTCAATGTATTTCTGTTTTTCGTCGATATCCCGGTAAATTTTGATGGTTATTTTATTTTATATTTTTTATATATATATATATATATATTTTTGTAAGATACATTACGTATGTTGATATGATAAATTTAATTATAATTAGGATGAGTCAGCACTCCGACCCCCAGCACAAGTTTTCTTATAGGGGGTCGTAACATTGTCATTTTTTAAGTAATATGTATCACCTTTAGCACAAATAAAAATGTAGGTATTAAAAAAAACTTTTTTCACCACATTTCACCATATGTATCACCTTTATCACAAATAAAAATGTATTAAAAAAAAAAAAAAATTTCACCACATCGTTTCGTTGGTGAGAGAAGACCTCACGAAATATGGTACAGCACAAGTTCCAGTACCTATTTCTGCTGAAGAAAAAGTCGCCCTAACTTTGAGATAATAATTGTCATAACAGCCTCAAATTCTAAAGTTTTGGTCGGGTTTCGATATTCGATCGGTTTTCAGGGATGCGGGGTAAATCCTAGATGATGCCATATAATGTAGGTATTTCAAGCCCATGCGCATGCGCGAACGTCAGGGATGAGGAAGCTATGTGCTAGTTTGGCAGAGTAATTTTTATTATGAGTAACAATTGGTTGGTACATACATTTCTGAATGCACAAATAGGTAAGTCGCTCTTTTCAGAGGGATGTATAATTATGAGGGGAGAGAACATTGCGGGTCTGCATACCCTAGCCGCGTAGGCGCGCGGCTGGACTGCTCCCTCGACCAGTCCGGCCGCAGCCGCGGCGGCTGTCATGTAGCGGTTTTCAATACCATGTAGCCGCGGAGGCCAGCCGCCGGCCGCCGCCGCGTCAGGGAAATCGGTTTCATCTAAATACACTGAAGGAGTGGAGAGCGGCTGGTCGCCCGCCGCAGCCGCCGGCCGCAGCCGCGTCAGGGAAATTCCACCTTAACGCCCTTATTTGAGTGCCACGTGCTCTGCAGCAACTTCCAAGGATTTTACACCTTCATCACAATGGTAAGTGGTTTAATTCAAGGTCCCCATACTTACTATGAAATCTCTAGGGAAACGTTAGTTTGTAAACATCATTTATTGATCAATTTATACGCCTAGATAATCTATATTTTTGCAAATGTTAACCAATCGTTATTTATGAGATTGGAGGAGTGTAGCCTTGTCCGAAGTTGAAATGTCCAGATAGTTATGATAACTATGGTGACCGACTAATTGTTTTCTGTTTTGCAGGGTGTGATACCAGGCAGTTGATGCACAGTTCGAGTAACTGAGTGCTGTGCCAATGTTGCACTGTACTCATCCGGAGAAAACACCAGTACTTTCGGGCTCCATGGCGTCCTCCACAGATTGGGCATGGATGCTGTAGATTTATCCTCAGAATACAGAAGAAAGTCACCTTCACTGTTGTCACCTGATTCAATGTTACGATGGACGAACATTTTGACAGTTGTCGGACGGTTTGGTGGTGAGGGTCTAGAAGTGGATTGTAAATTTTTCAGTGAGGCTTTTCTTGGTTTTGTGTTCAGCACACCGTAAGTTTGATGAACATGTGAATGGGACATGGGGCCACCCATGCTCTCAGTGACTTTGAAATTCAGCAGAAATTCACAGCTGTGACTTGGATGACATTCCTGATTACATCCCTCCTATGGAATTAGTGGATGCCTCAGCAATTAAATATGGAACCTTCGTGTTGGTGGAGCTACAAGGTGGGGAGCTACAAATATAATACTCCAACTTTGGGACATTGGTTTGGTTTTCAAGACTTCATGAATCAATTAAAATAAGTTGCTAAGTAATTAAATTGTTAATTGAGACAGTTTTCTTAAAGAACTTTATTGTAATTAGCCCTGAATAAACTTTTATCCAGTTTAATTGCCTGGCTTGAGTGTTTCGAACATGTTCAACCTATTTCCCTCACTAAGTGTCCCACGCAGCTGTAGTGTTCAATAACGCTTTTTTCGCCTGAATTTAATTTGTTCTAAACATATGTGCTATCGACGTTTGGAGTTTTAGACATATTGAAGGAAATTCCAAAACCAGATTGCTTGGAGAAACAGTTCAACATGAAAAAATAAATAAATAACCATTACCAACGTGACTCCTGTGACAACAACCACAAAAATAAAATTTCCATGACAATCTATTCCAACAATTTCAACATATTTTTATGTAATTATTATCTCTGAGAAGTGTACTCATTCAGAAAAATGAGTCTGCCTCCCGTAATCCATCTTTTAAAAAAAATTGCACCGTAACTACAGTGACCAAAAAATTGTGCTTTTTTTTTTCAAATTGAAAAAAAAATATTTAGAAGTGAAAAAACTCGTGGCTTTCACATAGAACCTTATTTTAGACATCTTCAAGTATATCTGGAGCAACTCGGTGGCTAAAAAGATCAAGATTTAATTTTGACTGCTACACCACCTCAGAAATGAGAAAACGGACATTTTTTTTGAAAACGACCCAATTATATCTTTTCATATATTATAGATTAGCTGAGAGAGTCAAGTCCGAGAAGAGTTCTAGGATATGAAGAATTTTAGAACTTTGTATAGGTATAGACCTATACGTCATTTTAGAACTTTGTATAGTACTCTGGACCTTAGATTAGCGGATTGGTTCTGAAAATTCCCATTTTCTGAGCATTGCTGTGTTCACTGGTGCTTCCAGCCTGGTGGGGGACCACAAGATAAGAAGCGTCAGAACTCCTTCAACACGACTTAAATTCGCTTAAAGACAAGGCAAAGTATTTAGGCGGTAAAGTAAGAAAAACAAGGAACAAAGTAAATTAAAACTAAAGCCAGAAGGGCATCTAAATTTAAAGCCTGAAGGGCAACTTAGATTAAAGGAAGATTAGTCATAAAGAAATATATATATGGGAAAATTAGTAGACATAAGTACGGGATGAAAATAGTAAAAAAAAACTAGAATTTTCAAATGTAATAAAATACTGTCAAGTAAGGGGAAGAGAGAAAGAGAAGAAGGGAAGAGAGGGAAATATGAAGAGTGAAAGGGATAGATATCGAAAGTAGAAAGAGAGAGAAAGATGAAGGAGTTTAATGCTCAGTGAGGAAGTGGCGCACAACAGCAGACCTGAACGCACCAAAGGTGGGAGCACATCGCACCAAAACTGGAAGGGAATTCCATAGCCTCGCTCCTGCAGTGGAAACTGACCTAGCCATGGGCATGCTAAAGTGCCGTTTAATAGCAATGTTGTTGGATCGATCTGAACTGCCCGGTGGAAAAAGGGAATTGACAAAATTTGGTAAGCAACCCTTTGTTGCTTTATAGATGATGCACAAAGAAAGAACATTTATGTAAGTAATGATATCCATACCCAAGAGGCGATTTACGTAAGGAGAGATGTGTCCTTGGGATGCAATGAACAGGAGTTTGAAAAGTTCAAACCTCACAGTAATTGTTTCATTTCACAGATCCCAGTGTTTGAGGGGAGCGATTACGGTTTAGTTTCCGTTCGTCCTCAAAACGATTATTTCGGGGATGACGGGTTTGGAGACTTCGACTACCCGGTGCCCAAAGTGCAGGTCTCCCAAGTTCCAGCTGCCGTCTTCCTCGCGGATTTAGTTCGCAATAATCCCGGTGAGTACCATAGAATCACTCAATTCAGTATTTGATATCACATTGTCTTCATAGAGGAATAGTCATTACATTTATTTTACAAGATCTCGATCTTAATATACTTAATTAATGTGAATAAAGTTGCTAAGAATAATAATGAAATCTTAAAGTGAGCATTTGTAACCGGAAAATAGCATCATTGTGGTTCTGAATTATTGGAAAATATCAACACAAAGTCATTGAGCATGGTCTAAGTTTTACCATAAAACTCCATTAGTTATGGTCCGAATGGAACACTGGCCTGAATTCAGGGACACTAGACTGACCCTGTTAGTCATTCTAGTCACCATCAGGGACTAATACTTTCGTTGAATAGTGTTGTAGTTCCTGGCAGCTCGACGGAACCAAAGAGCTCGTCCCACGATTGGAAAGGCTGACCACTAATCCACACCTGGCTAGCTGTTCAGCCAAGCGTTAGGGCAATCTGCAAGCCCTCACAGGTTTCTGCGAGTAGAATAAAATCATCTGCAAAAGCCCAGGGACGAAATCAATCCATATTTCAGCTGGCAGCTTAACCAAAGCCGTATCCACAACCAGGTTGACGAGAAGTGGCGATAGAGGCCCTGGCGTATCCCACTCAATAACATCATCCCCTGACATCTCACCTCCTGCCTCAAAGACCGTCACGCCCTAGCGGTACCGATGGGCAACATAATTAAACAAGCAGGTGCCCTGACAACACGAAGGTAATCGGTCAGGGCGAAATGGGATACAAAGGCCTTAGCGAAGTCCAAAAAGGCAAGATGGAGCTGCCGTTTCTTGATGCAGGCCATCAACAAAATGACAGTTGAAGAGAGAATGAACTGTTATGTTCTCCGCTGTGCCATCCGCAGGCCGAAATGCTCTCTGGACGTCACCTGTGACACCAGCCACTTGGAAGTGAGATGCCAGAATCTATTGGAAGTGGTGGAAAACAACTGACGATATAGAAGTCGGACAGTGGCCTCCAGACAGGAAGCATTGACACGGGTTTCGGAGGGAGCTCCGAAGAGATAAAAAAGGAACCCATAAAAACAAGTTTTTAATGTAACTCTTTCTTTTTCTCATGTTCTCGGTTAATTTTATTGTTGTTTCAATATTTGCTAGTTTCTTGGCAACAGTAAATTGAAACAAAATCACATTGTTTCAAAATCACATTGATTATTTTATTGACCCTGGATTCGTTGTCATTTTATGCAGACGTTCAATAGTATGTAGTATATTTAGTGGGATGTAAGACAAGACATGTATTCATTGTTGAACATTCAAATTTGGTAGTCATTCTAATTTAACATCACGTTGAACAGGTAATTTAAACATTGAGTGGAGACTTCGTATATTTAGTATATATAGTATATTTAGTGGGATATATATATATACATATATATATATATATATATATATATATATATATATATATATATATATATATATATATAAACACTTGTAAGGTTTCCCATATTAAATTTCAAATTTTCGAAAATTTATAGTATAACTAACTTTTTCTTCGCGAAAATTTGATAAATTAAAATGTACGCCAGCATGAACTAGTGTGCAAAATTTCAGATCGATTGGATATCGGGAAGTGGGTTAAAAATCGATCTGAAATTTTGTCTCAAGAAAGAAAGCAAGAGCTCAAGAAGAGAATCGAAGTTAAAAGAAAGAGTTAAAAAAACACCGCCAGTTGCCCTACCCCAGTACCAAAATTGTTCAGAGTTGTGTAAAACGTTTTTATACGAGTACGAGTAAAACTTTTGATTTTGGAGAAAATAATTATGTTCAACCCCTGACAGTAAAAACAATGCTTCCGCTAACTACAGGTAGACTAGGAAGCAATAAAAAACCTGTTACCCTCAACCATAAAATTTCTGTGTCGATACGTTACGAGGTCTGAACCAATCATACTGTTTGTAATACAGCGGTTTGAGGTTGTAATAATGTTGGTAAACACCAGAATTCCAACATGGCTGCAACATCAACATCATTACCATCGTATTATCGTCATCACAGTATGTTGAATAAAGAAGCATGTAATCAGTGGGCACTGATGCAGATAAATGAGCAATTTAATCAGTCAAAGCAAATCAAAAGAGTAAATTTGTGAATTTTTACTTTAAAGTAAACTTTTTGGTTTATTATTTCCAATAATAAGCCTATGTGATCGTGTAGCAAAAAATTTTTATAACCCCCCCTCAAACTTTGTCACGTTTCAAGGTGCGTAGAATCCAAATTTGAAATGTCCGTCCGCCGTCCGCCCTCCGGGCCATAAAAGGCCTAAGAATTGACTTGAAAAACCTGTTCTTTCGCACATAGACTCCATTTGGGGTCTAGTTGGTCCTAACGTTTAACCATCCCGATCGCTTTACTCGCATAGATGCTATGGGCCAAAAACGGGCAAAAAGTGTCTTTTTGAGTGTTAAACGTGTTAGACGCACGCCTGGCACGCTTGGCAGGGGGTCACGTTGGGCGGTGAGGGGGTGAGCGGGGGGTGGAGTGAGAGGAGGCGCCGCGGCACCATGAGGTGGGTACAGCGTTCCTTCGAGGCATGAATATATGTTTTTTTCTAGGTCATATTTGTGTGTTAATACCAATGCTTTTCCTACGCATATTTATTAACCTATCCTCTCGACTTTTCGTACTTACTTAGATAATTCAGCTCTGGGCTTGTGCGAAAAAATCAAACATTAAAACAATCCAAACCCGACAAAATACACAAACACGAGAGCCTGGAGATGCTCAACGTTTTAAACAACGAAGGAGAACTTCGGCGACTCAAGAGAAATAAACCTCTGGACCTAATTGTGCTGTGCAAATAGTGCAAGTGTAATCCAGTGTTTTTAACTGTTCTTGATAGAAGTATGGGCCAGGTTTTGCTGTAAACCTCCCCCCTTAGTGAACTTATCATGAAATGAAATATTGCTAGATGAAGTTTACTATGTTTCAGTTGCAAAAAATAAATCACGAAAAAAAAAAACAACTTAGATAATGATATTATTAAGGCAATAACTATTTGAATAGATAGGAGCTCAAATCGAGAAATATAAACATGCGTATATAATTATAGAAGTATAGGTTGTGGCAACTCGAAATAGGACACGCCGAGGAGCCTGGATGGGCCTTATGACGTACGCAAGAAACTAAAACTACGATCATACTCAATTGAAAAAATAATAAACCTTTGTGAAATAATTTGCAGCGTTTTTGGAAAAGCAATCGTGATGTTTCGAAAATGCCAAGTACTATACTTAACAGCAAAAACACCCTATATTTTGTTATTTTTTCACCTTAGCTTCAATTGGTTAATTTTGTTTTGCATGTGCCAAGTAAAGTCAGTATCTTATGAGAGAACAGCAAGAAACAGAGTGACAAATAAAAAATACCCGTTCGAAAAAATCAGCTTTATTCACAAAACTTCTATGTTTGGACAAAAGTAACAAAACATTCTTCTGCAGTTCTCGTGTGAAAAAAAAAATTGAAAAATGAATTTTTTTTTTTTAAATAAATTTTTTTAATATCGGGGGGTACCCTTGCTTGTTGGTCCCTCGCTTTTACCACCGCCTGCATTCTTCTCGGCATGCTGTTGATAAAATTTGAAACCCTTTCTTGTCCGTTGAGGTCCCATTCTGCGACCACCGCTGTCCTGAGGTCTTGCAGGTTTAGAGGAGGGTTTGGTCGCCCTCGAATGTACCTCCCACCTCTCTACCTCGAAGAGGTTGGCATGCGCACCCTACAATGGCCAGCTCGCAGCCCCGACCTCAATCCCATAGAACATCTATGGGACGAGCTAGAGAGGTGCATCCGAAGGCGACCGAACCCTCCTGTAAACCTCCAAGACCTCAGGACAGCGGTGGTCGCAGAATGGGACCTCATCAGACAAGAAACGGTTTCAAATTTGATCAACAGCATGCCGAGAAGAATACAGGCGGTGGTACAAGCAAGGGAAGGTACCACCCAATAATAAAAAAATTTATTTTCCAAAAAAAAAATTCATTTTTCAATTTTTTTTCACACGATAACTACAGAAGAATGTTTTGTTACTTTTGTCCAAACATTGAAGTTTTGTGAATAAAGCCTATAAGCATAAGCATTCTATATAGTAAGTTAATATTCTGAATGCCCTGGACAAATCTACACTTGTCTAATTCGTTATTATAATTTTGTAAAGGGGCTGTGACGATCGTGGCAATCGGTCCTCTCACCAACCTGGCTGTCGCTGGTCTGATCTATCCAGGGTTCTACGAAAATGTGAAAGACATCATATTTCTCGGAGGAAGTACAAGCGGTTAGTGGAGTTTTATAAAAAGTTTTAAATTACTATAGGTTTTATAAGGCAGTTTGAAGGTGTTAAGATGATTATTATTATTTTAGCAATTATTGAGTTTGCTGTTACGATATTTCCCCTCGACTCTTATTGAATTATTGAACCAGGAATTCTGAATTACCTTTACAAAATGAAAGGAAATCGTGTTAGTTGATTGGTAAAGTTTGTACTTTTGACGCGGGGATTGGCTTTTTAATTTTTGGGTTTTCATATTTTTTATCATTCCGGTTTACTATTTTCAATAATGAATGCTTGTAATCGATCAAGAAGAATATTTCAACCTTCTTCCCCTCATGATTTTTTTTAAAGCATATGTAGATGTTTCAATTGTATACATTTCTACTAACTAGGTATTGTCCTGCACTTTATGTTATGGCAAATATACGGTGATTTGATTTGCTGGACAGAATTAAGTTATCACTGTCGAAAAAACTCAATTTCTGATTCGTAGTCGCCGGATCGTGAATTTTTTTTTAATGTATGTATGTATATATGTATGTATGTATATATGTATGTGTCATTCCAGACGATAACTGTCAGTAGAATTGTGCTAGAAACTTCAAACAAATTTTAAAATGTTAAGGACACAAAACGAAAGTTCAAGTTCGTTGGCCAGCATGATCGGATTACATCTTCGGGTTGAAATTTTCAAAAATGTAGTCAACAATTTCAAAATAGCCTGTTTTTTGCGATTTGTTGTGCGAAATAATTTTTTCAGCATACTAACATGTGGTATATTCGGAATCAGCGTAAAATTTCCTATAAGAATATGTATCAAATTTTCAAAAATTTCAAAGTTGAAAAATCAGTCAAAAATCGAAATAATGCCGTTCGCTAGTTGTAAATAGCGACTGAAATGTCGAAGATTTCTTCAAAAATTCGCTCATGGGGTCATGCTGCATGACTGTACTTTAATTTCTTTCATATGTATATATATTTATTTATGTATGTATATGTGTGTATCTATGTGTGTGTGTGTGTGTGTGTGTGTACTTCCAGACAACGACTCTCCTTAGGATTGAGATCAAAATTCCGTTCTTGCGCCAAAAAATCAAGCTTTCCAAACGAAAGTACGAGTTCGTTGGCCAGCGTTTTTTGATCACATTAAAATGGTCAAATTTCAGAAAGAGTGCTGAAAAAATCACTAAAAAAGTCCAGTCATGCAGCATGACCCCATGAGCGAATTTCCGAGAGCGACCGAGAGAATCGGAGGACGGAATATTTCACAGAGTAAACTCATCAGTTGTGATTACATTTTTTTTTTTTTTTTAACAAGCACCTACTACCTACGTTTTAAACAGCATGGTTCTAGGATTGGTTATACAGGGATACTTCCATAAGTGTAGTTCAATCTGAATTTGGACAATGTTTCATGCAAATATTACTGATTTTTACAACTAGCGAACGGCATTATTTCGATTTTTGACTGATTTTTCAACTTTGAAATTTTTGAAAACTTGATACATATTCTTATAGGAAATTTTACGCTGATTCCGAATATACCACATGTTAGTATGCTGAAAAAATTATTTCGCACGACAAATCGCAAAAAACGGGCTATTTTGAAATTTTTGACTTTTTGAACATTTCAACCCGAAGATGTAATCCGATCATGCTGGCCAACGAACTTGAACTTTCGTTTTGTGTCCTTAACATTTTAAAATTTGTTTGAAGTTTCTAGCACAATTCTACGGACAGTTATCGTCTGGAATGACACATACATACATATATACATACATACATACATTAAAAAATGCGTTAAACTTCAGAATACATTCCTGAAACGGATTTCTGCATAAAATTTTTTCAAAAATTCACATTCTACAAATTTTGAGGCGAGAGCAATAGCTTAATTTTCTTCAAAAATTCGCGAAAATAGCAAAAAACGCTTTATTGCTCAAATAAAGTTTAATAACTATAAAATAGACCAGTAAAAAATTATGTGCAATATTATGCTGAAAATTGTACTTACAATTCATTAAAATGTACTAAAAAATCTGTATGAACTCCAAAAAAGTTAAAAATCCGAAATCTCTTTTTGAACTGCAAAATATTATTTCGGACGAGTTTTTGCCGTAATATTGGTAGTTAACATTTTCTTTTCCCTCAAAGTCCTTAATTTTCAAAACAATTTAACATAATATAGTACAATATTGTACGAAAATTCGCTCATACGATCATGCTGCATGACTGGAACTTTTTTGGTTTACTTCAGACTGGACTTCGTCGTAAACTCTTTTTCTAGATGTCTATTTACCGAAAAGTGAGAATTCGTTTCAGTGGGCAGGGACTTTACGATCCGGCCTCGACAAATTCGAAACGAAGTTTTTCTGACTAATGTGTTGAGCGGTGTAAGTATATAAATTAGCCTTAACTGCCCGTGCTGTCAAGTTAAAACACTACCTGCCTCCCAAAACCTCTCTTAATTCAATGACGTCTTATTTTGCAGGGAAAGGTAACATGGACGGCGGAATTGAATTCAACGTTTGGGGGGATCCGCCAGCCGCCCAGGCAGTTTTCTCGAGGTCTCCTGCCTCATCTCACCCCATTACGATCGTCCCATTCGAAACGATTTCTGAGCTCACCTACTCTTGGGTAAGAAGCTGGCAAAACTTTCATTCTAACTTTATTACGGCTTAAAGCTGTTGTAATCCGGGCATAAAGTCAAGTGCCTAAAAATTAAGACCTATAGCGGGCCCTACACGCTCAATAATATTGACAATATCAGTATTGTCAATATTATTGACGACGCTGTTTTTTCACTTCAATATCCTCATCAATAATGTCGTATCCTACAGGGTCAATATTATTGTCAATATTCTTGTCAATAAAACGTACGTCTGTTCCCGCCATTCCGACAAGTGAATTTGTGTATTTTTTGAAGTGAACTTGTGTATTTTTTGAAGTGAATCATTATGGACAACAGGAAAAAAGGCTGTGTAGCCATAGTTATGGCTGTCGCAATGTTTCTTCGAGTTCAGCGAAAAATATGGGTGAAAGAGTGGTTGAAAAAGATTGAAAAATATTCTCATCTGCGATTGTGGTGAAATCCACCACCTCTTTTCAACAGCCCTTTTCAGGGCTACCAAAAAGAGGTAGGCACACCACAAAAATATTTACAAGACGTCGAGGTACAACTCCGTCAAACAAAATATTTCACCAGAGAGAAAATACTAAATTCTCTCCCAAAAGTGAAATATTAAAGATTAACACGCAAGGCGACCTCCCCAAACATTTACTGGGCGAGAGAGATACGACAAACATCTCGAGACAAGTCGCCTTGAATGAGAACACGCAAGGCGACCTCCCCAAACATTTACTGGGCGAGATAGATGCGACAAAAAGTTCGAAACAAGTCGCCTTGAATGAGAAACCTCAAACAGGAAAACTCAAGGCCGTTCAGCCACCCCCGGGGACCCCGTCAAAGCAACGGACGCAGGGAAACCACCTCGAAAAACCAACTCAGCTATCATATGCACAGATACTGAGAAAACACTGTGCGAACCAATGAGATTGCACAGTCGAATTTATGAAATTAAGCGGACCAACCAGGAGGCGGCAGGAGGCGGCCACCTCCCTATAAATACACCGCTGGGAGCCCTCCGAATTTCATTCCACTCTCCGCTCTCGACGACGACACCTCCGAAGTACGAAGAATTCTACACGCTCTACGCTGACGAACCTTCTGCATTACGAGTTCATCTCAAGAACGGCTTCCTACTGCTTTCTACAAGCCAGACCTTCTCTCCACACAGATTTCGCATTGGCATCTACGAGTCCAGTGATTATTCATCCTGCTCATTGCCCAACGTAGTTCATCTGTTAGGACGCCACCCGGTACTTCTATCGATATTCTCTTTAGACAGTACGCCCGAGGGACGTTCCGAGCCGTGTCACCCGGATTACATAGCCTTAAGCTCGTAGTCGACCGCTGGGGCACGCCGGTAAATTACTCAGCTCCTCCGCTCTAATTTACCGTCTACGGAAGTCTTTATCAAGACTGCGAGGTAGGACCCTGCCATCTGAGCATTGGAAAGACGCTCTGGCAAGCGAGTCCACTTCCAAAACCCTCTATTTTTCACACGTAGAGGCATCGAAACGAGCAAAAACTCGATCATTTCGATGGAACGTCAGCCTTCTTACTTCCCCTTGCAAGGGAAGGAGGAAGGCGGCAAGGCCGGGCCGAGTGACCAACGTAGTGCGCCCTACCGGCCACACGGTGAGTCCGCTGAACCAAACATCAGCGCAAGGCGCGACCCTCACGTCCGGATCGCCTTCTCGCCCGACGTATTCGTTCGAGAAACTTTCGAACAAGACTCACCTATACAAAAGATCGAGCAAACCTTTCAGACTCGCTCTGAAGCCGATCTTTACGATTCGACCAAGCTGTCCGACTACCCACGATATCCGACGCAGGGTCACACGGTCGATCCGAGTGTCAAATACACTCCAAATGCACAAAAAGCAGAGGATACTTTTCAGTACCTCAACCAAGCTCAATATATTCCCCTTTCAGATGTAAATCTAAGGCCGGAATATTACAAAACGGCTCAGTACAAAACTGATCGAACCCAGCACTTGGTACACGAGCCTAGCGCTCCGCGCGGCTGCGACACGGACTATCCACCCTTTCAGCCCGCGAAATCAGTTGACCTTGGCGGCTCCGCCCGCATTCCTCGCGGGGGTGGCCTAGAAACCAACCCGCATAACCGGGATATAAATGTCCGACTTGGTCTGCCTACGTCAAGTCAAACCTATATAAATCCACTACAAATGGTGACCCCGCCTTTGAACAGGCTCAATACGGAGCATTTCGTTCCCTCTTATGAAGCTAGTGGATTTCAGGGAACCACTGCGGGCGTACGACCCCCGCCGGGCCTCTACGCCCCACATCTCACGCAACATCCCTCTACACAAGGTGGTTTTCAAGCACTTTTAGAGGAGATGGGAGATTATCAAAAACCAGTCTTCCAAAAGAAGAATATTGATCGTGCACTCGCCGAATTCGATCAATACTGCGTGAGAAAACACATGAGAACGCAAAACGAATGCTTCTCAGCTATATACAAGTGGGTACCAGAAGAAATGAGGGAAGCTATCGACTCAGCTTACCTCACGGCACCCCACGCTCCCTACGAAGAGGCCAAACAACGCCTCCAACGAGAATATGGGTTGTCCTTACAGGACAGGCTCCTCGCACTCGAGGACCCCGCATCTCTCGCCAAAAAACCCAGCACCAAGTACCACGAGATGTACTCGAAAGCTGTTGGGTACTTTTCGGAAGCTCTAATCACTCAAAAGTGGATTGAGACTCTTCCCATCGAAGCACGAGGTATGGTCGCAGCTCAGCCTACCACGGCCTCCCGGCTCGATCTAGCTGATACGCTACACGCGTACAGGGCAGAGAATACTTCTCTGAACATACGAGGAGTTGAATCTACTCCGAAACCCATAAATACTGGTTTCAAAAAGGCCCTCCCGAAACAAGCTGAGTTCAAACCTCAACCAGTGGAGAGTAAGCCTCACAAACCGACGGCCTACGTCTGTCGAAACCACGCACGTTTCGGTAACGAAACTCGAAAATGTGCAGACCCAGAATACTGCACTTGGAAGACAAACACTGCTTCCAAAACTAGCAAAAAGGCTGCGACTATAAGCCAGCCTAAAACCCGGGTTTCTACCGAAATTACTCAGCAGTCGGTACAGGAAAGTACCATTCCAACCTCCGACTCAGAGAATTCGGAAAACGAATAACTGCCAGCGTATCTGAGCCTATACGCCGGCAGTCTACTGAGTATAAAAGGCTCTTTTTCAAGTGCAAACTAAATGGCACTGAATTTCTCATTGACACGGGAGCAGAAGTGAACATTCTGCCCCACAATGTCACAAAAAAATTGGGCTTGAAAATTCTCAAGTCCAACGTTAAGCTCACAGCAGCTAACGGAGCCCCTATAGATACACTAGGGCGAGCTGACACAACAATTAACATCGGCCTCGGGGACATGACCACCGAGTTTATGATCACGAAAGTCGACCTAGCGATCCTAGGTATCCCATTTCTCGAATCTTGGGATATCGGAATACGGGTCAAACACAAGTACATTTATAAAGATAAAATGAAGTGCTATGCCGATCAAAATATAGCTGCAGTCATGAACAAAAAGTTCACTGACGAACAAATTGCAGCTACTATCCCTCACCGTGACAATACACCTCAACCAGAGGACGTGCAAATCACGGAGGACGAAAACATTCGCTCTATCATTAACAAATACAATGATAAAATGAGCAAAATTCATGGTAAATGGAAGAACAACGGGGTTTACCACCGTATAACCACGGAAGGAACTCCAGTACACTTCCGAGCAAGACCCATGGCAGGAGAAAAACGGGCTCAAGTCAAAAAGACTTTTGACGAAATGCTTTCAGAAGGCATAATTGCACCATCGGATTCCGAATGGGCATCTCCGTTACACTGTGTGCCAAAAAAAGACGGGTCATGGAGAATCACCGGCGATTACCGTTTCCTCAACGCGAAAACGAAGAAAGACGCCTACCCTCCTCCTCACATTCGCTCGTTCCAAGCGAATTTGCATGATACGCAAATCTATTCAACAATAGATTTAAAATCAGCGTATTATCATATTCCGATGCACCCAGATGACGCTCATAAAACTGCGATTATTACACCTTTCGGTCTTTATGAGTTTAAGAAAATGAGCATGGGTTTGGCCGGAGCGGCTCAAACATGGCAAAGATACATGGACAGCATCATGCGACAATTTGATTTCGCATTTGTATACCTAGATGACATCCTGGTGGCTTCGAAGAATTATACCGAACACATGAACCACCTCAGACAAATTTTTGACAAACTAGGGGAACACGGACTTCGAGTAGGTTTTGATAAATGCATTTTTTCGAAACCTACCGTCGATTTCCTAGGTTTCACTATCTCAAAGGAAGGAATAATTCCTAAACGAGACAAAATAGAAGCCATAGAACAATTTCCTAGGCCAGTGGACGTACGAAGTCTACGCAGATTCCTAGGTATGTGTGGTTTCTACCGAGCATGCTCGAGCAAATTCGCTCACACGGCACAACCTCTGTATGACTCCATTCAGTCAAACAAAAAAAATGACAGAACACCTATCGAATGGACATCAGAGAGAGAAAAAGCTTTTAACAGCTTAAAACAAGCAATGATCAAAGCAACCTTGCATAACATTGCTCACCCACACCCTACAGCGGAGTGGAGATTAGTCTGTGACGCATCCGACACACACATCGGGGCGGCGCTAGAACAAGAAATTACAGACAAACATGGCTCGAAATCATACCAACCATTGGGATTTTTCAGCAAAGAGATTCCAGAACAATGGAAGAACAAAGCATCATTCGACAAGGAAATGTTCGCCGTTTACCAAGCGTGCATTCACTGGCACAACGACTTGGACGGCAGATCCTTCCATATTTGTTCGGATCACAAGCCTCTGCTAGGCACGATGCTTAAAAAGAATGCTCATTTTTCTAAAATGAGATTAAGATGGCTAACATACATCTCTCAAATGACGAGTGACATTCGTCATATTTCAGGAGAGAGCAACGTCGTCGCCGACGCACTCTCCAGACCATTCGATCCGGTTGAAATTCAAACGAAATCGATTTCAACCCAGACGGACGAGGGTCCACCCATAGCGGAAATTTCGAAAATTACGGCCGCAATAGAATGCAATCTTCTACTGCACATTTCAAATTCACAAATTCGCTCTCCCCCTACCGCGGAGGACAAATTGAAACTCACACGAGTTGAATTCTCTCAAGGAGAAATTTGGTGTAACCTAGACCTAGGACACCCTAGACCTTATATTCCAAACGAAATAAGGGAAGAAATAATAAGCCAAATTCACAATTTGGGACACCCAGGTATACACTCTACAGTGTATAAAGTTAAACAACGATATTTTTGGCACGGACTACGTGCAGATGTCTCAAACTGGGTCCGAGCATGCGAAACTTGCCAACGAGCAAAAATCACGCGCTCCGTGAAGCTCCCTTACTCCGAATTTGAAACGGCAAACAAATTTTCGCACGTACACGTGGATATTACTGGACCCTTACCTTTAGCAAAAGGAGGGAAACGTTACATTTTGATGATGGTTGATAGAGCAACGGGTTGGTTAGAGGCAGTCCCGCTTAACAACATCGAAACAACCACAATCACAAATGCCTTTATAAATACTTGGGTAGCTTCAAAGGGCGTCCCTAAATACATCACGAGTGATCAGGGCACCCAATTTGAATCAGATCTGTTCAATTCCATTATGGAACGTCTCGGAGTAAAACATACTCACACGTTACCATACAAACCATCAACAAACGGTATGGTAGAACGCAGGAATAGATCTTTGAAGGAGGCTCTCAAAGCTCAAAACGAAAATTGGCTCGATGCACTTCCTAAAGTTCTACTCGCCATGCGCACGGCAGTAGACCCGGCGACCGAAACTACGCCTTTCCAAAAAGTTTACGGGATTGACGTACCTCTCCCAGGAGACATTTTCGTAACTTCTACGAACATTTCAGAACCTCTTTTCTTCCGACCTACGCATATTAAACATAATAATACGAAATATGCCGTAAACATGCCCAAAAATTTGGATACATGTACTCATGTCTATATCAGAGTGCCCACACAGCTCACCTCTCTCCAATGTCCTTACACGGGACCGTTCAAAGTAGTTAAAAGAGATAAGTTTTCGGTTACAGTGCAAATTGGCGAACATACTAAGAAAGTTCCCAAACAGCAAATCAAGCCAGCTTATACTCTACACTCGGAAGAAGCTGTATCGCAAGGACAATCTCTGTTACAAAATCAGACAGGAAGTAAGGAGAAAACTCCCCGAAAATCCGCCAGAGGGCGCGTCCCATCTACCAAATTTGACGGAAAGTGGGTAACTGCGCTCGAAACAAGCCACGCCCATTTTTCTCGGGTAGGAGCAGTGGGAAGTATAAATATGGAACGCCCCACAGCCAGAGACCATAACAATCTCAACCATGGCAGCTTCTACTCCGAACAACATGCTAACAGACGAAGTCGAGGAGTTCCTCCTTGCCGAGGAAACTCTCCCAGCTCCGCTCGGCCCACTACCGCCTTCGCCAAAACGAGAGACGGAGACTACAACAAACGCTCACACGGAGGTGGTTTGGACAAGGCCCCAGCCCTACCAGCCACCAGCTCCACCCACCCAGCCACTGCCTACACCTCCGCCCGCTCACCAGCTACCAGCAGTACCCAGGCAGTGGATCTCCTCGGGCGACGTACCGGTTCCTCGCTGGGAGGAGATGAGCACCGCGGGGTGGTCAGAGCCCAGCACCTCCCGGGCTCCTCCGCAACAGCCCAGCCGCGGCCGCGGGCCAAACCCTCGCGGGTTTGGTTCCCGTCGGCAGAGCTCGGGCCGGCCAAGGCCGCCCCGCGACGCTCGTCGAAACCGACGAGGCCGGGGCGCACCACAGGGACGGGACGCGAGGCCTGCACCTCCGCCTCCGCCCCAACTGGCGAGGTTCTCCTACGGAGAGTTCCGAGTAGACCTCCCAGTTCTCCCCCATCGGCGTCGTCGTTGATAACACGACGTCTTGGGGGGGCCCCTGTGGTGAAATCCACCACCTCTTTTCAACAGCCCTTTTCAGGGCTACCAAAAAGAGGTAGGCACACCACAAAAATATTTACAAGACGTCGAGGTACAACTCCGTCAAACAAAATATTTCACCAGAGAGAAAATACTAAATTCTCTCCCAAAAGTGAAATATTAAAGATTAACACGCAAGGCGACCTCCCCAAACATTTACTGGGCGAGAGAGATACGACAAACATCTCGAGACAAGTCGCCTTGAATGAGAACACGCAAGGCGACCTCCCCAAACATTTACTGGGCGAGATAGATGCGACAAAAAGTTCGAAACAAGTCGCCTTGAATGAGAAACCTCAAACAGGAAAACTCAAGGCCGTTCAGCCACCCCCGGGGACCCCGTCAAAGCAACGGACGCAGGGAAACCACCTCGAAAAACCAACTCAGCTATCATATGCACAGATACTGAGAAAACACTGTGCGAACCAATGAGATTGCACAGTCGAATTTATGAAATTAAGCGGACCAACCAGGAGGCGGCAGGAGGCGGCCACCTCCCTATAAATACCCCGCTGGGAGCCCTCCGAATTTCATTCCACTCTCCGCTCTCGACGACGACACCTCCGAAGTACGAAGAATTCTACACGCTCTACGCTGACGAACCTTCTGCATTACGAGTTCATCTCAAGAACGGCTTCCTACTGCTTTCTACAAGCCAGACCTTCTCTCCACACAGATTTCGCATTGGCATCTACGAGTCCAGTGATTATTCATCCTGCTCATTGCCCAACGTAGTTCATCTGTTAGGACGCCACCCGGTACTTCTATCGATATTCTCTTTAGACAGTACGCCCGAGGGACGTTCCGAGCCGTGTCACCCGGATTACATAGCCTTAAGCTCGTAGTCGACCGCTGGGGCACGCCGGTAAATTACTCAGCTCCTCCGCTCTAATTTACCGTCTACGGAAGTCTTTATCAAGACTGCGAGGTAGGACCCTGCCATCTGAGCATTGGAAAGACGCTCTGGCAAGCGAGTCCACTTCCAAAACCCTCTATTTTTCACACGTAGAGGCATCGAAACGAGCAAAAACTCGATCATTTCGATGGAACGTCAGCCTTCTTACTTCCCCTTGCAAGGGAAGGAGGAAGGCGGCAAGGCCGGGCCGAGTGACCAACGTAGTGCGCCCTACCGGCCACACGGTGAGTCCGCTGAACCAAACATCAGCGCAAGGCGCGACCCTCACGTCCGGATCGCCTTCTCGCCCGACGTATTCGTTCGAGAAACTTTCGAACAAGACTCACCTATACAAAAGATCGAGCAAACCTTTCAGACTCGCTCTGAAGCCGATCTTTACGATTCGACCAAGCTGTCCGACTACCCACGATATCCGACGCAGGGTCACACGGTCGATCCGAGTGTCAAATACACTCCAAATGCACAAAAAGCAGAGGATACTTTTCAGTACCTCAACCAAGCTCAATATATTCCCCTTTCAGATGTAAATCTAAGGCCGGAATATTACAAAACGGCTCAGTACAAAACTGATCGAACCCAGCACTTGGTACACGAGCCTAGCGCTCCGCGCGGCTGCGACACGGACTATCCACCCTTTCAGCCCGCGAAATCAGTTGACCTTGGCGGCTCCGCCCGCATTCCTCGCGGGGGTGGCCTAGAAACCAACCCGCATAACCGGGATATAAATGTCCGACTTGGTCTGCCTACGTCAAGTCAAACCTATATAAATCCACTACAGCGATTACTGAGAGAAATAAGTTTGACACTGCAGACTTTCACAATTAGTTCCGAATGAACTAACAGACGTTTATAAAATTATTACAGATCGTTGAACCACTGTCTACAGAACACAAACATGAGAGAGTGCGGCAACAATAAATTGAGTATTGACAATAATATTAACGTCTACATGCTCAATAATATTGACAATATCCCCTCCACTTTCTAATGTTGACGCCTCGAGAACAGAATTTCCGGATTTCATCAATATCGCCATCAATACTCATTCTTTTTCCCTACAGCAGGGGTGCTCAAACTTGAACTGCTGGCGATCTACCTCAATATTTTTAGACTACTTTTGATCGACTCTGAGAGGCTGCAAGTATGTGTGATGCAGGGTTGTCGTACATACACGATACACCCTACCTACCTAGGTAGGGTGTACCGTAGCATATATAGATATTAGCTTTCCGCGCAATTTACATTATTTTAGTCAAGGTTTGGGTTAGGTTTACTCAAAATCTTCTCTACAATATCAATGAAAAAACTCCTAGTTATTCAAAATTGCGAGTTTAATCGTTGTTACAAAACAAAATAGTTACATATGGTGTTAAACTCAACTAAGGAGTGACTTTGGATGTTGAAGCGTGGCACTGCATGTCCTCAGCATACTTTTCATAAGATGGTGCGTAACCACTGAGTGCCAATCGCAAGCATGATGATATATGATCGTCAGTTAGTCGATTGCGATATTTTGACTTAATTATCTTCATTTCAGAAAATGCAGACTCGCACAAGTAAGTTGACCCAAACATTGCCGTCAGTTGAAGGGCGATTTGCCTTAGATTCGGATATTTATCTTCAGATATAAAACACCAGAAATTTGTATCAGATGCTGTAGCTTTGAGATGTATATCTGATATAATCTGCACCAACTCATTTTCAACAGAACATGAGTTCATATTAAACTGACTTGCTACTTCAGTAGCTAATTCCTCAATGTTTTTACATGAAAAAGGATAACTCATAAATGATGCTATATTTGCCAATTTACTGCAATCATAAAAACGCATTTCGAATTGTCCCAAAATATTTGATAATTCAGCCTCATACGTATCATAATTCAACTGAGGAATCCTTGCTTTCAAATGTTTCAGATCCTTTCTTTTCAGTTGATCTATCATAAGTTGCAATTTACTTTTGAATGCGTTTACTGCGCTAATCATCTCAATAATAGTTTTTCCTTTACCTTGAAGCTCCAAGTTAATGGTGTTTAAGTGCATTGTGATGTCACTCAAAAATGCCAAATCAGCCATTTGCCGCAAGCAGTGTTATTACGTAATAAATTTTTGTAGTTTAGTTACCTACTTATTAAAAAATTTTTTCTTCTCGAGATCTACTCAAAAAGCACTCGCGATCGACTGGTCGATCGCGATCGACCGTTTGAGCACCCCTGCCCTACACGGTCAATATTATTGTCAATGTGATAAGTAGGGATGAGTCGATTCCCGATACCGATTCTCGATACCACCGATTCTTAGGCATTGGTATCGGTATCGAGAATCGATCGCCTAAAGCCGGAACCAATACCTCCCGGCGTTTTATTACACTGCGGTACTATTGCAACCATCTAACAAAGAAGATGGTTGTACCGTGCAACGGTTGTGTGAAGTTAGCAGTTGCGAAACATGAATTGTCCAAAACACAACTTACAATTATAACTTTGTTTACAAGTAGGCTTGTGTTATTTTGTTTGTGACAACAGAAGCATTAGACGAAGCTATGTTTTCCAAGTATAAAAGCCTAGAGCCAGTCTTATTTGGAAATACCTTACAGTTACCGACGAAAAACTAAAAAACCAAGTCAGTCTGCTTAACTTGTTTTATTCAGAAAGAAATCAATCCTAGGCAATAAAAGTTGCCTATTAATTGATACTTGATAGATAACAAAAAAATATCAAATTTTGTATTTGCACAAATCAAATTAACTAAAGCCTTGAATGACAATATAAATCTGAAATTTAGAATTTGTAATAAGAATTAATCTGAATTTGAGAGAATAAAAATTTGAATATATTTCTAGTTCAAGAGGAATTTTTGTTTTTCACCTACAGGTAAGTTAGGTATTATGCGCTGATGGTATCGGTATCGAGAATCGGGAATCGATTTTTTAGGTATCGGTATCGGGAATCGATAAATTTTGGTATCGACTCATCTCTAGTGATAAGGTATTGACAATATTATTGACCGTGTAGGGCCGCTTATAGTAGGGGCGTTTAGAAGCTGCGGGTAAGAAACACAGAGACAGACACTTCCCCTCACGGGCATGAGTCACATGACGAGACGTTCCAGACCCGTCGCGAGCAACTAACTCCCACCCCATCCTGTTCCTCCCCACAAAGCCAACCCCTCAGCGTTGCCAACCTTTGTAAATATCCTTAACTGTAGGGAGTTACTCTCAGATGTACAAACAAATAATACTGAATCTAACTTGAACGCCTATATTAAGCTATTTCATTTCTTTCTGATTCAAGTAGTCAATCCCTTAGTAAAAATGCAGATTAGTTGGGCAAATAGATCAGAATGATTTGTAGTTTGGTGGTCTGGATGCTCGCAAGCTCGCATCTCAAAAATACATTCAACATCAAGAAGTCCATCCCTTAGCAAAATATAGATTAAGTTAGATGAATTAAGGACGCTGTAAGCTAGCATCATACAAGGTCATGCTGTCCTAAGTGCAGGGCTACTAGGCTAAAAAGTCCGTGCAATTAGCTAAACCCACCAATTACCGCCCAGATAATAAAGTTCTCAATGTTCGGTTATTGAAATAAAAAATAGGGACATATATTTGAAAGATAATGGTGAAAGAAGGATACTTCTAGCTTGAACTGTGTGGATGGCACAGATGATTTCACTAGAACTCGTTTTTCTCAAAATTTGAAAAATGGACATAGGACGTTCTTAATAAGGGCGGCAGAATAGATCAAAATGACGTTCTAAAATATGGCTTAAAATATTTAAAATACCTAATGACTTTAAAAATACGGTTAAGAGGTTGGATTCAAATGCAAAAATATAATATCTCGATTCTGGGATCGATATCGGAGCCTTCGACTCATTAATCCGTTACGTTACCCACTAGACTACAGAGGATTACAGCAACTAGTGAACAACCATATAACTTCACAACTAATAGCCGGTCAGACTGTGATTTCCACTGTATTCGCAGTGTCGCGCAGCCGCAGCCATTATCTTTGATGGGAATTGAAAATTTAAAAACCACATAACATCTGTTTTAAGTAAACTACGTAAATTACTTTTTGTGTTTAAGACTGTGAGATGTTTTTAATCTAAAAAGCAGTTACGGTGGGTTTATTTTGGTTTTGCTTTCTCATTACTTAAATACAGTATTACCGTATGGGGTGGGACCACTAATCGCACTTAGTTCCTTTGCAGACAGTTCAGAATGCATTGATTAAAATACTTCTCAATAAACCCTATATAAATATGTATCCTACTGCTAGATTATTATCAAGATTTAATGCACAAAATGTAAAGACCATTTTTCTAATGGAGTCTTGAACTCCTGTTTTTAAAACGGGCATTAGGCTTGAGCACCTATGTAGTGTAAGCCGAGTATTGGGGAGGTAATGGTAGTGTGGATGGCTAATAAGAACTTTGACGCTACGTTACTATGGACATAATATTGAATTGACAATATCGAAATGTTACCAATTAGTACGTTACCTTGTCGCGTCGTTCTCACCAGCGTCCAAATATAGTAGTGTTGCCACCAAAAGCAAGTCCGAGCCCTGGGTATATATAGCTGGATTGCAAAGAGAACTAACCTGAACGTTCACCTGAACGTTATTGCAAATGTTACTATCAAATGAAAGCTCGAACTGAAGATTCGTTACGGTCTGCAATATCGTGCCTGAAGGGCTTTCAATAAAGTTCACTCTGGAACTGAAGGTTCCTTATACATACTTGTTAGTGCAAATGTGACTGTACCAGGAGTAACAGGAGAGAATCAAGGAAACACAAGAATTCGTGTCAAACGTGTGGTATAATTATTTGTCAACTGTACACAAATAAATCAAATATGGTAATAGTAGCAAAAGTTAAAATGCATTATCATCAGCAAAATAGGAACTGTAGCCGTTATACTTGACTGAAAGAATTATGATTGCGTTACGATTGTTACGATCCAAAAATATAAAGAAGAACTTATTTTAGTAACGTCGTTACACTCTTACAGAGTTTAATATGTATCAAGAATGCTTAGGAAATGTTACGGTTCGATTCAAGATTACGCTCAGTTGCAATGTTACGATTTGCTCAGCGTTACGATAAACTTTAATGTTACGATAGCTCTAACATTATGATATTCTGATCACAATATTCTTACTTGTTACTCTTATTACTATACGTTACACTCTATACTTTATCACTGTCTTACTGAGATCGTTATCGTTATTATTAATGTGTCCTTTCACAACTTGTTGCCACGTCCTACCTATACCTATTGGTCAATAGAGTAGAACAGGGGTGCTCAAACTTGAACTGTTGGCGATCTACCTCAATATTTTTAGACTACTTACGATCGACTCTGAGAGGCTGCAAGTATATGTGATGCAGGGTTGTCGTACATGCACGCACAATTTACATTATTTTAGTCAAGGTTTGGGTTAGGTTTACTTAAGTTCTTCTCTACAATATCAATGAAAAAACTCCTAGTTATTCAAAATTGCGAGTTTATTCGTTGTTACAAAACAAAAGAGTTACATATGGTGTTAAACTCAACTAAGGAGTGACTTTGGATGTTGAAGCGTGGCACTGCATGTCCTCAGCATACTTTTCATAAGATGGTGCGTAACCACTGAGTGCCAATCGCAAGCATGATGACATATGATCATCAGTTAGTCGATTGCGATATTTTGACTTAATTATCTTCATTTCAGAAAATGCAGACTCGCACAAGTAAGTTGACCCAAACATTGCCGTCAGTTGAAGGGCGATTTGCCTTAGATTCGGATATTTATCTTCAGATATAAAACACCAGAAATTTGTATCAGATGCTGTAGTTTTGAGATGTATATCTAATATAATCTGCACCAACTCATTTTCAACAGAACATGAGTTCATATTAAACTGACTTGCTACTTCAGTAGCTAATTCCTCAATATTTTTACATGAAAAAGGATAACTCATAAATGATGCTATATTTGCCAATTTACTGCAATCATAAAAACGCATTTCGAATTGTCCCAAAATATTTGATAATTCAGCCTCATACGTATCATAATTCAACTGAGGAATCCTTGCTTTCAAAGACGGAAAATGTTTCAGATCCTTTCTTTTCAGTTGATCTATCATAAGTTGCAATTTACTTTTGAATGCGTTTACTGCGCTAATCATCTCAATAATAGTTTTTCCTTTACCATGAAGCTCCAAGTTAATGGTGTTTAAGTGCATTGTGATGTCAGTCAAAAATGCCAAATCAGTCAGCCATTTTTCGTTTTTCAACATCTCAGTGTCATCACCTCTTTCGTCTAGAAAAGCTGTTATTTCGGGCAATAATTCTTGAACCCTTGCCGCAAGCAGTGTTATTACGTAATAAATTCTTGTAGTTTAGTTACCTACTTAGTAAAAATTGTTTTCTTCTCGAGATCTACTCAAAAAGCACTCGCGATCGACTGGTCGGTCGCGATCGACCGTTTGAGCACCCCTGGAGTAGAATGATGGTAATATTACCTCTACGCGGGGCCCTAAGGAAATCCTCCGGTCGGGAGTGTCGATGATGCCAAAAGTGTCGATACCAAGCTGCGGTCCCTATTGTATTTCTCACCCCGTCCTGCACTCTCGGTGGCCTTGTCCCGTCTCTCACCGTGTGAACGGGAGGAGCTTAGCTAGGCCTGATGAATCAGGCCTACAGTAGTGTTTCCTTCAGTAGAACTGCCTCTACATCTAACATTTCCTTACCCCGCTGTTGTACAGAATTGCATCGTAGAAATTCGTAAAATGCTGCGTTGAACTTTTTATATAGACACAAAATTAATTTGTCCATTTTTCCCAACGCAAATAGTTTTAAAAGATGTATATTGGGGATTCTTTCTGACATTCAATAATTTTTGGGTACCATGGGCAATTGATGTTCTGTATTTCATGAGTGAATTCATAATTAATTTTAAACATTATTTTCATCTCGGATATGGGTATTTTATTTTGATAAAGTAGTTATTCCTGTTTCCGCCAGTTTTATTTTGACATTTTATGTCTTTGCTATGGCACATAAACTAAAAAAACGTCACGGAAATTGAGTGACGAAAATTGCTCACGAAAATATTCTGATGATTTCCGCTTACACCGAGTCGTTGCTAGGGAAATGGTACTTCGTCGTTTTACATCCCACAAAATTCGTTGACCATTCGTTCGAAAGCTCTCGATTTATCCAACCATATTATGTTAACAACTGCGAAGTGTGTGGCCAACAAGCAGTGTTATGAGCATGGTTATTTGAATAATTTTGTACACTCAATAATTGATATTGTGAACATGATAGCAAACGCTTGTTAATTTCTGATAATTTCATTGCGTTGGTGTTTCGATGATTTGATTCATAGCAGGTGATCCGAATATTGCGAGAACGGTTTGATTTGTGGAGCGGTGGTTAAATCATTTTAATAGGTTATTTCTATTCTTTACACTCTAGGAAGCTGTAATTTCGTATGTAGCCTCTTTAGGACATTTACTTGACGATGCCCAGGGTCCGGATCAGCTGAGTGGCTCTTAAAGGTTACATACGAGTCTTGCCACATACTAGTCTGCAACTAAAGACATAAAATGTCCCAATGTGTTGCAAGCTCGTATGCAAGCGTTTCTTTTTCTTTTTTCTAATATTTCAAATCTTTTATTTCACATTTTGGGGTGAATTACATCGGCATTACGGAGAAGTAATAACGATGATTCAGGCACAACTATGACCCATATGTGTTTTGAAAAATCTTGTTTTAATTTGTTTATTACGTAATACTATTGTCAAGTTCCTACTACTGTTATTTAATTTTCTTATAAATATGTTTTTGCCGAATAAGTAAATAAATACATAAATAAATGTTTCAAAATGGGTAGGTAAATATGGCTTTGAAAGTTGACAACTTATTTATTGAATCATTCGTTTTCCAGATTTGGAGAAAGTACGTTCTGGGGATGAAGGGAACAGCCGTCATGAATTTCCTGAATTTGGCAGAAAGGGAAGAGCCGGAAGACCCAGCAGGGTGGCAAGTGGCGGACCAAGTCGCGGCGTCCGTCTTCGTCGATCCGTCGATCGCCTTGTCGTCGTACGTCGGACGTCCGCACGTGGCGTCGAACGGATCTATGACGGTCACCAGGGACGGTCACAACGTCAGAGTCATCTGCGCCGTTGATAAACATCGACTCCAAAACATGTTACAAACGTATTTGTAGCATTCAAACGTAGCGTTCTCACTTGAACGAACTTCAAAATGTAATATTGTGTAGGTACTCGAATACATTTTTAGATAAAAAATTCATTCACAAGATAAATATTTGATATTATCCCTCTTCTGACCTATATTTTATTCGCAGTCTATAGAAATTCGTTCTATTTATTGGAAGAAAACCGCAGAACATAAATTTGTATACAGCCCTCACAGGTGTCTGGAAGGCAATGAAGGTTTTCTCACGAACACGATCTGCCATATTGACGGGGATTCGTCAAAAACCATATATAAATTTCTCCCTTGAGGGGAAAAACAATAGATCATGGATATGTCAAAATTGTAGACATTACTTTACACTCTGTTGGGATGTTGGGAAAGTAGAAATGGACATTACATTCTACTCTGTTGGGGTGTTGGGAAAGTAAAAATGGACATTACTATCCACTCTGTTGGGATGTTGGGAAAGTAAAAGTGGATATTACTTTCCACTCTGTTGGGATGTTGGGAAAGTAAATACTCCCGTGCTACTTTCGTTCCATGCTAAAATATAAGTTTAAGTCGGTAGTTGAGGAAGGCGGAATTTGGTACTTCTATGTGGTAGTACCTCATTGATTTCTACCTAGCCTTCACTTTTCGAGTTAAAGTGCCGGAGCGTTGCATTTTGAGTGGAGAAAAAAAAGTGTCGCGAGAAATTCCTTGACCCCCAGCCAAAAGACATATCCATGTCAACATCCTCAGGAAATAGAAAAAGTCCAGTCATGCAGCATGACCCCATGAGCGAATTTTTGAAGAATTCTTCGACATTTCAGTCGCTATTGATCGTGTAGAGAACTTTTAGTTTACGATTTTGATAGACAAACATGGAATCAAATTATTAAAAATAATTAAGAGGTACTCATACTTTATTATTATTAAACTAATCTTGTAGATTTAAAGACAAATGTAGGTAAATATTCATAGATTTCGATGTCCAATGTGGTCAGTATTTATGGCAGTTGAAATCTTAACAGTATACTATCATAACATCATCAGATCTTGACATAAAATAAAATACCGATTTTTACAACTACTAGCGAACGGCATTATTTCGATTTTTGACTGATTTTTCAACTTTGAAATTTTTGAAAACTTGATACATATTCTTATAGGAAATTTTACGCTGATTCCGAATATACCACATGTTAATATGCTGAAAAAATTATTTCGCACAACAAATCGCAAAAAACAGGCTATTTTGAAATTTTTGACTACATTTTTGAAAATTTCAACCCGAAGATGTAATCCGATCATGCTGGCCAACGAACTTGAACTTTCTTTCTGTGTCCTTAACATTTTAAAATTTGTTTGAAGTTTCTAGCACAATTCTACTGACAGTTATCGTCTGGAATGACACATACATGTATACATACATACATATATACATAGGTACATAGTACATTACAAAATGCGTTAAACTTCAGAATATGATTCAGAATAGCCTGAAACGGATTTCTGCATAAATATTTTTCAAAAATTCACATTCTACAAATTTTGAGGCGAGAGCAATAGCTCAATTTTCTTCAAAAATTCGCTAAAACCTTAAACCAAGATCGTACCTGTTCCTAAACGTGATTTTTTCATTGATTGTCAGTGTAGTTTCTATACGAACAAATCCCTGAATTATGATAACATTTCTAAAATTTCAGGGATTTATATCCAGCGCCCTTTTCTTGTTTGTAAAACTGAACCTTGTAATTGAATTCCCAGTTTCTGAAGTTCTGAGGGAATATTTCTAGACATTCTCGACCCTACCGAACTCCGAATATTTGGAATTTTAAAATAAAATCCGCTTTTTAAGCAAAGCGAGTCTGAGTAAATATTTTGTGGTTCTGCTCATATAAATGGCAAATACTTCACAATATGTTATTCGGAAAGAGAATTTTTCTGGCTAAGATTTTCACTATTTTTGAGCCTAAAAATGTTGTATCTTGTTCGAATTATCCCAATTTGAGCCATGAAGAAAGATGTTCACTATGCTTATTCAACCATGAAATTTATATTTACGGACTCACGAATAAATCACGTTTAGAACAATTACGATTTAGGGGTAAGGTTTTTCTATTTTCTGGAGATGTATTTAGCGAATTTTGGAAGAAAATTAGGCTATTGCTCTCAACTCAAAATTTGTAGAATGTGAATTTTTGAAAAAATTTTATGCAGAAATCCGTTTCAGGCTATTTTGAATCATATTCTGAAGTTTAACGCATTTTTAGCGAATTTTCTTAGAAAAAATTTTCTTCATCGAAATCTGTTTTGAGGCATTCTGAAATGATTCCTGGATTTTAACGCTTTTTTATATGTATATATATATATATATTGAGTGAACAATTGATTTGAACAATTTTTGAGCACATTCAATTGGTAAAATTTCAAAATATGTACAAGAAAAACCACTAAAAATAGCTAAAAATCGTCCAAAAATCGTTGAATTTCTATTTTTTTGCAAAAGTTTAGTCAAAACTAAATTTTCAACGATTAACTAGGACATTAAAAATTTTTGCTCAAAATTATGATGAAAAACGTTCTTTCTATTCTATTTGAATAGGAGATTATTATTTAGAAGACGATTTTTGCCGTAAAATTAATAATTCACAATTTCCTTGCACGCAAAAAGCTCAAATTTAAAAAACATTCAACAGTACTTACCCAATACAGTAATTTACGAAAATTCGCTCATATGTACGATCATGCTGCATGACTGGAACTTTTCCATATAATAAGGATATATTGTATATCCTTCCAGACGATAACTCCCCTTAGGATTGAGACTAACATTCCGTTCTTGCGCCAAAAAATCAAGATTTCCCAAAGAAAGGACGAGTTCTTTGGCCAGCATTTTTTGAGCACATTAAATTGGTCAAAATTCAAAGAAGTTCTGAAAAGATCACTAAAAATAGCAAAAAACAGCTAAAAATCGTTAAATTTATTCATTTATTTTATTTTTTTTTAAGCAGAATTTTGCTCAAATTAAGTTTATTAACTATAAAATAGAACACTAAAAAACGTATATACAAAATTATGCTGAAAATTGTACTTTGTTCTAATGTTTATTAAGAACTAGCCGCTCCGGCTCGCTACGCTCGCCTCCACGTCCAGCCGGGGGGCAAGCCCCCCGGACCCCTCCTTAAATTGCTCGCTTCGCTCGCAACGTGTGGCGTGTAGGGAATATTGCTCGCTTCGCTCGCAAAGTCTGGCATGTAGAAAATGTTGCTCGCTTCGCTCGCAAAGTATGGCATTGAGGGGATGGTGCTCGGTTCGCTCGCAAACGGTAGATCTCTAAGGGTAGGTTTAACTTCTGTAGGGGATGCTGCTCGCTTCGCTCGCGAACGGTAGATCTCTAAGGGTAGGTTTAACTTCTGTAGGGGATGCTGCTCGCTTCGCTCACTTGAGGAAGTTATACTGCCCCCGGACCACCCCATTAAATTGCTCGCTTCGCTCGCAAAATGTGGCATGTAGGGAATTTTACTCGCTTTGCTCGCAAACGGTAGATCCCTAAGGGTAGGTTTAACTTCTGTAGGGGATGCTGCTCGCTACGCTCGCTTGAGGAAGTTATACTGCCCACCCAAATTGGCAGACGTTTTTTGCTGTTGGAAATTCTTACAAACAAATTAAATCTTATAAAACTACGTGGAACCACGAAAAGTTTATTAGGGGATGTTGCTCGCTTCGCTCGCAAAGGATAAATCCCTGAAGGTAGGTTTAACTTCTGTAAGGGATGCTGCTCGCTTCGCTCGCTTGAGGAAGTTATACTGCCCACCCAACTTGGCAGACGTTTTTTTCTGTTGGAAATTCTTACAAACAAATTAAATCTTATAAAACTACGTGGAACCAAAAAAAGTTTATTCGGGGATGTTGCTTGCTTCGCTCGCAAAGTCTGGCATGTAGGAAATGTTGCTCGCTTCGCTCGCAAAGTGTGGTATGTAGGGAATGTTGCTCGCTTCGCTCGCAATTGAAACATGTAGGGGATGTTGCTTGCTTCGCTCGCAAACGGTAGATCTCTAAGGGTAGGTTTAACTTCTGTTGTAGGGGATGCTGCTCGCTTCGCTCGCTTCAGGAAGTTATACTGCCCACCCAACATGTAGGGAATGATGCTCGCTTTGCTCGCAAACGGTAGGTCCCTAAGGGTAGGTTTAACTTCTGTAGGGGATGCTTCTCGCTTCGCTCGCTTGAGGAAGTTATACTGCCCACCCAACTTGGCAGAGGTTTTTTTCTGTTGGAAATTCTTACAAACAAATTAAATCTTATAAAACTACGTGGAACCACGAAAAGTTTATTCGGGGATGTTGCTCGCTTCGCTCGCAAGGTATTGCTGTATGTGTGTATGAAAAAATCCGTATTTATTCTGGTGAAATGGTTCTCGCTTCGCTCGCAAGGTACCTATGTGTACCTGCTCGCCTCGTAACATTGCGAAACACCTGTGTCATCGAACCCCTTGACGTCTTCGTAGAGCCTCCTCGCGTCCGGGGATGTAGGGGATGTTGCTCGCTTCGTTCGCAAACGGTAGATCTCTAAGGGTAGGTTTAACTTCTGTAGGGATGCTGCTCGCTTCGCTCGCTTGAGGAAGTTATACTGCCCACCCAACTTGGCAGAGGTTTTTTTCTGTTGGAAATTACTATCAAACGCGGCACATTATGTGGAACCACGAAAAGTATAGTTATAAGAACACTTCAGTACTAACAGTACAGTCAGATGTTGAATGTTTGTAAGTATTTATTTCGCAAAGTGTGGTATGTAGGGAATGTTGCTCGCTTCGCTCGCAAAGTGTGGCTGTATACATACGATGTATTTCAATTGAAACATGTAGGGGATGTTGCTCGCTTCGCTCGCAAACGGTAGATCTCTAAGGATAGGTTTAACTTCTGTAGGGAATGATGCTCGCTTCGCTCGCTTGAGGAAGTTATACTGCCCACCCAACTTGGCAGACGTTTTTTTCTGTTGGAAATGACTATCAAACGCGGCACATTATGTGGAACCACGAAACGTATAGTTATAAGAACACTTCAGTACTAACAGTACAGTCAGATGTTGAATGTTTGTAAGTATTTATTTTCCAGTTCTATTTTTCTGAAGGTAGGCCATTAATAGGTACCTGCTCGCAACCCGTTCCCGTCAGGTAGGAAGTTATTCCTAAGCAACGCTTCTCCTCGCTTCCGCTCGCGATTTGACCAACTTAACGTCACTTTTTTCGATATCCGATTTCGGATTCAGATTCGGCGGACCCAAAGCTGTATTTCGCCCGCGAAAACCGTTCCGAAAAACGTACCTTTATGGGGTATATTTTAATCGGAAAAAACCAAGTTTTTCGGCGGACTTTTCGAGAAAACGGGTCCGTACTCTCGCATTTTTTTGACGCATTTTCCGATACTTTTTTCGCTATCCGATCGCGCCGTCGTCTTCCTCGTAGGAAAACCTACGAAACCCGTATTTTTCCGGAATTGTCAACGGCCGTTTAGAGGGGTAGGGGAAGCGGGGAAGTCCAAAAAGCGCACATTAATTATTACTTCGACCCCCCTCCTGCCCTACGGCCCATGGTTCGGGTGGGATTAGAAAATTTTAAATTCGCTTATACACCCTATCGGAAAATCCCCAAAAGACCCCACCACTCGTAGACTCCCCCCACTCAGCCGTTTGGCCGTGCATAGACACGACAGACAGACAGACAAACAGACGGAGTTTCATTCTTATTAATAGTATAGATTTACTTACTTCTTTCTTACTTACATCTAATCTCTTACTGGCATGCGAGGTGGGACTACTGTCCTATGTGCCAATAAAGTTTATTATTATTATCATCAATATTATCATTATTATTAAATTTCATTAAAATGTGATAAAAGATCGATAAAAACTGCAAAAAAGATGAAAATCCAAAATCTCATTTTGAATCGCAAAATGTTATTTGGAACGAGTTTTTGCCATAAATTGTTTTGTTAACAATTTTTTCTTTTCCCTCTAAGTCCTCAATTTTCAAAACAATGCAACATAATACCTATAGTACAATAGTTTACGAAAATTCGCTTATACGGTCATGCTGCATGACTGGAACTTATTTTAACAATCTTTTTGTACTCAAATTGCCCAAATTTCAATTGGACATGGGCCTTATCAGGCAAAGACGTAAGTCGCTGCTCCTCCCGATTTCGGGCTCCCAGAAATCAATTAAAATGAATTGCCTAAATTTCAATATATATTTATTTTTCCAAATAAGGTGTTAATTTAAGAAAATTTGCTCATGCGATCATGCTGCATGACTGGAACTTATTTTAACAATCTTTTTGTACTCAAATTGCCCAAATTTCAATTGGACATGGGCCTAATCAGGCAAAGACTTAAGTCGTTGGTCCTCCAGATTTCGGGCTCCCACAGATCAATTAAATTGAATTGCCTTAATTTCAATATAATTTACTTTATTCAAATAAGGTGGTAATTTAAGAAAATTCGCTCATGCGATCATGCTGCATGACTGAACTTTTTTTAACAATTTTGTTGTACTCTAATTGCCCAAATTTCAATTGGACATGGGCCTAATCAGGCAAAGACGTAAGTCGCTGCTCCTCCCGATTTCGGGGTCCCACAAATCAATTAAATTGAATTGCCTAAATTTCAATAGGTGTATATTTATTTTTTCAAATAAGGTGGTAATTTAAGAAAATTTGATCATGCGATCATGGTGCATGACTGGAACTTTTTTTAACAATCTTTTTGTACTCAAATTGCCCAAATTTCAATTGGACATGGGCCTAATCAGGCAAAGACGTAAAGTAGGCCCTAGACTATCAAGCGGCTTGATCAAATGCTTGAGCAAATTGATTGTATCAGGCGTGATTGATAGTTTAGAAACCCATTTGACGCATTGACGGCGATTGATAAAAAGTTTCAATGACTCAAGCGGATTGTCAAGCCGCTTGTTCGTCTAGGGCAATTTTCACCAAGCATTGCGTCAGCCAAGCAGTGGAAGGCGGTTTCAGGTCTTCTAAATGAATGCCAGATGTCTCAACGTGACAGACAATCTCTGACTTGCAGGAATCGCCTCACGCATTTTCGTGTCCTTCATCTCGATTTCTTGGCGGACTAAATCGAGTAGATTATCGAAACTTTCTTGATCCATGCGTAGAAAGTTCCTATCATCTTCTGGTTCCAAACCACTCAGAAAGTTAAGGAGATGTTGATGAGTGAAGCGGTTCCTCATTTTAGCGAATTTTTGAAGAAAATCTTCTTGTTGCTACGGAAAAGCCAAGTGACATTTTCCCATAATTTAGGCTGTCAATAGATGCACAGAGACTACAGTTTGTCTGTCAATTTCTTGCTGTAGGATACTAGATTCGAATGCAACTGACTTTATATCACTCGTAATATAAAGCCTCATCATCGATTGGCTGTGGAAATACGTTTCTTTCATACTAGCCGCTCCGGCTCGCTACGCTCGCCTCCACGTCCAGCCGGGGGGCAAGCCCCCCGGACCCCCCATTAAATTGCTCGCTTCGCTCGCAAAGTGTGGCATGTAGGGAATATTGCTCGCTTCGCTCGCAAAGTGTGGCATGTAGGGAATGTTGCTCGCTTTGCTCGCAAAGTGTGGCATGTAGGGAATGTTGCTCGCTTCGCTCGCAAAGTGTGGCATGTAGGGAATGTTGCTCGCTTCGCTCGCAAAGTGTGGCTGTATACATGCGATGTATTACAATTGCAACGTGTAGGGGATGTTGCTCGCTTCGCTCGCAAACGGTAGATCTCTAAGGGTAGTTTTAACTTCTGTAGGGGATGTTGCTCGCTCCGCTCGCTTGAGGAAGTTATACTACCCACCCAACTTGGCAGACGTTTTTTTCTGTTGGAAATTCTTACAAACAAATTAAATCTTATAAAACTACGTGGAACCACAAAAAGTTTATTAGGGGATGTTGCTCGCTTCGCTCGCAAGGTATACCTGTATATCCTTGAGGAAGTTATACTGCCCACCCAACTTGGCAGACGTTTTTTTCTGTTGGAAATTCTTACAAACAAATTAAATCTTATAAAACTATGTGGAACCACGAAAAGTTTATTAGGGAATGTTGCTCGCTTCGCTCGCAAGGTATACCTGTATATGTGTAGGACAAAGTCCGTATTTATTCTGTTGAAATGGCTCTCGCTTCGCTCGCAAGGTAGGTACCTATGTATACCTGCTCGCCTCGCAAGGTATTGTGTAGAAGTGCAAATGGGAACCCCCCTGTGAGGGTCCCTTCAGGTAAGCAACGTTGTGTAACGGCGGGCCGTGGTCGATTAATTTCTGATGTTAAACGCTTCCCTCGCAATTCCCCTCCCAATTTGACCTACTTTCCGTCACTTTTTTCGATATCCGACTTCGGATTCAGATTCGGCGGGATCAAAGCTGTATTTCGCCCGCGAAAACCGTTCCGAAAAACGTACCTTTATGGGGTATATTTTAATCGGAAAAAACCAAGTTTTTCGGTGGACTTTTCGAGAAAACGGGTCCGTACTCTCGCATTTTTTTAACGCATTTCCCGATACTTTTTTCGCGATCCGATCGCGCCGTCGTCTTCCTCGTAGGAAAACCTACGAAACCCGTATTTTTCCGGAATTGTCAACGGCCGTTTAGAGGGGTAGGGGAAGCGGGGAAGTCCAAAAAGCGCACATTAATTCTTACTTCGACCCCCCTCCCGCCCTACGGCCCATGGTTCGGGTGGGATTAGAAAATTTTAAATTCGCTTATACACCCTATCGGAAAATCCCAAAAAGATCCCCCCACTCGTAGACTCCCCCCACTCAGCCGTTTGGCCGTGCATAGACACGACAGAGCGACAGACAGACGGAGTTTCATTCTTATTAATAACTAGCCGCTCCGGCTCGCTACGCTCGCCTCCACGTCCAGCCGGGGGGCAAGCCCCCCGGACCCCCCGTTAAATTGCTCGCTTCGCTCGCAAAGTGTGGTATGTAGGGAATGTTGCTCGCTTCGCTCGCAATTGAAACATGTAGGGGATGTTGCTTGCTTCGCTCGCAAACGGTAGATCTCTAAGGGTAGGTTTAACTTCTGTAGGGGATGCTGCTCGCTTCGCTCGCTTGAGGAAGTTATACTGCCCACCCAACATGTAGGGCATGTTGCTCGCTTCGCTCGCAAACGGTAGGTCCCTAAGGGTAGGTTTAACTTCTGTAGGGGATGCTGCTCGCTATGCTCGCTTGAGGAAGTTATACTGCCCACCCAACTTGGCAGACGTTTTTTTTCTGTTGGGGAATTCTTACTTACAAATTAAATCCTATAAAACTACGTGGAACCACGAAAAGTTTATTAGGGGATGTTGCTCGCTTCGCTCGCAAGTCCGTATTTATTCTGTAGGGGATGCTGCTCGCTTCGCTCGCTTGAAGAAGTTATACTGCCCACCCAACTTGGCAGACGTTTTTTTCTGTTGGAAATTCTTACAAACAAATTAATTCTTATAAAACTACGTGGAACCACGAAAAGTTTATTAGGGAATGTTGTACTGCCCACCCAACTTGGCAGACGTTTTTTTCAGTTGGGAATTCTTACAATCAAATTAAATCTTATAAAACTACGTGGAACCACGAAAAGTTTATTCGGGGATGTTGCTCGCTTCGCTCGCAAGGTATACCTGTATATGTGTAGGACAAAGTCCGTATTTATTATTTGAAATGGCTCTCGCTTCGCTCGCAAGGTATTGCGTAGAAGTGCAAATGGGAACCCCCCTGTGAGGGTCCCTTCAGGTAAGCAACGTTGTGTAACGGCGGCCCGTGGTCGATTAATTTCTGATGTTAAACGCTTCCCTCGCAATTCCCCTCCCAATTTGACCTACTTTCCGTCACTTTTTTCGATATCCGACTTCGGATTCAGATTCGGCGGGATCAAAGCTGTATTTCGCCCGCGAAAACCGTTCCGAAAAACGTACCTTTATGGGGTATATTTTAATCGGAAAAAACCAAGTTTTTCGGCGGACTTTTCGAGAAAACGGGTCCGTACTCTCGCATTTTTTTAACGCATTTCCCGATACTTTTTTCGCGATCCGATCGCGCCGTCGTCTTCCTCGTAGGAAAACCTACGAAACCCGTA
The DNA here is from genome assembly GCA_030762985.1 of Adelphocoris suturalis. Classification (NCBI taxonomy): domain Eukaryota; kingdom Metazoa; phylum Arthropoda; class Insecta; order Hemiptera; family Miridae; genus Adelphocoris; species Adelphocoris suturalis. The sequence continues at coordinate 126,553,733 of CM061042.1, read as the reverse complement.
TTTTTCCGGAATTGTCAACGGCCGTTTAGAGGGGTAGGGGAAGCGGGGAAGTCCAAAAAGCGCACATTAATTCTTACTTCGACCCCCCTCCCGCCCTACGGCCCATGGTTCGGGTGGGATTAGAAAATTTTAAATTCGCTTATACACCCTATCGGAAAATCCCAAAAAGATCCCCCCACTCGTAGACTCCCCCCACTCAGCCGTTTGGCCGTGCATAGACACGACAGAGCGACAGACAGACGGAGTTTCATTCTTATTAATAGTATAGATATAGATATAGATAGAGATAGAGATAGAGAAATAGAGATGACGTCGGTATGTTATTTTATTTTATGTCTAGATTTGATGATGTTATGATAGGATACTGTTAAGATTTCAACTGCCTTCAATACTGACCACATTGGACATCGAAATCTATGAATATTTACCTACATTTTTCTTCAAATCTACAAGATTAGTTTAATAATAATAAAGTATGAGTACCTCCTAATTATTTTTAATAATTTGATTCCATGATTGTCTACCAAAATCATAAACCAAAATTTCTCTACACGATTAATAGCGACTGAAATGTCGAAGATTTCTTCAAAAATTCGCCCATGGGGTCATGCTGCATGACTGGACTTTTTTGCCTTTCTCCTCGAACCTAGATTACCGTCTCTCACTGTCACTTCACCATCCATTTCACTATCACAAATTTCGATTCATATAAATGATCACTTGAAATAATATAAAAATTCACTGATAAACTGATGGTAGCCGAACTTCACAGATAGCTGAACAAGAAGCAACAGGAGGGTCACGTGACTAGGTATCTGGCTTTTCATTGGTTGCTTGGACTAGTGGGGTTCTGCGTGATTCACAGCGTGATTCTGTGTGGTTTTGGATGAAGTACAAGAATCTATAGTATTGTTTTGACGAGATCTGTGGGGCTCTGCTCGACATTGAGTGAAGAAAATGGTACAGCTGATCACAAAGAACAAGACAGAGAAGACACCAATGCTAACTAAACAAAAATTTTTTGTGTGACTTGTGAGGTTTTGCATGGCTCCTCCTCAATTTAGGTCACTCAGCTGATTAGGAAAGAGCCCGTCATTTCAATCGTCTCTTAATGTCCCAGAGAGTCTCCCTATCAAATTTCAACTTCCAAGTTTCTTCCCAGTCTAATAGTAGTTGCAATCACGTTTACAAAATTAACGGAGAATGATCACCTGTATGCAAACAATTATTCAGAACACCAAGCTCATACCTCAAATTTTTGGCCACGCGCTGCACAGTGGTTGACATACCTAATACGGTTAGGTAAATCAAGAGCTTTCCAACGACTGACGAACGATTTTTATACGATGATAAATGTCTTCCGTAGCAACGATTTGGTCATCAGAAAATTAGGAGCGTAACGCACTAAATGTCACGTAACGGTAAAATTGTCTCGTTTTTGGCCGGGTTGTTAATGCAAAAACACGTTCTATGTTAAAATGACTGCCCACTGAGGTACAAGTTCCAGAGAACACGTGCACCTCGGAGGAGTTCTTTCAAAATTAAAAAATCAATGGAGGCCATAACAACCTACAGCAAAGTAATAGAAAATCTGCGACGCTCGAATATAAAAATAGAAAACATGAGAGAGGTAATACAGGATACAAAATAATTAATTCCTTATGAATAATTTAGCAATGTTATGAATAATAATAGCTTATGAAAAAGAAATCGAAGTGCACTAACAAGGGAATTCCGTCTATAAAATTCTGAATTAGTTTTAGGAAGATTAATGCAGGAATTATTAAAATTGCGGTAACATTGCACAAGGGACAAATGATCAGTGCTAATACAAGTCGGTAGTGAATACAAGCAACCTAGTTAAAAATATCTTATGTACATTCTGGACCGAGAATTGGTCAAATTTCAAAAAACGTACTTAAAAAATCACTAAAAAAAGGCAAAAAACCGCTAAAAATTAACAAATTTCTATTTTTTAGCAGAATGCTACTCGAAAAAAATTAATCGAACATGAACTAGGACATTTAAAAATTTAAGCACAAAATCGTACTGAAAAATGTACTTAAATTTCATTAAAATAAGCTAAAAATCGATAGGAACACTTGAAAAAATTGTAAAAATCCACAAAATCGTTTGTTCATTGGAATATTACTGAAAAAAAGTTAGTTTGCTATAAAATGTATAATAAAATTTTTATTTGTCCCCAAAGTGATCAAATTTCAACAGAATTTAACATAAATGTAATACGACCATTTATGAAAATTCGCTCATACGATCATGCTGCATGACTGGAACTTTTTTAATATAAGTTTGTCAAGGTTTGACAAGATGTTGAACGGTTAACTGTTGTCAATAAATTAAAGAGGGAAGCAGTGGAGAGGGTCATTCCATGTCAATTCAACACACCCAATTTACCTCACCATTTTAGATTTTGCTCAAATTTGGTATACTCATAGTAGGTGTTGAGACTAAGAAAAATACCAAATTTTAAATTTTTATCTCAAACCGTTTCTTAAATATGGCTATGTAAAACTTACAAAATCTCGCCAAAAAACCATGAACGGATTTTATACTATTCGCTCTACGAACTGTCCTAATTGAGCTAGAGAGCTGGGGGGGGTCTCATTTTGCAGCTTTTTGTATGCTCTTTCCAGTGATATACAACAGGACATAGGTTCTAATAACAAAAATTTTGTCAAAATACAAATTAAAATTTTGATTTAATTTTTTTCCAAAAAGTACATAATTTAAAATTTTCAAAATATTCCTATAAATACTTAGTACGGTTGTAAACAATGTGACAAAATATAAATATGGGGTGATGATGGGTTCATTGTTAAAAAAAAATATTCCTGACACTAGTTTTCCACTAATAGCCCGGTTTTGACTAAATAATAAACATATTACGTACTTTTACCAAAGAGGTGAGCTATTTAATTAAATATAATTAAGGGTCAAAAGCGAATAAAAAACCTTATCGCCGAGCTTTCGGTTTATATAAAACCACCTTCCGGGCTCAAGGATCTTCCACAGTGTCAAAATATAGGACACGGTCTTGGATTTAGAGTCAATTGTCATAACAAAACAAGAAATGGTTGCAGTTGAGGCTGACAAGGGTTGGCACATGAATAGAACTCAAAAAAACTAGAGGCTGAAATTGAAAACATTTTGAAAAACACTTTGAAAGAATTCTTCTTCTTTTGACATTTTCATGTCTTTGCTTTGGCACATAAACTGAAAAATCGTCACGAAAACTTGCTCACGCGATACCAATAAATAAAATAGACTCACTGTGTTGCGTAGAGAACAATCAACTGTTTTTGACATTTTATGTCTTTGCTATGGCACAATAGAGAGTTTTTGTACTTCTCGTATTCATTTTCTCGTATACGAAAATGGCCTTTCCGAAACGAGAAGAGGTTTTCGTAACGCGGAAACGCTTTTTGGGACGGGAAGAGTCAGCTTTACTCGTGCTCAGCTTTTTCGGAATCGTAATTACGAGACGAAAACTTGACCTTTCTCCAGGATAACAATCTAGAATAACTTAGGAACTATAGTCCAGTCAAAAAACCTAAAAAAATGACCCAACCTCCTAAAAAATCCGAAAGTTTTGAAACTTCGCACACTTATTTAAAGGTACCTAGGGATGAATATACCAAAAGTCCTCATGAATATGAGGCGAGCTCTAGCGGCAATTAGCGAAAACAGGTCACTTTTTTTGGTTTTTTGTTAATATCTCGAGAACCTTTGGTCGGAGGTAAAAGTGTACCGTATACATAATTGAAGCTTATTAAATTTGCAACAAAAATGATTATAGCCATTTTTCTTGTATTCCTAATGGTTACCGAGTTATAGGGCGCTAAATGATAGCGTTTTTCGAAGAATCGCGCTAGCGCGGTACAATATATAGCATTTCTTATAATAGTTTACAATGGTTTACCACTTTTTTTGTATACCAAGGATGATTGATGAGATAAACTTTACAGCTTTGTATAAAAAGAAAGACATGATGTATATTAAACAATGAAATACATGAACAAAAAATGCTGGGGACATTCCAAGAAAAATTGTGTGCAGAAAAATCAACCAACTCTTGATTGTTTTTTGGTAGAAGGCTCTGCAATCTGCTCATCTTGGTCTGCTTCTGAACTTGCAACCTAAAACACAGTAAGAAGAGGTAAATGTGCATGAGATGATGATGTAAGAGAACCATTATACGGATAAGAACATGTAGGTAAGAGAAAGTAGGTAAGCGAAAGTAGGTAAGCGAGCAGAAAAACAACGTACGAACATGACGACCAATTCATGTATACTATTGCAAGGTATCAATAAAAACATATTAACAAAAATACAAAAGTGCAATCTCACCTGACTTCTGGCTGTCTCTGTTTCTTCAAGGTTTATGACATCGGGATCATCAGGGTCATCAAAGTCTTCTTCGAGGGTGGAAGTAACACCATTCAAGCATTCGCCATGGCAGTTGTGACAAACGCTTGTACACATTATTCCTGACTTTCGACAACCACATCTGTTCCCACATCCACCTGTACATTAGCAACAAATGAGGTTGAGGACAGCTTTAGGTGCTGCTGTATTCTCTGTTGTCACAGTGATCAGCCGATTGCTTTTAAACTTCCAACCCCACTGTACAGGAGGAAGTTCATTCCCAAGCCGAAATTGAGTTTGGTGGTACACTCGAAATGCGTGCTGTCTTGCTGCTCCTCCTGTGTTGCAGAGGTCGGGTTTAGCATTAGATACAGACTTGGTGAAAGCATTATACCGGTGCATGTTAAGAGAGGTTTTCTTCCTGGGCGCATTGTATATTCCAGGAATATATACAATACTAGGAAAGTAGCAGTAGTCGGTGAAGATGTAGATCTTATTATTCTCCCCATGGCCTTAACTCTAACTGAACAAAACATATTATTTGTGAAATCAAGCCATGGCAAAGTAGGAAGGAAAGTATATTCAAGCCAGCAATTACACACTTTGAGAATGAAGGACAGCATACTTCTTGTGCATGCGTTCAGCGGATGTGATACAGCTTCGGCTGCATAAATAAAAGAGAAACTCTCCTGTTTCAAATTGTTCAAGAAGCAAGCTGAACTGCAAGGTATATTTAACAGTCCAAGTTCATCCTGTGAGGCTGTAGCTGCTGCTGGAAACAAAATATTCCTGGCATTGTACAATGCGCCCAGGAAGAAAACCTCTCTTAACATGCACCGGTATCATGCTTTCACCAAGTCTGTATCTAATGCTAAACCCGACCTCTGCAACCCACAGAAGGAGCAGCAAGACAGCACGCATTTCGAGTGTACCACCAAACTCAATTTTGGCTTGGGAATGAACTCCCTCCTGTACAGTGGGGTTGGAAGTTGAAAAGCAATCGGCTGATCACTGTGACAACAGAGGATCCAGCAGCACCTAAAGCTGTCCTCAACCTCATTTGTTGCTAATGTACAGGTGGATGTGGGAACAGATGTGGTTGTCGAAAGTCAGGAATAATGTGTACAAGCGTTTGTCACAACTGCCATGGCGAATGCTTGAATGGTGTTACTTCCACCCTCGAAGAAGACTTTGATGACCCTGATGATCCCGATGTCATAAACCTTGAAGAAACAGAGACAGCCAGAAGTCAGGTGAGATTGCACTTTTGTATTTTTGTTAATATGTTTTTATTGATACCTTGCAATAGTATACATGAATTGGTCGTCATGTTCGTACGTTGTTTTTCTGCTCGCTTACCTACTTTCTCTTACCTACATGTTCTTATCCGTATAATGGTTCTCTTACATCATCATCTCATGCACATTTACCTCTTCTTACTGTGTTTCAGGTTGCAAGTTCAGAAGCAGACCAAGATGAGCAGATTGCAGAGCCTTCTACCAAAAAACAATCAAGAGTTGGTTGATTTTTCTTGGAATGTCCCCAGCATTTTTTGTTCATGTATTTCATTGTTTAATATACATCATGTCTTTCTTTTTATACAAAGCTGAAAAGTTTATCTCATCAATCATCCTTGGTATACAAAAAAAGTGGTAAACCATTGTAAACTATTATAAGAAATGCTATATATTGTACCGCGCTAGCGCGATTCTTCGAAAAACGCTATCATTTAGCGCCCTATAACTCGGTAACCATTAGGAATACAAGAAAAATGGCTATAATCATTTTTGTTGCAAATTTAATAAGCTTCAATTATGTATACGGTACACTTTTACCTCCGACCAAAGGTTCTCGAGATATTAACAAAAAACCAAAAAAAGTGACCTGTTTTCGCTAATTGCCGCTAGAGCTCGCCTCATATTCATGAGGACTTTTGGTATATTCATCCTTAGGTACCTTAAAATAAGTGTGCGAAGTTTCAAAACTTTCGGATTTTTTAGGAGGTTAAACCTTGTTTTGACTGGACTATTATCAGGTTTAACCTTTGTATTTGTATTTCTTTCGTGTTTTTTTTTCCCGCACCTCAACCAGAAAGGTCATTAGTGGCATTTTGTTCTCGCTTTCAACGTTTTATCGAAGATTTCAGCTTTTTCATTAAAGATTAAGAGTTTCAAGGTTCATTTTACACGTTTTGAAGATTCGGGTTCTTCACGGCTGAATCGTTTTAATATGATGTAGAGGTAAGTGGTCGTTGTTTCCTAATTCATGTTATATTTTGGAAATTGTCTACTTTGACAATTGAGTTTTGAGCAGTGAACAAGAATCACGTTAACGTCTCTGTAAGAATTCTCTTCCTCTCGGGCTTACGAAAACGCTACGAGAAATCGATGCAAAAAGGTTAGCATTCATCGTGCTCACTCTAACTGCTAGTTTTCGTGTTTACGAGAAATACAAAAACTCTCTATAAACTAAAAAAACGTCACGGAAATTGCTCACGAAAATATGCTGGTGGTTTCCGCTTACAACCGTTTTTCATCCCACAAAATTCGTTGACGAATCGTTCGAAAGCTCTCGATTTATCCAACCATATTATGTTAACTACTGCGAAGTGCGTGGCCAACAAGCTGAGTTATGAGCATGGTTATTTGAATAATTGTGTACACTCAGATGATCATTCTCAATAATTGACATTGTGAACATGATTGCAACCGCTTGTTAATTTCTGATGATTTCATTGAGCTGGTGTTTCGATGATTTGATTCATAGCAGGTGATCCAATTGTTGCGAGAACGATTTGATTTGTGAAGCGGTGGTTAAATCATTTTAATAGGTAATTTTTCTACTTTACACATCTAGGAAGCTGGTGTTTCGTATGTAGCCTCTTTAGGACATTTACTTGACGATGCCCATGCCCCGGATCAGCTGAGTGGCTCTTAAAGCTAATTTCTATGCTGTACACTTTAGGAAGCTGTAATTTCGTATGTAGCCTCTTTAGGACATTTACTTGACGATGCCCAGGGTCCGGATCAGCTGAGTGGCTCTTAGAGCTTGCATACGAGTCTGCAGTGCCACTAAAGACATAAAATGACCCAATGTGTTGCAGACTCGTATGCAAGCGTTTTGTTTTTACGTTTATTTGATCTGTACGCCCCGCCGTGCAATGCACGGGTGAGATCTGCCTAGTAATAAATACAATAAGTAAACACACATGAAAATGTCCCAATTTGTTGCAGACTCGAATGCTAGCATTTAAGTTATGATTGGCTTCGTCACCTGGTGAATTGCTTAACCTGGTACCTTAGATTTTGCCTGTTGTCTTTGATTTAGTTTAGTTTAGCTCTGTATGCTTGCCAGCAGTGTTTTTAAACATTTTTTTCAATTTTAGCCTCTAGTTTTTTTGAGTTGTCAGCCTCAACTGCAACCATTTCTTGTTTTTTAATGACAATTGACTCAAAATCTATGAGTGTCCTATATTTTGAAACTGTAGAAGATTCTTAGCCCTGAAGATGGTTTTATATAAACCGAAAGCTAGGCAATAAGGACATTTATTCGTTTTTGACCCTTATCCTGATAATTTGACAACACTGTAGAAGAGGCTGTTGACCAATTTGCCAGCAACCCCAAAAGACTGATGCTGTCTTAAAAATTGCCCATTGCTGTTTTGTAGTAGGTACCTATGTTGTATAATGAAATAATGTAAAATATATAAATAAAGATGTCATGAAAATTATTTCTCGGAATTCAGACTTTGTACCTTTCGTTTGCTATAATATGCACCTGCATACTTTATATATAGGGTGTCTCAACTTAAGTAGGCAAGATTTCAGGGATCAATTCTACAAGTAATTTGCAACAAAAAGTGTCTCTCAAAGTGTTATTTTTTAGAGGCTTGGTTTTCGAGTTATTGACAATCTAAGATTTTTTTCGTGTTTTCGACCTTATCTCCTAAAAATGGCTGTGATCCCAGCATTCTTTCATAATTATTCAAGGAGTTAAGATACCGAAAAAAGAGGTCAAAGTACAAACTTTGTAAAATTCTAAAAAATTTGGGTTTTTTCAATCTGATTCCTCCCTCCATAAAAAAAAAATGAACAGTCGTTTGCAAGTACAGTAAAAACTTCAAAATCTTATCAGCTATCTAACGGTATAGCCAAAAAATTGATAAAAGTAACAACAAGGAGAAAAAACGGCTTTTGAATGCGAAAAAACGTGGTATTTTTAACAAAAATCGATGGATTTCAGGAAAAAACGATCTTCTACAACTTTATGATTTAAATGTCGAATTCTACGTAATTTTGCACGCTGAATCGAATGGTGACACTTGCAGACCTCTACGACTAACGAATAAGGGCGAAAGTGCCCATCTCTGAGTTTCGAGGGTCAAAGGGCACTTTCGCCCTTATTCGTTAGTCGTAGAGGTCGGCAAGTGTCACCATTCGATTCAGCGTGAAAAATTACGTAGAATTCGACATTTAAATCATAAAGTTGTGGGAGATCGTTTTTTCCTGAAATCCATCGATTTTCGTTAAAAATACCACGTTTTTTCGCATTCAAAAGCCGTTTTTTCTCCTTGTTGTTACTTTTATCAATTTTTTGGCTATACCGTTAGAAAGCTGATAAGATTTTGAAGTTTTTACTGTACTTGCAAACGACTGTTCATTTTTTTTTTTTATGGAGGGAGGAATCAGATTGAAAAAACCCAAATTTTTAGAATTTTACAAAGTTTGTACTTTGACCTCTTTTTTCGGTATCTTAACTCTCTTGAATAATTATGATTTGGCATCAAAAAGATAGGAAATTTAACGTTCTTTCCAACGGTATCCTCAGGTTTGAGAATACTCAAAGAATGATGGGGTCACAGTCATTTTTAGGAGATAAGGTCGAAAACACGAAAAAAATCTTAGATTGTCAATAACTCGAAAATGAAGCCTCTAAAAAATAACACTTTAGGAGACACTTTTTGTTGCAAATTACTTGTAGAATTGATCCCTGAAGTTTTGCCTACTTAAGTTGAGACACCCTGTATATAGTAGCTCCTGGAAAGAACTACCTACGTCATGCCGGAGTCGTAACTCTCACAGTAAACGATCTCAAGCTCATACGTTACAGCTTACATCAAGCGAGGGATCCACCCAAAGTTGCCTCGTAGCAAACAAAAAAACTCACGAAACATAAAACCGATGCCCTCCGGTGTCGGGGAATTGCGGACGGAATCTTCCAAGATATCCGAATAGCGGATTCCACGTTGAATTCGGATTTCAGAATTGCGGACCTTCTTCCTCACAGAAACTTCTCTTCCCCCTTCTAGAGAGTTGTGTTGACAATCGATGTGAAAATCTAACTCAGATAGACCACTCAAAGTTTAGATTATATATTGATAGTGTTGACTTGTGTTTCCAGGATCAGGCCTAAATGAAACCGACAGCCTCTTAAGGGGAGTCAGTCCGAAAAACAATGATTTTCACAAACGCTTCTGTGTGGAAACAGAGTAGAAAATTGAAAATGGTTGGTATTGCGACTGTTCAAATGTTGATGAACAAAACTACGGGGAAAAAATCAATATTGATCATGTATGTACTTCGCTACAAATAAGATTTGTTGGGATCTTGAGATTCAGTCAGAAAATGTACCGCGATATTTCTAGGCCAACGTTTCGGTATATTTGTGTACCATCCTCAGAGCTTAGATATGGGGTGGGTTAAACCTCAATCACATAGGTGGTCGATACATCAAGGTTCTTGAACTTGAGGAGGGTGAATGGATTTCACCTATTTCAACTGGGTATTCACTTTCAAACTTATTGTGAATATAATGCCGAAATGTTATTAAATATGAATGAAATATAATTTAGTTTTGAAATGTAATGAAGGGAAGCACATGTATGTAAATCAATATCAGATAATGAATGAGATATTCAAGCACATGTATGTAAATCAATATCAGATAATGAATGTGACATTGAGTGTCACATATAAATGCGCGATTGAGTCCAATATAAATGGTCAACGGGTTCTTATTGCTACTGTTTACATTACACCTGGGTCAAGTATGTCTGACACTGAAGACTTCTTTGAATTGAATTAACTAGCGTATATATAGTCCAAAACTAGCTGATCTTTTTAAAGTTATAAAAAAAGTGGATATGATAAAATACCCATCACACTTGCTGGCGATATCAACATAAACTTAAGCAGTAAGGAAGGAAAGAAGTTCACAGACTTTATGAACCGTCAATTTGGACTTAGTCTCAATAACAATCCATCCACTAATACCACACGAGGAAATACCTGTATATATGCTGTCAAGCTTGATACTCGGAAATACTCATTGACAAGCTTGATACTCGGAACTACATCTCTTATTTCAGTTATCTCAGGCCTTTGTTGAGCGTTACTGATGGTGCATTGACACGCAGCTATGAAGATGATGATATATATGAAGGGCAAAAAGTCTATTATTGGAGGAATATTATCCAAATCAGATGATGAGAACGAAAAATGGATAAACATTTTAACTCTAGATGGTTGCAAGTATTTTTTCAATATGATGTCAATGGATACTTCACAATACCAGTTATAAAAAAAGGACTGTGAATTCATATTCGTGGAAGAATCGTCGAGACTGGCTTACAGCAAATTCAGTAATTGTGTGTCAATAATTATTTGTGTTTTCTAATTGTAATTTTATTTAAAACAATAAAAAACATTGAAATTACTGAAACATTTTATAGGCTCATGGAGCTCTTCTCTCATAAGCAGAGCCCTTCACAACATGGCATTAATTTTTGCTAAACGTGGCTCTAAAAAACATGGCAAAATGACACTTATTTTGGCCAAACATGGCTTTTATTTTGGCCAAACATGGCATTTATTCTTCAAAATCCAATTTTTTTTTTTTTTTTTTTTTTCAATTTTTCCCCCATAACCTTGCAATGACCCTTTCCTTTTCAAGCACTAATGCCTGTAATCCTCGGACATTGGGGACCTTAAATTCTCGGAAGGGGATTCCCAGTCGTTGAGTTGTAAGTTTGCCCACATGAAAAAGCCCTCGTTAGCTTGCCTCTTTTGAAAAATTTTTGAAAAAATACTTGAAACCCCAACTTTTTGCGAATTTTTCCAGAAAAAAAAAAGTTTTTTTCACCAAATTTTTAAGAAAGTCAGGCGAAAAATGGAAAAACGTGGCATTTTCCCAGAAATTGACAAAAAAATGGCTTTTTACCCAAAAATTGGCCAAACATGGCATTTATTCTTTTTCCCCTTATTTCCCCTTATGACCTTGCAATGACCCTTTCCTTTCCTCGGACATTGGAGACCTTAATTCTCAGACCTTAATCCTCATGCGATTCCCGGTCGTTGACTTGTGAACTTTCCCACATGAAAAAGCCCTTCTTAGCTTGCCTTTTCAGAAAAATTTTTGAAAAAAATACTTGAAACCCCAACTTTTTGCAAATTTTTCCAGAAAAAAAAAATGTTTTTTTTTTTTCATAGATTTTCAAGAAAATCAGGCGACAAATGGCACAAACGTGGCTTTTTCCCAGAAATTGGCAAAAAATGGCTTTTTACCCAAAAATTGGCCAAACATGGCACTTAAGGATGGCGCCGTGGCAAAATGGCACTTGAAGTGCTCTGCTCATAAGAGAGAAAGTACGAGCGGCCTGCGGCGTTTTTATTTTTAACTGACTCTCCTCAAAACAGCTTGAGAGCTGACGGGGTGAACTGCTCTGATGATAATGTCCCTCCTGGTACACGAGTCTCTAAGGATTTTACTGGTAGGTCCTGACAGTCGTCAAACAGATAGCATGCTGTGAAGTATCCTCGAAGAAAATCCATTGCTCATTCTCTTTCGTAGCTGACTTGTTGAGAACATCGGTTAACAACTCGTACAGATCAGAATGGGATTCAATGGTCATATTTATCTACATTAAATATCAATGTAAACAGAATCTGTCTGAACCTACTGACATATTATTGCGTAGAGACCTACTGTGATTCGGATGTTACACGAGGCTCTTGGTGCATTATCTGTAATTCGGATACAGCCCCGCCCCTGACCACGAACCGCAATGAATCGCTAAGGGATGATCCTCAGTCAGCAATTCACATACGTCCGCAAATCATATTATGAGTCCGCACTTCACATTCTTTCTGCATGACTGTCCTCATTTCACAATTTGGCGTATAGACTAGTGATTTACACAGACGAGCTTTCTAATGCAGAAATAATGGACGTTTGTTAGTAATTCGCAGCGTTTTGAGTTCTAGATCGAATATTGGGAGCTCAGTGAATATCGAATATTATCCAACGGTTAAGCTGATCTCCAAAACTGCATCTTATAGTAGGGTGGTTCAAAAAAAAAAAAAAAAGTTCTGGGATTTCTTGTCCCCATTGTTTTTTTGCTTCCTCGGTATGTCAGGATGACCCTCCTAAATTTTTAGCAAAAAATATTAATCCTAACCACTTTACCTGGGTCGATTTTTGCCAGTTATCGACCGCTATCGTAAACCAACCTCTAAATTGGTGCTGAGGTGATGATTTGAAGAACGGATTTCAATTTTTTTGGGTCAATTTATATGTTTTCGCATGCGCTGAACACGATGAACTTATTTATTTTACGCTCCGTCCACTAGTTATCCGGTAAACTGGCAGAGGGCGCTGCTTGAAGATAAGTAAAAATCGAAAATTTCACCGAAAATGCTGTCGCCTGGTTAAGAATTGTACTAGAAACATGCTATTATGGTCGGATAATATGCTTTGGCATGTTCTGAACATGATTCCGTTTTTTACTATACTTTTCCGCCGATGATTGCTTCGTTTATCGGCCATAAACCTCAAATTAATTGTAGGGTAATAGACAAATTCACAATAATTTCACCGGAAATTATGTCGCGTTGATAATTTAAGGTCCCGAAATACCTTGAGTCGATAAAATTTGGTGTTTTCCAGGATACTCAGTACAAAGCCGTTGGTAATTTGGCAAGGTCTTGAACCGGCATTGTACTTATTCGCTTAACGACCTGATACCATTCCGACCAGCTTTTACACGTGACCGATACCGCTGACAATAGCTAACCCTACGCTCAAACGATCCAATCACAGTTCAGACAATTATTCAGAACTACGAATTTGACCCCGGAAAACCGATAGAAACTAAGGAATTTTATAGAAAAATGGGAAAATTTAGTTATATTCTCCATTTTGCCGCTATATGTGGCAAATAAGTACGATTCCGGTTCAAGTCCTTGCCAAATTACCAACGGCTTGTACCGAGTATCCTGGAAAATACCAAATTTTATCGGCACAAGGTATTTCGGGACCTTAAATTATCAACGCGACATAATTTCCGGTAAAATTATTGTGAATTTGTCAATTACCCTACTATTAATTTGAGGTTTATGGCCGATAAACGAAGCAATCATCGGCGGAAAAGTATAGTAAAAAACGGAATCATGTCCAGAACATGCCAAAGCATATTATCCAACCATAATAGCATGTTTCTAGTACAATTCTTAACCAGGCGACAGCATTTTCAGTGAATTTTTCGATTTTCACTTATCTTCAAGCAGCGCCCTCTGCCAGTTTACCGGATAACTAGTGGACGGAGCGTAAAATAAATAAGTTCATCGTATTCAGCGCATACGAAAACATATAAATTGACCCAAAAAAAAATTGAAATCCGTCCTTCAAATCATCACCTCAGCACCAATTTAGAGGTTGGTTTACGATAGCGGTCGATAACTGGCAAAAATCGACCCAGGTAAAGTGGTTAGGATTAATATTTTTTGCTAAAAATTTAGGAGGGTCATCCTGACATACCGAGGAAGCAAAAAACCAATGGGGACAAGAAATCCCAGAACTTTTTTTTTTTTTTTTTTTTTGAACCACCCTAATGTTATAGGCCTACCTCGTGGACCTTGTTACATAATACCTGCGTGGGGAAGGTGCGTAAGAGGCAAAAAATCCCGTACATTCATTAGCGAGAGAGAGAGAGGAAGAGAAAACTGCCAAACTGCCTACCGAGATAGCCTTGAGATGAGAACTGGTTTGTCAAAAGTGCGTGAATAAAAGATTAAAAAAAATATTCTGCGGCCTATACGGCAAACCTGCTTTGGATGAGTGTGGGTCCAATATGGTTACTTGTTTTGCGAAGAGAAAATAACCGGACGCCCAAACCTTATCCAAGCTTTGAATAAATTAGTCCGGCATGAGAGGAGATAGACACGAGGGGTTAGGACGGTTCAATTATAACATAATTTACTGAATACTGGTGCGAGGGTGGAAGGTACACGGCTTCTTCCTTTTAGCGAATTTTTGAAGAAAATTAAGCTATTGCTCTCGCCTCAAAATTTGTAGAATGTGAATTTTTGAAAAAAATTTATGCAGAAATCCGTTTCAGGCTATTCTGAATCATATTCTGAAGTTTAACGCATTTTTTTATGTATGTATGTATTTATGTATGTATATATGTATATATATGTATGTATGTATGTGTCATTCCAGACGATAACTGTCCGTAGAATTGTGCTAGAAACTTCAAACAAATTTCAAAATGTTAAGGACACAAAACGAAAGTTCAAGTTCGTTGGCCAGCATGATCGGATTACATCTTCGGGTTGAAATTTTCAAAAATGTAGTCAAAAATTTCAAAATAGCCTGTTTTATGCGATTTGTTGTGCGAAATAATTTTTTCAGCATACTAACATGTGGTATATTCGGAATCAGCGTAAAATTTCCTATAAGAATATGTATCAAGTTTTCAAAAATTTCAAAGTTGAAAAATCAGTCAAAAATCGAAATAATGCCGTTCGCTAGTTGTGAAAATCGGTAATATTTGCATGAAACATTGTCCAAATTCAGATTGAACTACTCTTATGGAAGTATCCCTGTATAACCAATCCTAGAACCATGCTGTTTAAAACGTAGGTAGTAGGTGCTTGAAAAAAAAAAAAAAAAAAATGTAATCACAACTGATGAATTTACTCTTGGCATGTGTTAATAATTTGATTCCATGTTTGTTTATCAAAATCATAAACTAAAATTTCTCAACACGATCAATAGCGACTGAAATGTCGAAGATTGCTTCAAAAATTCGCTCATGGGGTCATGCTGCATGACTGGACTTTTTACGAGTATATGTTTATTCACAACAACAACTAGTTTCGCCTGTCGCTAGGCCACATCAGGTGCTACACTATTAACAATATAAGAGCGGTGTGAATAAAAACGAGTAGGACAAGTAAATACTTGAACATATTAAAATGACATGTAAACGCCAAAATTGAAGTGAATAAAACAAGTATTTACTGTTACTCGCGAGTAAATACTAGAGAGGCTAGTAAAACCCCGAAAAATGCCAATTTCGGTGTGAATAAACTCAAGTAAATACTTCTGTAGCGAGTAAATACTCGTCCATTCGCAAGTCAACCCGACCCCAGACTTGCAGTCGTACTTGTACACGAAAGATGGCTGCATTGATGAACCTGCGTGGTGTGAAACGTTATAGAGACCGGCGTGATATAAGTCCCGATCTATCTAAGGGACTATTACGGTTTGAGAGCGAAAACGTAAAGTTCCCACTTCACACTTTCTTGATGAAAATACTGATGCAAGGGGTGGAGGATTAACTGCACGGAAAAATATGGAAATTTTTCTGAGGTACGTTAAGGGCCGTTTACACGAGCAACAAAAGTTGTGCAACTCCAAAAAAATTGCACTAGAAAAGTTGTACGCAAAACAAAGCAATAAAATTGCCTCGTGTTGCGTCAAGATGTTGCAAGGAATTAATTGCACTGTGTTGCACCAAAAAGTTGTGCAATAGAAATTGCTCAATTTTTTCGTTTACACGGGCGACAACAGTTTGCGCTATGGACGGTCAAGAGGTGGTCGTCGCTGCTGCTGTGGTCGTCGTCGCTGCTGCTGCCAACCAAAGGAAAAAGAGGGGAATTTGGCAGCGCCAGTTTCTGAGCCAGAGAGAATGTGGGTTGGCTCTCACCTCTGAAATTCTTTCATGTCAATATTTGCTCATAAGGCCATGCTGCACAAATAAACTCCTATCTTTGCTACGTTAAAATTCTCTCATGGGGCAATGCTGCACCCCGCCAGTGCAGTTTCACGTCAATATTTGCTCATAAGGCCATGCTGCACACATAAACTCCTATCTTTCTTATGTTAAAATTCTCTCATGAGGCACTGCTGCACCCCATCAGTGCAGTTTCACGTCAGTATTCGCTCATAAGGCCATGCTGCACCCCATCAGTGCAGTTTCACGTCAATATTTGCTCATAAGGCCATGCTGAACAAATAAACTCTTATCTTCCCTAAGTTACAATTCTCTCATGAGGGAATTCTGCACTACATCAGTGCAGTTTCACGTCAATATTTGCTCATAAGGCCATGCTGCACAAATAAACTCTCAATGTTATTGGCTGTTTCGTTCCCTCTCCCGACCCAAGGCCGAAAAATTGCCGCAATAGTGCAATAATTTTCCAAACCCCTTGGACTTCATTTCAACACGATGCAACAGTTGCATTGCGTGCAATCTTCGGCAATTTTTTCGAGGAGAGAATAGTTGTCCAACTTTTTTGGAATAGTTGTGCAATACTTTTTTCTGCAATTATTGCCGGAAAAAATCGCTCGTGTAAACGGGCCTTTAGTGATCCAGGATTACAAAGTGGTGTTGCCAACGACATGGGGGTTGAAAGAAGTACCGTCAGCAAAACATTTTCAAGTGTATTGAATAAAATAGTGTCGAAGTCTGAAGATTGGATTAAATTTCCACGCACTATTGAAGATATGGATCAGGCCAAGGCAGATTGGGCTTCAAAATTTCGCATTCCGACTGTCATTGGTGCTATAGATTGCACTCACGTGCATATTATGAAACCTTCGGAATTCGGCGACGAGTATGTGAACAGAAAAGGAAAAACCACAATAAACATTCAGATGACTTGTGACGCTAATGAAAAAATTACAAGTGTGGACGCTCAATGGCCAGGGAGTGTACATGATGGCAGGATTTGGCGAGTGAGTGGAATTCAGGACGTGGTGCGCTGATATGATGGTGATGTTTGTCTCCTTGGTGATAGCGGATATGGAATTACTCCTTGGTTACTGACTCCTTTTGACGAACCAAGAAATGCTCGTGAGCGGAATTACAATTCGACCCATGCTCAGGAAAGAGTAATAATCAAACGAGTTTTTGGCCAGATGAAACGTCGTTTTCCCATACTCTCGAGCCAAGTTAGAATAGCAGTCAAAAATGTTCCCAATTTAGTAATAAGTTGTGCAGTGCTTCACAATGTAGCAAAACATTTGAATGATGCTTGGGAAGTGGAAGACGGAATCGAAATGCGTAGACGGAAATGATGCGTAGTAGTCTGTGTGGCGCTACAAGTATTTACTTGCCTTTCTTGTGAATTCAGTTGTCTCGCGAGTAAATACTTGCAAGTATACCCTCGGGTTGGCGAGTACACGTTCACAAGTAAACTCGACGCTTTATTCACATCGGTTTACTTGGAGTTTAAATACTCGTTACACTTTACTTGTAAGTACTCGTAAATACTCGTCGTACTCGTTTTTATTCACACCGCTCATAGTGTTTTAATAATGGTAGATACATATGTTGTTCATGTGCTAATTGTTAACTATAAGGTAAAGGCAACTTACTATAGGGGAAGACAGATCCATACGAAAGTGTATTTTGTCAGGTTTTTTTTTTTTTTTAACATGTATCATGTTTTAGCCCTGGGGTCCTAGCAATTTTTGCGAGTCAATTTTTTTCCGCGCACGAAACATATAGTGTTACAGTGATTTCCGCCTACAACCGAGTCGTTGCTAGGGAAATGGTACTTCGTCGTTTTTCATCCTGCTTACAGCACATTCAGTAATTGTGTGTCAATAATTATTTTGTTTTCTAAATGTTATTGACTTTTATGTCTTTACTATGGCACATAGACTAAAAAAAGTCACGGAAAATTGCTCACCAAAATATTTTGATGATTTCCACTTACAACCGAGTCGTTGCTAGGGACATGGTACTTCGTCGTTTTTCATCCCACAAAATTCGTTGACCATTCGTTCGAAAGCTCTCGATTTATCCAACAATATTATGTTAACTACTGCGAAGTGCGTGTCCAACAAACTGAGTTATGAGCATGGTTATATAAATAATTGTTTACACACAGGTGATCATTCTCAATAATTGATATTGTGAACATGATTGCAACCGCTTGGAATCGAGGAGAAAACATGATACATGGTTGAAATTTTTGGTTCTAGAACAGAAATAAGTTTTTTTTTTTTTAGCATGAATATGCTTTAGCCGTGACCTAACTACCGAAAAATGTCCCACGAGAGTGCAACGAAAGTAGCGCCAATAATTGTGATGATTTCCGCTTACAACCGAGTCGTTGCTAGGGATATGATACTTCGTCGTTTTTCATCCCACAAAATTCGTTGACCATTCGTTCGAAAGCTCTCGATTTATCCAACCATACTATATTAACTACTGCGAAGTGCGTGGCCAACAAGCTGAGTTATGAGCATGGTTATATGAATAATTGTTTACACACAGGTGATCATTCTCAATTATTGATATTGTGAACATGATTGCAACCGCTTGTTAATTTCTGATGATTTCATTGAGCTGGTGTTTCGATTATGTGATTCATAGCAGGTGATCCGAATATTGCGAGAACGGTTAGATTTGTGAAGCGGTGGTTAAATTATTTTAATAGGTAATTTCTATACTTTACACTATATAGGAAGCTGTAATTTCGTATGTAGCCTCTTTAGCCTCTTTCTATAATAAAGTGAATGTTTACTCGCGAGTTTCTATTAGGAGATCATCATCTCACAAGAGCTCAATCGTCGTGATCATTTCTATGATAAAGTGAATGTTTACTCGCGAGTTTCTATTAGGAGATCATCATCTCACAAGAGCTCAATGGTCGTGATCATTTCTATAATAAAGTGAGAGCGAGGAGCTAAAACATGATTCCATGTTTTAGGATTGATGGCAGAATGATAAACAGAGTTCAGAGGCCGATGGGGGGTCGGGTTCACAGAATCGACGAGGAGTGAGTCGTGTACGGCTAAAGCATATTCATGTTTTTTAATTTTAGCCGTCAGGCTCAAAGGAACTGTGGCTTTTTTTTTTTTTTTTCAGAAGTTATAATTTCAGTCACTTATGTTTCGTCCAATGCCTTGAGAAGGGTCTGGAATTATGATCAGGTAGTTTTAGTAACGGCTACCTGCACGAATACCTAAACATAATTTGTGGGATTAGTTGTCAGTGTTCATAATAGTCACCTAATGCTTTGTTGCCGAACGTAGTGGGGCTCTACTTTGAATATCTGCACTTCTGTGACTGTCTGTCTGTTTATGATGCGATACAGGCCGCAATACCTTGGCATCAGGCTCTACCAAAAATTAATCTTTGGTGATCACATTAGCGACCTGGTGAAAAGGTTGAGAACTCGTTGAGAACTTCTTGAAACCACTCATCAGTCCGAAATCTCCACTCAGATTAAGGGCACTTGGTACCCCCCCAAAAATGGCAAAATTCGTGACCCATTATCTCGGCACTCGTTGGGCCGATTTCGATGATCTTTTTTTAACTGATAGATCTTGTAAAGATCTAAAGATCTGCGGAATCAGATTGAAAAAATATTAATTTGCCGCATTACAATATCGAAAACAATTTCGGAAATATTGGTGGTATTTGAGGTAACTTCGATTATCTGTCCCGTAATTACAATAACTTATTTCGATAAACTATTCCCGCAGATTTATGCAGTAGGTTGAGAGATAACTTTCTAAAGAAAGAAAAATGAATTCGGTTCAGTAGATCCCAAGATAGAGGGTCCGATGCGCAAAAATATGCTACTTTTCAGGAGAGCCATAAAACGAAAAAGTCCAGTCATGCAGCATGACCCCATGAGCGAATTTTTGAAGAAATCATCGACATTTCGAGCGGAGCGAGGCCTTGGGTCTGCGTGCTAATACGTACATAAATAGAACTTCTTCATAATTTCATGGCTGATATTTTCTAAGCCACAGTCAGTATTAAAGCTACATCAAGTCCTAAAACAGTTGAGCGTAAAACATCAAAGAGAGCGACCGAGAGAATCGGAGGACGGAATATTTCACAGAGCAAACTAATCAGTTGTGATTATATTTTTTTTTCTTTTTTTTTAACAAGCACCTACTACCTACGTTTTAAACAGCATGGTTCTAGGATTGGTTATACAGAGATACTTCCATAAGAGTAGTTCAATCTGAATTTGGACAATGTTTCATGCAAATATTACCGATTTTTACAACTAGCGAACGGCATTATTTCGATTTTTGACTGACTTTTCAACTTTGAAATTTTTGAAAACGTGATACATATTCTTATAGGAAATTTTACGCTGATTCCGAATATACCACATGTTAGTATGCTGAAAAAATTATTTCGCACAACGAATCGCAAAAAACAGGCTATTTTACAATATTTTACTACATTTTTGAAAATTTCAACCCGAAGATGTAATCCGATCATGCTGGCCAACGAACTTGAACTTTCGTTTTGTGTCCTTAACATTTTAAAATTTGTTTGAAGTTTCTAACACAATTCTACGGACAGTTATCGTCTGGAATGACACATACATACATATATACATACATATATACATACATACATATATACATACATACATACATACATACATAGAATATGATTCAGAATAGCCTGAAACGGATTTCTGCATAAAATGTTTTCAAAAATTCACATTCTACAAATTTTGAGGCGAGAGCAATAGCTTAATTTTCTTCAAAAATTCGCTAAAAGTAACGATATTCGCGCTTCTGCGACGTTTTGGTGAACTAATATGACTTGAATATGTGTGAATGAGTTAGTAACCTCAATGACTTCACTTCACACAGTCAGAGCATAATACCAACCTGCTGATAAGATAAGATAAGATGATAACAATGATAAAATGTTCTGTTATTCTATGTTGTTTACGTTTCCACTCGTCCGTGCATCTTTCCGTGTTCGGTTTGTCCGCAATTCGTTTAGTCCGTATAGTTTTAGTGCTATACGCAATGACGAAAAGTAAAAGAATATTCAAGAAGGTCAACCATATCGCGAATGTCTCCAAGAAGTTGCGTGAAGATGATTCTACATCCTAAATTTGCCACTTACCATCCAGCTCAAGTCTGTCACTCGGCTCTCATCCTTTGGCTTCCTATGATCCTTCCGTTCCTGGAACTTCATTCTCTGAAACCCCCTCTTTTTCCTAGCACTTCATCCGGCGACTCAAGCTGGTTATCTTCCTCCAAGAAGAAATTAGGATTTGGATTAGGATTAGGATTTGTAAGTACCAGTATTTTGGATTATCGACTTTCCCTAACTGTTTGAATTTGAAGAAGCAGGGGCAGCGGACTATGAGGCGGGCAACTTCTAAGTTAATTTGTTAGACATTTGAATTTTGAAAATATTATATGCAATATAGGTATTATCTTGTTCAGGAATGAATCTAGTTTTATTCAAGTCAAAAAAAGAAAAAGAAAAAATGTTGAAAAATTTTTGTTGGGGTACCAAGTGCTCTTAAGCAACAAAAAGTTAATTTATCTCGTGATGATTAGGCCTATTTGGCAATATGTATGCTCAGTATGGGGATCTGCCAGTGCCACCCAAGTCAGAAGGGTGGAAACTCAGCAAAACCGTGCACAACGCATGATCACAAACGCCGAATGGTACGTGAAAAACTCCGTGATACACCGAGACTTAGACATTCCAAAAGTAAATGAAGTGATTGTGAAAACATTTCAACGCCGATTCGCCACGATCTCATCACAACCGAATACGAATTTTGACGGGTTTGCTGATGGCCTCTTAAATCAAAAAACAGGAAGAAGACTGAATGGAAAAAGACCCATTGACCTTCTTACACCATAGCAACTTGAAACACTAAATATTGAAACAAACTGTGATGCAACTGGTCTTTAATAATATAGAGAATTAAGAATGATAAATTAAAAACTAAATTATAATTATTATTAACCACCAAGGACTGACTATGGGTAGATATCTTGACTCAAGTGCCATTGTACTTACGACATAGGTGCAGTATAATATCTAATTGTTATCACAACTACTGTAATGTAACATTTATTACAAATGTTTTCGTTAATAAATTTAATTTAAAAAAAGTTCCAGTCATGCAGCATGATCGTATGAGCGAATTTTCGTGAATTATCGTACTATTATTATGTTACATTGTTTTGAAAATGAGCATTTCGAGTGCAAAGAAAATGTTAATTAGCAACATTATGGCAAGAAAAAATCGTTCAAAATGATAATTTGCGATTCAGAAAGAGATTTTGGATTTTTAACTTTTTTTGCTGTTTCTATCGATTTTTAAGAACATTTTAATGAAATTTATTTACATTTTTCACCATGATTTTGTACGCAAATTTTCAAATATTCCATTTTATAATTAATAAACTTTATTTAAGCAATATTCTGCTTTACAAAAAAAAAGAATGAAAAAAAGAAAGTTCCAGTCATGCAGCATGATCGTATGAGCGAATTTTCATAAATGGTCGAATTACATTTATGTTAAATTCTGTTGAAATTTGAGCACTTTGGGGATAAATAAAAATTTCATTATACATTTTATAGCAAATTAACTTTTTGTCAGTAATATTCCAATGAACAATGTGGATTTTTACAATTTTTTCAAGTGTTCCTATCGATTTTTAGCTTATTTTAATGAAATTTAAGTGCATTTTTCAGTACAATTTTGTGCTTAAATTTTTAAATGTCCTAGTTCATGTTCGATTAATTTTTCCGAGTAGTATTCTGCTAAAAAATAGAAATTTGTTAATTTTTAGCGGTTTTTTGCCCTTTTTTTAGTGATTTTTTAAGTACATTTTTTTAATTTTAATGTGCTCAAAAAGTGTTGTCCAACAAACTCATCCTTTCTTTTGAAATGCTTGATTTTTAGGCGAAAGAACGAAGTTTTTATCTCAATTCTATCGAGAGTTATCGTCTGGAATGACACATACATATATATATATATATATATATATATATATATATATATATATATATATATATATATATATATATATATATTAATTGCTATGCAATTCTTAGGCCGACCCCCAATAATTTTTTTTAAATGTCCACTTTTTGGTTTATTATTTCCAATAATAAGCCTATGTGATCGTGTAGCAAAAAATTTTTATAACCCCCCCTCAAACTTTGTCACTTTACGTTTCAAGGTATGTAGAATCCAAATTTGAAATGTCCGTCCGCCGTCCGCCGTTCGCCGTCCGCCGTTCGCCGTCCGGGCCATAAAAGGCCTAAGAATTGACTTAAAAAACCCGTTCTTTCGCACATAGACTCCATTTGGGGTCTAGTTGGTCCTAACGTTTAACCATCCCGATCGCTTTACTCGCATAGATACTATGGGCCAAAAACGGGGAAAAAAGTGTCTTTTTAGACGCGCGCACGCCTGGCACGCTTGGCAGGGGGTCACGGTGGGTGGAGAGGGGGGGGGGGGGGGGGGGGGGGAGTGGAGTGAGAGGAGGCGCCGGCGCCGCGGCTTGCGGTGGGTACGGCGCCGGCGTTCGTTCGAGGCATGAATATGTTTTTTTCAAGGTCATATTTGTGTGCTAATATCAACGCTTTTCCTACCTCATATTTAATAACATATCCTCTCGACTTTTCGTACGTACTTAGATAATGATATTATTAAGGCAATAACTATTTGAATAGATAGGAGCTCAAATCGAGAAATATAAACATGCGTATATAATTATAGAAGTATAGGTTGTGGCAACTTGAAGTAGGACACGCCGAGGAGTCTGGACGGGCCTTATGACGTACGCTAGCCAACTAAAACTACGATCATACTCAATTGAAAAAATAATAAACCTTTGTGAAATAATTTGCAGCGTTTTTTGTGTAACGTTTTTTGAAAGCAGCTTAAGTTTTTGAAGTTTTGAAGTTTTTGAAGTTTTTTTGAAGTTTGAAGTTTGAAGTTTTTGAAGTTTGAAGTTGAAGTTTGAAGTTGAAGTTTGAAGTTGAGTTTGAAGTTGAAGTTTGAAGTTCGATGTTGAAGTTGAAGTTTGAAGTTCGAAGTTGAAGTTGAAGTTTGAAGTTGAAGTTGAAGTTGAAGTTTGAGTTTGAAGTTTGAAGTTTTGAAGTTTTGAAGTTGAAGTTTTGAAGTTTTGAAGTTGAAGTTTTGAAGTTGAAGTTTTGAAGTTGAAGTTTGAAGTTTGAGTTTGAAGTTTGAGTTTTGAAGTTGAGTTTTGAAGTTGAGTTTTGAAGTTGAGTTTTGAAGTTGAAGTTTGAAGTTTGAAGTTGAAGTTTGAAGTTGAAGTTTGAAGTTGACGTTTTGAAGTTGAAGTTTGCAGTTTTTTGAAGTTGAAGTTGAGGTTTTGAAGTTGAGTTTTGAAGTTGAGTTGAAGTTTGAGTTTTGAAGTTTGAAGTTTGAAGTTGAAGTTTTGAAGTTGAAGTTTTGAAGTTGAAGTTTGAAGTTTTTGAAGTTTGAAGTTGAAGTTGAAGTTTGAAGTTTGAAGTTTGAAGTTGAAGTTTGAAGTTGAGTTTGAAGTTGAAGTTTGAAGTTTGAAGTTCGAAGTTGAAGTTGAAGTTGAAGTTTGAAGTTCGAAGTTGAAGTTGAAGTTGAAGTTTGAAGTTTGAGTTTGAAGTTTGAAGTTTTGAAGTTTTGAAGTTGAAGTTTTGAAGTTGAAGTTTTGAAGTTGAAGTTGAAGTTTGAAGTTTGAGTTTGAAGTTTGAGTTTTGAAGTTGAGTTTTGAAGTTGAGTTTTGAAGTTGAGTTTTGAAGTTGAAGTTTGAAGTTTTGAAGTTTGAAGTTGAAGTTTGAAGTTGAAGTTTGAAGTTTGAAGTTGAAGTTTTGAAGTTGAAGTTTGAAGTTTTTTGAAGTTGAAGTTGTAGTTTTGAAGTTGAGTTTTGAAGTTGAGTTGAAGTTTGAGTTTTGAAGTTTGAAGTTTGAAGTTGAAGTTTTGAAGTTGAAGTTTTGAAGTTTTGAAGTTGAAGTTTGAAGTTGAAGTTTGAGTTTGAAGTTTTTGAAGTTTGAAGTTTTTGAAGTTTTTGAAGTTTGAAGTTTTTGAAGTTTTGAAGTTTTTGAAGTTTTTGAAGTTTTGAAGTTTTTGCAGCTAAGTTTTTTTGAAAGCAACTAAGCTTCGTTTTTTTGAAAGCAGCCAAGCTACACGCAAAGTTACTGACTATGCGTAGCTTGACCATAAACTATAAACAATCCACGTGGTACGAGTGTAATAAATTGATTTGGTAAGTAACCAGAAAAGGCCAATGTTTTTTATTGTTATCCATGGTGGCAAGGTAGGTGCCAATTCATTTTGTGCTAGACTTGATGGTGAAAAAAATTTCGTATAACACGAAAAACAAAGTGAAATAAAATAAAATTCACCGAAAAAAAAAAATGCTTGCATACGAGTCTGCAACACATTGGGACATTTTATGTCTTTAGTTGCAGACTCGTATGTGTTGCAGACTCGTATGCAAGCTCTAAGAGCCACTCAACTGATCCGGACCCTGGGCATCGTCAAGTAAATGTCCTAAAGAGGCTACATACGAAGTTACAGCTTCCTAGAGTGTAAAGTATAGAAATTACTTATTAAAATGATTTAAATCAAACCGTTCTCGCAATATTCGGATCACCTGCTATGAATCAAATCATCGAAACACCAGCTCAATGAAATCATCAGAAATTAACAAGCGGTTGCAATCATGTTCACAATATCAATAATTGAGAATGATCACCTGTGTGTAAACAATTATTCATATAACCATGCTCATAACTCAGCTTGTTGGCCACGCACTTCGCAGTAGTTAACATAATATGGTTGGATAAATCGAGAGCTTTCGAACGAATGGTCAACGAATTTTGTTGGATGAAAAACGATGAAGTACCATTTCCCTAGCAACGACTCGGTTGTAAGCGGAAATCATCAGAATATTTTCGTGAGCAATTTTCCGTGACGTTTTTTTAGTTTATGTGCCATAGCAAAGACATAAAATGTCAAAAAGGATAGGGTCAGAGGGGGCAAGTGCGTACCCGTTTTTCATAAATCTGACTTTGTGATGCTATCATTTCTCTCAAACTACAAGTAGAATAATGACTACAGTTTTATTAAGTTCCCCAGACATTTCTACGTCGAAAAACGTGTGAATGAATGAAGTTAGTAATTCAGTAAGAATTGGGAAAAACCTAGAAGCATTCAGACAACGCAATTGCCACCTGTTGGGGGCAAGTGCGTTTTCAACTTTCTACCCGAAAAATAATAAAAATAAAATGAACGATTGTAGGTAGATTTTAGGTATAATTTAAAATGAATTGATAATGAAAAATAAAACGCTTCAAAATAGACAATTTGTAGCAACTCAAAAGAATTACACTTTAAAAAAAAACGCTGCAAATTATTTCACAAAGGTTTATTATTTTTTCAATTGAGTATGATCGTAGTTTTAGTAGGCTAGCGTACGTCATAAGGCCCGTCCAGACTCTTCGGCGTGTCCTACTTCGAGTTGCCACAACCTATACTTCTATAATTATATACGCATGTTTATATTTCTCGATTTGAGCTCCTATCTATTCAAATAGTTATTGCCTTAATAATATCATTATCTAAGTACGTACGTACGTAATCGCAAATGTTTAGTTTGTTTGTTCGATTAAATGTATGTGTGTTATGGGGTAAAACTAGTTAATTAAAGTGTAAAACTCGATTATAACGTAGTTGAGAGATCTGCAAGAGTTTCCATTTCATCCAGCGAGAAAAAATACATAGAAACCGACCCCATACTCGTTGGTTCATGGAGGGTCATCTTTCGAGAAAACCAACAATTTCATTGAAAAACCCACATTTTTTAACATTAAAACATTATTTTCTCCCCTAAATAACAAAATAAAAGTAAAATTGGTCATACCGTTGGAAAGCGTATTAGACGAAGCAGTTTTCATGAGATTTGCCAGTTTCCAGGATTCTTTTTAAAAGAGTAGTAAAGTTTTAAAAATTTTCAGAAATATTCTTTTTTCAAAATCGTTATAGGAAATTTAATGCTGATACGGAAAATGAGGTTGAAAGTTATAATTAAATGAGGCAAAGTGGAAAAATGCGAGTTTAAAATGAAAAACGCTGCAAATTATTTCACAAAGGTTTATTATTTTTTCAATTGAGTATGATCGTAGATTTAGTTGGCTAGCGTACGTCATAAGGCGTGTCCAGACTCCTCGGCGTGTCCTACTTCGAGTTGCCACAACCTATACTTCTATAATTATATACGCATGTTTATATTTCTCGATTTGAGCTCCTATCTATTCAAATAGTTATTGCCTTAATAATATCATTATCTAAGTACGTACGAAAAGTCGAGAGGATATGTTATTAAATGTGCGTAGGAAAAGCTTTGGTATTAACACACAAATATGACCTTGAAAAAAACATATTCATGCCTCGAACGAACGCCGGCGCCGTACCCACCACAAGCAGCGGCGCCGGCGCCTCCTCTCACTCCCCCCACCCGCTCACCCCCCCCCCCCCCCCCCTCACCACCCACCGTGACCCCCTGCCAAGCGTGCCAGGCGTGAGTGCGTCGAAAAACACACTTTTTTGCCCGTTTTTGGCCCATAGCATCTATGCGAGTAAAGCGATCGGGATGGTTAAACGTTAGGACCAACTAGACCCCAAATGGAGTCTATGTGCGAAAGAACGGGTTTTTAAAGTCAATTCTTAGGCCTTTTATGGCCCGGACGGCGAACGGCGGACGGCGGACGGACATTTCAAATTTGGATTCTACGTACCTTGAAACGTAAAGTGACAAAGTTTGAGGGGGGGTTATAAAAATTTTTTGCTACACGATCACATAGGCTTATTATTGGAAATAATAAACCAAAAGGGGAAAGAACGTTTTGTTGATTTACTGCAGCAATTTTTGAAGCCTTGAAGTTATAAAGTGCGCAGTTCATACAGAGACAAAAGGTTGTAAGATAAAAAGTGGGATAAACAGGAAAGGAAGGGTTTTTAGACAAGAAAATCATTGAAAACTGTACCTCCGTCAGATTCACACTCTGATATTGGACGAAGGATTCGCGGAAAATGGTTCCAATTACGCTTATTTGTTACTTCCGTCTTTGGGATGAAGCACTTGGGGCCGGTCGGCTCCTTTCGTGAGCACTCGGGAACGATCGGCATTCGCTTCACAAGAGCAGCCAACGGTTGCCAACAGTGGCGGCCGGTGGTCTGCAAAAGGAGTGGGGCACAAAAATATGAACTTGTGAGTGAAGTGATGTAGAATGTGAATTTTTGAAAACTTTTTATGCAGAAATCCGTTTCAGGCTATTCTGAATCATATTCTGAAGTTTAACGCATTTTTTTATGTATGTATGTATATATGTATATATGTATGTGTCATTCCAGACGATAACTGTCCGTAGAATTGTGCTAGAAACTTCAAACAAATTTTAAAATGTTAGGGGCACAAAACGAAAGTTCAAGTTCGTTGGCCAGCATGATCGGATTACATCTTCGGGTTGAAATTTTCAAAAATGTAGTCAAAAATTTCAAAATAGCCTGTTTTTTGCGATTTGTTGTGCGAAATAATTTTTTCAGCATACTAACATGTGGTATATTCGGAATCAGCGTAAAATTTCCTATAAGAATATGTATCAAGTTTTCAAAAATTTCAAAGTTGAAAAATCAGTCAAAAATCGAAATAATGCCGTTCGCTAGTTGTAAAAATCGGTAATATTCTTCAAAAATTCGCTCATGGGGTCATGCTGCATGACTGGACTTTTTACTAAGGGATTGACTACTTGACGTATGTATTTTTGAGATGCGAGCTTCCGAGCATCCAGACCGCCAAACTATATTGACTGGTACACAATCTCCTCACCAATAAATCTATTTTAGCATGAATATGCTTTAGCCGTGACCTAACTACCGAAAAATGTCCCACGAGAGTGCAACGAAAGTAGCGCCAATAATGTGATCATGTCCACTAATCTGCATTTTTACTAAGGGATTGACTACTTGATGTTATGTCTTTTTGAAATGCGAGCTTGCGAGCATCCAGACCACCAAACTATAGACATCATTCTGATCTACATGCCCAACTAATCTTCATTTTTAGCGAATTTTTGAAGAAAATTAAGCTATTGCTCTCGCCTCATAGCAGGTGATCCGAATATTGCGAGAACGGTTAGATTTGTGAAGCGGTGGTTAAATTATTTGAATAGGTAATTTCTATACTTTACACTATAGGAAGCTGTAATTTCGTATGTAGCCTCTTTAGCCTCTTTCTATAATAAAGTGAATGTTTACTCGCGAGTTTCTATTAGGAGATCATCATCTC
Source organism: Adelphocoris suturalis (assembly GCA_030762985.1). Lineage (NCBI taxonomy): Eukaryota > Metazoa > Arthropoda > Insecta > Hemiptera > Miridae > Adelphocoris > Adelphocoris suturalis. Next base: position 126,523,961 of record CM061042.1, on the reverse strand, counting down.
ACAAGAGCTCAATGGTCGTGATCATTTCTATAATAAAGTGAGAGCGAGGAGCTAAAACATGATTCCATGTTTTAGGATTGATGGCAGAATGATAAACAGAGTTCAGAGGCCGATGGGGGGTCGGGTTCAGAGAATCGACGAGGAGTGAGTCGTGTACGGCTAAAGCATATTCATGTTTTTTAATTTTAGCCATCAGGCTCAAAGGAACTGTGGCTTTTTTTTTTCCTCGCATATGGATAAATCCGTAGATGTTTTAAGCGATGCCGTAGTGTTGGCAACCAGGGGCGGCCCTTTACACTCTGGGAAGCTGTAATTTCTTATGTAGCCTCTTTAGGACATTTACTTGACGATGCCCAGGGTTCGGATAAGATGAGTGGCTCTTGAAGCTAATTTCTATGTTTTACACTCTAGGAAGCTGTTGAATTGATGATTTGAATTGAAGCCTTGATAATTTTTAGTACTTTTAATAATAATATAGTCCATTCTAAAACTTTTAGATACCTAATAAGTAGGTACCTACCTATAAGATAGTATTTTTAATTCAATTTATTTATCTAATTAACTTATATTTAATTTATCAATAATATTTAATGATAATGATTTATTATTATTTAGTAGCCATATTCTTTCATAGCAGTTGCCCAAGGCATGACATGACCCAAGTGGGATTTATGTATCATGTGTTTAGGTCAAAGTTAATTCACACTGAAAACAAAACTAATGGAAGAAAAACCTCAATTTCCTTCAAGTTGCCCTTTGAAGCTACCCAAATATTGATAATATGTGCGAAAGAACAGATTTTTTAAGTCAATTCTAAGGCCTTTTATGGCCCGGACGGCGGACGGACATTTCAAATTTGGATTCAACGCACCTTGAAACGTAAAGTGACAAAGTTTGAGGGGGGGTTATAAAAATGTTTTGCTATACGATCACATAGGCTTATTATTGGAAATAATAAACCAAAAGCGTTAAAAATCCAGGAATCATTTCAGAATGCCCCAAAACAGATTTCGATGAAGACAATTTTGAAAATTTTTGGAGCCATTGCAATGGGGAACCGGCGATTCTTTCCCGACAAAGTGAAAGTTGGACCTTGCGACCCGTGGGAGATGGCGATTCCTACCGGTGTGAGGCCGGCCAGTGAGCCGTGGTTCGGCGATTCCTTCCCCTCCAATCTCAAAGTGATAAGGCCCTTCAGGAGGATTTTATAATATTTTGATATCTATTAGTTTAAAAAATCGCATTGATGTAGTTATTTTATCAATGTTTCTGAAGAAATCTTGCTTTCTGTCGCTCAGGACCAAATGTAAGAAACTTCCACCCCTTCCGAAGTCCATTGATGAGTTGTTGTCTACTCTTCCTACAATGAATATCCACACTGCCAAAGGAGAGGACTTCTTGTTAGTGGTGAATGAAACCTACAAGGTGAAAATGAAACTTTCATTCACCTCAACCCCACATTTTTAGTTTCGTAGATGGTTTAATAGCTTTTCAAACCGAAATCTACATTAAGACCTATGACATTGACCAACATACCTACTCCCAAGAGTAAAAAAAACTCGGCGCTCCGCGCCTCGCCAGGGGGCAAGCCCCCTGGACCCCCGGTTACCTCTATTTACATACTTCGGACGAAATTATTGAAACACAGAATGTGTTTGCGTTGTCGCGCAACCAAGTGACAACCAAACAAGCGTCATTGTTTACTATTCATTTATAACATCAATCACTCTATTTTTGAGATCCAGACCACCAAAGAATACACATCATTCAGATCAATTTATCCTAAAATATATCCTAAATCAGTCCTGATCCAAAATCTTCTTTTAATGAGCACATTATTATTTAGAATAAGTTTTCTTTGACAATGAATTGGTAGTTTGCAATTTGATTACAATCACAGTGCTAAAAATTTCTAAACACTTCAACGTAATTAAACGAAAATTCGATCATGCTGCATGACAGGAATTTTTTGTTATAAAATTTGTCTTATTCATTGCATTTTTTACAGGATATCAGTGATTCAGTATGGGTACTGATATGACAGAAAATGAAAAAAAAAAGTAAATTAAAAACAGTGGGTATTTGAAATCAATCCTTCTATTAAAATATAGATTAGTTGGATAAAGAGATCGTAGTTAAGTTTAAAAGTATATTTCGCAGGTTGAAATTAACAAAAAATTTAATGGATCTGATTTGAATTCGAACCCGAGATCTGCTGGACTATAGAAGGAAGCATTAGCCACTCGGCTACGGAGAACCTTCACCAATACTTATACTTAAAGTACCGTCATTGCCAGGCATTAATTGGGGGAATTCGGCCGGACGGAGATAGTAGCTTTGTTCCAACAACGCTTCGAGAGCAACCCCCGGGGCTCCTCCAGAGTTGCCGTGGGGTTAGCTCCAAGTCACCCACTTTCGTAGTTGTTGGAACGCTTCAGAGCTCACCCGAGAGTTCAAAACGCGTTAACGGTAGTTGATGATTGATGTAACGCAGATGTGATAACAAACGTGAGAGAGATGTGATAACAATCGTAGTAGAGAAGGTGGAAACAGTTTAGAGAAGGTTACGCGGATTGTAGTTTACCCATGCGTAGCAGGTTATTTTAAAATGCGCATGCGTAGGGCTCGGAGCTCTCGATGAGACCCCGTCAAAAGTATGGGGCTGCTTGGGGCACCCCCGGAGCAGCTCTGGGGGCGCTCCAAGATCTGTTGGAACACGGAGCTCTCAACCCCATAACCTTGTTGGAACGCAATTTCGAGCTCTGAGCTCCTCTAGGGCGCCCTTTTGTCCTTGTTGGAACAAAGCTAGTAGGTGGGTAGGAACGCTGTAGGAGGTAGTTGCAAAAACTCTCGACAGAACGCGCCAGCGGCGTCACTGGCATCCCGTCTCCAGACACTCCTAAAGTTGTGGAAGTGCAGGGCGGTTTACTATTTGGTTCCGAGAAGGGGGGTAGATAACACTGGCTGTCACTCAAGGCAGGACCCTCGCTTCTAAGGCCTTCCAAAATTTTTCCCTGGGAGGCGATGACTCATGATAGTAGGCGATCCCTCGCCAGGATCCCCATTGGATTGGAAAATAATAATTCCTGCCGTAACGGCCTGGACAAGTTGAAATGCTTCTTCGTCCACTAATTTCATGAACTCGGCTATTTAAATAAATAAATATATAATCATTTATTGTGAAAAAGCCTGGTGGCCCATTATACTCACACGAATTACAAGGGTAATTGTTACAAAAAATAAAAAAGTTTAATAATGTTAGCAAATGCAAATTACATAAGACTACGGTGACCATACGACCCGATTTTATCGGGACAGTCCCAATTTTAAAGCCTGTGTCCTGGGGTCCCGAATCGGGAAAGAAATGTCCCGATTTTCACCAATAAAGATTTTTTCAAACCAAATCATCATGAAAAGTTATTAGCTTTATTTTAAAATGAATGATTAGTACCTTGGAATTTCTTTACACCACACACTAATCCTAATCTCAAAACTCTGGTAGAATTTGCACTATCTTTACCAGGAACAAATAATGCTTCAGTCGAGCGAGCTTTCTCTTTGATAAACAACTTTTGGACCGCAGAAAAATCTTCAATGGCACTAGACTGTGTTAAAGCATTACTAATTGTCCAAATGAACAGTTCTTTGTCGTGTGTTGAAATGTACGACAAAATAAGAAAAGACGACTCCTTGCTGAGAGCACTTTCCTCAACGCAGAAGTACGACTGGAGTAAAAAGAGTACCGGGGGGCCCTAGTGAAAAAATATAACAAGAACAATGATGTAAACAGACTGCTCTTTTAACTTTTATTTTTTAATTTTTTGGAAAATTAATGTTTGTTTATTTGACTATAAAAACTTACCTGTTGTTCGTGAAGTTCAGTTTGTTCGTGCTAAAGGTACATATTCTTTCTGTGTATGTTATAAACTTCTTGAAATTATTTTGTCATGTAATTCTTAGTGCCACATTCTTTAATGAATATTACATATTTTTAGTTTGATACGAAGCTCTTAATAAACCAATGTTTGAATGGATGAAATAGGCTTAAAAACAAACTTTCAAAGGGTAAAAACTTCAAACTTTTACGGGGGTGGACCCCTGGACCCTCCTCCCCATGGAGGGTATTCTATACCCCTCAGACCCCCTTGATAGTTCTATCCGTCCCGATTTTGCTTAAGATAAATATGGTCACCGTACATAAGACGCATGTTGCGGTCTTGAAGAGTATTACAAAATAAACTTATTATGAAAGATAATAAATGTTAGGGGGAAATTAAAGTAATGGGAGGCCCTAATAAAATACAGAAAAAGAAAATAATAAGATGAAATAAAAGCGGATTAATATGGAAGAAAGAAGAAGAGGTAGGGAGGATACACTTTGGCATAAAATTGAATTACGCCACTCTTGAACCGGCTGATCGCGGGGACAGACCTAAGACAGAGAGGAAGTGCATTCCACAGCCTCGCCCCAACTACCCCAAAAGAATTAGCCATAGTGCGAGTATTGTGGCGAACAATCCTTAGGGCGTTTGCGCGAGAACAAATAGCTTTAGAAATGACAGAGTTGAGATACGACGGGACCAATGAATGAAATATTTTGAAAATAAGTAAGAGGTCCCTCCGGCAGTTATTTATAAGGCAGGCAGTTAATATTTTATAGGTGCTGGAAAACGGGAACTGTCGTTCTTTGTAGTTTTGTGTAACCCGATAGCAAAATGTTCGTATAAATGAATTAACTATACAGGGTGATTCCCTCGCAGATGCAAAAAAAAAAACATTTGGGTGAAACTACATCAAAAATGGAGTAAAATGCCGCCAACTGCATATTTTTATCTCAATCCGTTCTCGAGATATGATTTTTTAAAGGTGTTTTCAGGAAAACCGTGTTTTTTTCCTTTTAAACTCAAATTTCTCCACTTTACTTCATTCAATTTTAGCTTTTGACCACATTTTCGAAATCAGCATTAAATTTACTATAAGAATAGTGTACTTGGGTTCTTAAAAAGTACCATCCAAAGGCCCTCACATCAGCTCAAACATTGACGATTTTGAAAAACGAATATTTCTGAAAATCTTTAAAACTTTACTACTCTTCCAAAACGAATCCTGGAAACTGGCAAATCTCATGAAAACTGCTCCGTCTAATACTCTTTCCAACGGTATAATCAAGTTTACTTTTATTTTGTTATTTATTGGAGAAAATTATATTTTAATGTTAAAAAATGTGGGTTTTTCAATGAAATTGTTGGTTTTCTCGAAAGATGACCCTCCATGAACCTACGAGTATGGGGTCGGTTTCTATGTATTTTTTCACGCTGTATCGAATGGTAACATTTGTAGATCTCTCCACCTCCGTTATAACCGAGTTTTACACTTAAAATCGCAAATGTTTAGTTTGTTTGTTCCGATTAAATGTATGTGTGTTATGGGGTAAAACTAGTTAATTAAAGTGTAAAACTCGATTATAACGTAGTTGAGAGATCTGCAAGAGTTTCCATTTCATCCAGCGAGAAAAAATACATAGAAACCGACCCCATACTCGTTGGTTCATGGAGGGTCATCTTTCGAGAAAACCAACAATTTCATTGAAAAACCCACATTTTTTAACATTAAAACATTATTTTCTCCCCTAAATAACAAAATAAAAGTAAAATTGGTCATACCGTTGGAAAGCGTATTAGACGAAGCAGTTTTCATGAGATTTGCCAGTTTCCAGGATTCTTTTTAAAAGAGTAGTAAAGTTTTAAAAATTTTCAGAAATATTCTTTTTTCAAAATCGTTATAGGAAATTTAATGCTGATACGGAAAATGAGGTTGAAAGTTATAATTAAATGAGGCAAAGTGGAAAAATGCGAGTTTAAAATGAAAAACGCTGCAAATTATTTCACAAAGGTTTATTATTTTTTCAATTGAGTATGATCGTAGATTTAGTTGGCTAGCGTACGTCATAAGGCGTGTCCAGACTCCTCGGCGTGTCCTACTTCGAGTTGCCACAACCTATACTTCTATAATTATATACGCATGTTTATATTTCTCGATTTGAGCTCCTATCTATTCAAATAGTTATTGCCTTAATAATATCATATATCATTATCTAAGTACGTACGAAAAGTCGAGAGGATATGTTATTAAATATGCGTAGGAAAAGCTTTGGTATTAACACACAAATATGACCTTGAAAAAAACATATTCATGCCTCGAACGAACGCCAGCGCCGTACCCACCACAAGCCGCGGCGCCGGCGCCTCCTCTCACTCCACCCCCCGCTCATCACCCCCCCCCCCCACCTCTCCACCCACCGTGACCCCCTGCCGAGCGTGCCAGACGAGACGTGCGCGCGTCGAAAAACACACTTTTTTGCCCGTTTTTGGCCCATAGCATCTATGCGAGTAAAGCGATCGGGATGGTTAAACGTTAGGACCAACTAGACCCCAAATGGAGTCTATGTGCGAAAGAACGGGTTTTTTAAGTCAATTCTTAGGCCTTTTATGGCCCGGACGGCGGACGGCGAACGGCGGACGGACATTTCAAATTTGGATTCTATGTAGGTACCTTGAAACGTAAAGTGACAAAGTTTGAGGGGGGGTTATAAAAATTTTTTGCTACACGATCACATAGGCTTATTATTGGAAATAATAAACCAAAATTGATGGTAGAACAGTGAAAACACTAAAGGCCCGGTCACACAGGACGCGTTATAACGCGACGTTACGCGTTCCAGTAACGTCGCGTTACCACGATATGGTTGTATGACACAACATTGCATCGCCCCCGTCACACACACGGCAGTACCCCTCAGCAATACTTTCAGTAACGCGACGTCAGCCGAGCGGGTTGTACAGAATTACAGAATATCGCGCGTTGAGGGCGTTCTCTTCCTTCTGCCACTGTCGTTCAATATAATACAATCAATATGAATGGGGAAACTGAGGCTCTTATTGAAGAAGTGCGGAAGTTTGTTTATTTATTTGACACGTCACATGAGCTGTACAAGAATATAGTGAAAAAGTCCAGTCATGCAGCATGACCCCATGAGCGAATTGTTGAAGAAATTTCCGACATTTCAGTCGCTATTGATCGTGTAGAGAAATTTTACAACTAGCGAACGGCATTATTTTGATTTTGGACTGATTTTTCAACATTGAAATTTTTGAAAACTTGATATATATTCTTATAGGAAATTTTACGCTGATTCCGAATATACCACATATTAGTATGCTGAAAAAATTATTTCGCACAACAAATCGCAAAAAACAGGCTATTTTGAAATTTTTGACTACTTTTTTCCAAATTTCAACCCGAAGATGTAATCCGATCATGCTGGCCAACGAACTTGAACTTTCGTTTAGTGTCCTTAACATTTTAAAATTTGTTTGAAGTTTCTAGCACAATTCTACGGACAGTTATCGTCTGGAATGACACATACATATATACATACATATATACATACAAGTAGTATCCGAATATTCATCCTGGGCCACCGACTTCAATCTCTGTTGAAAATGCTTTTCTGTTAAATCTCTTTTAAAACTGATTTTGTGCTAAATCCTGTTAAAAAATGCTTTTCTGTTAAACCCCTGATAAAACTTTTTAGCACAAAACATCAGAACACATTTTTTAACACAAAACATCAGAACCAGTGACTTTTTGGGGGGTATGTTAAAAGAATAACTTTTATAATAAAAATGGCATCGATCGAAATTTATAAAAAAGCAGCCAAAAAAACTAACTACTCGTCGTTTAAAGATTTGGATAAGGGGGCTTACGATCTCTTATCAAATTGTATACAAAATACGGAATATGGTGAAACTGTTGTTGTTACTATTAATACTGAAAATGGTGAATTAAATTTATTTTTACCCAAGACAATTTCTGGTCGACTTCTTGAACATGTTAGAAACGACCCGAAAAATCACCCCAAAAAACTTATTTATAAAGGAATTGATAAAAAGACAAAGGCTTTTCTGATTGACTTTGAGTAAATATTATAATTTCTTTATCGTTTATATAAAGAAAATCTTTATATAAATAACCCTTTCCCTCCAATCACCACAAATTCATAAAAATCATTTTTCTATCCTAAAAAAATGCCATAAAAAAAATACTATGTAAACATAGTATTTTTTTCAGAAAGAGAATTGTAAAGTTTCCTTAAGAACTTTTTAATGAACACAGCTCATTAAAAATAAAATCTCCTTCATACCCCAAGCATTCTGAGCTTTAGCAAGCGTAAAAATTATCCTCAAACTGCTTCTTCAGTATAGCTTTATACACAATATAAGCCACTTTTCTAAGTTGATGTTCAGTGGCATTTTTAGGAACCTTAATATTTTTTTTATTAAGGTCTGCTTCAACTTTTTCTTTTGTATGGAGTGGTGGTTTACCATTGATACCCAATAAACGTTCTTTCAACAACAATTTACTAAGTCTATACTCCTCCAATTCATGTAAAATATTCTCTAGTGCGTCAAGGTTTTTTTCATAAAATTGAAATTCAGGTGTCTTTACAAACTTCCAGAAACCTCCATGTTCTTCACATAAATTTAATGCTTCGTCGTCTAAACCCATATCTCTTTATTTATTATAGAAAATATTTTTTTTTCCGGGACCCGTCGATCTTCATTAAAACATATTGAACAAGGTTGTTCTGAGAGAAATGAGTCGATCTCTCTTTAATATAGTGCTGCATGCGCAATCTACCGTTTGAGGGGTTAGTTAATATGAGAGGCGAGAGAGAGAGTGTCCGGGGGGAGGCGAATTATTATCAGAAACCGGTTACATCACCCCGAGTCAAGAGGCGAGGCGCTTCTGGTCCTCCCCCCTCACTGACCTCATTCAGCCTTGGAATTTACTATCCAAGACTGTGGAACGTGTTTCTCATCTCAACTGGTCGCTTTGGTGCAGTGGTTAGCATTCTCGCTTCATAAGAGAGACATCGGGGGATCGCTGCCCGTCTCAAACCGAGAAATTTTTTTTTCTTAATAGTGAGGATACACTCTCGACGAGGTTTTAGACTTCGTTATTAGCTGATGGGCCCTTTAAGCTAATAATTAATCTAATCCCACCTCGACGGGAGTGAGAGTCGACCTTATCGTCAAAATCTCCTTCCTTAACTGCTCTTAATTTCTACTTAAAAACAGCAAAAACCGAAACTTCAACGTAACTGAAAAGCTAAGTTGAAATGACTCATGGACTTGAAACTCCATCGAAGTCGTGCAAGGTTGCGCCATTCAAAGATCCCCTCTTATAAACAGAGGTAGAGAGATCGTTCAGGAATGGATGCTGTGTAGAAATTAAGAAGCCAGAGAATGTGCGGTTAAGTTGGGACATTTTGCTGAAATTTCCTTTGATTTTTTTTATGGGAATTCATTTAATATCACTTAGACTTTAATTCACTTAGACTTACAATAATTATACATTGTGTTTTTATAGGGAATCCCTATAAAAACTGACTTAAAACCTTTTTTTTTTTTAAAATTTCGTGAGTTGTAATTCCTCAGAATAAAAACTTCCTTGAATTTCCTCTCCATTTAAATCTCTTATTCTATAAGTAACAGGGTTCGTTCCTAAAATCTCAGCTATTTCAAAAATTTCTTTTGTCCAATTTGCTTCATATTTATTTGCAAAAGTTTTCTTCGATTTCGTAATTCTTACACGATTTCCAATTTTAAATTTCTTTTTTCCATTTTTTCCACTCTTTTTAAATAAATATCTCAGGATTTCACTTTCATTTTTCGCGTCAACTTGAGCAGGTGTCATCCCAATAGAACGATGAACATCCTGTTTGTTATACTCATTAACTAATTCCTGTAGAATATCGATCCAATTTTTATTTCCATTCACCTCGAAACGAATTTTCATTTTCTGATTCAAAGTTCTGTTAAATCTTTCTATAATTGCGGATTTTTCTAAACTTTCCGTGTGATACATTTTTATGTTATACTCGTCTAAAAGTTCTTTGAAAAGTCTATTTTCAAATTCTAAACCTTTGTCCGTGTGAAGGAGTTTAGGGGTAGAATGGTTATGAAATTTCACATTTTCCAAAACGTCTTTGAAAGCTTTTGAAACTGCTATTCCAATGGAATAGCAAACGTACTTTGAAAAAGTATCAATGATATTCAACATGTAACCGAACCCCTTGTTTTCATTCTCGTATTGTTTCATTATAATCAAGTCCGCAGCCCAAAGATCATCTTTTCCATGAGTAACAATTTTTCTTTTCTGAAATCTTTTTCTAACGGGTTTATGTAACTCTTTCGCAAATTCTAACTTTTCGTTTTCAGGTAAATTTATAACTTCAGTTTCAGGAATTACGTTAGTTTCCTCATTCGGATTTTTTATAAATTTACTTTTGTTAGTCTCACATTTAACACATTTAGCTGAAATTCTCCACCTTCCGTTTGCAGTTTGTACAATTTCCGCGTTTATATTGTTTGTTCTTTTCCTACACTTATGGCAATAAATTTCATCCTCCATGTTTTATTTAAGTCTAATACGATTTTTTTAATGTGTCCGGTACCTTGCCTTCTATAGCCCAATCAAAAATGGCACGAATTGGTGCTTTTTCTCCGTTAGGATCTTGAATGAATTTGCTCTTATGAGAATTGCATTTAACACATTTAGCTGCAATTCTCCACCTTCCGTTCACAGTTTGTACAATTTCCACGTTTATATTTTTCGTTTTTTTCTTACACTTGCAGCAATAAATTTCGTTGTACATTATTTATTTAAGTTTAATACGATTTTTTTTAATGGAGATCACTCCATTAAAAATATATAGCTTATAAAATAATTATAAAATTTCTTGTTTAATCATATTTTTAGTCGGGTCGTACACGAAATTCGATCCACTTACAATAATAACGTAACACGTAGTACCTTCTGTGCTACCTGTTGCTGCTGCTACAGATGTATTGAATTCAACATGGAGAATCAAATTGCTTTTACCACTAGATAGACTCTGAGGTTGATCAGACAAATCGATGCTAAAAATTGGATATTCTTTTTTGAAAAACTGGGGATCGATGTACGGAATGGATTGCCTAGAACTTATAGTCTTTTTGAAATCTAAAAATGTGTTGTAAGCCAAACAATAATTATTTTCATTGAAATCTAAATCCGTATTTTCCTCAGGATACCTTCTACCTCCTAATTCAAGCCAATAATTTCTCACATCTTTATGATGGAATTCAGAATTGTTTTTTGTCTGATCGTTCGAAACATCAGTTTGAAATACCACGAAGCACCATAAAGGGTTAAGAACGTTTCTGTAAATGTTAGTTACATCGAACGTTAACGTTTTTCCAGTAACGTTCTTATGCTCTATGCATTGCCAACTTTTAAATTGGAGTTGATACGGAGTGTTTCTCAAATCTGTGATCAAATTAATTTTTGCTTCATTCTTGTATTCAATCACCGGAACTCTCAAAACGAAAGAGGTAATTTCTACAACACCTTCATTAGGAATAGGAGATTCTCTATCTTTTTTCCATCTAAAAATAATATTATTATCGCTGTTTCTCACAAAAGTTATTTCAAAACCTCCCTTGAAAATTGGAACTGTTAATTCTTTGAAAAGACCCAAACCTAAGTCACCAAGGTAACCAACTGCACTGAAATTCCCTCCTCCGATAGCTTTTGAGTTGAATCCTGAATTCATAGCATTTCCGTTATAATCTTTTGGACCTTCTTGAGTGGCAAAACTTTCCACCAAGCCACAAATGCCCGGATTTTCAATTTCATCTACTGTCACATTGTGTTTTTTCACTTCTATACTCGAAAACATATGACCTACGAAATTATCTACCAACTTAACAGTATCTAAACCTGAATACTCCTTGGTTGGATCTTTTGACTTTAGAACTCCCTTCACGTAATATTGTATATCTTTAGACAGAAATTCGTCGTCTAAATCTATTTTGAAAGTTGTTCTTTTATTCTCTGCATTTAAATTCAAAGTTGAAGTTGGATTAATGGTACGAAATTGCTTTCGCACAATAAAGTCTTGATATTTATCAAATACCTTTTTAGTTTGATGCATTCTTTATTATAGTAAATATAATTTTTTTTTTTATTTTTTAGACCCGGTAAATTACCGGGTCTAAAAGTTTTAAAAATTAATTACTTTTCAGCAACAAGTAAGCTTTAATATCGTTGAATCGAATCGGTTCATTATTTCCCGTGGTTGTTGACAATTTTATCATTTTTATTTCTTTCAATCCTTTTCTTAGTGGAATGAAAACTACTTTCTTTGGTTTTTCCGTGTAAATAGTATTAGGTGACAGTAGTTTCTCTATGAAAGAAACGTGTAATAACTCATGTTCAACATGCGAATGTGGGTTTTCCTCGTGATTAGTAAAGCTGCATTCCGTAATGTTGCAATGCCATTCGATTATTTTGCTCGAAAATACGAGTTGAGTAGGATTGGTATCCGACACGTAATTGGTGTTCTTTTTGAATAAAATATCGGAACCTAAACAAGTTTTCAATTGGAATATGTCACAAAAGTTACCTTCATTTATAATTTTCATATCCATGGGAAAGTAAGCAGCAATTCTGTAAGAGCCGTCAGTTAGGAGCTCGAGATTGAATTTCAAATTATTCGGATTAACTTTCTGTATATCTTTCTGTATATCTTTCTGTATATCTTTCTGTGTATCTTTCTGTGTATCTTTTTGTTTATCTTTCTGTGTATCTTTTTGTTTATCTTTTGGTATTTCTACCGTCTGGTTTTCGAGCTTTTTCAAAGTATCTACTTTCGCTAACAAAATACTTTGAAAACTAGTCAAATGACTAATCAACTCGGATTTGAATGAACTCATTGTGTATTCACCATTAAGTTCATGCACGTCATCGTAAGTTTCATCGGGGAAAGGAAATGTGAATGAAAACTTGAAGTTTTTTATCTCAAACGTTTTCCTAGTTGTAAACATCAATGCTGACATGCCCAATTGATACTCTTTATTCGGATCGAGTGGAATCGGACTCTCAAACCTTATTGTATCTCCTGAAATTTTTATAAACATTATTTATTATATAATATATAATAAATAAAATGAGTCATGAATACAATATTGATCCTCATCCATTTGAATCAAACAAAGTTCATAATGGATTACTACCGCTTCCTCTTCGATGTTTAATAGTTGGAACAAGCGGATGTGGAAAAACCACTCTATTGTACAACCTGATTACTAAACCATGGGGAATTCCCCATGAAAATCTCTACATATGTTCCACAACTTTAGAACAAGAATTTTATAAAGGCTTGAGAAAAACTAGTGAAAAAATAGAGGCTAAAGTTGGAATGACAATAGCACATTTTTACGATAGTTGCGACGAACTAATTGTACTAGATGGATGCCTACCAAACAGTATTGTAGTTTTCGATGATTGTGTTAATGTTGAACATCAACGAGTTATAAAAGATTATTACGCGAAAGGGCGTCACAGGAATATTTCTTGCATTTATCTAACTCAATCATTCACTAAAGTTGATAGACAGTTGATTAGAGGCAATCTGAATTTCCTGTGTATTTTCAAGCAAGATCCAGATTACATGAAAGTGATTTACGATAAGTATGCTGGAACAGATTTTACTTTCAAACGATTCAAAGAAATATACAACGAATGTTGGGACGATGATTTTGGATTTCTAACGATAAACCTAACAAAACAATTATTAAAAGACGGTCGATACATGAAAAAGTTTGAGAAAACGTTTCTCGAGTCGGTGAATAAACGGTCAAAAACACCGTTAAACGATCAAAAACACCGTTAAATAACCGTTAAACCATCGTTGAATCACCGTTAAAATAACCGTTAAACCATCGTTGAATCACCGTTAAATTTGGATTTAAATATTCGACAAAAAAAAATTTTTTTTTACTATAATAAATGTCTACTGAAAAACATTTAGAAAAAATGTGGTTGAAAAAATGTAAGGAAATTAAAAAAAAGATTGAAACTTGTGATGATTCAGAAACTAGTAATCAACCTGATGATTCAGAACCAGAAAATAGAATTTTCCTGAAAAAACCTAAAAAAGAAATGACTGTCAAGGAAGCTAACGAAATTCAAAAAAAAAAAAAAAACAAGAGTTGAGACGTGCTTTCCGAGAAGCTAGAGTAGATAAGTTTAACGAAAGAGAAACTCGTAATCAACCTGATGATTCAGAACCAGAAAATAGAATTTTCCTGAAAAAACCTAAAAAAGAAATGACTGTCAAGGAAGCTAACGAAATTCAAAAACAAGAACAAGAGTTGAGACGTGCTTTCCGAGAAGCTAGAGTAGATAAGTTTAACGAAAGAGAAACTCAAGAAAAGATGTTTGCACCCATCACTGAAAAAGTACTTGAAGTAATAAATGCCGTGAAACAAGCTGATGAAGACATCATAAAGAAACTAGAAATTGTTCCCTACAAGCCAACTAGTTCTCCTAGAAAGAAAGTTGTAACTTTTGGACCAACTAATACTTTTGACATTAATCCAAATGAAGGAGCTTCTGCACTAGTTGATACTGCGTCAGATGATACCGTAGTAAACACGAGAAGTAGCTTATCAAGCATCATGGATATGGTAGATCGGAATGAAACCCCATCGAATAGCGTTGGTCCGAAAGGAATTGGTCCTATTGCGAGACTTTACATCAGACAGGATGATAAACAATTTGGTATATGGGGAAAAGAGGACAAAATTTACATCGGAGACCAACAAATTCAAGTAAATGGAGATGTAATCGTTATTCAAAATGAAACTTACAAAGGAACTCACGGATTATGGCGTTTGTTAACTGATCCTCTAGGACCTGATCCTGATAAATACACTAAAGAGGATTTGAAAGTTTACAAGAAAATTCTCATTCAAACGAACTCTCTATACCAAAAGAACGATCCAACTACCAATAAAGTAAAGTCTAGTACGGGGAAAAAATGGAAAGATTTGATCGCACCTATTTGGAAAGAAATCAAAGCAAGTAAAGTTGGTTCGGGTTTGATAGAATATTCTGAAAATCCAGTGGAATTTAAATACATTGACAACCTCCAACAGCTGCTACAGCGTTTGTTCTATTTGCACGCACAAGAACGAGCTGGTAATAACAATTTTCACAATGAAAAATTAGGAATTGTAAAGTTTATAAGCGATCAGTTGGAAAAAAACATAGATAATCCCAAAGGAATAGAATATCTGATGAAAGTTGTAAACAGTTTGCCGAAAGGAATTATTAAAAGTGGATCCGGAGTTTTAAATACGACTGTATATAAATCGTACTTTGCTGAATAAACTAGATGGTTTCGTACCTGAAATGCATTTACCCGGATACAACTATTGTGGCCCATTTACAAAACTAGATGAACGATTGAAAAGAGGAGATCCTGGAATTAATAAATTGGACGAAGGTTGTAAGCTACATGATATATATTACAGAGATCACACAGGCACGAAAGAAAGACACATAGCGGATAAAGCACTGGAAAAAGTGGCAAAAGAAAGAATGTACGCTAGTGATGCAAGTTGGAAAGAAAAAACAGCTGCAGCTGTAGTGAGAGGTGCAATGAAAGGTAAACAGGCTTTTGGTATGGGAGTTGCAAAGAAAGGTAAACAAGTTGCAAAGAAATGTAAACAATCCTTTGGTGAGGAAGTTACAATGAGTAAACAAGTTTTTGGTATGAGAGTTCGTTATTAAAAAATTTTACTATAATAAATAACTATGATTACAAAAAAAATAGATTTAACCGAAAATCAACTAACCAAAATGCGAGCCGCTTACAAGAAGCGCAGAAGTGTTACAATTCTTTTGACAGCGAAACAAATTTCAGGAAACGGAAAACATAAAATCAAACTGTGGGAAACTCAATCAAAAGCATTTGAAAAAGCGAAAGGAGAAAAGAAAGGAATTACGTTAACTTTGGATTACGAACAACTACAATTGAATCACACGGGTGGATTCTTACCATTGGTGTTTGCAGGATTAGGAGCACTTGGAGCGTTATTAGGTGGAAGTGCAGCAGTAGCAAATTCAGTAATAGATTCGAAACATAAAGCTGCTGAAGAAGCGGAAATAAAACGTCATAATCTCGAGATGGAAAAACTAGCTCAAAATGCAAAAAGTTTAAGTATTGGGTCCGGTTTAAAAAAAAGAAAAAAAACGGAAAACTACCAACCTTTGAGTAATTTAGATTTACATCGTTTCGCGAAAAATTTTAAAATAAAACATTTCCGAGGTATTTTCATGAAAGATGAACTTCCTGATCGACCTAAATCCGTTGAATGTGGAATTATTAATTTGGAAAATTCTTATCAAAATGGTAGTCACTGGACTTGTTATTTTAAAAAATCCGAAAAAGAAAAATATTATTTCGATTCCTATGGAAACGCACCACCTCCTAAAGAGTTGGTAAAATACTTGGAAAATAAACATATTTTTTACAATTCCGAACAAATTCAAAAGTATAATGATCCTCCAATTTGTGGACATCTGTCTTTGATAGTGTTAAAAGAACTTTCAAACGGAAAAGATTATGAAACTGTTTTAAAAACATGCAGAGGGAAATTGAATTCTGAAAAATCTTAGTATAATATTGTTGTTTTAATGGAAAATTTCCATTAAAACGTTTTTATTAAACAAACTTGATGTTATACATGTCTCTCCCATTTATTGATTTGGTGATTCCATGGTACACTAAGCAAACACCGTACTCAACTAGAGCTTGGAGTTCATTTTTGTCAAATTTTTGAATACATCTTTCTGGTATGAACACTCTAAATTCTCCTAGATTGGCTATAACAGCCTCCCACGAGTATTTCGTTGACACAAATTCAAAGTTTATAATTTTGTAAGGTTTTCCGATTTCTAGTTCAGAAAGCTTGTTTGTGTTGTTTTCAAAATTAAGTTTTTTCAATAGCTGCTCCCTATTCATTTCTATTTATTTATTATAGAATATATATTTTTTTAAATAGGGGCGGTGATTCACCGCCACTATTAAGGCAAACACAAGACACTTTTATTTTTAAAACCCAATTCGTAAAGGTGGTGTCTAGTAGACACCACCTTTAAAGGCAAATACAAGTCGAGAATACTTAGAAATTTCTTTTAAAACTCTTAAAGTGGGTGGGTCCAAATCGGACCCACCCACTTTAACGTTAAAGTCGAATACAAGTCAATTTGATTTTTAACAGTAAATACATCGGACCCGTCGATTCGACGGGTCCGATGTAAAGACGAATACAAGTCGAGAACATTTAAAATTTCTTTTAAAACACAATTCCTTAAAGTGGGGGGTCGCGAATCGCGCCCCCTCTTTAACGTAAGAAAGCTCATGATTTTAGAGCCGACGCTCACATGTGAGCCGCGGCTTTTTCATTTCATACTAAATTTTATGGCTCACATGTGAGCCGCAAAATTTGATCTCGGTTAACAATAACGAAACTACCACAAACTTGATGTTATGCATGTATTTTTTCATTTTTTGATTTGGTGATTCCATGGTAAACTAAACAACCACCGTGCTAGTTAAAAGGATCTCTACTATAATAGACAAAAGAAAAAGGTGAGGGTGATTCACCCCCACCTTTAAGAATTCAAAAAAAATAAATGAGGGGCTAGTTAAAAGAATATATTCTATAATAAAATGTATGATGCGAGAAGACATTGTGAAAAGTGCGATGTTAGCACTACTTATAAAAATTGGGCTAGACACCTAAAGTCTAAGCGCCATGAAAAAAACGACCCGGACCGGACAATGACTATCAGAAAACCTAGGAAAGCGAAACCTGTATTTGTAAATCCGAGGAAATTACACAAAGTATTTAATTTTAGTGAAAAAATATTTGAAAAAGTATTTGAAAAAAGCAAAGAACCTAGGAAAGCGAAACCTGTATTTGTAAATCCGAGGAAATTGCACAAAGTATTTAATTTTAGTGAAAAAATATTTGAAAAAAGCAAAGAACCGAGAACTGAAGTTGGAGAAAAGGAAACTGCATTTAAATCTAGATTAGTGACTTACGATATTAAAAATACGAAAGGATTTAAAGATGCTTACAAATTTCTTGACAGTATTAAAAAAATCGTAACTGGTTTAATCAACATGAAACTTAGAGAAATGAAACTAAAAGTTAATGTAGTTTTAATCGCAGAATTTAAAAAAGGGACTAACGAAAATAATATGGAGTATCATGAACTCAATTTCAAAACTAAAAACGTAATAATATTGCAGTCAGCAGAAGTACCAAATTGTTACGAGGAAATGAAACAGAAAATTCTAAATGAAATGGAAACGTTCGAAATAAAAGGATCTCAATGGCAACTTCACAAAATCAAACATTTAGAACTGAACGTTAACAAGTACACTCCTTTGAGAGGATCGTCTTACATCCCACTCCCTAATTTTCTACAATATAGGAAAGCAATTATAAATGTGAAAAATGACGATAATAAATGTTTCCTTTGGTCTGTTCTGTCTGCACTTCATCCAGCTGACCAACATTCGTATAGAATAGGAAATTACATAACATGGGAACGTTTGTACGGTGAACTTGTTGAAAATTCGCTCCGCAAAAATTGTTGAAAATAAGTGGGAAAAAGAGTGAGCAAGTTGTTGATTTTTGGCAAGGAAGTGTGTGGTGAAATCCACCACCTCTTTTCAACAGCCCTTTTCAGGGCTACCAAAAAGAGGTAGGCACACCACAAAAATATTTACAAGACGTCGAGATACAACTCCGTCAAACAAAATATTTCACCAGAGAGAAAATACTAAATTCTCTCCCAAAAGTGAAATATTAAAGATTAACACGCAAGGCGACCTCCCCAAACATTTACTGGGCGAGAGAGATACGACAAACATCTCGAGACAAGTCGCCTTGAATGAGAACACGCAAGGCGACCTCCCCAAACATTTACTGGGCGAGATAGATGCGACAAAAAGTTCGAAACAAGTCGCCTTGAATGAGAAACCTCAAACAGGAAAACTCAAGGTCGTTCAGCCACCCCCGGGGACCCCGTCAAATCATACGCAGGGAAACCACATCGAAAAACCAACTCAGCTATCATATGCACAGATACTGAGAAAACACTGTGCGAACCAATGAGATTGCACAGTCGAATTTATGAAATTAAGCGGACCAACCAGGAGGCGGCAGGAGGCGGCCACCTCCCTATAAATACCCCGCTGGGAGCCCTCCGAAATTCATTCCACTCTCCGCTCTCGACGACGACACCTCCGAAGTACGAAGAATTCTACACGCTCTACGCTGACGAACCTTCTGCATTACGAGTTCATCTCAAGAACGGCTTCCTACTGCTTTCTACAAGCCAGACCTTCTCTCCACACAGATTTCGCATTGGCATCTACGAGTCCAGTGATTATTCATCCTGCTCATTGCCCAACGTAGTTCATCTGTTAGGACGCCACCCGGTACTTCTATCGATATTCTCTTTAGACAGTACGCCCGAGGGACGTTCCGAGCCGTGTCACCCGGATTACATAGCCTTAAGCTCGTAGTCGACCGCTGGGGCACGCCGGTAAATTACTCAGCTCCTCCGCTCTAATTTACCGTCTACGGAAGTCTTTTTCAAGACTGCGAGGTAGGACCCTGCCATCTGAGCATTGGAAAGACGCTCTGGCAAGCGAGTCCACTTCCAAAACCCTCTATTTTTTCACACGTAGAGGCATCGAAACGAGCAAAAACTCGATCATTTCGATGGAACGTCAGCCTTCTTACTTCCCCTTGCAAGGGAAGGAGGAAGGCGGCGAGGCCAGGCCGAGTGACCAACGTAGTGCGCCCTACCGGCCACACGGTGAGTCCGCTGAACCAAACATCAGCGCAAGGCGCGACCCTCACGTCCGGATCGCCTTCTCGCCCGACGTATTCGTTCGAGAAACTTTCGAACAAGACTCACCTATACAAAAGATCGAGCAAACCTTTCAGACTCGCTCTGAAGCCGATCTTTACGATTCGACCAAGCTGTCCGACTACCCACGATATCCGACGCAGGGTCACACGGTCGATCCGAGTGTCAAATACACCCCAAATGCACAAAAAGCAGAGGATACTTTTCAGTACCTCAACCAAGCTCAATATATTCCCCTTTCAGATGTAAATCTAAGGCCGGGATATTACAAAACGGCTCAGTACAAAACTGATCGAACCCAGCATTTGGTACACGAGCCTAGCGCTCCGCGCGGCTGCGACACTGACTATCCACCCTTTCAGCCCGCGAAATCAGTTGACCTTGGCGGCTCCGCCCGCATTCCTCGCGGGGGTGGCCTAGAAACCAACCCGCATAACCGGGATATAAATGTCCGACTTGGTCTGCCTACTTCAAGTCAAACCTATATAAATCCACTACAAATGGTGACCCCGCCTTTGAACAGGCTCAACACGGAGCATTTCGTTCCCTCTTATGAAGCTAGTGGATTTCAGGGAACCACTGCGGGCGTGCGACCCCCGCCGGGCCTCTACGCCCCACATCTCACGCAACATCCCTCTACACAAGGTGGTTTTCAAGCACTTTTAGAGGAGATGGGAGATTATCAAAAACCAGTCTTCCAAAAGAAGAATATTGATCGTGCACTCGCCGAGTTCGATCAATACTGCGTGAGAAAACACATGAGAACGCAAAACGAATGCTTCTCAGCTATATACAAGTGGGTACCAGAAGAAATGAGGGAAGCTATCGACTCAGCTTACCTCACGGCGCCCCACGCACCCTACGAAGAGGCCAAACAGCGCCTCCTACGAGAATATGGGTTGTCTTTACAGGACAGGCTCCTCGCACTCGAGGACCCCGCATCTCTCGCCAAAAAACCCAGCACCAAGTACCACGAGATGTACTCGAAAGCTGTTGGGTACTTTTCGGAAGCTCTAATCACTCAAAAGTGGATTGAGACTCTTCCCATCGAAGCACGAGGTATGGTCGCAGCTCAGCCTACCACGACCTCCCGGCTCGACCTCGCTGACACGCTACACGCGTACAGAGCAGAGAATACTTCTCTGAACATACGAGGAGTTGAATCTACTCCGAAACCCATAAATACTGGTTTCAAAAAGGCCCTCTCGAAACAAGCTGAGTTCAAACCCCAACCAGTGGAGAGTAAGCCTCACAAACCGATGGCCTACATCTGTCGAAACCACGTACGTTTCGGTAACGAAACTCGCAAATGTGCAGACCCAGAACACTGCACTTGGAAGACACACACTGCTTCCAAAACTAGCAAAAAGGCTGCGACTATAAGCCAGCCTAAAACCCGGGTTTCTACCGAAAATACTCAGCAGTCGGTACAAGAAAGTACCATTCCAACCTCCGACACAGAGAGTTCGGAAAACGAATAACTGCCAGCGTATCTGAGCCTATACGCCGGCAGTCTACTGAGTATAAAAGGCTTTTTTTCAAGTGCAAACTGAATGGCACTGAATTTCTCATTGACACGGGAGCAGAAGTGAACATTCTGCCCCACTATGTCACAAAAAAATTGGGCTTGAAAATTCTCAAGTCCAACGTTAAGCTCACAGCAGCTAACGGAGCCCCTATAGATACACTAGGGCGAGCTGACACTACAATTAACATCGGCCTCGGGGACATGACCACCGAGTTTATGATCACGAAAGTTGATCTAGCGATCCTAGGTATCCCATTCCTCGAATCTTGGGATATCGGAATACGGGTCAAACACAAGTACATTTATAAAGATAAAATGAAGTGCTATGCCGATCAAAAAATAGCTGCAGTCATGAACAAAAAGTTCACTGACGAACAAATTGCAGCTACTATCCCTCACCGTGACAATACACCTCAACCAGAGGACGTGCAAATCACGGAGGACGAAAACATTCGCTCTATCATTAACAAATACAATGATAAAATGAGCAAAATTCATGGTAAATGGAAGAACAACGGGGTTTACCACCGTATAACCACGGAAGGAACTCCAGTACACTTCCGAGCAAGACCCATGGCAGGAGAAAAACGGGCTCAAGTCAAAAAGACTTTTGACGAAATGCTTTCAGAAGGCATAATTGCACCATCGGATTCCGAATGGGCATCTCCGTTACACTGTGTGCCAAAAAAAGACGGGTCATGGAGAATCACCGGCGATTACCGTTTCCTCAACGCGAAAACGAAGAAAGACGCCTACCCTCCTCCTCACATTCGCTCGTTCCAAGCGAATTTACATGATACGCAAATCTATTCAACAATAGATTTAAAATCAGCGTATTATCATATCCCGATGCACCCAGATGACGCTCATAAAACTGCGATTATTACACCTTTCGGTCTTTATGAGTTTAAGAAAATGAGCATGGGTTTGGCCGGAGCAGCTCAAACATGGCAAAGATACATGGACAGCATCATGCGAAAATTTGATTTCGCATTTGTATATCTAGATGACATCCTGGTGGCTTCGAAGAATTATAACGAACACATGAACCACCTCAGACAAATTTTTGACAAACTAGGGGAACACGGACTTCGAGTAGGTTTTGATAAATGCATTTTTTCGAAACCTACCGTCGATTTCCTAGGTTTCACTATCTCGAAGGAAGGAATAATTCCTAAACGAGACAAAATAGAAGCCATAGAACAATTTCCTAGGCCAGTAGACGTACGAAGTCTACGCAGATTCCTAGGTATGTGTGGTTTCTACCGAGCATGCTCGAGCAAATTCGCTCACACGGCACAACCTCTGTATGACTCCATTCAGTCAAACAAAAAAAATGACAGAACACCTATCGAATGGACATCAGAGAGAGAAAAAGCTTTTAACAGCTTAAAGCAAGCAATGATCAAAGCAACATTGCATAACATTGCTCACCCACACCCTACGGCGGAGTGGAGATTGGTCTGTGACGCGTCCGACACACACATCGGAGCGGCACTAGAACAAGAAATTACAGACAAACATGGCTCGACATCGTACCAACCATTGGGATTTTTCAGTAAAGAGATTCCAGAACAATGGAAGAACAAAGCATCGTTCGACAAGGAAATGTTCGCCGTTTACCAAGCGTGCATTCACTGGCACAACGACTTGGACGGCAGATCCTTCCATATTTGTTCGGATCACAAGCCTCTGCTAGGCACGATGCTTAAAAAGAATGCTCATTTTTCTAAAATGAGATTAAGATGGCTAACATACATCTCTCAAATGACGAGTGACATTCGTCATATTTCCGGAGAGAGCAACGTCGTCGCCGACGCACTCTCCAGACCCTTCGATCCGGTTGAAATTCAAACGAAATCGATTTCAACACAAACGAACGAGGGTCCACCCATAGCTGAAATTTCGAAAATTACGGCTGCAATAGAATGCAATCTTCTACTGCACATTTCAAATTCACAAATTCGCTCTCCCCCTACCGCGGAGGACAAATTGAAACTCACAAGAGTTGAATTCTCTCAAGGAGAAATTTGGTGTAACCTAGACCTAGGACACCCTAGACCTTATATTCCAAACGAAATAAGGGAAGAAATAATAAGCCAAATTCACAATTTGGGACACCCAGGTATACACTCTACAGTGTATAAAGTTAAACAACGATATTTTTGGCACGGACTACGCGCAGATGTCTCAAACTGGGTCCGAGCGTGCGAAACTTGCCAACGAGCAAAAATCACGCGCTCCGTGAAGCTCCCTTACTCCGAATTTGAAACGGCAAACAAATTTTCACACGTACACGTGGATATTACCGGACCTTTACCTTTAGCAAAAGGAGGGAAACGTTACATTTTGATGATGGTTGATAGAGCAACGGGTTGGCTAGAGGCAGTCCCTCTTAACAACATCGAAACAACCACAATCACAAATGCCTTTATCAATATTTGGGTAGCTTCAAAAGGCGTACCTAAATACATCACAAGTGATCAGGGCACCCAATTTGAATCAGATCTGTTCAATTCCATTATGGAACGTCTCGGAGTAAAACATACTCACACGTTACCATACAAACCATCAACAAACGGTATGGTAGAACGCAGAAACAGATCTTTGAAAGAAGCTCTCAAAGCTCAAAACGAAAATTGGCTCGATGCACTTCCCAAAGTTCTACTCGCCATGCGTACGGCAGTAGACCCGGCGACTGAAACTACGCCTTTCCAAAAAGTTTACGGGATTGACGTACCACTCCCAGGAGACATTTTCGTAACTTCTACGAACCTTTCGGAACCTCTTTTCTTCCGACCTACGCATATTAAACATAATAACACGAAATATGCCGTAAACATGCCCAAAAATTTGGATACATGTACTCATGTCTATATCAGAGTGCCCACACAGCTCACCTCTCTCCAATGTCCTTACACGGGACCGTTCAAAGTAGTTAAAAGAGATAAGTTTTCGGTTACAGTGCAAATTGGCGAACATACTAAGAAAGTTCCCAAACAGCAAATCAAGCCAGCTTATACTCTACACTCGGAAGAAGCTGTATCGCAAGGACAATCTCTGTTACAAAATCAGACAGGAAGTAAGGAGAAAACTCCCCGAAAATCCGCCAGAGGGCGCGTCCCATCTACCAAATTTGACGGAAAGTGGGTAACTGCGCTCGAAACAAGCCACGCCCATTTTTCTCGGGTAGGAGCAGTGGGAAGTATAAATATGGAACGCCCCACAGCCAGAGACCATAACAATCTCAACCATGGCAGCTTCTACTCCGAACAACATGCTTACAGACGAAGTCGAGGAGTTCCTCCTTGCCGAGGAAACTCTCCCAGCTCCGCTCGGCCCACTACCGCCTTCGCCAAAACGGGAGACGGGGACTGCAACAAACGCTCCCACGGAGGTGGTCTGGACAAGGCCCCAGCCCTACCAGCCACCAGCTCCACCCACCCAGCCACTGCCTACGCCTCCGCCCGCTCACCAGCTACCAGCAGTACCCAGGCAGTGGATCTCCTCGGGCGACGTACCGGTTCCTCGCTGGGAGGAGATGAGCACCGCGGGGTGGTCAGAGCCCAGCACCTCCCGGGCTCCTCCGCAACAGCCCAGCCGCGGCCGCGGGCCAAACCCTCGCGGGTTTGGTTCCCGTCGGCAGAGCTCGGGCCGGCCAAGGCCGCCCCGCGACGCTCGTCGAAACCGACGAGGCCGGGGCGCACCACAGGGACGGGACGCGAGGCCTGCACCTCCGCCTCCGCCCCAACTGGCGAGGTTCTCCTACGGAGAGTTCCGAGTAGACCTCCCAGTTCTCCCCCATCGGCGTCGTCGTTGATAACACGACGTCTTGGGGGGGCCCCTGTGGTGAAATCCACCACCTCTTTTCAACAGCCCTTTTCAGGGCTACCAAAAAGAGGTAGGCACACCACAAAAATATTTACAAGACGTCGAGATACAACTCCGTCAAACAAAATATTTCACCAGAGAGAAAATACTAAATTCTCTCCCAAAAGTGAAATATTAAAGATTAACACGCAAGGCGACCTCCCCAAACATTTACTGGG
This sequence comes from Adelphocoris suturalis, assembly GCA_030762985.1. NCBI lineage: Eukaryota > Metazoa > Arthropoda > Insecta > Hemiptera > Miridae > Adelphocoris > Adelphocoris suturalis. Next base: position 126,498,536 of record CM061042.1, on the reverse strand, counting down.
CGAGAGAGATACGACAAACATCTCGAGACAAGTCGCCTTGAATGAGAACACGCAAGGCGACCTCCCCAAACATTTACTGGGCGAGATAGATGCGACAAAAAGTTCGAAACAAGTCGCCTTGAATGAGAAACCTCAAACAGGAAAACTCAAGGTCGTTCAGCCACCCCCGGGGACCCCGTCAAAGCAACGGACGCAGGGAAACCACCTCGAAAAACCAACTCAGCTATCATATGCACAGATACTGAGAAAACACTGTGCGAACCAATGAGATTGCACAGTCGAATTTATGAAATTAAGCGGACCAACCAGGAGGCGGCAGGAGGCGGCCACCTCCCTATAAATACCCCGCTGGGAGCCCTCCGAAATTCATTCCACTCTCCGCTCTCGACGACGACACCTCCGAAGTACGAAGAATTCTACACGCTCTACGCTGACGAACCTTCTGCATTACGAGTTCATCTCAAGAACGGCTTCCTACTGCTTTCTACAAGCCAGACCTTCTCTCCACACAGATTTCGCATTGGCATCTACGAGTCCAGTGATTATTCATCCTGCTCATTGCCCAACGTAGTTCATCTGTTAGGACGCCACCCGGTACTTCTATCGATATTCTCTTTAGACAGTACGCCCGAGGGACGTTCCGAGCCGTGTCACCCGGATTACATAGCCTTAAGCTCGTAGTCGACCGCTGGGGCACGCCGGTAAATTACTCAGCTCCTCCGCTCTAATTTACCGTCTACGGAAGTCTTTTTCAAGACTGCGAGGTAGGACCCTGCCATCTGAGCATTGGAAAGACGCTCTGGCAAGCGAGTCCACTTCCAAAACCCTCTATTTTTTCACACGTAGAGGCATCGAAACGAGCAAAAACTCGATCATTTCGATGGAACGTCAGCCTTCTTACTTTCCCTTGCAAGGGAAGGAGGAAGGCGGCGAGGCCGGGCCGAGTGACCAACGTAGTGCGCCCTACCGGCCACACGGTGAGTCCGCTGAACCAAACATCAGCGCAAGGCGCGACCCTCACGTCCGGATCGCCTTCTCGCCCGACGTATTCGTTCGAGAAACTTTCGAACAAGACTCACCTATACAAAAGATCGAGCAAACCTTTCAGACTCGCTCTGAAGCCGATCTTTACGATTCGACCAAGCTGTCCGACTACCCACGATATCCGACGCAGGGTCACACGGTCGATCCGAGTGTCAAATACACCCCAAATGCACAAAAAGCAGAGGATACTTTTCAGTACCTCAACCAAGCTCAATATATTCCCCTTTCAGATGTAAATCTAAGGCCGGGATATTACAAAACGGCTCAGTACAAAACTGATCGAACCCAGCGAAGTGCAACAAGTGAGTGCAGTTCGTTTTTGTGAAAAATATTTGCTAGAATCCTTTTTCTCCGCTTTCATTTGGACTTATGGTTTTGTTGAATCACCGAAGTTGGAAATTTCTAATTTTTATATTGTTTTGTTTGGCAGTACCATAAGCAACGAAGTGCTCTTAGGCAACGAAGTTAGGTACCTGGTGATAGTGCTTAGTGATGCAATCCCGGTTACTAGATGACTTGTCCCAAAACAATTCACTAAATGTGCCATGTCCTCATTGCACTAGAACATTTCGAAGGAGAGGGCTATCACGCCACATTCAGTCATCTCACCCAGATGCAAACTACATCCCAGATGCAACAAGTACTACCTCTGAAGTGAATATCACCTTATCCCAACGTGATATACAATATTCCCTGACAGAAGACGGTACAACACAAGTAGACGGTCCTCCTGAAGCTTTGTCAAAGTTGAGCGAATTATACGGAGCCCCGTACATAAATGGTACAGGTAATGAAGGAAATGGAATTTGGGAAGTCCACTGGAGAAAAATCGTACAACTCAGTGGAAAACATTATGACTTACCAAATGGGCCTAAAAGCACCCAATTTGTTGATGTTTTAGCAAGTGAAATAATGGCCCTAGTGGCAGGTGAACATCCTTCCGAACGATTGCTGGTATTCGTACCTGTCATTTTGCAGCGTGATCATAACGTCAAACAGCCTAAGGACGTGAGAATACTGCTTGGAAGACGTCTACAGCTGTGGGCGGAAGGTCATTATGACGAACTAATAAACGAGGCTATCGCGCATGACAAGAAACTGAAGAGTCGAAATTTGCCAAGAACTCAGGATCAGGCAGTATTTGCCTTTCACCGACTGATGCTTCGAGGGAAAGTTAGAGAGGCTTTTCGGAGGTTGACAAATAAGAATGACTGCTCGGTGCTCAACCCGCTGACCACAGTAGATTCATCAGGCAGGACAGTGTTAGACGAATTAAAAGCCAAACACCCCGATCCAGTCATACCCAACCCGGAATTTTTAAAAATTCCCGCAAGAATGGAAATCCCCATAATGCTTAGAGCACATATCACAGCCGAAGTTGTAGAGAGAGTCTCAAGAAAGCTACACGGGAGCAGTGGTCCTAGCGGTTCAGATGCGGATCAGTGGGCCGACTTTCTCCTGCGTTATGGAAGATCCAGCCTACGTCTGAGAGAAGCAGTGGCAGCCCTTGCTAACAGATTGAACAATGAGGACATTCCATGGAATTCAATTAAGGCACTCATGGCGAGCAGGCTGATAGCACTTGATAAGAACCCAGGGGTCCGACCAATAGGTATAGGAGAGTGCTTACGGAGACTACTGGGGAAATGCATGGCGGAGGTGACAAGTGATGAAGTAATGGAAAGCTGCAGGGAAAAACAGCTATGTGGAGGCTTAAGTGCAGGCATCGAAGGAGCAATACACTCAATGAACGCCCTTTTCGATGAGAGAGCCATTGCACATTCAAAATGGGGATTATTGCTTGTAGATGCAAAAAATGCTTTTAATTCGGTGAATCGAATCGTGGCCCTTTGGTATGCTCGGCTACACTGGCCGAGCTGTGCTCGATTCCTATATAATTCCTATAAAGGACATGCCGAATTAGTGATGAAAGGAGGAAGACACGAACTATATAGCAAAGAAGGTGTGACACAAGGCGATCCCCTAGCAATGTTATTGTATGGCATCTCAACCCTACCTCTGATTGACCTTTTGCAAGATCAATGTACAGATGTCAAACAATGCTGGTACGCAGATGATTCGGCGGCGCAAGGGAGTTTTGACGGGTTGAAGAGATGGTGGGAGAAATTGCAGGAGTTTGGTCCTAATATCGGATACCATCCTCAAGGTCATAAATCCTTTTTGGTAGTCCATCCTGAAGACTTAGAGGACGCAAACAGGGTCTTTCATGGAACAGGAATTCATATAGTGACCGGACAACGCTACCTTGGAGGATATATTGGAGAGGGAAAGCAGGAGTACTTGAAAAGCAAAATCGAGAATTGGGTAAAGAATGTGAATCAATTAGCCACTGCGGGAAAAACTCAGCCTCAAGATGCGCATACTGCCTTCATAAAATCCTTTCAATTCCAATGGCAGTTCGTTCAGCGAGTTGTTGGAGGAGAAGAAGACACATATATGCCCTTGCGAAATGCAATAAGATCAACCTTCATGCCATCGATTCTAGGAGGAAATGTGTCATCTGAAGAAAGCGACCTCTTCTCTCTGCCAGTCAACAAAGGGGGTTTGGCATGGACGGATCCAGTGCGTTCAGTCAATCAGTGTTACATGACTTCAAAAGCAGGCACGATAGTTTTAGAACAAGCTGTACGACAGGGACAACCGTTTGTTGTCAGCGAACACTTAGCGACACTAAGGCAGGTGAAGGAAGAAGCAAGAAGACAGAAACACCAGGTAGAAGACGAATTGCTGAACACCACATTGGAAAAGCTCCCAATTCAACGGCAAAGAGCAATAGGACGAGCAGTGCTGAAGACAACGAAGGTAAAAACGTCAAGTTGGCTCTCCACCCTTCCATTAAAAAAGCATAATTACGACATGTCTGCTTGCGAATTTCGAGACGCCTTAGCCATCCGCTACAAGAGAAAGCCAGTAGAGATGCCAGTTGCATGTGATGGGTGTGGCAATCATGATTTCAATCTCGAACATGCCCTGAACTGTAAAACGGGAGGACTAATTACACGAAGGCATAATGAGATAAGAGACCTTGTAGGTGAGCTCATGTCATCCGCATGGGGCAACGTCATTAAAGAGCCAATAATTCTTGAACCATCTCCAACCACACCAGGCCTCAGAGGGGACCTCGCATGCCGTGGCGTGTGGGATCGACAGAGGGAAGCGTTGTTCGATGTCCGTGTCTCTGACACTGACCCTCCCTCATACGTCGATCGCACAGTTGCGGCGATTCTCGCTGGGGCTGAGGAGGAAAAAAAAAAAAAACGAAAATATCTGGCAGCATGTGAGCAAAGACACGCATCATTTAATCCCCTAGTCTGCTCGGTCGACGGTCTCTTTGCCCCTCAAATGGTGGCCTTTACCAAAGTCCTCGCCGAAAAATTGGCTGAAAAATGGTTCAGACCACAAGGGCAAATAAGAGGATGGCTGAGGGTGAGAATTGGATTCGCGATAGTAAGAGCAGCATCCATGTGCATCAGAGGATCGCGAAAGAAATGGATCTCCGCCGAAGATTTGATAGGGTTTGGCGATGGGGCCGCCCTGTCCTTGGGCATGAATTAGGGATTACAAAATCACATTTGACGTTAATCAAAGAAAAAAAAAAGTAAAGAAAAACCCTGGAAAACCCCACTCCCAGCTACATGAACAGTTCCCCCTTAATTCAAATAGCCTAAATATATACAATATAGGTCCATTTCAAATTGCATAACATGGGAACATGAGTTTGATGAAGCGTTGAAAGATATCAGTTTTCCTATGAAACTTACGAGTATAAAATTGTTTGAGAAAAGAACTGGGATTTCCATAAATGTTTACTGTCTGGATGAAAAAAATATTATAATACCCTTGGAAATAACGAAAGAGGAAAAGGAAAGGCACATTGACTTGTTTTACTTGAAAAACGAGGAAACTGAACATTATTGTTGGATCAAGGACTTAGGGAAACTTGTTGGTCATAGTCAGCTAACAAAAGATCACAAACGAAGGTACTTGTGTAAAATGTGCTTGAATAGCTTTGGAACTCAGTTCAAATTAAACGAACATAAAGAATATTGTGGAGCTCATAAAGCTGTTAAAGTAGAACTACCAGAACCTTACGATAATGTTTTACAATTTGAAAATTATAAACGCTCCATGAAAGTACCATTCGTTATCTACTCGGACTTTGAAAGTTTTCTAAGCAAACTTCAAACTTGTCAACCTGATGAAACTAATGCGTTCACTAATAAAATTCAAAAACACGAAGCTAGCAGTTTTTCATATTACATAAAGTATTCCAACGGATATTATAAACCTCCAGTCGAATATTCTGGTCCAGATTGTCCAAAAGTATTTTATCAGAAACTGAAAGAGGAAGTTTTACACATTGCTAAGGAATATTACGATAAAATTGTACCCATGAAACCATTGACAAACGAACAGGAACAGGAATTCAAAAATGCTAAATCTTGTCACATTTGTGAGAGAGGTTTTAACGAATTGCCTCCAATGTTAGAAAAGAAACTTGATGTAATGAGAAAAACAATTCAACACTTTATTGATAAAAAGAATGACAATCAAGCAGATATATATATTGAAGAATTAGAAGTTTTTAAGTCAAATATACCTGATAATTGTATAAAAGTAAAAGATCATGACCATTTGTCAGGAGAATTTAGAGGTACCGCCCATTCTCTGTGTAATTTGGAGTATCAATGTCCGAGATTCGTACCTGTATTTTTCCACAACCTGGCTGGGTACGATGCCCACTTATTTATAAAACAACTCGGAGAGGATGAAGGGGAAATACGATTGATTCCAAATACTGAGGAAAAGTACATTTCGTTTTCAAAGATTCTTAGGTACGACTCTGGAAAATTTAATGAGAAAGGAAACAAAGTAATGAATAAAATTGAAATAAGGTTCGTGGATTCGTACAAATTTCTAGCAAGCTCTTTGGAAAAACTAGTGGGAAATTTAACGAAAGATCAATTTAAGGAACTGGTAAAACATTTTGGAACAGAGAACTTGGAGTTGATGACAAGGAAACTAGCTTACCCATATGAGTACATGGATAGTTCGGAAAGGTACGATGAAACCTGTTTGCCACCTATAGAGAAATTTTACAGCCATCTAAATAAACAAAATGTAAAAGAAAACGAATATAAAAATGCACAAGAAGTTTGGGAAAAATTCGGTATTAAAAACATGTGGGAATTCACCGCGCTTTACAACAAAAGTGACATCTTACTGCTTGCAGATGTGATGGAAAATTTCAGAGATATTTCCCTGAAAACGTACAAACTAGATCCTGCATGGTACTACACAACACCTGGATTCTCATGGGATTGTATGTTGAAAATGACAAAAGTTAAATTGGAACTGTTGACCGATTATAATAAAATTTTAATGATAGAAAAAGGAATTCGCGGTGGAATATCTCAATGTAGTAACAGGTACGCGAAAGCAAACAATAAGTACATGGGTGAACAATATGACCCATCTAAACCTTCGAGTTACATAGCGTACGTAGACGCTAACAACCTTTATGGATGGGCAATGTCCAAATACTTACCATATGGTGGTTTTAAATGGGTAGAGAACTTGTACAATTTAGATATGGATAATTTAGATGTTGAAAATATAAGTGATGAGTCTCCCAAAGGTTATTTTCTGGAAGTTGACTTGGAATATCCTAAAGAACTACACGATTTACACTCGGATCTACCACTTGCACCGGAAAACAGGATTGGAAATACAAAATTACCTAAACTGATGACAACTTTGTACAACAAAGATAGATACGTTTTGCACTACAGGAATTTGAAACAGTGTCTGAGCATGGGGATGAAACTAAAGAAAATACACAAAGTTCTGGAGTTTGATCAATCGGATTGGTTGAAAGTGTACATTGACTTCAACACGGAACTGAGAACGAAAGCGAAAAATGATTTTGAAAAGGAATTTTTCAAATTGATGAACAACAGTGTATTCGGAAAAACGATGGAAAATATCAGGCAAAGAATCGATATCAAATTATGCTCAAACGGAAAGAAACTGGAATTATTGATAGCAAAACCTACTTTTGATCGTAGAACGATATTCACTGAAAATTTAGCAGCAGTTCACATGAAAAAGACCAAAATTCTTTTCAATAAACCAATCTACATTGGAATGAGTATTTTTTGGACATTTCAAGAACTCTAATGTACGATTTTTATTACAACACGATAAAGAAACAATACGGAGAAAATGTCAAATTGATGTACTGTGACACGGACAGTCTGATCATGGATATAAAGACTGAAGACTTTTACTCGAATATTAAAAACAACATGATTGATCAGTTTGATACATCCGATTATCCGAAAGAAAATGTCTACGGTATACCTCAAGTGAACAAGAAAGTACTTGGAAAATTCAAAGATGAAATGAGCGGAAAAGTAATGGAGGAATTTGTCGGACTAAGATCGAAACTTTACGCACACAAAACGTTCGAGAATCAAAAAGAAACAAAGAAAGCGAAAGGGATCAAGAAAAACGTTATTGAACAGGACATTAAATTCAATGATTTCAAAGAATGTCTGTTGACCAAGAAACCGATCTACAAAACGCAAATGATGTTCAGAACAAACAAGCACGATATTTATACCATTAAACAGAACAAGAAAGCGCTCAGTGCCTACGATGATAAAAGGCATATTCTGGAAAATGGTATGGATACTCTTGCTTGGGGACATCATAAAATTGGAATAGGAAAAGAAAATTTCGTAGATCATCTGAAGGAGCTTATGAAAACACAAAACGAGAAAGAAAATGGAATTATAGGTAGGATTAAAGTAAATACTAAATTATAATTTTTATAAGGGATTCTTATAAAAACCTAATATTTTTCCATCTCCTCTTCCATCTCCTTTTCCATCTCTCCTCTTACTACAGATTCTCTTACAAATGTAAATATACTGTGCACACTTTTTAGCATATTTTGATTATCCTCTTCGATGCATTCAAAACAAATATTACCATTTAGTACTCTAACACCACAATTTTTGCAAACGTTAATATTTTTGAAAGGAGTAAAATTTAGAATGTTTTCAGTTAGTTTATTTTTTCCATTGAGAAAGTTACGTTTCACAGTTGGTAAATCCAAAAACTTATGATACTTCCTCACGAAATAATCAGTCAGTTCTCCAGATTTAGATACTGCCTGCCACTCGCTCTTGGAAAGACAATTTCCATCATCGAGTTCTCTTAACGCTTTAAAGTATTCCATTTTATTTATAGTAGAGATCCTTTTAACTTACCCCTCAGAATACTACGAACTGACGGAGTTGCAAAAGACGATGAAATTTCAGATAAGCGCGAATACGAAATCAAGGTAATATTATATCGATAATATTACCATCGTCCACAATTATATTTTTATCTGGGATCATCTTTAAAAAAATCTTTACGTTCAACTCTTGTAGAAATTTCTTATCTCGATTATTACGAATAACGTAATTCTCCAACATATTTTCTTTGATATTTTTCCTTTTATATTTCACGCCTTTTTTCGGAGATACCGGTATTGTTTTCTTAACGGTATTTACGAATTTTTCAACCCCTACATTTTTCAACTGTGTTTTAAAATTTGCAATTTTATCAGCTGAGATTTCTCCGTATACTAGTTGCTCAATAAACCTGTATACTTTCATATCTCTATCTCTATCGATATACGCGAAACATTCAATGAATTCGATATGCTTAAGTGAAAATTGTAAAAATGGATGAGACATGTTTATTTTTATTGGAGAGATCCTTTTAACATACCCCCCAAAAAGTCACTGGTTCTGATGTTTTGTGATAAAAAATGTGTTCTGATGTTTTGTGATAAAAAATGTGTTCTGATGTTTTGTGTTGAAAAATTTTATCAAGGGTCTAACAGAAAAGCATTTTTAACAGGATTTAACAGAAAATCATTTTTAACAGGGTTTAGCACAAAATCAGTTTTAACAGAGATTGAAGTCGGAATCATTTTTATCAGAGATTTAACAGAAAAGCATTTTCAACAGAGATTGAAGTCGGTGGCCCAGGATGAATATTCGGATACTACTCATACATACATATATACATACATACATACATACATACATACATACATAAAAAAATGCGTTAAACTTCAGAATATGATTCAGAATAGCCTGAAACGGATTTCTGCATAAAATTTTTTCGAAAATTCACATTCTACAAATTTTGAGGCGAGAGCAATAGCTTAATTTTCTTCAAAAATTCGCTAAAAGATGGAGGCATGGGATATAATAGCTGGAAGACTGGGTATTACAAGTAAGTAAAAAAACCTTTGTATTGCGTTTGTGTTTTCATTTCTTCTGTTCCACGATCTTCATGAGAGCGCAACTCCCGACATAGACGGTGGTATTCCCCAAGCTCTTCCCTCCTTTCATTGATTGGGTGCACCCAATACCGTCTATTCCTGCGATCTAATAGCGCTAGAAGAAGTAGAGCTTCTTCCTCATCAGAGTCATTGTCAGAAATCATTATAGATTAAAGACAAATTAGATAAATAGATTAGAATAGACGCTGGGAACCGCGAACCCCTTGAGTAGCACAGACAAGACTGGGTCTCGCGCCCTGATAACGCCCAATAATAACGCGGTGTGTGTGACGTTGCTATATCGCCGAACGTCGGGGGGAACGCGCGTTCCTATAACGTCGCGTTATAACGCGTCCTGTGTGACCGGGCCTTAACTCGCGGTTATTATCTCGATCCTGTGTTACTGGTCTCGGGAGTTAACTCTCGTTGGCGGAACTGGCCCTTTGAGACCGAATTCGAGTCTCTACGACGCACAGTGGTCCAGAAATTGATTCTGTCGGATTAAAATTGTTTTATTGGCTGTTCTTATAGGAAATTTCGCGCTGATTCCGAATACACCATATGTTCCTTCCTATACCTAAACCGCTCCTTAACGTAATTATCTTCAAAAAACCATTAATAAAACACGTTTTTTAACATATTTTTTGTTCTAGCGGCTATAAATAACGTTCAAAACAATTAGTGTAGGTACTAGAAAAAAGTTTTAGTGTATTTTTTAAGATCTTAATGGCCAATAAATTATCTTGTTAAACATTTGGTACCCTCAAAAACCCACAGAGCCGGTAAAACTCTCAAGACATCAATTTATTTTATTCATTTTGTACTATATTAGTTATTCAGTAAGGCTCCCCACTTTTCTACGAAAGTTTACGAAATTAAAAAAAAGTCCAGTCATGCAGCATGACCCCATGAGCGAATTTTTGAAGAAATCTTCGACATTTCAGTCGCTATTGATCGTGTTGAGAAATTTTAGTTTATGATTTTGATAGACAAGCATGGAATCAAATTATTAACACATGCACAGAGTAAACTCATCAGTTGTGATTACATTTTTTTTTTTTTTTTTTTTTTTTTTTTTAAAGCACCTACTACCTACGTTTTAAACAGCATGGTTCTAGGATTGGTTATACAGGGATACTTCCCTGTAATTTTTACAACTAGCGAACGGCATTATTTCGATTTTTGACTGATTTTTCAACTTTGAAATTTTTGAAAACTTGATACATATTCTTATAGGAAATTTTACGCTGATTCCGAATATACCACATGTTAGTATGCTGAAAAAATTATTTCGCACAACAAATCGCAAAAAACAGGCTATTTTGAAATTTTTGACTACATTTTTGAAAATTTCAACCCGAAGATGTAATCCGATCATGCTGGCCAACGAACTTGAACTTTCGTTTTGTGTCCTTAACATTTTAAAATTTGTTTGAACTTTCTAGCACAATTCTACGGACAGTTATCGTCTGGAATGACACATACATACATACATATATACATACATATATACATACATAAAAAAATGCGTTAAACTTCAGAATATGATTCAGAATAGCCTGAAACGGATTTCTGCATAAAAATTTTTCAAAAATTCACATTCTACAAATTTTGAGGCGAGAGCAATAGCTTAATTATTTTCTTCAAAAATTCGCTAACAGCTGTGTAACGTTCAGGAGGGTCCCTCAAATGAAAAACAATTTGAATTTCCAGGTTCTGTTAGGTTCCGGGTGAACAGTGAAGTGTGAAAGTTGAAAAAACGTATATGATGAAGCTTGAAAGCAACATAACACCACTATTTTTCATGGTATTTTAAAAAATTGGAGACCATTCGACGCAGAATTTGATTAGCTACAACTTTTCTTGTTTAAGGAACTCAATTTAATGTCAAGTATGACCTCTAATATGCCAAAAACGACATTTTCCGGTTTTGTAAAATGAACAAATTCAAATTCGGTAGTTGTAAAATTTTAAAATTCAATATCTTCCTTATTTTTGGTGCTTTTTACTTTTTCTAGTGACCAATAGACGCGGAATTTTATCCCCCACAACTTTTTTCTTGTACACTAATTGTTTTGAACGTTATTTATAGCCGCTAGAACAAAAAATATGTTAAAAGACGTGTTTTTAATGGTTTTTTGAAGATTACGTTAAGGAGCGGTTTTAGGTATAGGAACATATGGTATATTCGGATTCAGCGCGAAATTTCATGTAAGAATAGCCAATAAAATAATTTTGATCCGACAGAATCGATTTCTGGACCACTGTGCAACAGAAGCCGTGAAACACCGTTTTGCAACACTGAAACAGTTGAAACATGAAAATTTGCAGGTAATAGCAGGTGGTTTTGGTTTTAAACCTCTACTGGAACATTACTAAAGAGTTCCTTTAAAGCAACTTGTTTAAAATAGGTCAAGTTCACTTTTGGCAGACTTTAAAAGTTTTGTAGGATGTAAAAAAAAAAAAAAAAAAAAATTGTCTCCATTGTATCATTCTTCTAAATACGATCATTTTTTTAATAATATTTTTTGTATAAAATACGTTTGTTGCTTACGTATTTGGGGAGTATCCATCGCAGGTAGCACCAGAAAGTAGTTATTTAAACGAGAGAGCATCTAATACTGAGAGAAAGAGGAATGCGCGTTCTATAATAATAATAATAAAAACCATTTATTATGCTTAAGACCAAAATTGGTCCATAAGCAGCATACAGCTTTACAAAGATTTGGCATACATATTATAGTACGGCACGACAAGGTATTAATATCTAGGTACGTAGAACAGGGTTACTATGGTACATTTTTCATGGTTTTTTATAGGTGTTTGATTGAAGGAATGAAGATTCCCCATTGAAATTCATACAGGTGAAAATAAAAAACATGTGTGAAGTGCTTTCTAAGTTACAGATCCCTATCATTACCCATAAGGCTGCGGTGAACCGTTAAAGTTGTACTACTTTTACCCCATAAAACGGGGTAACTGTGGTACACTAGGTAGCTCTATTCTGTTTCTAGTACCTAAAAGCACGCTCTGTACTAAATTTACCCCGTCCAGATTGTATCCGGGATTTTTAAAAATATAAATTAGAAATTTCGAAAAAATTTTGGCCAATTTTTGTTTAATATAAACACAAGTGAAAACTCGTTATTCAAAACTGACAATAGACTACAAGGCACATAAAGGAACTTTTTATAGATACAAAATAATAATAATTACTTTTTTATAAACTGGAAGTGAATGATATTGCGGTCTGGTTATTGCGGTCACGTGATCGGGGTCACGTGTTCATGGTCACCTGATCGCGGTCACGTTATCGTTCTCTTCGGTGAAATTGGCATAAAGCCGTGATCCCAATTTTCTTTTGTACTTTCTCATGATCGAAAACTGAAACAATAGAGAAAAAAATCCTGCACGACCGAAAATTGACAAAAACCCCAGTTTTTAGGTGTGCCACTGTTACCACTGTTTACCTTCCCACTTTCATATAACCCTACCCTCTGGAACCTGATAACACCTGATCAAATTAATTCACACATGAATATCACTGTTATCCAATGCTAAAACCATCGTTACGCCAGAAATTGAAGTCAAGAAGCCTGGAAAGCCGTGAGAAACACAGTTTGCAGCACACCTCCCAATTGTCAAAATACAGAACTGACAAGCCTTATCAAACAAGAAGAAGAAGTGTGGTTGTTTTGCTGTCATGACTAAAATCGATTAGGCAATAATCAAGTATCAAATGCCACCCTTGGCTGTTTTCCTAAATTCAGTAGGTAATGCGAAAATTTGAAAAATATGAAAAATGACGTCAAGTACCACTGATACTCCGCAAAAGTAAAGTAACCCCGTTCTACAATAAAAATCAGACAAAAAAGGTTAAAATATTTAGAAAAAAAAATTTAGGAATAAATCAAGGAATGATATACCTAAGGATGGTTCAAGCAGTTAAATTAAAATAGATTTAAAAAAAATTAAGTGATAATATGAAAAACAAATAGAATAAAATTTGAAAAATCAATTGTCCACAAAATGCCTCCTTACTGCCGCCACGAATCGACCAATGGTGGGCAATGAGCGGATCGAGTTGGGTAGAGAGTTCCAGACCCACGCCACATCAATAGCAAATGACTTGGATTTGATTATAGTTCGATATCGGGAATCATCAAAGCATTGGATCTGTTGAGGTTGCATGTGTTAATAGGGAATTCAGGTAAGATGGATTCTAACGTGTTCGTTATATCGTTTTAAGAGGGAAGAGTAGCGAGTAAACAAACCTGGGTTGTCTTGTGTAGGTAACTGAGTGTACTTTCACCACAACACCGATCCCCTTCTTTCATTTCCATTTGTACCCTTTTTAGTCTCATAAAATCGATTTTCCGACCACTGTGCGACGCTCTGGAGAAGAGAAGGGAAGCTCATAAGCAGTACTCCCATCTCCCACCCGCCATAATTTATCACTTTCCACTCAACCAGTTTTGCACACTCAAATTTAGCTGCCGCCTACACTAAATGCCAATGTTCCCAATCGTGTTGTCCCCGCGGAGAACGAATTGTAGAGCGAAAAGGATGACGCAAGGTATCAACCATAAGTTTCTTGCGTATAATTTCAGAATTATCCAAGTGTTTATCGAGATTTTTGTTCGTGAAACAACATCTAGAAAGTTATTGATATATGGTATCACTACGAGGAGGATGACGCATTACTTTTTCTTCAGAACTCATTTTCCTGGCTGTGTATACACTGATAGAAATTATTAGAAAAATTGATGATAGTAAGTACACTGTGATTTATACGTAGGTAGGTCTTGAACGATCGTCAAACCGAGCGGGCACAGCTAAGTGGGAAATAATACCTAATGCAGAAATAATAATTGATACAGGTTATGATATCAAGTAGATAGAGATCGCGAACCTGAAGACCTTCCAGAGCGAAATCAAACGCCTAATGATGTAAGGATAAGAAAACATGTTGTTGAGCACGCATTCATTATAGCAACGCTAATGGCATAACAAAAAGATTTTCAAGCCCAACAGAAAAACGACATAATGCGAAATACAGGGGCAACAGCGAACCGGATTCCAAACCCGGCATCTGTAAAACAACAACGCGATTCGGCCTAAAACTGAGGTCAAGGCGGAACACCTAAGACAAAAACTTATGTACCTATTTTTAGTGGCTTATATAAGGCTATGTCCTAATTGGCAGTTTTCGTACGAAAGGATTAGTGCGAATTCGTCGCTAGCAGATCGCCCCTAATTTCAAACTTGGGTAATGCAGGTAGTGGCCTAATTGGTTGGTTTTTCCGCCCGAGGTCGTCGCACGAGTAATCCGTACGAACCCCCTCGGTTTGTTTCGCCAACCCTTCGTGCGAGCCGTGCGAAAAAGGGTTTTTCAAACAGTGCTGAGCAGGTCATCTGTCCACTTCTGGTTTTCTCTCCTGCGTGCGAAGTTTTCGTGCGTCGAAAAATCAAACAAGTTTGTTTTTTGTCGTACGGTATACGCGATGGCCTACGAGGAAAATTTGATTATGGAAGTGCAGTCGCGACCAATTCTTTGGGATAAGCGAAGTGAACATTATAATAACCGTGACAAAGTTCGCGAGGAGTGGGAGAAGATAGCAACAACCTTGGGAAAACCACGAAAGTACATAAATATAATTTTATTGTTAATTTTCGTTATAAATATGATTTAAAATTATATTAATAAAATAGGTAATCATCCATCACCATAACTTACAATATTTTACTAACATTTACATACACTTTTATATTTTAGTTACACGTAATTCGTAGGTACATGATGCAAAATCGAACCATAGAGCCTATAACGGTAAAAACTTAAACGTTGTTAAAAAAATACAAACAAAATTTTCCTCACAGCGATTGCAGCTATTGAAGCTCGGTTATTTTCCCGAGAGGGGATCAAATTTGAAGAGGTGAGGAAATCATCAGTACGTTCTGTTAGAACATCTAAATTGAGACCTTCCTTATCGATTATTAGATTGTGTAATATACAAACAGCCTTCACAACTTTGCAAGCTTTCTTGACAGATGTCTCTATTGGCTTGTGCAGTATTCTGAATTTGGCCGCAGCTATTCCAAATGAACATTACACAGTTGATCTTGAAGCGGACAAATTTCTATTGAACCTAAATTTTTAGGTATGTTGGTTTCTTCAGATGACAAGAGTAGAGATATATTTGTTGAAAATAAGAACTCGGCATTCTCTTCGTAGGACATCGTGGACACGACTGGTTTTGTTCGCGCGAATAGGTCTGGCTACCTGGAGCTCCCACTTTCGGACGTCATTAACAAGTTCAATGAGGACAGGCATTTCGATCGTACGAAAAATTGAGTGCGAGCGTTTTTCGCACGAATTTTTCGTACGAACTTGTTTCGTGCGTCAACCTCCAATTAGGACATAGGCTAAGTGTGTGTAGTTGTGCATGTTAGGGTGTGTGTCCCCTTCCTCTCCGTAGGATTGAGATTGAGCACTTTAAATTAATGGGGTTGTCAGGGTGAGACGGATATAAGCAGAAAAAATTCTTCTCCGAGTTTCTTTATTGCAAGCTTTCAACATCAAAATGTCATCTTCAGGCCCCTTCGTTTCTGTCTAGGATCCTCTATCGCTCATCCGCCTCTGTTCCACGGTCAGATGCATCAGTCTCCGGGGGGGATCTTTAATTTCTTTAATTTCCATAGGAATTGCTGCCAGTCCCGAGATTAACTTCTTGGGTTGTCTTGTGTGATGTTGAAGCTTGAGTCGAAATATGAAGGATTTTCTGCTGCGGTTATAGCTCTGACTTGTCAGAGATGATGAAGTTTAATTTTGTGTTGTGCGGATTCATGAAATTTACTAATTTATGGAGAAGAGATGTAAAACTTCATCATCTCTGACAAGTCAGAGCTATAACCGCAGCAGAAAATCCTTCATATTTCGACTCAAGCTTCAACATCACACAAGACAACCCAAGAAGTTATTCTAGGGACTGGCAGCAATTCCTATGGAAATTAAAGAAATCAAAGATCCCCCCCGGAGACTTATGCACCTGACCGTGGAACAGAGGCGGATGAGCGATAGAGGATACTAGACAGAAACGAAGGGGCCTGAAGATGACATTTTGATGTTGAAAGCTTGCAATAAAGAAACTCAGATAAGAATTTTTTCTGCTTATATCCGTCTCACCCTGACAACCCAATTGGCCATAAAAGCCTGACGGATGGATCATGAATCAATCAATCACTTTAAATTAGTAAATTTCCGAAAAATGCGTTTAAAAAACTCACTAAAAAACGCGGCAGGCCGGTCGTACTTCCTCTCTTATGAGAGAAGAGCTATGAGCATTGAAAATGTCTCAGTAATTTCAATGTTTTTTATTGTTTTAAATAATATAACAATTAGAAAACAAACTCCAGCCTAAGAGAAACTTCTAACCATCCCGAAAGAAACGCTTGCATACGAGTCTGCAACACATTGGGACATTTTATGTCTTTAGTTGAAGACAAGTATGTGTTGCAGACTCGTATGCAAGCTCTAAAAGCCACTCAGCTGATCCGGACCCTGGGCATCGTCACGTAAATGTGCTAAAGAGACTGCACACGAAATTACAGCTTCCTAGAGTGTAAAACATAGAAATTAGATTTAAGAGCCACTCATCTGATCCGGACCCAGGGTATCGTTAAGTAAATGTCTTAAAGAGGCTACATACGAAATTACAGCTTCCTAGAGTGTAGAGCATAGAAATTAGGTACCTATTAAAATGATTTAACCACCGCTTCACAAATCAAACCGTTCTCGCAATATTTGGATCACCTGCTATGAATCAAATCATTGAAACACCAGCTCAATGAAATCATCAGAAATTAACAAGCGGTGGCAATCATGTTCACAATATCAATTATTGAGAATGATCACCTGAGTGTACACAATTATTCAAATAACCTTGCTCATAACTCAGCTTGTTGGCCACGCACTTCGCATTAGTTAACATAATATGGTTGGATAAATCGAGAGCTTTCGAACGAATGGTCAACGAGTTTTGTGGAATGAAAAACGACGAAGTACCATTTACCTAGCAACGACTCGGTTGTAAGTGGAAATCATCAAAATATTTTGGTGAGCAATTTTCCGTGACTTTTTTTAGTTTATGTGCCATAGCAAAGACATAAAATGTCAATAACATTTAGAAAACAAAATAATTATTGACACACAATTACTGAATGTGCTGTAAGCCAGTCTCGACGATGCCCAATTCTTCCACGAATATGAATTCACGTCGTCATGGTAATAACATTGCTAGTATACACAGTCATAACAACACCTAACTTGTTAATAGGTTGCATGACATTTTTTGACATTTTCATGTATTTGCCCTGGCACATTGCACAAAAAACTGTCACGTAACGTAACGTAAATATTTTGACGATTTCCGCTTACAACCGAGTCGTTGCTAGGGAAATGGTACTTCGTCGTTTTTCATCCCAAAAAATTCGTTGACCATTCGTTCGAAAGCTCTCGATTTATCCAACCATATTATGTTAACTACTGCGAAGTGCGTGGCCAGCAAGCTGAGTTATGAGCATGGTTATTTGAATAATTGTGTACACTCAGGTGATCATTCTCAATAATTGATCGATAATTGCTCGCAAAGTGTGGCATATAGGGAATGTTGCTCGCTTCGCTCGCAAAGTGTGGTATGTAGGGAATGTTGCTCGCTTCGCTCGCAAAGTGTGGCTGAATACATGGAATGTATTACAATTGAAACATGTAGGGGATGCTGCTCGCTTCGCTCGCAAACGGTAGACTCTAAGGGTAGGTTTAACTTCTGTGGGGGATGCTGCTCGCTTCGCTCGCTTGAGGAAGTTATAATGCCCACCCAACTTGGCAGACGTTAATTAAAACAAAAATTAAAAATTTTGTCTAAAAAAAAAAAAAAAAAAAATTTAGGGGTATGAAAAATAGATGTTGGCCAATTCTCATAGATACCGGATAAGCACAAAAAATTTCATCAAAATCGATCAAAAATAAAATTTAAAAAATTTAGGGGTGGACTACCCCTAACATTTAGGGGGATGAAAAATAGATGTTGGCCGATTCTCATAGATACCGGATAAGCACAAAAAATTTCATCTAAATCGGTCAAAAATAAAATTAAAAAAATTTAGGGGTGGACTACCCCTAACATTTAGGGGGATGAAAAATAGATGTTGGCCGATTCTCATAGATACCGGATAAGCACAAAAACTTTCATCAAAATCGGTCAAAAATAAAATTAAAAAAATTTAGGGGTGGACTACCCCTAACATTTAGGGGGATGAAAAATAGATGTTGGCCGATTCTCATAGATACCGGATAAGCACAAAAAATTTCATCAAAATCGGTCAAGCCGTTTCGGAGGAGTATGGCAACAAAAACTGTGACACGATAATTTTATATATTAGATAATCGTTGTGATTCCACTCTTCATGCTCCCGTTTTGATTTTGGCAATGGACGTTAGTCTTGTGAATTTTGCTGCGACCTGAACAAGAGCACAAATTTAAAACTTTAAAAGCCGGGAAGATGGAATGCTATATAATATTTCTTTTTTTAACGAGTTCCGCGTTGAAGGTTGTCGATAATTCAGTTCCTATGTAGAACCAACATTATTTTACCAATATTTATTTTGTTCCAATTTTACCATTCTGATGTGGAAATTGTTTGTCAACCTTTAGTGAATCCTTTTCTTGTCACCTAACCCAGGAAGAGTTTTGAAATTCATAAAACGTTATTCTGATGTTCGGATGAGACTGTCCATTTCCCCCATGTTTTAATATGGCGATATTACCATAACCCCATGGCGGTATTTCCCTAGCTAGCTGGGGGAAAACCGCCATTTACAAGGGTTTCGTAAATTTTTGGTTACTTATAAAGTTGCAACACGACCAGCAAAAACTTGTAATGCACCACTGGAGATGTTTTTTTATAATTTGCTTCAAAATCTGAAGCTCCTAAGTGCAAACCCGGGTTGTGATAGACAAATCTGCTTAAGGTGGCGATATTACCCCATTTCCCCCTATATTTCCAAATTTCCTGCTTGAAATCTACACACCAATATCCCCCCCCATAACGTCACTCCACTATTGTCAATTATCACTGTACACTCTATACCACTTGTTAGGTTTATTGTGATTATTTAAATAAGTAGACTCCCAATTTGGTACGAACTAAATCACTCACGACCCATAAAATAAATTGTGGAAATCCATTTCAAAACGGAAGTTAGTGAAAAACGTTGTCTATTTCCACGAAAAATAAAGAGTTACAATGTTGAATCGATTTCGATTAGTTAATAACATAATAGCTATTGTTTGTTACTGATGATGGTTACTGGGGGTTGACATTACACTTGAACCGCTTAGGATTTAAAAAAAAGTTGTCCAAATGGTCTTTTGAAAAAAAAAAAAAAAAAACACCCCTTTAAACTGTTCAGTACTATTACTCATTTATTAGAAGAACGTATGAGACGCCGTATTCTGGACTAATGTAAGGTTCTTTAAATAATAAACATCATAGTGTAGACTGAACAATAAGTATCAAGAAGCTGTTGTTTTCTTGACCCTTGAATACAGTTTGCAGGAGAAGGAGCAGAGGCTGCAGAAGGAGCAGGTGGCATTTTCGATTTATCACAACACAACTGACTGGAAGTCTCCTTGTGGTACATTTTTTAAACTGTATTCTGAACAGTGATTCTGTGTGTACTGAACAGTTTGAGTGGGTTTTTTTTTTTTTCAAACGACGATTTGGAAAACTTTTTTTAAATCGTGAGCGGTTCAAGTGTAATATCATCCAATGTGATTGTTGATTATGGACGCTGGGGTCTGATGATAGATAGGTTAATGCTGATTTCAAAAGTGTGGTGAACATCACAAAAATGGAAGATAAAAATAGTAAGAAAGTTTTGGTAATGTCTGAAAGAAATCAGCGATTTTCTGTATTTCGCAAAAAGTGGAATAACTCAGAAACGAAGCCCCAAAAAGAAAATTTCAATGAGGCATTTTCTGTTCCAACTTTAACCTAAAATCGAAAAAAGCAATAAAAAAAAGGGGGGTCAAGAGGAAACCGTAAGTTCCAATCAATGATTTGAGACATGGAAAAATAAAAATCGGACTTCCGCAAAAAGTGGAATAACTCAGAAACGAAGCCCCAAAAAGAAAATTTCAAGGAGGCATTTTCTGTTCCAAATTCAACCTAAAATCGAAAAAAGCAATAAAAAAGGGGGGTCAAGAGGAAACCGTCAGTTTCAATCAATGATTTGAGACCCTAAAACATTGAAAAATAAAAATCGGACTTCCGCATCGTGAAGCTGAGTTGAAATACTATAAAAAAGGGCAGTTCAATTTTTCGATAGCTCACACCGTAAGGCTGTAATTTCCAACTCCGTCTGTCTGTCTGTTTGTCGTGTCTATGCACGGCCAAACGGCTGAGTGGGCCGGATCTACGAGTGGGGGGATCTTTTTGGGATTTTCCGATAGGGTGTATAAGCGAATTTAAAACTTTCTAATCCCACCCGAACCATGGGCCGTAGGGCGGGAGGGGGGTCGAAGTAATAATTAATGTGCGCTTTTTGGACTTCCCCGCTTCCCCAACCCCTCTAAACGGCCGTCGAAAATTCCGGAAAAATACCGGTTTCGTAGGTTTTGAAACGAGAAAGACGACGGCATGATCGGATTGCGAAAAAAGTATCGGGAAATGCGTCAAAAAAATGCGAAAGTACGGACCGTGTTTTCTCGAAAAGTTCGACAAAAACTACGTTTTTTCCGATTAAAATATACCCCATAAAGGTACGTTTTTCGGAACGGTTTTCGCGGGCGAAATACAGCTTTGGGTCCGCCGAATCTGAATCCGAAATCGGATATCGAAAAAAGTGACGTTAAGTTGGTCAAATCGCGAGCGGAAGCGAGGAGAAGCGTTTAACATCAGAAATTAATTTTGCCGTGTTCGCGAGAAGGCTCTGGGAAGACGTGTTTGGGGTTCGATGACAATGTGGCGAGCAGGTACACCTAGGTGCCCTACTCATATACAGGTATACCTTGCGAGGGAAGGGACTCGAAGTTCGCTCTTGGCCTCTTGCGAGCTATTCATAACGGTCGCTAATGATGCCCTAACACCCTTTGGGGTTCCAAATCCCAAGCGGTGCAAATTCGTAGGTAGTTTTTAACTATTCACATGTCGGAATATGCAGCACCATTCAATAACATCCCCAAATAAACTTTTTTGTGGTTCCACGTAGTTTTATATGATTTATTTTGTTTGTAAGAATTTCCAACAGAAAAAAACGTCTGCCAAGTTGGGTGGGCAGTATAACTTCCTCGAGCGAGCAAAGCGAGCAACATCCCCTACAGAAGTTAAACCTACCCTTAGAGATCTACCGTTTGCGAGCGATGCCAGGAACATCCCCTACATGCCATACTTTGCGAGCGAAGCGAGCAACATTTCCCACATGCCACACTTTGCGAGCGAAGCGAGCAACATTCCCTACATGCCACACTTTGCGAGCGAAGCGAGCAACATTCCCTACATGCCACACTTTGCGAGCGAAGCGAGCAATCTAATGGGGGGCCCGGGGGGCTTGCCCCCCGGCTGGACGTGGAGGCGAGCGAAGCGAGCCGGAGCGGCTAGTTATAAATATGGTTTAGTTCTCCGAAAGTCTTTCAAAGGTCTTCAAAGCCAACGTTTCGATGTATTTATACATCAACATCAGGGCTCGGAGAATTTATGCAGGTGTTTACAAAGTCATTTCGTAGTTTGTAACGCATTGATGTCATGCACATACATTGACTAGTGAAAACATGTGACAATTTAAATTAGTTAAAAAACCCTACTTCTCAACTGTACATTACTTTAAAAAGTAGGGTTTTTCAACTAATTTTTAAATTGTCATATGTTTTCACTAGTCAATGTATGTGCTTGACATGAATGAGTTACAAACTACGAAATGACTTTGTATAAACCTGCATAAATTCTCCGCTGATGATGTATAAATCCATCGAAACGTTGGATTGAAAACCTGAATTTTATTATTGCCTGACCGACTCTCAATATCCCAAAACTATGCTATTTATATTATATATTTAAATAAATGTGCAACTAGATTATTCCTGGAACTATACTGAGTCCTCCATCCCCACTTGTGCTGCGAGGAGAATGGTGGTTGTAGTATTATCGAGATGTTCGTCGGAGCTTGTCTCAATAAATTGGCCCAGATATTTTCATAATTAAATTAAGACAACTTCATTCGTCAATGGTTATTCATTAATATTGACAGAATCAGGACAGTAGGCTGAGTGTTCAAAGCATGTAGATGACGGTGTGGGCGGCTCGAGACCGCGATTTCTTACAACGGCAATACCGTTGAATTTTTTTCCCCCCTAAATAAAAAAACTTGATTGAAATGTTAACAGCATGTTTTCCGAGGACCAAACAAGATTTAGGTTGTGGCTGTCCTCCTTTTTAGAAGGATCATTTTTGAGTTATGTAACACGTGATTACGCTAAAATCTTTAGCGGTAAGGCAATTAATAGGCCTTTTCGATCAAACAGCCACTCGAAGGCAACCCACCTAACTCGTCAAAAGCTTCGACACAATGCACATAAATCACTCAAGTTATAGTAAGGTGGCCCCAATTTGATGGCGGCGTACCTTGAAAATGTAAATGATAAAAGGAAATTGGCTATCTTACTTCCGTTAATTGGCAAGCATGGAAAGATTATATATACAGGGTGTCACAAATGTAAACCCCCTCCCCCCCCCCCCCCCCCCCCCCCCACACACACACACACTCACAAAAAACTTTATTCCTCAATTTTTAGTTTATTATTTCCAATAATAAGCCTATGTGATCGTATAGCAAAAAATTGTTATAACCCCCCCTCAAACTTTGTCACTTTACGTTTCAAGGTGCGTAGAACCCAAATTTGAAATGTCCGTCCGCCGTCCGCCGTCCGGGCCATAAAAGGCCTAAGAATTTACTTTAAAAAACCCGTTCTTTCGCACATAGACTCCATTTGGGGTCTAGTTGGTCCTAACGTTTAACCATCGCATTACTCGCATAGATAGATGCTATGGGCCAAAAACGGGCGAAAAAGTGTCTTTTTCGAGATTTTGCGTGTTAGGTTTACACATGCGCCCACGCCTGGCACGCTTGGGGGGGTCACGGTGGGTGGTGAGGGGGGTGAGCGGGGGGTGGAGTGAGAGGAGGCACTCAAGTAATTTCGGACGCAGAATCGACTGGGAAAGGTCACAGATGCTTTTGGAATCCAGTGTACCTACGGTTTTAGTTTGATTCCTATAGAAATTAGCTCCGTAGATTGAATGCGACCACTCGGGTGGGTGTACGATCATCCATTTGCTCCCCATCGGGAGCGCTGCCTGTAACGCGACAACAGAGGTGGAGACTAGAAAGGAGACTGGCGAAAGCCCCAGAGCATGCTGGTTACTATAGCTTGATATCTGATTCAGAAATAATAAACCATTATGTAATAATTTGCAGCGTTTTAGATATCGAAGTGAAACTTCGAGAGCGTCTTTGGGATGCCTGATACTAAGTTTTAAGCGAATACAAATGAGGAAAAAACTCCGAAAGTTTTTGGAATCCCCTCGGGGTAGTTTTTTGCAGAGTGGCAGCTCATCTACCTACCGGTTTGTCAAGTCTCGAAACTAGAAACATTCTTTACTGAACATAATGCTGAATTTTCAACCCGTTCTTTCTACAAACCTCTGTAACTTCTGTTCCAAAACCAGACCGAGTTTTTGATTGAACAAAAATATAATCACGAAAATCCGATTAGAATAAGGTGTACTGGCACGGGAAGATGGGAACAAGGCAGTGGGTATATATATATATATATATATATATATATATATATATATATATATTACGGGTTGACCCTTATTTCACGGATAGCCATGGCGGATTTTTTTTTTCTTTGTGATTTATTTAGTTAAATGTTCTGTTGAGATTCATTTAGTTGTCTTTTACTTGCGATTTTTCCATGACTTTTGGGATGAGATTTTGTGATGAAAAAAGAAATTCGGAATTTAGTGATAAAGTTGTAATAATTTACGTATCTACCTATGTAAAAACTAATAAAAGAAAGAGGACAAACGACCTCAGTATTTTCTACCTCGATTTGAAGAGCTATTTTTGCCGAATAAAGAATTTTTTCAATTATTTGAGTTTAAGGTGCTATTTAAAAAAATTTTTTTTTGCATTTCCTTTTTTAAAAGCCCAACTGGTGACTCTTTCTTATATGCCACAAATAGACTTCAGAGACTGAAAAAACATGAGTGACCCTAATATCACGGCTATCCGTGAAATAAGGGTCTACCCGTAATATATATATATATATATATATATATATATATATATATATATACGCCCCCATGTTGGTGAATAAGGGCAGGTCGATACGTATATCCATTCTATGGCCCAAGACCCATAAAATGGCGAAAAAAAACTGTTTTTGGAGATGCACCGCTTTGACTTTGGGGTTTGAATTTTTGGTTTTCTGGTGCTTCAAAGTATCGTTTTTCACCATGGGTATTCATCGGCATCGCAGCCGAACTTTTGTCTAGTTCCTGACCGCTGTGTTGGGGAACCTTGACGGCCTGTTTCAGAGTGCCTCCACTCTAAAGAGTAGGAATTTGAGGAAGCTTGTCAGGTAGTTGTGGTTCGTATTATTAGTTGGCTGTGTGAGTGTGTGTATTTTCGAATACAATTCGCAACAGTGTGTTTTATTAAACAACTAGTAGAGGCTCCCTATAAAATTTCAAATTCTCAGAGTGAATAGGGGATAATTTAGCTGAATCAGCTGATCTGGTTGGAACTCGGCATTGCATTCGACTCTTAATGCCCTAGAAAGGCTCCCTGTCGAATTCCACATTTCTAGTGTGAAAAGGAGAGAACTGAGCTCACTCAGCCGATCAGGAAAGAGACAGACCATCAATTAATTCTTTTCTCGATGTTCCAGAGTGGCTCCCAATCAAATTTCAAATTCCTAGGGTGAATATGAGAGAAATTAAAGTCAGCTGATCTCGTCATTGCATTCGTCTCTTAATAACCTAGAGAGGCCTAGGATGAATAGGCGAGAATTTAGTTACGACTGCTGATCTCGGCATTGCATTCACCTCTTAATGTCCTAAAGAGGCTCTCTGTCAAATTTCACATTCCTAGGGTGAATATGAGAGACTTTAGCTTACTCAGCTGATCAGCAAAGATCCTATCGTTTTGTTCGTTTCTCGATGTCCCAGAGAGGCTCCCTATCAAATTTCGCACTCCTAGGGTGCAAAGGAGAGCTTTTAGCTGAGTCAGCTGATCTGGTTGGAACTCGGAACTGCATTCGCCTCTTATGTCCTAGAGAGGCTCCATATCAAATTCCTAGGGTGAATAGGAGAGAATTTAGCTGAGTCAGCTGATCTGGTTTGAACTCGACTTTGCATTCGACTCTTAATGTCCTAGAGAGGCTTCCTGTAAAATTTAACATTCCAAGGGTGAAAAAGAGAGAATTTAGCTTACTCAGCTGATCAGGAAAGATCCCAAAATTCTATTCGTTTGTCGATGTCCCAGAGAGGCTCCCTATCAAATTTCACATTCCTAGGGTGAATAGGAGATAATTTAGCTGAGTCAGCTGATCTGGTTGGAACTCGGCTTTGCACTCGACTCTTAATGTCCTGGAAAGGCTCCCTGTCAAATTCCACATTCCTAGAGTGAAAAGGAGAGAATTTAGCTAACTCAGCTGATCAGGAAAGCGCCCGTCATTTTGTTCGTTTCTCCAATTTTCCAGAGAAGCTCCCAATCAAATTTCGCATTCCTAGGGTGAATAGGAGAAAATTTAGTTAAGACTGCTGACCTCGGCACTGCATTCGCCTCTTAATGTCCTAGAGAGGCTTCTTGTCAAATATCACATTCCTAGCATGAAAAGGAGAGAAGTTAGCTCACTCAGCTGATAAAGCATGAGCCCATCATTTTATTCGTTTCTCGATGTCCCAGAGGGGCTCTCTATTAAATTTCAAATTCCTAGGGTGAATAGGTGAGAATTTATTGATGAACATTTGAAATCAATCTTACTGATCGGAACTACTAAGTTTTACCCAAAATGGACTGATATTTTAAGTGGCACACAAATGCAATCTTCTCATTCTTATCATCAAACATACAATTTTTAACACAGAATGTGTTTTAGCCATGGACTAACTAGCCGAAAATGGAACGCGGGATGGGAACGAAATGTGTGACGGATGATTTTCACGTACAACCGAGCCGTTGGTAGGAAAATGGAATTTCCGCCATTTTAATCGCACAGAAATCGTTCACCATTCGTTGGAAAGCTCTTGATTTATCACGAATTTATTTCGTATTTTTTTTTTTTCGTAGTTTCATACTATAACTATATAAATTGATGTTATAAATGAATAGTAAACAATGACGCTTCTTTGGTTGTCACTTGGTTGCGCGACAACGCAATTTTCGTAGTTTCATACTATAACTATATAAATTTATGTTATAAATGAATAGTAAACAATGACGCTTGTTTGGTTGTCACTTGGTTGCGCGACAACGCAAACACATTCTGTGTTTCAATAATTTCGTCCGAAGTATGTAAATAGAGGTAACCGGGGGTCCAGGGGGCTTGCCCCCTGGCGAGGCGCGGAGCGCCGAGTTTTTTGTAACGTCCGTAACGAAATTAAAGATGATTTTCACGTACAACCGAGTAGTTGAGTAGTTGCTATAGATTGTGTCACAATTTCAGTGTTTTTCACGTACAACCCAGCCGTTGTTAGGGGAATGAAACTTCCGCAGTTTTCATCGCACAAAAATCGTTCGCCACTCGTTGGAAAGCGCTTGATTTATGTGATAAATGTTCACATTTCAAGCTACCAATTTCCCTCTCCTTACGTACCTGGCTACATTCCAAAACTAAGTTGATTCATTCTAAGAATTGCATAGCAAATTATCCTCGTTTTCTACGCAGTAGAAAAGAGAAAAGATCCGGCGAGGCGCGAAGCGCCGAGTATAGATTAGGTTGGTCCAGGGGGGCGAAGCCTCCTGGCGAGGCGCGAAGCGCCGAGTTTTTATTTTTAAGCTTTACACTTGTATACCTACTCATTTACTGTGAAGTTTTTCTTTTTTCATCAATACAACTTAATAATCATATAAATTTGTAGTACTTACATTACAATTATTTGGTCTTTTATTATCATGCGTTTTCATAATGCTTACTTGAAAACTTCTTTTAGAGAAAAAATGTAATTTTATGACATGCAGTAATATTAATTCAGTTTTCCGAGCTATTCTAATTGTTAGGAGTTTACCTTAATGTTATATTAAAAACGCTGCAAATTATTTCACAAAGGTTTATTATTTTTTCAATTGAGTATGATCGTAGTTTTAGGTGGCTAGCGTACGTCGTAAGGCCCGTCCAGACTCCTCGGCGTGTCCTACTGCGAGTTGCCACAACCTATACTTCTATAATTATATACGCATGTTTATATTTCTCGATTTGAGCTCCTATCTATTCAAATAGTTATTGCCTTAATAATATCATTATCAATAATATTATTATTATTATAATATCAAAAAGTCGAGAGGATATGTTATTAAATATGCGTAGGAAAAGCTTTGGTATTAACACACATATATGACCTTGAAAAAAACATATTCATGCCTCGAAGGAACGCCGGCACCGTACCCACCACAAGGTGCCGCGGCGCCTCCTCTCACTCCACCCCCCCGCTCTCCCCTCTCCACCCACCGTGACCCCCTGCCAAGCGTGCCCGCTTCGAAAAAGACACTTTTTCGCCCGTTTTTGGCCCATAGCATCTATGCGAGTAAAGCGATCGGGATGATTAAACGTTAGGACCAACTAGACCCCAAAATGAGTCTATGTGCGAAAGAACGGGTTTTTTAAGTCAATTCTTAGGCCTTTTATGGCCCGGACGGCGAACGGCGGACGGACATTTCAAATTTGGATTCTACGCACCTTGAAACGTAAAGTGACAAAGTTTGAGGGGGGGTTATAAAAATTTTTTGCTACACGATCACATAAGCTTATTATTGGAAATATTAAACCAAAATGTAGGCCAAAGTAAAAATCATTAATAATTGTATTTTGTTCACATTATTTTTAACTATCTTAAAAGAACATGATTTGAGTTATCCAACAACAAAGATATATAAGGGAATGTAGCTACTTAGAAAACTAAGCCCAGAATGTCTCTTTAACCACCACTGAGCACTCTTAATTAAAACAACTTCGTGAATGTAATGTATGGGGGGGGGGGGGGGGGTCGGGAAATATTAGTAAATTGTTGGCCTTTGTCTCAAATATTTTATAATGTGGCCCTTCAGAAAAAAAAGGTTGGAGACACCTGCATTCGATTAAAATCACCTTATTATTTTTAGCATAAGGTGAAGCATCAATGAAACAATTAGGCCTCAAAACGATTTTTTATCTCTCTCTATCCATCTTATTTATTTGTGTCCGCTATTAGATAAGAACCGCAATATGCATTCCTATAGATTTTCGTGGTATCGTACTTTTTTCCCACCAAAATCCCCAGGATCAAAACACCGGGACTCTCCGAAAATGGTAGCTACTGAGGAATATTGATTTCCTCTAAATTCAAGTCCCTAATTTCAAGCCGTTTCATATAATCTTCTCTAGAAAGAAAGTTTTCTTAATTGAATCGATGATTTTTGAAACAACCTATACGCCACTTTTTGGCAATGTTGCTTTTTCACGGATTTCTATTGTACATGCCAAGACTCACCTTTTGAGAAATGAATCAACCGCCGTAACGTGTTAGAAGTGGGTTACAATGAGCTTTGAAAATCCCGATGAGTTTTGAAACAACCTTCGTGCTGGATATTGGTTGTTTCTACACTCTCCAATGAGGAATGCCAACCAAAACTTCTGTTTTTTAGTGACAACTGCTTTGGCCAGAATAAGAATCATGTGCTTATTCGTTTTTGTATGGCTTTAAACGAACTTGGACGTTTTGAGAGTGTGGAGCAGTTATTTCCCATTCGTGGTCATTCCTTCCTCCCTTGTGACAGAGTTTTTGGAACCATCAAAAGAGAAAGACTCAACAAAATAAATAGGTTATACAACTTTCGCGGCCTTGTCACAGCAATATTGAAATCTTCTCGGAAGAAAAACAACTTCATAGTTCACGTCATTCAAGGTTTGGAAATCTTGAATTTTAAAGATTGGTGGACTCAGTTTTATTTTTAAAAAACCAGCGTTTCGATAGAAACAGCTTCCCGAAGAAACGCCACAGAAAAAACCAAATTTGCCATATCAAAATACAGCCACTTTAATGGCCTCTTATGTCAAACATTCAGACTCAGGAAAATACTGAATGACACTCCTCTCGTTTTTCCTACCGCCCCAGCCTACCCTGGAGGGAAAGTACCAGTAAAACCGAAAGAAGATGGAAGACCTCAAGAAATGCGTTAAATACGTCCCTGGTTTCGAGAACAACCCTTTCTGGAAAGATATTCTGCAGTGGCCAACGTGTAACCAGGACGTAGATGAGGATCTTTGAATATCATGTGCAATGAGCATGTGACTTCTCTTGCTGATCCGATTCGTTTTCTTCATTTCTGTTTTTTTTTAAATTTTTTTATTTGTATAAGAGAAGTGTTAAAGCTCCATGCATTTTCAAGCTTCATGCACTTTCACTGAGTTTGTAAAAAAAAGATTTAAAATTTAAAAAAGTTTTACTCTAGACATTTCATAATTTTTTTGTAAAAGGTGATACACCTAATGGTGTATTAAACTGTTTCTTTCCTCTGCAAGAATTATTATTGACAGTTTTGGTTCAATAAAGTTTACCTTAACAGTAAAATGTTTCTATTTCTTCATTTTCTCTTCAGTAATTCAATTATTGCTTCTAAAAAATCGTTGATTTTTGAAACAACCAAAATCCAATAATTTTAAAAATTCAAAACTCATGAAAAAATTGCGCAAATGAGTTAGTCTATTTTTGTGCTTATTATTAGGGTAGTGCAGCTCTGATTAAACAATGTAAAACTTCCAAAACATTTAGAACAACAACAAACAAAAATAGTTTTTTTGCTCTCCTGTAAAATTTGGTAATGGTGTGTAGGTTGTTTCAAAACGCTGCAAATTATTTCACAAAGGTTTATTATTTTTTCAATTGAGTATGATCGTAGTTTTAGTTGGCTAGCGTACGTCATAAGGCCCGTCCAGACTCCTCGGCGTGTCCTACTTCGAGTTGCCACAACCTATACTTCTATAGTTATATACGCATGTTTATATTTCTCGATTTGAGCTCCTATCTATTCAAATAGTTATTGCCTTAATAATATCATTATCTAAGTACGTACGAAAAGTCGAGAGGATATGTTATTAAATATGCGTAGGAAAAGCTTTGGTATTAACACACAAATATGACCTTGAAAAAAACATATTCATGCCTCGAACGAACGCCGGCGCCGTATCCACCACAAGCCGCGGCGCCGGCGCCTCCTCTCACTCCACCCCCCGCTCACCCCCCCCCCCCCCCACCCACTCCACCCATCGTGACCCCCTGCCAGGCGTGCTCGCGTCGAAAAAGACACGTTTTTGCCCGTTTTTGGCCCATAGCATCTATGCGAGTAAAGCGATCGGGATGGTTAAACGTTAGGACCAACTAGACCCCAAATGGAGTCTATGTGAGAAAGAACGGGTTTTTTAAGTCAATTCTTAGACCTTTTATGGCCCGGACGGCGGACGGCGAACGGCGAACGGCGGACGGACATTTCAAATTTGGATTCTACGTACCTTGAAACGTAAAGTGACAAAGTTTGAGGGGGGGTTATAAAAATTTTTTGCTACACGATCACATAGGCTTATTATTGGAAATAATAAACCAAAATCATCGATTCAATTGGTTCATGGCACAAAAAGCTCGTTACGATCGTAGAGTATAAATAAAATACAACGTGAAATGTGTGGCATGAAATAGCATCGTCAAGATTTTCACCGATTACCTTACCTGATGGGAAACTACAGGAAGAAAATTCCACAGCACTACCTGATACATTATATTTATTGAATGGAAAATACAACTAATAAATTCATTTCATAGACCAACGTATGTACAACAGCCAGCAATTCCAGTGTCTCTTTCCTAGACTAGAGTATATAAAAATAAAACTAAACAATGTAATAAAACCGCTGAGCACCGTTTTCTTAATGAGAGCCCGCAGTTGATAATTCAATATAGTTAATGATATACAGTCAATAATTGAGGAGCTGACATGGAAATGCACTAAAGTCCAAAAAACACATTTCATAGGAACTCCCTCTGAACTCTTATCAGATTTGTTGGACATAATCTCTTCTCCATGTAAAGATCACACAATTATTCACGGTGCGATCTAGCAAGGACGGGAGGCTTTTCCCACGCCGTTGGCGTGACTGTTCACTTGCACTTCGACGAAAAAAAATTTTCTTTCGATTTTTGGACTTAACTGTTTTTTTATGTCAGCTCCTCAAATGATGATATACAGACCAAAAGTACAAAAACGAGGAGGGTTATGGTTGAGAAGCGTCCAACTCTGTCTTGGTCTTTAGTTCCAAGAGGATTGGGGAGAGCTCATGTGAGACTGCCATTATGTGACCGGTATTGCAATCCGTGGATCCCACAAAAGTCAGACTGAGGCCCTCCAGGTCCATTTGCACAACTTGGTAAGAGCCGTACATGCATATGGAGGTGACTGACTCGCCCATCCCAAGCTTGGTGCCTTGCAATGAAGCTAAACCTGAAACAAAAAACATAAATAAATATTTGTGATGAGTACATAGACAGGTACTTGTCTTTTACTTTTGGTTTATTATTTTTAATAATGTTCCTTTGTAATCGACCAGGAATTTAAAAAAAATTTTAACCCCCTCAAAATTTGTTGGTTTACGTTTCAAAATTTGTGGATTCCAATAATCAAATAAAAACTAAATAATCGAATAAAAAATCCGTCCATTGCACACTGTTCAAAGCTTTTCTCCAGAACTGCTGGGCCAAAATTTATGAAATTTGGTTAAAAAATCATAGAAATGTCAGTAACATCTGCAACAATTATTCAATCCTAAAGGGTAGCAAGAAACAGCTGACTCATTGACATGAACCCCCCAATGACCAGCGGCTCACACACACACACACATTCAGACAGACACGAAGCCTAAGTTGTTCAAAATGGTCTAAAACGAAAATGCGAGTGGATATTTTAGAGAAAAAAAATGTTTCATTTCCCGTAAGTGAAAACAATGCTTCCACTACAACTAGAGGTAAACTCGGAAGCAACATTCAGCTATGAAGACTTTTTAAAGCTTTTTACCGTACTCTCTTGAACTAGGTATAATACTAACCAAAAGTTGATAAAAAACTCGGCATTAGCGCAGTTTCAGGGATCTTATCATCTGAAACTTTTATAAGTGGTACGCCATCTCGATCAGCAATTACAATACACTCCAGGCCAATAACTTTGTCCAATATGTCTTGCAGAAATTTCTTCATCACTGATTGTGCCAAAACCTAAACCTCTGAAACAATCAAGCACAATTATTGTAGCAAAATAATCCAAGTCCAATTGTAACCAATTGGGGTAAATAATGATTTAAAAAATCATCAATTTTGGTGGCAACAATACCTAATTTCGTTCCCTAAAATCTTCTTATTCCTATTATTTATTACCCCCTTTTTTTTTCTATTTTTTTAGCCACTGAGGCCGCAATGGCCTATTGTAGCTGGAGAAGGAGGCCGTACCTCCTCCCCATCCCAGACACTAGATCGGCCTGATACCGACAGCCCTGCCAAACCAAGCACTATCTGCCTGGTGCCGGCACTCCTGCCCACCATCGCACTACCTGGGACCCGAGTGCTCCACACTCGGTAAGTTACTGGGTCGCAGCCCCAGTCTGGCTTGGCACCATATCACCAATGCCAGCCACAGCTGGGAAGTCAATCCTTCCCCACCACGTTTTGGCAAAAGCGAGGAGAGTCTTAATCTCCCCCGTCTTAAAGTCTGGGGGATCGATGGAGGAACCGCCCCAATTCAAAAAGCGATGTCTTGCCAATATAGGGCAATGGCAAACCGCATGAATCGCCGTCTCGTCTTCAGCCCCACAAAAGCGGCAGAGAGTGGAGTCTGATTTGCCCATTTTATGGAGATGGTATCTAAGTGGGCAGTGCCCAGTTAAGAGCCCCACAACCATACGCAGCTCCCTTCTCCCCAGGCTGAGCAGCTCCTTAGCTCTCCTCCTAGAGAAGGCGGTCTCAGCTTTGATGAGATGGTAAAAGAAGCTAGTGATTACACTTTACTGCAGAACTAAGAAGGGGGGAAATTCTAAAAACTCCTTGATACGGGTTGCAAGAGTAATAAGTAGGGTTGGGATTTCCATGTGTTACATATACTTCCCGGATCAGATATCGTCAATTGGTTTTAACCACTATAAATTTTGAACGATTTCCAGTCGGTTTAGACCATCTTGGTGCTACATATTTTTACATATTTGGGTTTATTTACATATTTCTCCATATTTTTGTCATAACAACATGTTTTGTCACATAATTTCGTATTTTTGCACTTTTGCGGTTTCTGTGGTTTGCTGTATCGGTTTCTGTGATTCACGGTATTGGTACTCTCAGTTTTGGGCACTTGACGTTCGCGGCCCACCGTCGCCTCCCACCAACCAGTCCCTGCAGTGGTTTTGTCTTTAGTCCCACGGACTTTTATGAATTTTCCAAGAAAGCTCCCTTTGACCTTGAATCCCTTAGTAAAATATAGTTTAGTAGTGTGTATAGATCACTATTCTGTATAGATCAGTGAAGTGGATGCGAGTGCAGTCAAATGTGCCAGGATTCATTACCAAACCATTCCTTCTCGATTGTCAGATATTGGAAAAATGCAACCATCAACCACTGCAAGGGTTTTCAACAACTCTTTGGCCGAATGAGTAACCCAATCTCGAGTGTTGTTTTCATTTGACGCTGCTCCGTATAATACGATAGAAGCAGGAACGTCTCTCAACCTATTCTATCCAAAAATTATTCACTTTACATGTATCGCCCATGCATTTCATTGTGTGGCTGAAACGGTGAAAGCTGAATTTCCTGATGTTGATTTGCTAATTTCCACAGTGAAAAAAAATTTTCCTGAAAGCCCCTAGCCGGTGTTAGTTGAAGGAAACGTACCCTGCGTTAAGCTTGCCCCCTCAACCGGTGGTAACGAGATGGGCTTGGTTCAGAGGCTGTTGATTATTACAGCAAACACTTCGATGAAACAAAAAATGTCATTTCTCGCTTGGATTCAGTTTCAGCTGCAGCTATACCACGGGCTGAAGAATTGATGAAGAAACATTCATTGAAAAATGACTTGGCGTTTATCTCCAGCAACTGCACGTTTTTGGCAAAAACTATAACTCAACTGAAAATGTGTCTTTTGCAGACAATATGAGCCACATCCAAACTGCATTGAAAAAGTTGGAAACAACACCAGGAGGAGTGGGGGAAAATCAAGAAGAAAATGCAAGACGTTCTGAATAAAAATCCAGAATGGAAAGATGTTCCGCTGATATCCGATATTCTCCGTAGAAAAGGTGGGAATTGTTGAGTGTTGAACTCCCTGCCGAAATTGCTTCCTTCATTAATGCTCCCGTAACGTCGGTTGACGTTGAACGTTCATTCAGCAAATATAAAAGAATTTTAATGGGTCATTCTCATTTCATTTGCCGCTTTGGGGCGTTTGAGAACCTCAGTGTAGTGAAATATGAAAGTGCTCGAAAATGAGGTTAGATCAGCAAATACTACTCATTGTACATTGCAGATTTGTGTTCCATAGATGAACAGTGAGTTTTACATTGATGTATTTTATACGTTTTTTGTATTAAAAAACAGGATATCCAACTCATGAGTGTTACCAGATTTCAAAAATTAATTTCTTTAAAATGGATGATTTGGCTAGATTGTTGTCGGGGCTCAAGTAAGTACAAAAGAATCACGTTTAAATGTAATATTCAGATTCCACGGAATTCATGTTGAAGGCAGTGTAATTGAGCTTAAATCTTAGGAGTGTTACCCTATTAGTGTTACTGTAATATCAGGAGTGTTACCCATCCTTGGTCACACTCCTGAGAATTTCCGATAAAAATGGCGTCACACAGGATGATGAAGTGACAAAGCTCGGGGATGGCTACTGTTTGAAACCTGTCACCAAGCAGTATGGTTGTTGATATAGGATTATTTTGTTTAAGCACCAACAACACTCGTAATTTGTGTAACACTCATGATTGAAAATAAAAATACTCAACATGTTTTTAGGCTTCTTTCGCTGTAAAAACTGCTGCAACTCCAAGCACTCCACTACAGTCTCACATCTTCAACTGGACAATATAACATTCACATCTGACTGTTTCCCGCCATTTTCCATCAGCTTTCTTGATCGCAAAAATGATAACACTCCTGAGGTCCCATTGAGAGGAGATATGGGGGACTGACTTTAAAACTAGTTTTTCACGGGTTGGGAAAAATCTTAAAAATGTAAATCCTTACTCTAAATATAGAGGAACCAACTTACTGCAGCTAGTAACCCTGGCCAGTTCTAGATTGTCATTGTTTCGTAACTACCTAACTTCTACTTAGGTGTTAGGTAGGAGGGGACAGTAACACTCATGAGTTTTCAGGATTTCAGGTTTCATTCGTCATCACTGTGTATTGGTTAAAGGGGATTTTGGGCAGTCAAATTATTACTTCGTTGATCTCCCAACTTATACTACCCTTTTTTCCCCAAAATCACCAGTTTTGGTCAAGAATTGTGAGAATTCGTCGTTGGGGACATGAAAGCGGCAAATGAAATGAGAAAGACCCTAATACCTGATCGCCGAAGCTTCACCTTCGAAAACTTGAAGATGCATATTATTGTGAATAATTTCATTAATAATTGAATCGAATATGACTCAAAAAGTGAATGGTTTTACCTACATTTTTGTCAATTTATTTTACATATTTACCCAAAAATAAATACATATTTATTTACATATTTCGAATTTTTAATTACATGGAAATCCTAGCCCTAGTAATAAGGGTAGGAGGGGGGTCTCATGTCACGGTAGATTTTTTAGGTCTCAGTGACTAGGGGCTCCTCCCATCGTTACTATGAAAAAAACGCTGCAAATTATTACACAAAGGTTTATTATTTCTGAATCGGATAGCCAGCTATAGTAACCAGCATGCTCTGGGGCTTTCGCCAGTCTCTTTTCTAGTATCCACCTCTGTTCTCGCGTTACAGGCTGCGCTCCCAATGGGGAGCAAATGGATGATCGTACAGCCACCCGAGCGGTCTCATTCAATCCACGGAGCTAATTTCTATAGGAATCAAACTAAAACCGTGGGTACACTGGATTCCAAAAGCATCTGGGACCTATCCCAGTAGATTCTGCGTCCAAAATTAGTTGGGTGGCGACACCCCACCTACCTATGGCAGAAATATAAGTATAGAGCTATTCATCCAGAGGGTTCAGACTCCAACCTGCACATGTAATGCAATTTCAATTTAAAAACGATTTGCTTTGAACCATCTGAGAAGATTTTGGGAAGAAGAAGAACGAAGGATTTTAGATGGGCTGGATCAATTATTTTTGTTACATACTAAAGTATGATATAATATACTAAATATACTAGTGTGTTCAAGGTAGGTTAAATGTTATATGGGGTAAAAGTAATAAAATATAATACAAAATATATATTATATCCATTCGGATACGCCCCTGACGCCTTTCTGCTACTCTCCAGGTTCCGTTCCACTATGCCCCTAATGCACCCTCAGGTTGGTGCGGCGTATTATATGGGTATAACACGTAAAAGTAATGAATATCCATTCTCCCACACCCCTCTGCTACGCCCCTGGTCACCCCAGCCCCCACAAGGTGCCGCGGCGCCTCCTCTCACTCCCCTCACCACCCACCGTGACCCCCTGCCAAGCGTGCCAGGCGTGTGCAAGTCTAACACTCAAAGCCTCGAAAAAGAGACTTTTTCGCCCATAGCATCTATGCGAGTAAAGCGATCGGGATGGTTAAACGTTGGGACCAACTAGACTCCAAATGGAGTCTATGTGCGAAAGAACAAGTTTTGTAAGTCATTTCTTAGGCCTTTTATGGCCCGGACGGCGAACGGCGGACGGACATTTCAAATTTGAAATTGGGAGTGAGAGGAGACGCCGCGGCACCTTGTGGGGGCTGGGGTGACCAGGGGCGTAGCAGAGGGGTGTAGGAGAACGAATATTTATTACTTTTATGTGTCATAACCATATAATTCACCGCGGCACTATGAGGTGGGTACAGCGTTCCTTGGAGGCATGAATATATGTTTTTTCCTAGGTCATATTTGTGTGTCAATACCAATGCTTTTCCTATGCATATTTAATAACATATCCTCTCGACTGTTTGTTCGTACTTAGATAATGATATTATTAAGGAAATAACTATTTGAATAGATAGGAGCTCAAATCGAGAAATATAAACATGCGTATATAATTATAGAAGTATAGGTTGTGGCAACTCGAAATAGGACACGCCGAGGAGTCTGGACGGGCCTTATGACGTACGCAAGCCAACTAAAACTACGATCAAACTCAATTGAAAAAATAAACCTTTGTGAAATAATTTGCAGCGTTTTTCCTCGTAATTTCATGTGGTTTTTAATGAAACGCACCTGCCCCACCGTAAAAAAACAAGGGCAAGAACTTTTTATTATTTTACTGCAGCAAATGTTGCAGCCTTGAAGTTATCAAGCGCAGTTCATACAGTGAGAAAAGGTTGAAACATAAACAGGGAAAGGAAGGGAGATAAGAAAACCATTGAAAACTGTACCTCCCTCAGATTCACACTCTGATATTGGATGAAGGCATCGCAGAAAATGGTTCCAATTACGCTTATTTGTTCACTGAGGAGGTTAAAATTTTTACGCATCACACTTGAATTTTTTCCACATTTTAAACGCTGAAACGTGAAGAAGGCAAAGTGCTTTTTTTCAAGGTCAGCTGTGGATGTTGAGGAGGAATAAGTGCAAAAACAGCGCATTCTGGCGGAATGCATTTTTATTAAATCTGTCAGGTTAGGGCTCCTAGGGGTTTTTCATTGAATTGTAACCACCCCAACTACAGTTTGTCTGTCAATTTCTTGCTGTGGGATACTAGATTCGAATGCAACTGACTTTATATCCCTCGTCGTAATATAA
The DNA here is from genome assembly GCA_030762985.1 of Adelphocoris suturalis. Lineage (NCBI taxonomy): Eukaryota > Metazoa > Arthropoda > Insecta > Hemiptera > Miridae > Adelphocoris > Adelphocoris suturalis. Next base: position 126,459,850 of record CM061042.1, on the reverse strand, counting down.
AGCCTCATCATCGATTAGCTGTGGAAATACGTTACTTTCATATGACGTCGGTATGTTATTTTATTTTATGTCAAGATTTGATGATGTTATGATAGTATACTGTTAAGATTTCACAATACTGACCACATTGGACATCGAAATCTATGAATATTTACCTACATTTGTCTTTAAATCTACAAGATTAGTTTAATAATAATTAAGTATGAGTACCTCCTAAATATTTTTAATAATTTGATTCCATGTTTGTCTATAAAAATCATAAACTAAAATTTCTCTACACGATCAATAGCGACTGAAATGTCGAAGATTTCGTCAAAAATTCGCTCATGGGGTCATGCTGCATGACTGGACTTTTATGTCTTTAGTTGCAGACTCGTATGCAAGCTCTAAGAGCCACTCAGCTAATCCGGACCCTGGGCATCGTCAGGTTAATGTCCTATAGAGGCTACATACGAAAATTACAGTTTCCTGGAGTGTAAAGCATAGAAATTAGCTTTAAGAGCAACTCATCTGATCCGGACCCTGGGCATCGTCAAGTAAATGTCCTAAAGTGGTCACATAGGTACGAAATTACAGCTTCCTTAATCCAACATCCTTGATTGGATTCCTTAAGATGTTTCGCAAATGTGGACTTACCCTTACTTTCCCTGAAATCCTCCTGATGCTCGTCTATTCTTTCCCTAAATTTCCTACCTGCCTTTTTCCTGAACCTTATCCCATATGGTGTCAACGAGATCCCCATATCCGTTACTAGCCGCTAAGCTTTTGATAACGGATTTTTCTTTTGATAAATTTCGTTCACTCATTGGAATAGATAGTGCTCGGTTGATCATACTATGGAAAGCTGCATGCTTATGTACTAAAGGGTGATTTGAAAAGTCCATAAGCATGCAGCTTTCCATAGTATGATGATCATACTGATGATGGCCTAACCGTCGGAATCGATTTAACATTGTAACGCTTTATTTTTCGTGGAAATAGACATTTTTTTTCACTAACTTCCGTTGTGAAATGGGTTTCCACAACTTCGTCGCAAGTGATTTAGTTCGTACCTCACTAAAGTTGATTCTTCGATTGGCATGCAGTTTGATTGATTAGTTTGGGCAGAATTTAATAGGTACCTACGTACATACTTGGGTATAATGATATTACTACATGATAAATGTAGAGCACACACCTCAACCGTTTGACAGAGGAGCAACAAAACTTACTTCTGAACTCGGTCTCAGACACTTGCTTCTGGTCAGTGGAAACAATACAGCATTCAACTAAGTGCCTACAGATAGATAAGCACTTAGCACTACAAATGTTAACATAACTTGTTATAATATTATTATCGATAAACTTTGTCTGCTTCTACTATCTGCAACAACACAACATTGCAACTGTTATCACCATTCAACTCATGGAATCGTGGAACTTTTCACCCGTGGAGTTATAATTGAATAACACCTGTTACATAGTCAGATAAAAATTAGTGTTTTATTGATTACTTTAAGCTTGTCACTTCAATTTAGCTTTGTGTGATTCTTATTTAAATAACTTGCGAAGACAATTTTACTCACATCACGTCTCCACGCACAAAGCCACATAAACCAATTTTCATTTATCAGTCCATCTCTTTGAGTATTAATAAGATGGAGGGCTATTAGTGATGTTTCAGGCAGTCAAACCATACGTGCCACTACTGTCGACTGGCTTTTGAATTGACCAGGGGTAAAATGGCCGATTAACGAACAGCTGATGTACGATGTGATGTTGAGTTTGGTGAATGAATGGGGATTGTATACCTAGGACATATTTCTAATTTAAGATTTATATCCTAATTGTGCACCGAACATGTACACCGCTATTTAACACCATTATTTCATATTTTTACACTGTGGGAATGAGTGTTGAAACGACGCCAGTACACTCTAGTGGAGGTTTGATGAAGGTAGATCAGCTGTTCTGGGTCCCGAAAAAAAAAAAGAAATAGGAGGCACCAAGATTTGGGCATGGGAACCAAAGTATGAACATACTAACATCTAGACAGTTATGTCTACATACATAATTAATACTAAAATGTTACAATAATAAGTAATATCAAACAAAACTTAAATTACAATGAACTGCTTTGTCATTTGAATTTGAAAAAAGCGTGGCGGGAACGGGTCAATTGCAAAGCCAACGCGATAGTAGTGGCACGTATGCCTTGACGGGGGAACAGCGTTGAATTCGGAGCAATGGCTCTCCATCTTATTAATACTCAAAGGTCCATCATAAGCAGAGGTAGGTTGGTTGGTTGTTCTCTGCTTTGCTGTCCTCTTGTTATGTCGGACAGAGAAAGATGTGACAACAACAACATTACGACATTTGAGTTGATCACTGATACCCACTGATACCTATTTGCCGTGTATGTATGCTACTAATTCACACACAGAATAGTTTAATTCTTCAACGCTTCACTGTTTTCCTGAATTTAGACTCATTCTGTTTCTGTTAGCCTGAAGTCTTGAGAGCTTATATACTCGGTAAGTTAGTAGTTTTATGTCAGGGGATATCCTCATTGTCGAACCTAACTTGAATGATTATAATCTAGATGATGGGGTCATGTTTGCCCTCCTATGCAATAGCTATACAATTAGCATGTCAAACGTTTGACGGATACAGAATCTACGATATCCTGACTACTTGGATGGCTGTCCGCACATGGGTTTCTTAATGTTGTTGGTAGCTTACTGTCGAAGCTGTATGGACGTCGCATAGTGAGAAAAACTGTAAATTACAATCACCATATAAATTATTCTGTTCCAAGAAACGACGGTTCATTGAAAAAAGATTTGATTGTCATATCCAAAGAAGACATAACATGTCATGACGCAGTTGTTCGTAGTGCGGAGCCTGTTGAAATAAAAATGTCCTCATTTGAAATGAATCAAACCCTAGAGGGTATGCCTTAAGAATATTGTGGTAGACAATTTACTGACAGTAATTGGCATTTATTGACCCGATAATGTAACTATATCCAAGGCCCTTCTATACAATGGCCCGCCTAGACCACTGTGCGCCACTGCCTATGTGGCCGCCAAATGGCCTTGAAAAAGCTGGCGACAGAAGAAGGAGAGTCTCACGGGAGCCCACCTAAAGGCACAACTAGCGCATCCTTCTGGCATTCCGGGCTACTAGTCAGCTGATCAGGTGCCTGATGTGTGCATTCTCCGGCTTCCCGCTTACACTTGAATCTCGTTGCTTTTTAGTGAAGCTGGGAGAACTCGTGAGTTAGCTATCGAAATGGATCCAGTACGAGTCATTTTGTTAAGCGGTGGGCAACCATTTCAAAATAGGTTTAGGTAGCATCAGAGATTGAATTAGCGTTTAGCGTTTGAAGAAGTACCTAGGTACCTACCTAGTTTGTACAGGTAGGGTTCATACCAAGTTTGTATAGGTACCTACCTAATGAGTGTTGACTGTACATAGGTGCATCTTGATACGAACTAAATCACTCGCGACGAAGTTGTGGAAACCCATTTAAAAACGGAAGTTAGTGAAAAACGTTTGTTACTGATGATGGCCTAACCGTCGAAATCGATTTAACAGTGTAACTCTTTATTTTTCGTGGAAATAGACAACGTTTTTCACTAACTTCCGTTTTTGCATCTTGATGTTTCATTTTTTGCAGCTCCCCTCGCTTACACTCATGTGAAGCGTCTAGGGCAGATCTCTTTTTGCCTCCATGCTATCAGTATTTTGCTCTTTGCGGATCAAAAAGTGGAAGCTTTGTGTTCGCGAAGATTCTTGTACAATTCCTACATACTCGTATATAATTGGCCGATAATTTGTCCCGAAAAGAGGAGAGAAAGTTAACGAAAATTGGCTCTTTTAGTTCTCAGTTTAGTTTTAGTTATGTAGCATCGCTGGAAAAGCTCAACCTTCTATCTAAGGAATGTTTCTAGGTAATGTCCTTTTTGTTAGGTACCTATACCTATGTAAGGTTTCCGAGAGTTAATAATAAGTAATTCAACCGTCTCTGTGTGCTTGCTAGGATCTCTGGGTGTGATTGGGACAGTTTTTAACCACGCTCAACAGACTCAGCGTTAAAAAAGTGATGAAATAATTGTCGACCAAAAATGCTTTTTTGGTTTTGTGGCCAACTTCATTTTCTGAAATTCGACCCACAGCTCTGATCGGGACGGCTAAGGAACTCGTCCTTTCTTTTTGAAAATCTGAATCTCTTTGGAAACATGAAATTTCGGGACGAGCCAAATAGCTGAAAATGATAGGCAACCTTGGTTTAGTAGGAACTTTACTTTGTTCTTTAAAAAAAGTAGGTTAGCCTGCGCTGCGTAAATGAATAATATTGGTGGTATTGAAGTCATAATATCACATATAGTAAGTAAAAAACTTTCAATAAATATAGGTACATGTAGGCACATATATATGAGCAACGGTAACTCGACTGTTGTGGCATGCCTTGACAGGGAAACAGCGTTGAGTTCAGAGTTCAGAGCCCTCCATCTTATTAATACTCAAAGAAGGAACCCGATAGGTATCTATTATATCAACGAAGGAACGTGAAACCAGGCGAGAAAACTCGTGACAGTGACAACCACAGAATAACAACAACCGCCTGAACCTGAAATCTAAAGCACCTATGATTCGCGACATCAACAATGATACGTTACCAATGATTCGCGATCAGCTGACTAGTACTGTAAGTTGCCCAGAATGCCAGAAGGAAGCGCTAGTTGTGCCTTTAGGTGGGCTCCCGGGAGACTCTCCTGACGGAAGATACCAAACACTAGGTACACAATATGTCCCGCTGTGCGCGCCCCTGCCGACCTGAATTTGAACTAGCGTCAACTGGCAATGGAAATAAGCTCCCTTATGGGTGGCTAACTTCTGGGTTTAGTCATTAGCTAGCCGCTCCAGCTCGCTTCGCTCGCCTCCACGTCCAGCCGGGGGGCAAGCCCCCCGGACCCCCCATTGGATTGCTCGCTTCGCTCGCAAAGTGTGGCGTGTAGGAAATGTTACTCGCTTCGCTCGCTCGGTATGGCTGTATATGTGTATGAAAACACTCATTGGAATCCTATGTAGGGAATGTTGCTCGCTCCGCTCGCAAGGTGTGGCTGTGTAGATGCGATGGTATTTTACTGTCGAGTGGGACTTGTTGAATGATTGGAAACGGTAGATCCCTAAGGTAGGTAACCCCCCACCCCACCCCGCTCAGGTGTATTACAATGGAAACATGTTGGGAATGTTACTGCCCACCCAACCTGGCAGACTTTTTTTTTCTCTGTTGGAAATTCTTACAAACAAATTAAATCTTATGAAACTACGTGGAACCACGAAAAGTTTATTAGGGGATGTTGCTCGCTTCGCTCGCAAGGTATTGCTGTATATTTGTAGGAAAAAACCTGTATTTATTCTGTTGAAATCTCTCGAACGGAAAAGTTCCATCCTTCAACGCGCGCGTGCTTAGGCCTGCTCGCAACATTGTGAAACAGCGGTGGGCTCGATTAACTTGTCATTTTAATCGCTTCGCCTTCCTTCCCCTCGCATATTGACTAACTTCCCATCACTTTTTTCGATATCCGATTTTGGATTCAGATTCGGCGGAATCAAACCTGTATTAGGGTGGCCCCCCCAACTGGAAAATTCAGGGAAAAACTGGAATTGTAAGCAAATTCGTTAAGTCGGGATAAGTCAGGGAATTTTGCAAAAACCGCTAAATGGCAGGGAATTTTTTAAATGAAAATTTGGTGTAATAATTTGAAGCGTTTTCTGGTATAACTTCTAAACAATCAAACTCCAATAGAGTCTTTATCATTCTCGGTACATATTACTTCATAGGTTAGTTATACGAATGACAAAAACAATTATCAAGAATGGTGGTTAAATTGTTCAAAAGTAACAACGCTACACGCTAGACTAACAACGAAAAAAACGAAAGTTCGAATTTTTGAGGGGCTCAAAGCTCAGATGATTGCATCAGATGCGAGGAACAACTCCTGAAAATTTCAGTCCGAACCGATAACCCCTTGAGGTCTCCTAAACCCATTTTTTGATAGTTGAATTATCGATTTTAGAACACTAGACGCTTAGGACAAAAAGACGGTCAGGACATGAAAGATCCATGCGTCTGGACACTTTTTATACTCTATTCCTATGTTTTCGCGCAGAAGCTGTATTTCTTTTGATATTCAAGAAATCAGTCAAAATAAGTGATGGAAAAAAGGCATTTTTTTGCCGTTTTTACCTAGTTTTGACTGGGAAAAAAATTGTTTGAGGGTCTTTTCTGCTTCGGACCTTGTTTCCTGGCTTGTTCCGAATGTAACAAGACCAATTTCGTCCTATAATATATTCTCCTTCTGAAAATATCTGCTCAAGAGCCGAGTTAGCTTTTTAATGGTAACCGCTCTATACTTACCAGTAGCTACGAAATCAAAATTTAACGCCCTGAAGCCCTTTTAATCCCATTATTTTATGTTTTTGGGCTCGTTGAACATTATGTGCTAGTAGTGGAGGCGTAGGACTCGTATTTCGGTTAATAATCAAGAGCTAGGCGTCAAAAATCGGTGAATAGAGTGGATTTTTCTTGATGTTCAAAAAATCAGTTGACAAAATTAATAGAAATAAGGGATTTTTCGCCGGTTTCACCTAGTTTTGATTGGCAAAAACTATTTATGAGTGTCTCCTCTGCCTTGGACTTTGTTCTGTGACTTATTCTGAATATGACAAGACTAAGTTTGTCCCCATAATACATTTTTCTTCTCGAAATATCAGCTCAAGAGCCAAGTCGACTTATTTAATGGTAACCGTTCTATATTCAATAGTGGCTAAAAAATGAAAATTTCACGCGGTGAAAAATCCCTGATTTCTATTAATTTTGTCAACTGATGTTTTGAACATCAAGAAAAATCTACTCTATTCACCGATTTTTTACTCCTAGCTCTTGATTATTAACCGAAATACGAGTCCTACGCCTCCACTACTAGCACGTAATGTTCAACGAGCCCAAAAACATAAAATAATGGGATAAAATGGGCTTCAGCGCGTTAAATTTTGATTTCGTAGCTACTGGTAAGTATGGAGCGGTTACCATTAAAAAAGCCAACTCGGCTCTTGAGCAGATATTTCCAAAAGGACAATATATTATAGGACGAAATTGGTCTTGTTACATTCGGAACAAGCCAGGAAACAAGGTCCGAAGCAGAAAAGACCCGCAAACAATTTTTTTCCCAGTCAAAACTAGGTAAAAACGGCAAAAAATGCCTTTTTTCCATCACTTATTTGGACTGATTTCTTGAATATCAAAAGAAATACAGCTTCTGCGCTTGCAATAATGGCGGCACCGTGTTCCGCGACACCGAAAACATAGGAATAGAGTATAAAAAGTGTCCAGACGCATGGATCTTTCATGTCCTAACCGTCTTTTTGTCCTAAGCGTCTAGTGTTCTAAAATCGATAATTCAATTATCAAAAAACGGGTTTAGGAGACCTCAAGGGGTTATCGGTTTGGACTGAAATTTTCAGGAGTTGTTCCTCGCATCTGATGTAATCATCTGAGCTTTGAGCCCCTCAAAAATTCGAACTTTCGTTTTTTTCGTTGTCAGTCTACTACACGCACATAAAAAGAGAATGGATGTGCCATTAGAGAGTTTTTGTTCTTCCCGTAATTTTCTACCCGTGTACGTGGAAAGACTGAAACACCAACTGCGCATGCGCGAATCTTCACGTCAACGTGTAGAACTACGCGTGTACGGGGAAAAGCCTATCTACACGTGCATGGGAAAATGCATTCGTTGGAATTTCGGTCTACGGGTAGTCATCATAGCCTGACGAAAAGGTAACAACAGTTGCCGGTAACCACAGTGTGACCAAGGTAACCGCAGTTACCAGCAAAGGTAACCACAGTGTGGTTGCCAACAACACGTTGGTTGGTCAACAAATCGAGAGGTTATAGTGAAGTGCTCCGCTACAAAATTCAGCCATTTAAGGTACCTAAGCAATAAATGTATTTATAATTCATGTATTTATAAATAATTATAAAGCAATTAATTATTTAAATAAGAATAGGTTGTACGAAAAGAATACGAAACAGCTTCTGAAACACTTATAGAGACGTTAACGTGACGTTAGCGTTTGGTTTTTCACGTATACGTGTAGAAATACGCGTAAAATTCACGTGAAGAGCTAGCATCTCCAGCTGCTTGCTCTAGACGCTGCTCTACGCGTCAGCGGGAGAAAATCATACGGGAAGAACAAAAACTCTCTATGGCTTCCCTGGTAACTACATCACCCAATAAACCATTTGTGAGAAAAATCAACAGAGTACTGAACTAGGGAGAAAAAACGAGCAGAAAAGTGGATTGATCCAGTAAGAGTCCAAAAACTAGTTTGTGTGCATAAGCTAGGACTTCTCAGGAGGGTTAAAGAGGGGAAATTGGCCCATTGGAATGTGGAGTCATGTGTTATAAATTCACAGAGCAATTTTCCAACGAACGATTTTGGTAGAATGGGAAATCATGAAGTTATACTGTCTCTGGCAACAATTAGTAGTAGGTGAATTTTCCCCAGAGCTAAGAAATCCAAGTAAGGAAAAAACATTAAACACAAATGATTAAAATTTGTACTTACAAATAGTTTCAGATCACAACTCGAGAGACCATAAAATATTAAATAGAATGTCATGCAGCATGATCGTATAGGTGAATTTTCGTAAATTATCTTATTACATTTAGGTTAAATTGTTATGATATTTGAGCACTTTGAAGGCTATGAAATTGTTAAATATAAGTAGACTACATATAAGTAGTCTGTTTTTTTTCTTTTTTTTTTTTCTTCTTCTTTAAATAACATTAAAATGACAAGAAAACAAACATCAAAATTTGAATTTGATATTTTTTGTCAGGGAAATCTGAAGTTTGGTCAGGAAAAAGTAAGGGAAATTTAAAATTTCCATTAGCCCTGTTGATGTTATGTATTTTTGAGATGCGAGCATCCAGACCACCAAACTACACAAATCGTTCTGATCTATTTTGTCCAATTAATTTATATGTTAGCAGCGAACTTAGATTATTAAAAATTGAGGCGCCAATTCATTCAACTTTACCTATTCTTGCGAAAAGACAATGGGAGAACGTACTTACGATTCAGCTCGGTAGGTGAGCTCACGGCGGGACATGTTGTGTACCCAACGTAAAGTACGGAAGATGCGTGTGGTTGGTGACCAACAATTGCCTCCGTCGTGGTTTTTCTCAAAAATACCAATAGGCCCAGCCAGCGTAGGCTGCAGGCGCACATTTTCGATCCTTCTCAGCGCATCTACCTACACACCAGGCCATCGTTGCACTTTACTCGTTGCTTTTCCAGCTGCCCTATTAATGTTTGGTGATCTTTTTTAAATGATATGTAATGGCAGTTCACGACATAAAGTAAAAGTAATAATCAGTAAATAAACTATTCATAATACTTTAAAACTTGAACACGACATAATATACAACTTCATTTATTGGTAACAATCCAATTCTTAATTAATTTAAATTTATTAGCAATGCGAGCTTCATCAAAAATTTCATCTGGAATTTTACTTAATAATTTTGGACCAGTATGACTTATGTGATTTTGGGCGACTTGTAGCGATCTATGTGGACCATGATATCTATTTGGATGTCTCGTAGCATGACTAATGGGTTCAATGCTCAGTAAGTTGATTCTCTTCAGAAAAAATTTTGCAGTTTGATAATTGAAAAGTTGGTTGAAAGTTAGAATGTTATCAGGTAAAGGGTTCAGGAGAGAGATTTTAAATATCAAATTTTGAGCAGATTTAACTGCCTGCAAGTGGCTCTGCAATGCTGAGCCCCATGCAGTTACAGCATAAGACTACTGAGAATGAATGAGACCAAATACACTATTCTAATTTTTTTTTTTTTTTGCAAATATCCCCAAGAGGATAGAAAATAAAGGATGTCTTTCTGATTTTCTTAGATAAAAGGCAAATGTGATTGGTCCACTTTATGTAGGTACTCGTCAATATCCAGTCCAAGGTATTTAACATTGTTGGTTCTTTCCATTTTAGGGCATCGCATGAAATTCTTAAGCAGTTATACGAATGGTAAATAATGCAGAAATCCGGTGGGGGCATTCCCCTTACTGTTGGAGAAAAACAAATAAATTGCGTTTTCTGAAGATTTAGTGAAAGTAGATTTTCGTGAAGATAAGTCTGGATCTGTTGAAGACCATTTTCTGCCAACATTTTCGATTGCTCCCATGTGGGAGAGGAGAAATTACACTTGTATCATCAGCATACGAATAAATAGAACCATCAGTTGGTAATGAACAAAAACTGTTAAAATAAATTAAAAATAACGCAGGACCTAAAACGGTACCTTGTGGAATACCATGTAAAATGTGTAAAGAAGAGCTTTTGACATCATCAATCTTTGTAATTTGAATTCTATTTGATAAATAGCTCATAAAAAGTGACAGTCGCGAACCACAAAGTCCTAAATTTTCAAGTTGTCGTAGTAAAACCTGATGGTTAACGGTATCAAACGCCTTGTGTAAATCCAAGAATATACCAATAGTTATCAGTTTCATTTCAAAACTTTCAATGACATCGTTAGTGAGTCGGTATATAGCATCTTCTGTAGAATTATTGGCGCGAAAACCAAATTGATGTTTTGACAAAAATTTGATGTTGGATAAATGGTCATTCAATCTAGATTTAATACATTGCTCAAAGTCTGAGAACACACATTCACATGCGACCCCTCTAAACAATGGCCTATGTCAGCCGAGCCTAATTGCTTTGCAAGGGCATTGGACTTGATGGCGACGAAACACTGAGCCAGCATAGGCCCCCGCCACAAATCTGCTCATTGGCCAACAGTAACTGGCCCATGATGGAAAAATTTATAAGGCCAAATATTATAAGGGGGGGGGGGGGGTTGCAATTATGATATACACTCATTGCTGGCAAAGTGTTTTATTAAAGCAGTCTGAAAACACCCTAGGGAAGGTAGCATTCGAATGTGTAAAGGTGGTCGTCCACCAGGTCGGTAGAGCGGCGCGGCGCCAAAATCTTTCTCTAGAAATATAATGTAAATGAATGGCAGTCCGTCCACTAGGTCGGCAGCGCGGCGCGGCGCGGGTGAGTCGAAAAATTTCCGCTCTCGACCGCTCTCCAAACTTCTGGAACGCGGCGCGGCGCGGCGCCGAAATATTTCGCACCGCCCCACCGACCTAGTGGACGAAGGGCGGAGCGGAAAATTTCCGACCTCGGCCATTTTCGTAAGCGCTCGTGCGACCTCGGCCATTTTTAACTGAATTCTCTCATTGTTTCTTATCATATAATGAACAAGCCATTCTTATGAATAACCTGCTAAACAAGAGCCAAATCAGTTTCCCTTTTTTTAAATTAAAATTGCAATAATTTTAACAGCCATTTGAATAGCAGGCTAAAATTATAAGATTAGGTATTATGTGCGTTCTAGACTTCCTAATTTTTGTAACCAACAACTGTCGTTTTTTGCTATTAGATGCCAGGAAAAGCCTATTATATTTTTTTAAAAAGGAATGTTTTATTATTTCTAATAAAAAGAAATAAGTACTATCTCTATTTAATCGTGTATATTTTCTGGATCTTACCTCAGACACGAAATCGAGTGTCTGTCAGTCAGTCTATCAGTCGAAATTTAGTGTCTAGCTTCACTATCAGTGGCTAGATCATTTCATGAAGCTCAAAAAACTTTTGCTGAGACATCCTGAAATATTGGACGAATTTCTTTTCATCTCTCAATAAATCATGGAAAAGGTAGTTGTGTTCCCCCAAGTCCAATCTTTTTGCGTTGATCGGATGGATCCATTGCCTCTTCCTGCTTTCAGTAATTTCCTCCTCCTCTTCAGCTTCCAGAGCTGCAGCAAAAGCGAACATTTCTTCGTCGTCCGAAGAAAATATTCCTCCGTCCGACCGCATTTTTCAATAGAGGGTACCTCACTGCACGACGCACAGTGGGGCCAAGGTGGAAAAAATCCATTTTTGCAAAGTGACTAAAAAAGGGATGTAATGTGGTTTTCTCAAAGTTTATTACCTATCGAATAAGGGAGTGAAAGACCTTCAGTGGCTAAAAATTGTTTTCACTACCAAATGTAGGCTAAAACATGATATTTCGAGATTTTAAGCTTTTTGAGAGTATAATTTGAAAATTGCCTACCACGTTCTATGTGATTGAAAAAAATCCTAAATAGTATAATGTTGGCAATATATTCATGTAGTATCGCTAAGAAATACTGATTATTTTTTCAAAACATTATGGCTTGAACATTAGCTCCAGATTTGGGTTTTATTGCGAAATACAGCTTGGGAGGCATAGAAAAAACGAGCTTCGCCTTCCTTTGGTTTGGCTCATTTTTTTTTCTTGAAGTTCTGACCATTATCAAGAAGCTGTACAAATTTCATCGCCGTATTCCACCGTATTCAGGTGTAGTGGATTGAAATGTGATCAAAAACATAGCGAGACCGTCTTTGCCGTCACACATTAGATTGGTCAAATTTCAAAAAATGTGTTGAAAAAATCACTAAAAATGGCTGAATACGGCTGAAAATGATTGAATTTATATTTCTTGGTGGAATATTGCTCAAATAAAGTTTATTAACTATAAAATAGAACATTGAAAATTTTACGTTCAAAATTATGCTGAAAGATTTAATTAAATGTTATATAAATTTGCTTTAAAAAAAATCTATAAAAACTGAAGAAGAAAAATTCCAAAATCTCTTTTTGAATAACGGATTATAATTTTGAATCGTTTTTTGCCATAAAGGTTAATAAGAATAATAGCCAACAATTTCTTTACACTCAAAAAGCTCAAATTTTAAAAGCATTTAACATTAGGTATACAATACAATAATTTACGAAAATTAGCTCGAATGATCATGATGCATGATTAGCACTTTTTCGCTCCTTTTTTGGAATTGACGACGAAGCTACCATTTCGCCTGAACATCACGAATTCGTGTTACGAAAATCTGTTACGAAATTACGACAATCAACTATACTCAAATCGGAAATTCAACTATGCGAATATTTTTTCAAGATGCAAGGACGGTAAACAATGTGGCTAGACCTTGAAAAGGGATTTGACTTTTACTTCCAAAGATTCTTCCATTAAGTGAGAAAGCAAAGGAATTATTAATTTTGCAAAAGTTTAATCACTTAACACTAATTTAATTATTTTGTAAAGGTACTGTATTTGATACTGTAAAGTCTGTCCGTAGACCCCCTGAAGATGATGAAATAAACCGTCGAAAGCTCGGGAACAAAATTTACTCAATCACCTGACCGAATCTCAATAATCAGCAACACACTTTGCCGAAGCTAAGACCTACCTGTATAATATACCTACATACATATTTATAAAGAAACCTTAATTCAGACAACCATTATCACCGTATTCCACGACTACTGTCTGAAACGAAAAAGACAACTTTTTCCACGAAACGTTGGTAAATGATCACAGTAAATTTTTCACACCCTTTCCCACTTTTATTAACTTTAATTTTTTCAAAAGTCACAAGATTTAGTGCTAAAATAATCATTTTAAACTTCAGAAAACATAATTTTCTAATGTATTTTTGTATTCTGAATCGAATGAAACCATTCCCAAGTCAAAACACTCATTCATTTCAAAGATAATGATTTTTTCCCATTTTTGGCCATTTGGCCCCACTGTGCGGTTGACGCAGGACTGGCAAAACGGCGGGTCGAAAAATGAAATCCGCCCTGTAGTGGACAAACCTCAAGATTTTAGCGTCGCGCCGCGCCGCGCCGCGCCGCTCTGCCGACCTAATGGACGACCACCTTAAGAAGTGTGTTCCAGAATCTTGCCCATATACTTGTAGAGATTTAGCATAGTAGTAACCTTTGTGAACAGGAATACGAAGGGCCCATGATCTATCCGATGAATATCTGAGAAATAAATACCTTGGGTAAGGGTAAGCACAAGATGTTGTGGCCCTGGGTTTTTATATTATGAACATAACGTATACAAGCGTTGTAAACTACCTGGATTTTTTTAAAATAGAGGGTAGCCCCCAACTGGAAAAGTTAGGGAAAACCTGGAATTGTCAGGGAATTCTTGGGAGAAGTCAGGAAATTTTGCAAAAACCACCAAATGTCAAGGAATTTTTTTAATGAAAACTTTATTTAATGATTCGCAGCATTCTTAGGTGGGTCACAAAAGGGCCAATCAGACACAATTCCTAAAGGATACCCCAAAGGCCAGTTATCCAACCCCGCCAATGCTCATGCCACATGGAATTGGTTGAATGTTGTTGGATTTGATCCTCAAAGTACATAGGCAAAATTTCAATGGAGTAATCACCAATGGCTCTCCTGGCAAGAGCGTCAACCGACTCATTGCCACGGATATCCACATAAAAGTGATGCATGTGACCAATGTTATAGCAAGGTGTAATGATACATGGAGACATGTATTAGGGTATCATCGGAAGCCTCGATAGCACTAAATGATTATTAGGAATGATATTATCATTTGAGGAAGCAACTGTGGCATGGCTCCTGTTTCCCCAGAAAGTACGAAATCTATAGGCGGTGCTAACCACAGCAGTCCCTTCTATAGATCAGGAGGTGATCCATTAGCACTGTTTGGCCCTGACCAAAATTCGAATTCTCCCGCCAGTGCCTGAAATGTAGTTGGCATGTTGTCTTCCCAAACTTCCGACAGAGCGCATAAGTCGTTCAATGTTTTTATCCCGCTTTTTATATATTCAATGATGGAACTCTGATAATATCTAGTTTTTCCCGATCATCCCGTAATAATATACGATTTGAGCTCCCGAAGGTGCAGTGAAATTGTGAAGTATTAATTGTAAATTGTACGAGAACTTTATATTTTGTAAGCACTGCATTGATCACTAGCGCCTTTCGCGTCCTGATGAATATCAGTCTAATTCCGCCTCCCGTACGAGCCAAACGGCTCTCCCGCTATTATGTTTCTGATCCCGCCTTACAGTCATTAAAGTGAACCAGGATTCCGTTATTTTGTGTATTTTTTCTTCCCGGATTATTCAATCCCTAAACGACAAAAATAGTACCTCGCAACAGTAGGAGTCCATCACTTGTAAGACAGTTTGAATGAAAGGGTTTTTTTTGCGTGTGCCCATTTTGAACGAATCAATAACATTAATTTGTGATATTATTCATTCTGAAAAGTGCCCTGTATCAAGGATATAGGTAGCCCCCTAGAGGTGCAATGGGGTCCTAAATCCTCAAAAAAGAGGTAGAGGAGGATGACAGTATCCCGTCAGAAGAGATACCACTCCTACTAATAGCATTAATGAGCTATGTTCGGAGTAGATTGGATTTCCAGGACCTGGATCACCCATCCAACGCCAAACTCAGCCTCTCAAGAACACGAGAAGTGGCGTGCGACGCCTGTTGTTTTCCAACGGAGCGACGGCAGCGCTTTCTCTGGGATTCTGACGGGAACTCTGTCACACTCCCCCACTTGAAGACATACTTGATTGAAGAGCAAGTATGTAAACCAGGTGGAATAGTTTACTGGCTGAGAACTGATGCTCATTAATAAATAGCTGCATTGGCGATTGAGGATGGGAAAAGAGAAATTTAAACAGGATGGATTGTCAATGAATCTTCATATGAAGTATTCATTAGGTAATTAACCCCCAATCAAAGATTGGAACAATCGGGAATAAACGGTGGCTCAACTATGGAGACTTATACCTTAAGAAAAATAAAATAGATATAAATTAATATGCCCACATTGGGGACTTAAATTGGGAACTAAGCCCTAGAAATTGGGAACAATGCCCTTGAATAATTGGGAACAATGCCCTTGAATAATTGGGAACAATGCCCTTGAATAATTGGGAACCATGCCCTTGAATAAAGAATAATAATAAAAATGGCAAAAGCCAGGTATACCATAGGTATGAAATTGAAAATATAAAAAGGGGAATAAAAGAGAAATTATAAGTCAAAGACCAATGAAATTATTTATATACCAAAGGGTGATAATTTGAATTCCTTCTGGAACCCCGGGCCATGTTTCTTCTGAAACATCAACGCCCCAAAAATAGTTGATTAGATTACTAGGTGTTAGCCGTCCTTAATCCTAACCACGCTTGCTCAGCTGAGGAGAGTGTTACAGACCCAAAAAGGATCGCCTTACTAATAGCCTCACTAATGTGCTATGTTTAGGAAGATTCCAATCCCGGAACGTAATGTGCAATGTTCCGGGAGTAGATTGGATTTCCAGGACCTGGATCACCCATCCAACGCCAAACTCAGCCTCTCAAGAACACGAGGAGTGGCGTGCGACGCCCGTTGTTTTCCAACGGAGCGACAGCAGCGCTTTCTCTGGAATTCTGACGGGAACTCTGTCACACCTGTTTGTTTGGGTCTAAAATGAGGTATTTATAAGATCTTTTCATGCACTCACAGTTACGGAGCCAGACACTCATTTACAGTTAATATTTTGGGCACAGCATTTTCAACTGACGAAAATCAGTTTGAGTGAAGTATTGAATACACTGATCTATATAGATTCCGCTGTATAAAGTTCTGTGATCTAAATCCTCGCTCCACTGACATCCCATTAAAAAAAACAACATTATAAACCAGTTGCTATAGTAAAATAGAGACTAGTAAAGTGTATAGATCACATTTTTGTAGATGAATAATTTAGATGCATTCCAATGCGTGACGCTTGGCAATAGGGGGCCCAGTCTACTAAGTATTACCAAGTGAGAACAAGAGAAACTAATAGAAACCGCTAATGGATCACCTCCTGAAATGTAGAAGGGACCGCTATGGTTAGCACCGCCTATAGATTTTGTACTTTCTGGGGAAACAGGAGCCATGCCACAGTTGCTTCCTCAAATGATAATATCATTCCTACTAATCATTTAGTGCTATCGAGGCTTCCGATGATCCCCTAATACAGGGGTTCCCAACACAAATTTTCCAGGGACCCATAAAAAAATTACAAATATTTTGAGGACCCCCTACTTATATGTATACATTATGCACGCATTTATGTTGTACCACTAATGCATTTAATATATTAATATACCGGTATACAGTGAAATACGTACTAATTTATATAAAATTACAAAAAGGGAAATTTTATCGTTACAAAAAAATTAGGCCTACCCTTCTAGTTTGGTAAAACTGTAGTTTTTAGTTAATTTTTATACCAGTCTGTTATTATGTATTTTTATATATACAGTTATAGATCACATGGAAAGATTAACAGGCGACTGTTACAAGTAATCATTTATTTTACATTGAAAGTATATTGCTTAATCGCAGTCACATCAATACAAAAACATAAGGACAAATTTATAACTCTCAGATTAACTTATTTCTTGTAAGAATGTCTTCTTGAAGTGTGTAAGTGTAAGATCAATGAGAAGAGTTGAATCGTTCCTTGGTTTCCATTATACCGGAAATATTGGGCTGGACTTTAACTCTAAAGTCAGATTTGATGTCGAGTCTATTTCTCTATTTATTTTTCATTACACACATTGCAGAGAATGCTTGTTCACAACGGTAGGTAGTAGCAAAAGGAAGTATATATTGTAACGCTTTCTTACTAACGTCACTGTAGTCTTTGCTGGCTTTTAACCAAAACTCAGTGATATTTCCATCACTGAAAGCGGTTTTCATTTTACCACAACTTGTTAGGTCCACAAGTTGATCTTGTTGCTCTTCTGTAAGGGTTTGGATTTGGTCCACTTCAAGGCATTTGAATGGATTTTGAATCCAGTCGTTCTCATGATTAGGCTCTAGGAAATACTCCCGAAATTTAGTAGCCAAGCACTGGAGATGAGACTTGATGTCATCTTTTACTTCATGGGGCACATTCAGTTCCGATGATTCCAAAAACCCTTTCAAATTCAGAAAGTTAGTTAGTAGGTAGGTCTTTTTCCACCCTTTTTGCCCAGATCTCACACTTCTTTACCATCGCGCTGATGTTATCTTCGACCCTGAACAAGTCAACATCATTTCCTTGTAATTTTAGGTTCAGAGAATTTAAATGTTCAAACACATCAGACAGGTATGCAAGAGAACAAAGCCAAGAGAAGTTGTTAAGTAGGTTGGAGTACTGTGTTTCAACGAGGAAGACTCGGACTTCATCTTTGAGCTCAAAAAACCTTGTCAAGATTTTACCACGGAAAAGCCAACAAACTTCCGTAGGAATGAGAAGCTGTGTATGCTCACTCCCCATAGCTTCTTGATAAAGTTAATAATTTTAACTATTTCGTTTAATGTTTTTTGCGACCTTTCAGGCAGCCTTTTAGCTACTAGGGCTTCTCTGTGGATGCAACAATGTGTCCATACCACGTTAGGAGCAACCGCTTCAACGCGAGCTTTCAGGCCTATTTTGTGGCCCATCTGTAGACAAACCTACACATTTTCCCCAACTTATGTTATTTTTATTGAACAAATCATTCAACGCAGTGAAAATAGCATCGGCATCAGTATGGAGTAGTTCACAGCTAAACAGAAAATCTTCAAATATTTGACCCTCCCATAAATAACGAACAAAAACCAGCATTATTGCTTTTTTTGCTATGTCGGTGCTTTCATCTACTTGTAGAGCAAACATATTAGAGTTTCTTATAAAAAATAAGCTTAAATAATATTTTTTTAAAGCAGCTCGCGGACCCCCTGGTCTCCCTTCGCGGACCCCCGGGGGTCCGCGGACCACCTGTTGGGAACCCCTGCCCTAATATATGTCTCCATGTATCATTACAATTTTGGTCACATGCATCACTTTTATGTGGATATCCGTGGCAAAATGAGTCGGCTGACGCTCTTGCCAAGAGAGCCAATGGTGATTACTCCATTGAAATTTTGCCTGTGTACGTTGAGGATCAAATCCAACTACATCGAACCAATTCCATGTGGTATGTTGGATAACTGGCCTATGTTATCCTTTAGGAATTGTGTCTGATTGGCCCTTTCGTGACCCAACTTCCAGGGAGGGACCAAATAGTGATCCATCGATAGAAACTAGCCAATACATCTTACACGCAGGTACCTGATTCATGCAGAAGCTCGTAATGTTGTGTGTGGAAGTGTGGAGATGAAATGTGGCTTAAATGGTTAAATTAAAAAAAAGACAAATTTCGTTAATACAAAATGTTATCAGAGTCCTTCTTGTGATTGCAGCTCTATACAGCCCATGGTCTTTTGGAGTGTAGGTGCAGGTTGATGTATTTATGCGTATGCTTTACTCACAACTCATGTATATTTTCTCCTATTATAGAGTCTTGGAACGAAGTCATGCAGAGTGTGATCAACTCTGTCAAAGGAACGGCTCTAGGAGTCGCCGAATATCTGACGCCGGTGCTAAAGGTATGGTACCCATGGTATTCATCCCATTATCGCGTTTCCAATTACATTTTTCTCTTCCAAATAATTACATTACTGATCGAAATCTCAATCAATCAATAAAATAAAAACAAAAAATTAATGGTAGCAAAAAATCAATTGAATAAAAATCATCGAATATGGTACTTTGGGAATAGAAAACATGACTTGAAATTGATCAGAATTTTAAATGAATTTTGACATTTGATTTGATTGAAGAGTATGAATCAGAAATAACTAATACTGTGATATCTCAAGTGTCATACATGCCAGACGGCGAACCGCCACCACCATGATTTTCATTTTCTCCTCTGGATCATGAATTGTCAAGTACCACCGGGAGACCATAATTGGTGAAGTCGTGGAGTCCGTTGAAAATCATACACAATCAATGGATGACGGTAGACTGTTGTGTTTGGGCAGATCCGTCTTGAACAGAAAAGACGAAGACGATCTGTCAATGTGGCCTGCTAAAATCGTTCAGACGACGGTGGCATTTAGTGAAATACGCAAAATTGAAGAAAATCCCAGAATTTCCCTGAAACTTGGAGGAAGTTCATGCCACACTGAATTCCCTACTCCCTACAACCAGTAAAGATGAACTCTTTGCATAACTTACATATTTTTACATGCTATGTTTACCTTATCATGTTTAACTAAGTTCATATTTTTACTGAAATTCCATATAAACTGCATATTAAGACTTGCTAGCACAGAACACGATATGTCCCGGCAGGCACTGATCGCGCAATCTCCTCGGGGGTTGGCGATATCGGTATGCTACATACAAAGGGATATCCAAGTGAGTGATCCCGTGTTAAATCACCCATGTTAGCAAACCTTCCAACAAAACTACTTCAGACCGTTTGAAACCACTGCCAGACCAGTCGTCACTGTCAAGACTGAGTTGCCAATCGCTTCTAGTGTGGCAGGGTTGTGGCGTGTTGTTATACAAATGTATCACCTGATTGTGGCGTCCAGAGATCACTGCCAGCCGCGAAAGACCGGCTTTGAAATATTTAACGCTATCCATCTGTGTCCACCTTTCCAACAGTGGGGGTGGCAGTTATCATTTTGTTGAAGGGTGGCAGTTCTCAATTTTTTCGGCTGATAGGTGGCAATTCCCAACTCCTCATTCTAAGAGTAATCAATGCATCAGCGTCTGTAGCTTTTTGTTAACTACGATAAAAATTGCCTAACATCCTGATGTTGGATCTTTTCATGTAACTGTGTATATACTTCCAAGTGAATGAGACACATGGTGTGAAAGAACCTCTAATACACTCGTCGAACTTCCGCAAGAAGAGCTGTGGAAAAAAGAGCATTTGATTTCAAAGATAGTGACCTTGAATCATGTTATATCAAACTATTGAAATGATCAGCAAATGACTTCAGTAACAGTGCTTGGTGTTGGGCTGTATCACAACAACATACTGAAGAAGTAAAGGATGTAGCAGCCTCAGTCAAATTATGCTTGTATTGAGGTGGGAGTGCCTCTTACTCCAGTCAGTGTTGAGAATGTGATTGTCATTACCGTATTGCACAATGTGTTCTATGCTCTGTCTGTTTACAAATGGGCTGGGCTTCGGTAATCAAATTCGACATCATTAACAGTAAAAGAGTGTGACAGCTACCAGGGATTCCCTTGGATGTCCTCTACCGCCACTTGAATAATTCAGAACCATGAGGTGAGTTCAACACCGCGATAGTTGTAGTGTAGACTCACGCTCCAGGTGGAGAAGGTATCCATCTAGGTCATCCATGCCATGTTTGCTCGTTAGCCGCAGATGTCTAGTGTTACAAGGGCTCAAGGCGTCACATAGTGTTTAGCGTCTTAAGTTCAGAGCGTTATAAAATTACATTAGATATCTGTCACAAAATTGTTGCAACTCACTCGTACCTCATCCCTACAACATTGAAAGAGTCGTAGGTCGAATTTATTTGGTGCCACCGAGACTATCATTTCCACAGCAAAACTTCCCTTGAAGGTTCATGTGTACTCTCATGTCGTGCTGATCGAAGTGCCTTCACTATGTCGTCTGCTTTCATAGTGTCACATTGCTTCTGTAACTTCCGATCCTCCACCTGGATACGTTGCATTTGATCCCCATGGATGGGCAAATACACCCCCCCCCCCCCCACCATCTACAGGTTTTACTTTACTGGCTATGTATTTTAACCTATGTATTTTAACTCGCTCATGATTTTCAGGCATGTTCATGATGTAAAGTGATTTTCTTGTTGAAAAAATAGTGAAAAAATTAAGTAGTGAAAAATAAAGTTGACATTTCTTACAGGAATCCAAATTTCGTGAAACTGGCGTAATCACTCCTGAAGAATTCGTAGTTGCTGGGGATCATCTCGTTCATCATTGTCCTACTTGGCAATGGGCATCTGGTGACTTTTCTAAAGTAAAGCCTTACCTTCCCAAGGACAAACAGTTCCTGACTACAAGAAATGTGCCTTGCACCAGAAGATGTAAACAGGTATAGTGATACTGGTTTTAATTTACACGAAATGTTTACAGGTACTTGTGGTTTATAAATTAATAGAACCACCTATAATAGAGTTAATTAAAATGAAAGTTTTGTTGGTACATTACTTACAAAAGCACGGACATATAATATAACACTTTGTTTGCATGTGTATTTGATAGCGTTAATGTTATTCTAGCTGCACACATGCTGTGTGTTCTGAATCACGATCTCAACGCCACTTTTGCCACTCCAGTTAAAGCCAGTTAAGGCACTTCCCCTCACAACGATGATGTCACGGAGGGGTAGTAGTTCCCTCTCCCCTCGGCCTACCGCATCTCGCTCTTTTATTTAAACAGCGATCTCTCGTGTCATAACCATTTTCCAAAGTTGCTATTGTTATTTGGAGTTAACTATTACCTATTGGAAATTGAGATTTCTGGAAATCACAGGAATAGGGAAATAATTTCTCAACACCCAGAGTTCCCAGGTCTAATTTTTATTTATGTTACAAGTACATCAGACTATTCCAGTAATCTAATAAGCAGGATTCGACGTTGAGAATATTGCTCCTGCTAGAGTGAGTGAGCATCTTATAATTTATTGTGAGAAAAAACAAGTTTTCATCTCAATAGTTCCTCGTTCAATTCGTCCACAAACTTTATTTTTTAAAATTTTTTCAAAAAATTATAAACGAGAAAAAGCAACCTGAATTTTCATCGTTTTTCACGTTGGTATGGAGAATATCAATAAATTAATGGACATCATTACGAGATTAGGGCCGGTTTATCAGTGCTCAGCCGGATCTGGAAGAAAAATGCGCCTGAAAGCTGAGGCCTGGCAGTTGCTATGGAAACAACTAAATACTGTGCAGTGTTATCTGTTATCTTATCGCCTGTTTTATCACAACGACCGAGCTGACCCAGCTCCAAACATGGGTCGATGATAGAAGATTCATCTGCCATGTTTAAGTTAACCTTAAGACAAATCAAAGGGTGGGAGAAATCCGTGACGTCATCGATGTGGCGAGATGGGCACTGATGGCAGGAAACGGAACAGCTGATAGCGTCTTTTTTGGGGCTGCGCAACCGTTGTTGACGTGATTCGGAATGCGGGGATGGAGTTAGATACAATGGGGGTCATTCTGAAATTTGTGACGCACAATGTGAGTCATCCTATAGGTTTGGTATGTGTGATAGTAAAAACAACCAACTAAGAACTGCTTATCAGTACGCCATTTTGTTTTCACGGGACACAGGGAAAACAACACGACTCAGCCTCCATATAAACCATAATCAGCCTCTGTAATAGATCAGGATGATGTGTATAGAAGGGTGGTCTAGATGCTCGCAAACACGCATCTCAAAAATAACAAAATATCCCTAACCAATCCTTTTAATAAAATACATATTAGATGGACAAAATAGATGTTTTCCTTGTGTCCCATGAAAACAAAATGGCTCATTGATAAGCGGTCGAGGTGTCAAAGTAGAATGCCGAATATCCAAAAATATCTTCACAATTCGATTTTTTCCTTGAAAGAGGAGAAAATTTGGATTTTGCATTGCTTGTGATGATTTTGAATAGTAGTTTAAAAAATATATATGTTTCTGATTCCGATTTGGATGTTAGATTGAATACTGTGAAGAGCAAGAGAGAGTCATTGATCCAGAAGATCCTGATGGTGGCTGGGTTGACACTCACAGTTCACTTCTTGATGGCACTACTTCTCTGGAAGACAAAATATCCGAGATGACCTTCGATTCAGACAACAAGGTGGGCTGTCATATTAGTATTAGCTTTATATATTATTGTACTTTCATAATACCTACTTTTGGTTGGTAGTTCTTTTATATAGTACTAATTTTCATTATCATCTACTCAGCTCTAACCAGGGTAGCCAAAAGTACGGTAATTACCATAAACATACAGTAATTTTGATGCCCATACACTTTGCAGTAGTAATCTCATTGCCGTGCGCAAAAATACGGTAAAGTGGAAAACCTAGGTAGGTAAGTTAATACATTAATATAACTCTATTTATAATTTTTTTTCAAGCTCATCTAAAGGTTATAACGGATTTTGAAAAGTCCAAAACAACTTTACTTTATATCAGGGTTATAGGAAATTTAACGATCTTTCCAACGGTGTTCTTAGTTTTGAATTTACTTTGATTCTAGGGGGAGTTATGGCCGTTTTAATGTCATAAAATACAAAACACGAAAAAAAATTAATAATTGAATAACTTGAAAACAAAGCGTTTAAAAGTAAATCTCTAGGAGCAACTTTCGATCAGAAATGGGCTTTAGAATCGATTTCTTGAGTTTGTTCCATAATTTCTGTAGACACCCTGTGTACTAAAAAGGGGGAGGCCACGCGCATACACCGTTACTTAGGCGAGATTCACACTGCTCGCAAAGCGATGCGATACTATGCGAAGCGAAAGGAGGCGCGAATTTCCAACCGATGCGATGCGATGATGTGTTCATATTGCTAGCAATTACAGGCGAGTTGGCCAGTCGAGTGTTTGGTGTCCTGCCGTCATGCCCTTCCAATTCAACCCCGTTAATTCGTTTTTATTGGAGAACATTGCGTTAAAAATGATGTCAAGATCGACCCACGATGAATAATGAATGTCAACTATCGGGAATGGGGTCAGAACTAATAAAGCGCCTCTATCGCCGAGCTTTCGAAAAATATATTTCCTTCGTGAGGGCTCAAGGGCTCCTAGTGCTGATGAGAAGCGCCACCCCTCATCCTCACAGTCATAACAGAAGAAAAACCAAAAGAAGAAGAAGAATAACCCAGGCTATTGCAGGTAATGTGAAACAAAATTATGAGCACCAGCTATAAATAAATATATATATATATATATAGGCATATATATCTATTTGTAGGCATAATATATCTATTTGTTTAAGCCTATGCCTAATATGTTTGTTGAATTTAAATAATTGTTGTTTTATACATAGATTTATTGAGTGTTGTTGAATATTTATTGAATAGCTGGTGCTTATATTTTTGTTTCACATTACCTGCAATAGCCTGGATTATTCTTCTTCTTCTTTTGGTTTTCCTTCTGTTATGACTGTGAGGATGAGGGGTGGCGCTTCTCATCAGCCCTAGGAGCCCTTGAGCCCTGATGAAGGAAATATATTTTTCGAAAGCTCGGCGATAGAGGCGCTTCATTAGTTCTGACCCCATTCCCGATTGCTGACATTCATTGCGTTAAAAATTAAAAGGAAACGCAAGTGGGTGCATGAAGTCAATCAGCCAAGAAATACGTTAGGAGAATATCACTTCATCTATTTGAGCTACTTCATTCCAGGACAATGTCCCTGTTGAGGTAGAATTTGTTCTTCTGATCCCACAGTGCTGGACGTTGACGAACGCCATGTATTAATTTTTCAATGTCCATAGTTTATCCAAACACAAAAGAATTTAGAACAAAATAACCAAGAAAGCGGCGCAAAATCGCTACCAATCGCAACTAAGCTTGCGATTGCATCAGACAACTCGCGGGCAATCTCTCACGATTACTCCCCTCCGCTCGGAGTGGGAACACCCTTCGCCCCCTCCCTTTAAAAACCTACTCGCGCCGCGTTTTGTCTTTTTCGCGTGTAATTGCCAGTGATCGCATCGCCCTGCTTCGCTTCAACTCGCGGGCAGTGTGAATCCACCCTTAGTCAGGAGCAGAGCTTGAGCTCGAACGAGTATCTCACTTTATTCATATAGGTCACTTTCTAGCAGAGTTGGGTGCCCAAGTACATTGGTACTGAATGTACTTTCTTCAAATACTTGAGAAAATCTACTAATATTTTACAGCAGTTGAGGAAAATCGGTGATAAGAATGACGAGTTATAGCTGCACAACCCGCGAGTACTTCGAAAGTACTTGCCAAGTACATGTACCTTTACTTGTACTTGCGTGCTTTGAATACAAGTACTCGTAATTTAGTGGAAAAAGTTCTTGTACTTGTGTGATCCAAGTTCAATTGCAAATACTTGTAAATATAGGATAGCCATCTTATTTTTTCGTTCAAAATTGGAGCAAACGAGCGTTTGTCCACCCCATTATTCTCCATAGCATTCTAGGTTAAAATAGAGAATGTGCTTGTTGTACTCGAAGTACAAGTACTTGTACTTGCCACCTGGGGAAGTGCAAATCCTGATGTACTTGTATTAAGATTAATAAGTAATTATTTTATTTCAAGTACAAGTACATTTTTCCCAACTCTGTTTTTAGGCCTAGGAAAATGAGCTACGTTGACGATTTCTAAAGAGGTAGGGTGGTTTAACAAACGAAATTCCTGCAGAAGACGAAGGTTAGTTTTTAGCACTGACTAACTAGTTACTTGTGCACAGTACTATCATGCACACAGGTGAGATGGTATAGGGAGTATAGGTTATAGGAACCCAGCTTGAAGAAGCAATATCAACATAGACTTTGAGTTCGGCAAAACAACACATCGGACACTCTAAGCAAAAGTAAATAGAGCCAAGTGGAGCAATACTTTCGTTAAGATCTAGAGAATAGGATCCACGGAGCAATACTGTCAGACACTCTACAAGTTGGGTAACTAGATGAGAGCGAGAGAGGGCAAGAATTTAATCTAGACTGGAACCTCGTTAGAGCTAAACTTGAGCTATACTTGAAAGAGTTGGGTCACGCGCATGCGCCAATACTGTCAGGAGCGGAGCTTGAGCTCGAATGGGTATCTCACTTCATTTGTGAAACCATAATCGAATAGTTAGTTCATAACTAAAGAATTTTTGACGTATATTTTCAATTATTCTTATTATTTTGTTTCCTTTATTCCATTCATTTTTTAAAAACGCTGTTGGAGAGAGCGTCCAAATTCTTACCCTCTATTGCAAATTCATTTATAATTAAATGTTATTCAAACGTGAAAAATGATCACAAAAGGTAGAATTTGTAGAAATAGGAAATTTTAACTTTTTCAACTAGCGCAAGTGAGTGTGAATGATTGGTTTTCATCTAAAAACGCATAAAATCGAACATAAAAATTAACGGAAAAGGCCAAAAACGTGGTTTTGTGAAAGGGGGAAAAAACTGAAAAATCATATCTTGAAGACAGATTGAGGTAGAAAATTGCGCTTGACGTTGTTTTACTCTGTTTTTGGTCTAGTTATGTATATACGAGGTCTGTCCGGAAAGTTCGTATTAATATTTTCTGTTGGAGCCTGAAGGCTAGGGGATGGGGCAGCCGACCAGTTTTTCCTCTCTAGACAACCTACAGGATGTTCAGTCAGAGCCCAGCAGTTCTCGGAGAACGTTCGAGTGTTGCTCGAATTTTTG
Source organism: Adelphocoris suturalis (assembly GCA_030762985.1). Lineage (NCBI taxonomy): Eukaryota > Metazoa > Arthropoda > Insecta > Hemiptera > Miridae > Adelphocoris > Adelphocoris suturalis. Next base: position 126,432,651 of record CM061042.1, on the reverse strand, counting down.
AACCTAACCTTCTTTCCACCAACTGTCGGAAGGAGGGTGGCATGTGTTAGGACTGGTAGGAAGCTGAAGTCGCGAAATTTTGGCCAGTAAGCAGCATTAGTGACTGAATCCCCCCTCCCCATTCACCAGATTCGGCACCTTGCGACTTCCTTCAGTCCCTTAAACGAACTGGAGCTTTGGGGGCGGCATTTGGATGATGTGAAGGCAATCAATCAGCAACGACGAGGCTGCTGAAGAACCTGGAAACAGAAGACTTCAAGCAGTGGAAACGGTGATGGCGCAAGTGCATTGTGTCTGGTGGAGAGTACTGAAGAAGAGAACATTGTGAGTGACTTTTAAGGTGGGTGTCCACGTGAGAGTACTCGCAGCTTGTGCTCTCGAGAGTTGCTATCATAGCCCTTTAAACGAGAAAGTGAAATCCCCGCAAGCTCACTCTCAGCGAGCAACTCTCGAAGCCTACTCTCGAAAGTCCGTTGAAACTGTTTACACCATGCGATGCGAGGTCAGTCTCGAGAGTCAGCAAGTGAAGATGCCGTCGACCCGACAGAGAGAAGTAGCTGCAGCATGCTTAATTCTGTGCTTGTCAAAAAGACATATTATTTTTTAAAAAAGTCCAGTCATGCAGCATGACCCCATGAGCGAATTTTTGAAGAAATCTTCGACATTTCAGTCGCCATTGATCGTGTTGAGAAATTTTATTTTATGATTTTGATAGACAAACATGGAATCAAATTATTAACACATGCACAGAGTAAACTCATCAGTTGAGATTACTTTTTTTTTTTTTTTTTTTTTTTTTTTTTTTCTAAAGCACCTACTACCTACGTTTTAAACAGCATGGTTCTAGGATTAGTTATACAGGGATACTTCCATAAGAGTAGTTCAATCTGAATTTGGACAATGTTTCATGCAAATATTACCGATTTTTACAACTAGCGAGAACGGCATTATTTCGATTTTTGACTGATTTTTCAACTTTGAAATTTTTGAAAACTTGATACATATTCTTATAGGAAATTTTACGCTGATTCCGAATATACCACATGTTAGTATGCTGAAAAAATTATTTCGCACAACAAATCGCAAAAAACAGGCTATTTTGAAATTTTTGACTACATTTTTGAAAATTTCAACCCGAAGATGTTATCCGATCATGCTGGCCAACGAACTTGAACTTTCGTTTTGTGTCCTTAACATTTTAAAATTTGTTTGAAGTTTCTAGCACAATTCTACGAACAGTTATCGTCTGGAATGACACATACATACATACATATATACATACATACATACATATATACATACATACATACATACATAAAAAAATGCGTTAAACTTCAGAATATGATTCAGAATAGCCTGAAACGGATTTCTGCATAAAATTTTTTCAAAAATTCACATTCTACAAATTTTGAGGCGAGAGCAATAGCTTAATTTTCTTCAAAAATTCGCTAAAAAGGAAATGGTTGAAGGATTGGATTGCGAAGAGCAATCATTTAGGCTCGTACCACCATATAGTGCGCGAATTGCGTGTAGAAGACGCCCAACAATTTAAAAATTTTTGTAGATTTTCGAGTGTTGAATTTGAAATGCTGGTGGAATTAGTGGGACCAACAATCTTTAAAAAAGACACCGTCATGAGAGGAGCAATATCTGTTCAAGAGCGGCTTATGGTTGTCTTACGATTTTTCGCCACAGGTAATATTAAAAAAAAAATATATATATATATATATATATATATATATATATATATATATATATATAATCATTGGGTTCGCTTCATACTTTTCAATGAGTAGGCAAACCTCCTCATGCGTCCACTTTTTATTTGACCTGGCCATGACGAAAACTCGCCAGTTCTACTCTCAGAAATTCAAACTGTCTTGAATTGTGGCGAGAACTCGCGGAGAGCGACGATAAAGCGTTTACACTAGCGAGGATGGTGGAACCTCCCGAATCTCGGAGAGCTCCCTCTCCACTCACGGCAAGTACTCTCGGTGGACTTTACACTTGCGAGTTTTACTCTCGATAGTGAATTTGCCGCTCTCAAGAGGGAAACACTCTCACGTGGACACCCACCATAATACGAACTTTCCGGACTATATATATATATATATATATATATATATATATATATATATATATATATATATATATATATATATATATATATATATATATATATATATATATATATATATATACGAGATTTTTTTGGGGTAGTGACCAAGCTAGTCTTGTGTTTTAATGTAGTTTTTTTATTTTTCCATAATAGCGACGTTTCGGCTCTTGATCCGAGCCCTATTCATGCTTATATATTTCCTGGTAGGTAGTTATTGATAATGCATTGTAATGAGCTGACAGAGAATAGAAATATTGGGTCCCATCAACTTGGAAAACAAACATCACGATTGTGTGTTACACAATTGTGTGTTGTGAGGATACACAATCGTAATGTTTGTTTCCCGAGTTGATGGGACCCAATATTTCTATTTTCTGTCAGCTAATTACAATGCATTATCAATAACTACCTACCAGGCAATATAGAAGCATGAATAGGGCTCGGATCAAGAGCCGAAACGTCGCTATTATGGAAAAATAAAAAACTACATTGAAACACAAGACTAGCTTGGTCACTACCCCAAAAAAATCTCGTTTATATCGAATTTTTACTAGTCAAGAAGATTATCCTGAATTATATATATATATATATATATATATATATATATATATATATATATATACATTCATCTAAATCTTCCCTGTACAATGAATATAAGTAGGTATGTGTTTTTTAATTTATTTGTAATGCATAGTGTGCTTAATTCTAGGGCTCCAATGACCATCAGCAAACCAACCCAGCCAAGAACCAGTCATCAACTTCAGTTGTAGATGATGATGAAGATGACGATGATGATGAAGCAATAGACATGGATGAGTTTGTGGAGAGCGGCCTCATGGATGAACAAGATCCGGTAACACAACAAAGTTCAAATATTCATCTTGTTCTGAACTCTCTCATTACGGAAGATGCTGCATCATGCTAGTAAACAGTCTTCCTTCATGTTCAAACATTTGTGAGGGTGATGGATACTAACAAGCTTTATAAAAAAGGCCTTCTGTCCTTAAATTGGTTTTTTAAATTGAACTCCAACGTTTTCCCCAGGAACTGGAGCTTCTTCAGAGAGAATAATATTCAGAAATGTAAAATATCTACTTGCTTATAGTTTTCTCTGTGTTGTTGTTAATAATCGAATTTAAAGTCATGAGTTTTTGACATTTTATGTCTTTAATTTGGCACATAAACGAAAAAAGCGTTGAAAAAATTAGTTTAAAAAAAGCGTTTTTTAGCGGAATTTAGTTGTCTTTCTGTGCCCTTCCATCGAATGACAATATCATCGACATATCTATACCAATAGAGAAGATCATTTGTGCTACAAGTTGTAAATATTTGTTGCTCATGATAATCCATGTAAATATCTGCAAGCAGAGGAGATAACGGAGAACCCATAGCAACCCCTGGCTGTGTATAACATTTCCCCTCAAATAAAAAGTAATTTTGATCCATACAAATAGACATCAAATTAAACAATTCGTCCTTTTCGAAAATATTAAGTTTAGAGGCGTGAATCAGCCTGCACACCACATCTTTGCATCTAGTTACATCGATATTGGTGAACAGACTAACCACGTCAAAAGATGCAAGTTTAGCATTTGGAGGCATCCGAATGTCCTTAATTTTAGAGACCAAATCATAGGAATTTAGTACAGTATGTTGAGGTCGAAAGTTGATTTTGTTTCTAAATAAAATATTGAGTTTTTTAGCCAATTTGTAAGCGGGAGCTCCGATATACCCCACAACTGCCCTCCATACATCCAAAATGGCGTGAATGCGTGATTGTAAAGAAGCAGCTTGTTACTAATGGTCATGGTGGATCGTCGGCCGATTAGCCAATACATCTTTCTAAGTTTCAATGCGAGCTCAGTCCTCTTCTTTTTGACATGTTCCTTCCACCTGAGCTTGGCGTCTGGCTTCATGCCCAGGTATTTGGCTTCATTCGTGTAGAGAATTGCCACGTTGTTGAGGAAAGTAGGAATGTAGTTATCTTCCGGTTGGTAAAATCAACATGCACCGACTTGGCCTCATTCAATTTGATCCTCCATTTTGTTGTCCAAAGACTGATTTTGGAGATGGACTTATTCTTTGATATTGATTCATTATCGCTGTCACCAACTGCCAGGACAGCAGTGTCGTCTGCAAATGTTGCTGTGATCTGCGCGTGATTGTGCTAGTTTTTTGTGCACCCAATAATCCAAGTTATGTGTCATTTTTTCAAGGAATTTTGTGTTGAATCCAATTCGCACTTTAAAAAAAAGGGGGGGGGGGGTGTCCCATTTGAAAAAAACTGTTGGTATCAGTTGCTTGGTGCGCAAAAATGTCATAGCTGAACTCCTTGCAATGCATTAGGGAGGTACACTTGGTTTTCCTCTCTTATATTGACATAGATAAGCCACTGGCACATATCTCGTGAGACACACTGCAGATTTATAAATACATCTACATTAAATTAGTGTTGGGTTTAACTGTGGTGTGTATTATTTCTGAACAATTCATCACGTAATACCTGAACAAGTAATTTTAAAGCTTATACTTGTAGCTTATGCTCCAAAGCTGATACTATTATATAAAATTTATTCAACACTTTTTTTCATTTATTTATTGTAAATTTTTTTTTTTTTTTCAAAATTCAGAGTGCTGCCCCTGTCAAAAAACCTGCCGCTACTATTAAAGATAATGCTACCGAGGATGCAGACATTGTTAAAACCCGAACATACGACCTGCACATTACCTACGATAAGTATTATCAAACACCGAGGCTTTGGCTCACGGGATATGATGAGGTGAGGGTCAGATTCCAAAATTGGTACTGTAAGTGTAGAAATAGAATTAGATTAGTGCCTACCTACTCCATTTTGAAATGTGTGGTTGCAGAATCGTAAGCCACTGACTGTAGAGCAGATGTACGATGATGTCAGCCAGGATCACGCTAAGAAAACTGTGACCATGGAGAGTCATCCTCACATCCCTGGCCCACCTATGGCATCAGTACATCCCTGCAGGTAAATGGCTCATTCTCAAATGGGAAATTTTTGGCTCATCAGTATTGGATCAGCCCAGTGTAGCAATATTAGGGAGTTTTTACAATCTTCCATCTCAGTCGTTCAGCTGAGTTGATGTATAAAAAAAGGTTTTCCTAGCGCAAGCAAACCAGAAGCTAACCAGTGAGACGATATTTGGGAGTTTTTGGGAGAAGATCAAGAAGAATCGCAGGAGAGAGTGTGCACGTAAAAGCATTTTGAAGAGCATTGGGGCGAAAGGGCTCCCACCTGCCCTTCAGGGGCTCAACTCTAACTTAGGTTCTAAGAGACTCGTTCATCGGTGACAAGACCAAGACATGCATGATCGCCATGATTAGTCCAGAGATGAGCTCCTGCGAGCATTCCATCAACACCCTTCGATACGCAGCTCGAGTCGAAGAGTTGGCAAACAACGACACCCTCAGCGAGGTTCCCGAGGACAAAGCCAAAGCAGGTTGGGTAGCAAGTAAAATTGAGTCGGAATCGAACGAGGAAGACGTTTCTATCACATCCAGAGCCCCTCACGGTGTGGCTCATTCATAAACCTCTCCACCCGGGAGGAAATCATGCAAAATGCAGCACTTGGAACAGGAAATGGTCGGAGCATTCCAGCTCTGTATGACGCTTTGCCCCAAGTTCGACGAGCGGGAATCCCAGCTGCTCCTCGTGGCTCACAAACTCGACTACAAACCAGCTCACTTCTCATCAGAGCTCGACCAGATCCTGAGCGAATGGCAGAAATTTCTGTCGGCCCTCCGTGACCGCGTCACTGCGTTCTGTCTCCAGATGGACTCGGAAGAGGAGCTCTACAAAGAGAATCTGAAGCCCCGACAGTTTTAGTCGGTAGTTTAGACCCCATGCTTAGATAGCGATCATCTATAAAATGACTCTAAGGTCTTCTTCATCCAAGTTTTCTTCCTCCCAGGCCCTCTTCGTCGTCACCGTCCTTTGTAGTTGTTTGAGCGACCTTCCCTTATGTTGAGTGACTTTCGAAATGCAGATTTGGGTAAAAACTACCAAAGTTCGAATGACGAGCTTAACCAACTGCTTATCTTCCACTTCAAGAAATGCGGCAAGGGTTTTCACGGCATTTACATGCATACTCTGTCCAGCGATTCTCCTTGATCTTCTCCCAATCTTCCAAAAGCCTCCTTTTTTTTACTTTTTCCAAAGAAAACAGTTTTTTCCGCGATGTTCTTTTTTTTTCAGCCTTGACTTCCTGTCCCCATCGTTACTGTTGTTTCGGCGCGAGGTACTAGGTATCGCCACATGTTCCTAATTACTTACTGTCCTAACTTGGAGTATTGGATCAGCCCAGCGTAGCAATATTAGGCAGTTTTTGCAATCTTCCATCTCAGTCGTTCAGCTGAGTTGATGTACAAAAAGAGGTTTTTCTAGCGCAAGCAAACCAGAAGCTAACCTGTGAGACGTACTGTACAAATAGGGAATCGTCGTACGATTGAATGAAACGATTCAAAAGTCACTCTAATGGACTAAACCACTTTAGAATCATAGATACCTACTTACATAAATACTAACATGTAATATATTATTTCTTAATAGAAGAACTAATGAATTATCAACTTTTCAGGTACTGTGAGTAGCGTACTACAAGGTATGTTGAGTGGATATTAAAATTATTATTATTCTTCTTTACCTTAAAATACGTGCGTTGAACGTATTTTTTTAGTTATCATTTAACCTTCAAATTTCTCATAGGGTCAGTACGGACCCGTTCGTTGGCCCCCGCACAGTCGTGACGTCACTCCGATGGAATCTCAAATCCAAAGTGTATAAGGTCATGATCAAATCGAGAGAACAGCTCATTCAGAAAATAATGGATTGCGGAGACCAAATGAATCAGAACCGACCAGAGCTCCGACTTGCTGTTGACTCAATGCACAAGAGGACGAATTTGTGCATTTCGAAAATTTACTGTAATTAAAAATTAGAACTTACTTGTTAACTACTACACCTTGGAAGAATAGAAATCCTAATTTTTTCCACTCAATATCCAAAACCTTAGAAATGCCTACTTATTTGAAACCGTCACCAAGCATCAAAAACGTCGATTCTCTAAAAAAACAAGCGTTTTTTTTTTCTTTCAAACGGAATTTTCTCCACCTATTTTTATCGTAACTTTTTTTTATATACCACTCTAAAGCTGACATTCTGGCGCATTTTTTAAGCTATGCGCAAAAGTAATCACACCCAGGATTAAGAAGGCCTAATGAACGTTTGAAAAAAACGAGCTTTTTTCAAAAGTTCAAAAGTTCATAAAGTTTGCATTGTCGAGTGATTTTTCGCCAATTTAATATAAGCAAAAAAATTTGGTTTGCCACTAAACAGATAGGCATTTTAACGCTCTTTCCAATGGTATCCTCAAATTTGAATTTATTTTGTAAATTGAGGGAGTTATGACCATTTTAGTGACATAAGGTCGAAAACGCGAAAAAAAATCATCGATGCAGGACGTTAAAAATGTCGTCAAATCACACCAACAACAAAACGGTACTGAGAGGACAAAATTAAAACAGATATTGAAACGAAAATATGAAAGAAAACTGAAAAAAGCAGGAGCATAACAAGAAGGGCGGAGGTTAACATACAAAGTGACGAGAATTTCCACATCCTACGAAATGGCTGAGTGTGGGGAAGCACGCAGAGTAGCCAACATAGGGGAGCATAAACTCTGGGGGCTTTTAAAAAATCTGAATTCTTAGTACGAAGGCCGTACTATAATTAACCAATATTGAAGTTGTAACAGAGTTACCTCCTGAGAGGTCCATCAAGCTCCCGTCAGAGCTCCAGAGATAGCGTTCTCGGCGTCCCGTTGAGGAATCAATGGGAAAGACGCGCTGTTCTCGATCGTTTTAGACAGCTGGTTTGGCGTCGGATGATTTTCTGGTGACAGGAATATCAACCTTCCCCGAACATGGCTCATTAAAAGCTATGACTAGGGGTGGTATATCTCTGACGGGATGCCTGCTACTCTCCTCTACCTTTTTATGCGGATTTAGGCCCCCATTGCACCTCTTGGGGGGGGGGCACCTAAATTCCTTATATGGTAGCAGAGCGTGGTTTGGATTATGCACGGCTGACGCCTAGTAGTCCAATCCACTATTTTTTGGGGCGTTAATGTTTCAGAAGAAACATGGCCCGGGGTTCCAGAAGGAATTCCCATTATCACCCTTTGGTATATAAATAATTTCATTGGTCTTTGAATTATAATTTCTCTTTTATTCCCCTTTTTATATTTTATATACCATATTTTCTTTCAATTTTATGCCACCTGAGTGCACAATTTAAGTCCCCTAAGTTGGGCAAATTCATTATTTTCTTTCAATTTTTTCGCCACCTGAGTATTGCTATATGTCAATTACCGGGCTAGTGCGCCATTTAAGTCCCCATAGTTGGGCAATTTAATTTAAAAAGTCCCCAATGTTGGGCAAATTAATTTCTATATATATTTTGATTTCCTAAGGTATAAGTCTCCATAGTTGAGCATCCGTTTTGTCCCGATTGTTCAATGAAGATACTTCTTATGAAGCTTCATTGACAATCCAGTTTTAATTTCTATTCCCCCATCCAAAATGCCAATGCAGCTATTTATGATTGAATGAGCATTAGTTCTCAGCTTTTTACTATTCCACCCAACTACCATACTTGATCTTCAATCAAGTATGTCTTTAAGGGGAGGAGTGTAACAGAGTTACCTCCTGAGAGGTCCATCAAGCTCCCGTCAGAGCTCCAGAGATAGCGTTGTCGGCGTCCCGTTGAGGAATCAATGGGAAAGACGCGCTGTTCTCGATCGTTTTAGACAGCTGGTTTGGCGTCGGATGGTTTTCTGGTGACAGGAATATCAACCTTCCCCGAACATGGCTCATTAAAAGCTATGACTAGGGGTGGTATCTCTCTGACGGGATGCCTGCTACTCTCCTCTACCTTTTTATGAGGATTTAGGCCCCCATTGCACCTCTGGGGGGGGCACCTAAATTCCTTATAAAGTTGAGTCGGAGAAGTGTAATCGATTACCACAAATAGTGGTAGTTTTTGTGACAAAACCATTCCTAACAAGTTTTCTGTGTGACACCGTTTCGAATTTCTTGACGCAATACAGTTATTTGAATTTTTTGTTTCAGACATGCGATTGTCATGAGGAAAATCATTGAAACCGTGCTGGAAGGTGGTGGTGAGCTTGGAGTACACATGTATCTCATAATTTTTTTGAAGTTTGTGCAATCGGTAATCCCTACGATAGAATATGATTACACCCGCGATTTTTCTATGTCGTAGGAACTAACTTTGCCAATCGTCGCAACCGAAGTGATTTTGAACTTTATATATATATATATCACTTAGGCCACACAATTTGTATTTATATTCACTTCTATTACTTTGTCCTATGTACAAAACCTGTTTATTTCTTTCTCTAGAAGTTGATATTATATAATTGTTAATATACTAAGTAATTAGGTACTGTAACTAATATAAATATATACGGTTGTATTGTGGTAAATGTTGGTAAGCCTATTGTTCTTTTTCCAATATCTTCAATTCAATAATTTCAACAGAATGAAATATACAGTGGTGAGTTGGGGCTCCCAGGCGACGGACGTACGTTGCGCTCCCAGCTGGCCGCTCTGAAGTGAAAGTCCACGCGGCCACATTCCGATGCGCTCCTGTTCGTTTCGAGTGGACTGAGTGAACCTTGTACATTGCACTCCCGTGCGAGATAACGCAGATCGTGTATATTTATCATCGCTTCTGGTCAGCCACAATTATGACTCCATACGACACAGTAATTGAACGGATTAAAGGCGGAGCTAAAGGTGGAGGCGACGTAGTTTTCCGTGAGGAATTTAAGTTTGTGTACCACAAAAAACCTGTCATTTGGGCATGCGAATCGAGCGAAGTGACACGCACCACTAACTCATTTCAAAGTACTGTCCTACAAACTGCGACCTCACGTCACTACCTAGTGACTTGTAAACTTGCCATGTGTCTATGTTTTTACTTTTCTTTGCTTTAACATTGCTTCTTTTTTTACTGACCAGCAAATATTCCAACATTTAGCGAAATTCGTAGATTTTATTTAATTGAACGAGGTGGCTCATGCCACTGGTATGGGAGGACAACGTGAGCAACCTCCTCACGGTGTCCCCTGGGTAACGCTAGTAGCTCACATAACAATGCATTGATAACGTTTTGTAACTAACACAATTAACAATAACTCACCCTCTATGTATTAAGCGAAAGTTTACACTAGGGAAACTCCCTCGCAAAACAGTTGCGCGAGGCAGACTCGCTCATGTAGACGCCCCTCCGCTCACGAAACGTTTCGGGGTGAGGACACTCGCTGTGAGCCGGAGGGCAGTCGGTTTTCGTCCGCGCATCAGAGTGTTTCCCGTGAAACAAACTCGCTGGTGTAAACGCGGCTTTATTGTTTCGCTAGTAAAATGAACCAGGATAGCTTGAAGGCTTGAGCTTGGTGAGGCGGCTCACCCTACTCGCGCAACGTCTCGCTCTGAGTTGCGCTCTGTTTTGGGAGGTGCGAAACTTCTCTCGCAGCGAGGATGTTTCGCGCAACTGTTTCGCGAGGAAGTTTCGCTAGTGTAAACGCAGCTTTACACGTATTCTGCAAGTTGGTATTGGGAGCGCATGCTAATAGCGGGAGCGTATGGAACAATATTCTCAGGAGCACATCGTAATACTTTCACTGGGCTGGGAGCCCAACGTAAGACTCCCAGTCAGATGAGGTTGCTGTGATGAAGTCAGGGACCAACCAACCTCCTGGACCTTGAGGCAGCCTCTGGGCAGAGTTGTTAAAAAAATTATCTCTTTCTCATCAGCGTTGGAAGCGTGAAAGAATGAAAACCTTTGAACCTTTGACGAATAATAATATTCATTAAGAAATAACTAGGTTGAAGAAAAATGCCACTCGTATAATGCACCTGGAGAAAAGAAGGAAATGTGGAGCCCCCACCCTAAATGCTAATTGACTAGGTACCTAAAATGTACAATCCACGTGATCCTATCCAAAGAAATAAGTAATTATGCTGGTAAAATAAATTTCAAACAACAGTAGTCTGACCTTGTAGTCCAAACGTGTTGCCTTACTGATGGAGAGAATCCAAATTCTGAAGATCCTCCACGAGATTCCTGGGGTCCAAATAGCCTTCCAGAAAGCGGTGGCTTGAATGGAGTGTTCCTAAAGCGATAGGGAGATAGAGATGAGGTGCCTTATCGTCAAATTTATTTCACCTAAACATAAGACGCTTTATCCCGAACAAACCTATCTCAGCTCTTCCTCCTCATTTTCTTGTTCATAAATTTTCAAAATCTGCCATTGCAAAACCTTTTTGTGAATAAGAAAAGAACTAAAAAACATAGAAATGCTGGAATCTAAACATACGGGATAGGCGGGAAAATCCCCTTAGCGGTTCGGCGTTACTTGAAGTATAGTCACTTCAAGATAAAACTCTAATTCCACCCTCTTGACTTTATCAGGTTAGAAAACGCTGTGGTTCGCCCCAGATCATAGCTTTGTTTCCACAACTGCTCCGGAGCAGGTTCAGTTCAGAGCAAGGGCACCTCCATGGCTGTTCAGTTCAGATGGCAGCGGAAACGCTCAAGGACATATTCGGTGCAGTAACCATGGATACACGAAGATCCATGAAATGGAGTTACGTTAAGCCTAGTACGCACTGGGATTCATTGTTCGGACTCTTTGTTGCAGACGCTCGGATTCATGTCTCAGATTCTTTGCCCCGCGACATTGTCGCTCTGCAAATCGTGTACGCATCTAGTTTGAACCTGAGCCATGTCGAACGAGGTCGCGCTTTCGGGGATTGCAGTAGCACTTTACTTAGCTCTACGGAGTAAAAAAAATGCTACTAAACAAGAGCCACCGCGTTGGTGGATACGTGGACCCTTCATTAACACTCGGTTTTTTAACGGTTTTTTCCATATCGTGAGGCCATTATCATCTTTTGTGGAGGGGCCACAATGCTGCTGCAGCCTGCATTACATCATAGACAAGGGGGGAAGAGGTTCCGAGAGTGTCTAGAGTAGAGATGAGAGTGTGACCTGAACTGAAGCAAACTGTTTAGAAGACTAGAAGAAGAAGGCAAAAAATTATTACATGATTTATTATATCTGCATTAGATAGCCAATCTGCACCAACCACTAAGAAGGGTGTAATAGTGCTTCATGGGTCAATAGAGCTCATTTCTGATCGGAAGTACTTGTTAGAAATTTATTTTAATGCTTTGTTTTTCTGAGTAATTTCATTTTTAAGATATGTTTTCTACCTTCATACGACCACAAATCCACTTGAGATCACTGTAAAATCAAAAATATGACCACCGTTGAAAACAGCGTCAATTGCATAATCCAGCTATTTGATGTCAAATCGATTTTATAAGACGACTTAATAAGTTAGTAAAGTTCCAGTCATGCAGCATGATCGTATGAGCGGATTTTCGTAAATTATCTTAGTACCTTTGTTTTAGCCTAATTGTTTTGAAAATTTAGGATTTTAACTAGGAAGAAATGTTCGCTACCGATTTTGTGGCAAATAAACTTGTCCTAAATAATTTTCGGCTATTCAAAAAATGTTTTAGCAAATTTTTCGGAAAAATGAAGCTTTTTGATTTTTAGCTTTTTTTAGCTGTTTTTATCCACTTTTGACAAATATTAATGAAATTTACATAGGTACCTAATTTTCTCAGCACAAATTTCTTGTTTTTCTAGTTTATTGTTAATAAAGTTCTTTTGACTAAAGTTCTGCTTAAAAAAAAAAAAAAAAAAAAAACAATTTTTACCCGTTTTCAGCTACAAGCATAACAACGAAAATACACCGGTGAGAGGCCCACTTTGTTCGATATTCACGTACGCACTGACTCAATGTTGCGCGTCAATGTGTAAAGAATCCCATTCCGTATGGGACTCAAAAAATACTAAAACGCAACACACGAGATGCAAGACTCAATGTCGCGGAGCGTCCCGGATGCAAGAAAATGAGTCCGAGACGCAGCTCCGCGACAGAGAGTCCGAACAAAGAATCCCAGTGCGTACTAGGCTTTAGTGGTACTTCAGCAAAACCTTTGTCTCATTCTTATTCTTCGATTCTTATTCGACGTCGACATTCTCGTGATTCACTCCCAAATATTTAGTTATTTCTATTTCATTAGTTTAGTAGTAGAATTAAGGAATATAATAAAGGAATAAACAATTCAAATTTAAAACTTTTAAAAGTTCGAAAATTGCAGAATCACCTGAATAAATACGAACAATTGACTCGAAAATAGGCACGAAATCAAAGGAAACCACAATTTGTAAGGTGTAAGGTTACAGATGATTGAGGAAGGATATATCGGGTTATCTGAAGTTCCAAAGAGTTGATGTTCGGATCATGTTCCTTGAGCAGCTGAAACACTGGACATCTTGCACCGAATATGAACCGAGGGACTGCAGAAACGCCATTATCTTACTCCTTCTTCACTACGCAAGCGCAACTTGACCTGAACCTGTTCGGTTCTGCAGCGGAAACAAAGCTAAAATCGCCAAACACCTTATCCCAATTGACTTATTGTTTAGGAACTCTCTAATATAGCTTGGAAGCGTTCCAGGGTCAGGGTAAGGGCGCACAGCAAGAATAGTGACTCGTTATGCCGAAATTCAATGATCCAAAGTAAGGATGAATGATTGTTCACCGGGATATCCACGGACTTGGAAGCCAGAAGTTCGTACGGATGTTAAAATCATCAGCAGAAAAAATTGCATAAAAGGATCAATCGCGTTTATCAGCTGGAGCAGGACAAATTGTTGAACTCCTGGACTCACACTTATCCCAGGAACGGTAATAAATTGGACTCCAGGGGTTGTTGGATCGAAAAACATCGGTTGGGGTGAAAGCAGTGAGTATAGAAATAACTAGAGCGGCCTAAGGCAAAGACCAAGTGTGTTGACCTTCCCCCACTCCCTGGTGCCTCTCCTGATGCCTGGCGCCTCGCTCAGCACTCTTTCAGCAGTTTGTTGCATGTTTTGTTTTCTTCTTCCATGTTTTGTTATTGACGCGCCTACTTGTTTGAGGTAGGGTTGCTTTGATTTTTAGTGAGATGTGATTGTGTTTGAAGTGGTGTGTGAATGGATAGATGTACGTTGGTGAGTAGCAAATTACTTTTACAAAGAGAAAATGCCGAGTGAGACAGTGAGAGAACCAAGGACGTTGGCGATGGCGAGGTAAGGAAGATTTCCTTCCACCGTTTCCCTAAAGACCCTGAACTCAGAGAAAAATGGGTCCGATCAATCAGGAGAGAAAAATCCCCACTAATCAAAATCGTGTTTGTGGTGACCATTTTAAAGAATCTGATTATCATTTATCTGCTTTTCTAAGATATCTAAAAAAAAGATGCAATTCCGTCAATATTTTTTGCTTTTCCACCTCATTTACAGCCATCAACTTACACTACAAAGATACCACGGAGGGTTTTGAAGCGGGATTCCTCACCATTTCCACCTCCAGTTCCAGAAAAAATACCAACCGCATATTTTCATCTCAATCCGTATACTCAAGATATGATTTTTTAAAGGTTTTTTTCAGGAATACCGTGTTTTTTAATTTTAAACTCAAATTTCTCCGCTTTGTGTCATTAAATTTTAACCTCATTTTCGGAATCAGCGTTGAATTTTCTATAAGAATATTGTACTTGAGTTCTAAAAAGTACCATCCGAAGACCTTCACATCAGCTTAAATATTGATGATTTATAAAAAATAAAATCGTTAAAACTTTACTACTCTTCAAAAAAAAATCTTGAAAACTAGAAAATCTCATGAAAACTGTATCATCTAGTACTATTTCCAATGGTATAATCAATTTTACTTTTACTTTGTTATTTAGGGGAGAAAATTGTTAAATAATAATGTTAAAAAATGTGGGTTTTTCGATTAAATCGTTGGTTTTCTCGAAAGATGACCTTCTATGAACCTACGAGTATGGGGTCGGTTTCTATGTATTTTTTCTAGCTGTGTCGAATGGAAACGCTTGCAGATCTCTCCAACTACTTTATAATCGAGTTTTCAATTTAATTATCTAGTTTTACTCTATAACACACATACATTTAAGCGTAACAAACAAACTAAACATTTGCGAGTTTAAGTGTAAAACTCGATTATAACGGAGTTGGAGAGATCTACAAATGTTACCATTCGATACAGCGTGAAAAAATACATAGAAACCGACCCCATACTCGTAGACTCATAGAGGCTCAACTTTCGAGAAAATCAAAAATTTCATTGAAAAACCCATATTTTTTAACATTAAAACATAATTTTCTCCCCTCAATAACAAAAAAAAGTAAACTTTATTATAATGTTGGAAAGAGTATTAGATGAAACAGTTTTCATGAGATTTTCCAGTTTTCAAGATTTTTTTGGAAGAGTAGTAAAGTTTTAACGATTTTCAGAAATTTTATTTTTTCAAAATCGTCAATGTTTGAGCTGATGTGAAGGTCTTCGGATGGTACTTTTTAGAACTCAAGTACATTATTCTTATAGAAAATTCAATGCTGATTCCGAAAATGAGGTCAAAAGTTAAAATTAAATGAGGCAAAGTGGAGAAATTTGAGTTTAAAAGGAAAAAACACGGTTTTCTTGAAATAAAACAAAATCATATCTCGAGTACGGATTGAGATAAAAATATGCTGTTGCCGGCATATTACTACATTTTTGATGCAGACTAACACAACAAATTTTTCGTCACTTATCCCCTGCCACCCTGCATTCCGAGGGAGCTCATAGACCTATTTGGAATGATAATGAATCATCTGTACATGATTAAAAGGAGGGGCGCTATGAGGATGCAAGTAGGGTATTTGGCAGTGAGCAGTGGAAGGCCCTTGACAGGGCGGGGAAAGGCACCTGAGGGTTAGGGGGGGGGGGGCAGCGCATACGCCCGCTCACCTTCCAGCACTGGGGAAGGCCGCTCTAGTTATTTCTATACTCACTGGGTGAAAGTTGACGTTGCGATTGACGCTCATTGCGATCAAACGATAAGGAAAATCTAAGAAACAATAATTTCGTCTAACACCATTTTAATTATTAAAAATTCCAATTATTTTTGAAAAAAAAAGTAACAGAAGCATTGTTTTCTTTTTTGGGAGATTTAATTTTCATAGGTATACATTTTTTTCCATGTATACATATATATAGTGTGTCCTTCCAGACGATAACTCTCCTTAGGATAAATTTGCAACACCAAGAGACCTTGTTCTGCGCAACATTGTTTATAAAACGTTATAAATAATAATCTAGTTTGTGTAAGTTGTCATTATGCTCACTCGCGTCCTTTCGTTACCCAGGAAGATTATAACAAAAAAAAATGAAAACCCGAAGCCAAAACCTAACTGGCCATATGTGTCACATTATTATGTCACGAAAAACTGTCACACAAATTTTGGACATTTTGTCTTTACTTTGGCACATGAACGAAAAAGTGTAAAAAAAAGTTACAGTTGGTTTTCTGATGATTACCGCTTACAACCGAGTCGTTTGTAGGGAAATGGTACTTCGTCGTTTTTCTTCCCACAAAATTCGTTGACCAGTCGTTCGAAAGCTCTCGATTTATCCAACCATATTATGTTAACTACTGCGCATTACGTGGCCAACAAGCTGAGTTATGAGCAAGGTTATTTGAGTAATTGTGTACACTCAGGTGATCATTTTCAATAATTGATATTGTGAACATGATTGCAAGCGCTTGTTCAATTTCTGATGATTTCATTGAGCTGGTGTTTCGATTATTTGATTCATAGCAGTTGACCCGAATATTGCGAGAACGGTTTTATTTGTGAAGCGGTGGTTAAATAATTTTAATAGGTAATTTCTATACTTCACACTTTAGGAAGCTGTAATTTCGTATGTAGCCTCTTTAGGCTGGCTTCACACGAGGCGGTTTTGAGATTAAAATGTGAACGGGCGGGTGCATGGAGTTGTAGCTCTGTGGAAAGTGAACGGGAGTTGCCCGAACTCCTTCATACGCGGTCAACTCGTCCGCCCGTACACGTGGGAGCCCGGCACAGTGCCTGCACCGTTCTCATCCCCACTAGTTGGTTCTACTCAAAGGACACTAGCGCCAATGAGAGTCTTCACACGAGTCAACTTCGAGCCACCATGGAAGGCATAGCTCTGCAAGGTTTGAATATAGAAAATTTTATAGAATCTATTCGGATTTGTCCCGTGATATGGGACATGAGGTGTAGCAATTATGGGGACAAAATTAAAAAACGCTGCAAATTATTACACAAAGGTTTATTATTTATGTATTAGAAGCCCTTCTACATAGATCTCTGGTCCATAATTATTAAACGCCGCTTATAGTATATTTAGTATCGGAACTCGGAGCTTCGGACCTCACAAATGGGTTCAATCCATTACAGCAGCGGAATCTCACAATTTTACGCTTGTTAATATAGTTGATAAACAAAACAATTCATCACCAAATCATTATTCCAACACATAAAAGTGTTACCTATACTGTATATTGATATCATCTAATTGGTCAAATTTCAAAAAATGTGCTGACAAAATCACTGAAAATGGCTAAGAATTGTTAAATTGATATTTTTTAGCATAAGATTGGTCAAATAAAGTTTATCAACTATGAAATAGAACATTCAAAAATTTATGTACGAAATTATGCTGAAAACTTGAACTTCATTAAATTTTGTTTTAAAAAATCTATAAAACTACAAAAAATAGCCTAAAATCCAAAATCTCTTTTTGAATAGAAGAGTATCATTTAGAATACTTTTTTTCCATAAAATTAATAGGTAGCTAACATTTTCTTTTCACTCATAAATCTCCAATTTCTATACAACTTGAAAAAAAAAAAAAAAAAAAAAAAAAAAAAAAAGACACTTTTTCACCTATTTTTGGCTCACAGCACCCATGAGAGTGGAGCGATTGAGCTGGCGAGATGTTAGGACCAACTAGACCCCAAGTGGAGTCTATGTGCGAAAGAACAGATTTTTTAAGTCAATTCTAAGGCCTTTTATGGCCCGAACGGCGGACGGACATTTCAAATTTGGATTCTACGCACCTTGAAACGTAAAGTGACAAAGTTTGAGGGGGGGTTATAAAAATTTTTTGCTATACGATCACATAGGCTTATTATTGGAAATAATAAACCAAAAGTGAGGCGTGGAGGGAAGTGGCCCGAAAGTGTCATGATGGATTTGATGATTCGGAGCCAACACAACAGAGTGGAATCAGTAAGAACATTTCATCAAAATTATTTAAATTACCTATTTAAGTACATAATTATTAAATTAAGAATTTTACCTATATTACCAAACGTCAACAACCAAGACCTATTACGAAGTATCCCGGAAGTATAACGGAAATTTTGTTACGCAATAAGTTGAGTTTTGATCTGTAGGGTGGTAGGAGTGGCTTTTGCCAAATCTGGTAACACCGCTCGAAAGAGGAGAGGTGGGGGAATAGAATGAGAGGTGGGTGACCTCAGTCGGTCAGTTACCAACGTCAGGGCAGGTAGTTGAAATGGAGCCCTCCACGTCGCGTCCCGCCACCTCGATCCCCGTTCCCTCTCGAGTTGTTGTGCGCGGAGTGATTCAATTTCTTTATGCACAGGGTTTCAAATCAGTTCAAATTCACGAACAGCTCATTCTGTTTATGGAGAAGGTGTAATGAGTGAGTCAATGGTGAGGAGATGGGTACGTGAATTTAAGTCGGGAAGACATTCACTTGAGGATGAAAGTGGGAGAGGCAGACCCTCAGTTGTGACGGACGAAATTGTAGCAAAAATCGACAATGCAGTTCACAAAGATCGTCGTTCAACCCTGGATGAACTCCATCTGAGTTTCCCAGACATCTCACGATCCCTCATCCATGAGATCGTATCGGAAAAACTTGACTTTCGGAAAGTTTGCGCTCGGTGGGTCCCTAGAGAGCTGACGCCCCAACACAAAGAACAACGAATGGCCGCCTCAAATTCACGTACCCATCTCCTCACAATTGACTCACTCATTACACCTTCTCCATAAACAGAAATGAGCTGTTCGTGAATTTGAACAGATTTGAAACCCTGTGCATAAAGAAATTAAATCACTCCACGCACAACAACTCGAGAGGGAACGGGGATCGAGGTGGCGGGACGCGACGTGGAGGGCTCCATTTCAACTACCTGCCCTGACGTTGGTAACTGACCGACTGAGGTCACCCACCTCTCATTCTATTCCCCCACCTCTCCTCTTTCGAGCGGCGTTACCAGATTTGGCAAAAGCCACTCCTACCACCCTACAGATCAAAACGCAACTTATTTTCTGGACAACCCTCGTATAAACAAGGTACCTAGGTGTTGTTATGATTGTGTATACTAGCAATGTTATCACCACGACGACGTGAATTATTCATATTCGTGGAAGAATTGGGCATCGTCGAGACTAGGTTACAGCAAATTCAGTAATTTTGGGTCAATAATTATTTTATGTTTTCTAATTGTTATTTTATTTAAAACAATAAAAAAACATAGAAATAACTGAGATATTTTCAATGCTCATAGCACTTCTCTCATAAGAGAGTATCTACATACGAGCGGCCTGCCATTCAAATGAATTTCGCGACATACGGAAATATTTAAAGAACTTTTGCTCGTGTGAAAGTAGCTGAGGATGCAACACCGAAAAAGCGCCCATTTCCCGATTTTGTGAAATTGGATGAACCCTCATTGTTCGACGTGGTCTCCTCCTTTTTTCGTGCTAAAGAGCAAGCACAAGAAGTGCTCCAGCTTCCACGGGTTCTAACATCGTACTAAACGTCCCCTTGGGAAATAAAGTTGATTCCATATGGTGATAAAGTTGCCTCGTCTGAAGGGAGCGTTCACACGGCGGTCAACTTTGTGCCAAGGGCAGGCAACTTAGTGCCTGTCAACTTAGTGCCTCGTGTGAAGCCGGCCTTAGGACATTTACTTGACGATGCCCAGGGTCCGGATCAGCTGAGTGGCTCTTGAAACTTGCGTACGAGTCTGCAACTTAAGACATGAAATGTCCCCATGTGTTGCAGACTCGTATGCAAGAGTTTCTTTGAATAGGTATCTTACGGATAAAATTTCACTTCAGCCCTTCATTTAGGTTCCTATTTTCTTATGATTTTCATGTACAACCAAGCCATTGCTGGGGAAATTAAACTTCCTTAGTTTACACCGCTCAAAAGTCGTTCTCCACTCGTTGGAAAGCTCTTGATTTATCACGCATTTCTTTCGTACTTGTTCTTCTATTCATGTTGTAGTTTGTTATGAGTTTCTCGTACAACCAAGCCATTGGTAGGGAAATGGAACGTCCGCAGTGTTCATCGCACAGACATAGCTCTACACAGGAAAGCTCTAATTTCACTGAAGATTAGTAAGATATTTATGTCGTAGTTTTATATTTATTTACAAGATATTAATAATCCAAAATGCGATGTTATAAATGGTTTGTAAACAATATTATTGTGCCGCTTGTAAGCCTAATTTTGTTGTCAAAACCAAGCCGTTGGTAGGGAAATGGAACTTCAGCAGTTTTCATCGTCAAAAAATCATTCACCATTTGTTGGAAAGCTTTCATTTAACTGAAGATCGTACCAGTGTACATCAACGGTATGGTATACAGTTATGCGCATTGTAGTCCATTGATATTAAAATGCGACCCCGAATAAGCAGGAAGAACAAAAATGCGACCCCGAATTAGCGGGATGAAAGTATATTCCATGTTTTAGCATTTTAGCCGTAGGCTCGCTCAAAGTGGAAATGGTCTACACGACCATGATAGGTGTAAGTATGTAATAGAGAAACAGTTATGATACTTGCCTAGGGACGTACATAAGAAACCCTCCCCGATATTAAATCAAGCATTTTAATTTCTCCCTTGATGGGAAAAACAAAAGATCATGGATATGTCTAGTACCTAGGTACTGCTTACCAGTTGGTACATACTACTCAATTGTATACCAACCATCTAGTGCCTTCTTTTCTCAAGATTATTCCATTATGGTTACAAAACAATATTAGTTTTTAACTTGGAGTAATAAATCAGCATTCCTTGACACAACAATGGCTTAGGCTGATAAAATGAAAACATTCCAAAAAGAGGCAAACGATTTTCCTACTATGAGAACTATGGGACTAAAACACCCCCCCCCCCCATCTCTTTTCCTACTCTTCCATAGTAACGCCTTGGTTGTACGTGAAAAATCAATAGAAATTCTACCTAGCCTTCACTTTTTGAGTTAATAATAATCTAAAGTGCCGGAGCGTTGCATTTTGTGTGGAGAAAATAGACATTGCTTTCCACTCTGTTGGGAAAGTAAAAAATCCCGCTGTTCCATGCTTATATAAACATATATTAAATATTATAATATATGATTATAATATTATATAAACATAATTTAAATAATTTAACATTATCGGTTGAGGGGGACCTTGCACTGATGCAGGGTTAAAGGTGTTGCATCGCGTTCTGGGCCAGAGTGCATAACGCTGATAGCAAATTGGATAACGAAATCAGTTCCGACAGTATTAACAAAATCGACGAGAGCCAACTCGAATGGAAACCGGATCGAGATCGCTATGGATCGAGAGCAGCTAGTTCCAATGATAGGGAAAAGTCTATGCATCGTCTAGTACCTACTACTTACAAGTACCTACTACTCAATAGTGCCATATAGTGCCTTCTTTTCGCATTATTAGTTGATTATGGTTACTTATTGATATTAGTTTATAACTTAGCGTAATAAATCAGCTTTTCTTGACCCAACAATGGCTTAGGGATCATGAGATGTTGTGGTAAAATGAGAGTTGTCCAAAAAGTGGCGAACGATTTTCCTGCTATGAAAACTAAGGGAGTTACATTTCGCTAGTAACGCATTGGTTGTACGTAAAAATCAATAGAAAAAGTGCCGGAGCGTTGCATTTTGTGTGGAGAAAAAAAAGTGTCGATCGCGAAAAATTCCTTGACCCCCAGCCAAAAGACATATCCATGTCAAAAAGGCTAAATAATAAACATATTCTTTAGACTTCCGACCCGCCACGCATGGAAAGTTGGATAGGCAGAGTAATGAAGCCAACAGCCCATCAAACCACCCTCAAAGCAAACCACCATCCCTCTGACTGTAAGGGTCATTCTTGCACTACATTTTATTTCAAGGGCCTCCCTTATTCAAACATCCCTCCAACTTTAAGGGTCTTTCTATCATACCAGATTCGTTTTAGAATGCTTCAAACCTAATTTAAATGAATAAAATTTTGATTTTAAAATGTTTGGAGCCATTGCAATAGCATCGTTTTCTACGAAATTCCGCTAAAAGAAAAAATTAAGAAAATATGCATTTTGACGCCGTGTTTTAGCTTATTGCCCATATTCTCGTGATGTCACGCCTGGAGAAGGTTAGCGTTTCAGCCAAATTCGGCCATCGGCCATGACTGCGCTACGTCAGTAAATCGCAACTCAACCAACCTATTTTTCACAAGAAGTTTGCCGTCTTACGTCAACCTAATTCGTTGTTGTGGTGAAAACCACCCCCTCTTTTCAACAGCCCTTTTCAGGGCTACCAAAAAGAGGTAGGCACAACACAAAAATATTTACAAGACGTCGAGTTATAACTCCGTCAAACAAAATATTTCACGACAAGACGAGATCGCCTTCTCACCTAATGTATTCACGAAGGAAACGTTAGATCAAGCCTCACCTACACAAAAGTTCGAGGATACCTTTCAGACCCGCTCTGAAGTCAATCATTATGATTCGACGAAGATTTCCGAATATCCACGATATTCTACACAAGGCTACCCGGCCGATCCGAGTGTCAAATACACTCCAAATGTGCAAAAAACAAAGGATACTTTTCAGTACCTCAACCAAGCTCAACATATTCCTCCTACAGATATAAATCTTAGGCCGGAATATTACAAAACGGCTCAGTACCAAACTGATCGAACCCAGCACCCACTATGCGAGCCCAGTGCTCCACGCGGCTGCGACACGAACTATCCCTCAGTTCATCCCGCCAAGCAAGCTGACCTTGGCGATTTCGCTCACATTCCTTACAGGAATACCTCAGGGACTAACCCGCATAATCAGAATATAAATGTCCCACTTGGTCTACCTACACCAAGTAAAACATATTTAAATCCACTACAAATGGTGACCCCGCCTTTGAACAGGCTCAACACGGAGCATTTCGTTCCCTCTTATGAAGCTAGTGGATTTCAGGGAACCACTGCGGGCGTACGACCCCCGCCGGGCCTATACGCCCCACATCTCACTCAACAACCCTCTACACAAAGTGGCTTTCGAGCACTTTTGGAGGAAATGGGAGATTATCAAAGACCAATCTTCCAAAAGAAGAATATCGATCGTGCACTCGCAGAGTTCGATCAATACTGCGTGCGAAAACACCTGAGAACGCAGAACGAATGCTTCTCAGCTATATACAAGTGGGTACCGGAAGAAATGAGGGAAGCTATCGACTCAGCTTACCTCACGGCACCCCACGCACCTTATGAAGAGGCCAAACAGCGCCTACAACGAGAATACGGGTTGTCCTTACAGGACAGGCTCCTCGCACTCGAGGACCCCGCATCTCTCGCCAAAAAACCCAGCACCAAGTACCATGAAATGTACTCTAAAGCTGTTGGGTACTTCTCAGAGGCTCTGATCACTCAAAAGTGGATCGAAACTCTACCTATCGAAGCACGAGGTATGGTCGCAGCTCAGCCTACCACGACCGCCCGGCTCGACCTAGCTGATACGCTACAAGCGTACAAAACAGAGAACCCCTCTCTCAACATACGAGGAGTAGAATCTACTCCGAAACCCATGAAGACTGGTTTCAAAAAGGCCCTCTCACAACAAGCTGAGTTCAAACCCCAGCCAGTAGAGAGTAAGCCTCACAAACCGGCGGCCTATGTCTGTCGAAACCACGCACGTTTCGGTAGCGAAACTCGCAAATGTGCAGACCCAGAACACTGCACTTGGAAGGCAAACACTGCCTCCAAACCTAGCAAAAAGGCAGCGGCTATAAGCCAGCCTAAAACCTGGGTTTCAAACGAAAATACTCAGAGATCGGTACAAGAAAGTACCGTTCCATCCTCCGACGAAGAGAGTTCGGAAAACGAATAACTGCCAGTGTATCTGAGCCTATACACCGGCATACTAATGAGTATAAAAGGCTTTTCTTCAAGTGCAAACTAAATGGCACTGAATTTCTCATCGACACGGGAGCAGAAGTGAACATTCTGCCCCACAATGTCACCAAAAAATTGGGCTTAAAAATTCGTAAGTCCAACGTAAAGCTCACAGCAGCTAACGGAGCCCCTATAGACACACTAGGGCGTGCTGACACGACAATTAACATCGGCCTCGGAGACATGACCACCGATTTTATGATCACGAAAGTTGATCTAGCGATCCTCGGTATACCATTCCTCGAGTCTTGGGATATCGGAATACGGGTCAAACACAAATACATCTATAAAGATAAAATAAAAAGCTATGCCGATCAAAAAATAGCTGCAGTCATGAACAAAAAATTCACTGACGAACAAATAGCAGCTACTATCCCTCATCGTGACAACAGCCCTCAACCAGAGGACGTGCAAATCACGGAGGACGAAAACATTCGCTCTATCATTGAAAAATACAATGATAAAATGAGCAAACTTCAAGGAAAGTGGAAAAACAACGGGGTTTACCACCGTATAACCACGGAAGGAACACCAGTACACTTCCGGGCAAGACCCATGGCGGGCGAAAAACGGGCTCAAGTCAAAAGTACTTTTGACAAAATGCTCTCCGAAGGCATAATTGCACCATCAGATTCCGAATGGGCATCCCCGTTACACTGTGTGCCAAAAAAAGACGGGTCATGGAGGATCACCGGCGACTACCGTTTCCTGAACGCGAAAACGAAGAAAGACGCCTACCCTCCTCCTCACATTCGCTCTTTCCAAGCGAATTTACATGATACACAAATCTATTCGACAATAGATTTAAAATCGGCATATTACCATATTCCGATGCACCCAGATGACGCTCATAAAACTGCAATTATTACACCTTTCGGTCTTTATGAGTTTAAGAAAATGAGCATGGGTTTGACCGGAGCGGCTCAAACATGGCAAAGATACATGGACAGCATCATGCGAAAATTTGATTTCGCATTTGTATACCTAGATGACATACTGGTGGCTTCTAAAAATTATAAAGAACACATGAACCACCTCAAACAAATTTTCGACAAGCTAGGGGAACACGGACTTCGAGTAGGTTTTGATAAATGCATTTTTTCAAAACCTACCGTCGATTTCCTAGGTTTCACTATCTCGAAAGAAGGGATAATTCCTAAACGAGATAAAATAGAAGCCATAGAACAATTTCCTAGGCCAATAGACGTACGAAGTCTACGCAGATTCCTAGGTATGTGTGGTTTCTACCGAGCTTGCTCAAGTAAATTCGCTCACACGGCACAACCTCTGTATGACTCCATTCAGTCAAACAAAAAAAATGACAAAACACCTATCGAATGGACATCAGAGAGAGAAAAAGCTTTCGACAGCTTAAAACAAGCAATGATTAAAGCTACATTGCATAATATCGCTCATCCACACCCTACAGCAGAGTGGAGAATAGTCTGCGACGCATCCGACACACACATCGGAGCGGCACTGGAGCAGGAAATTACGGACAAACACGGCTCGAAATCTTACCAACCATTGGGATTTTTCAGTAAAGAAATTCCGGAACAATGGAAGAATAAAGCATCATTCGACAAAGAGATGTTCGCCGTTTACCAAGCTTGCATTCACTGGCACAATGACTTGGACGGCCGATCTTTTCATATTTGTTCAGATCACAAGCCTCTGCTAGGCACGATGCTTAAGAAAAATGCACATTTTTCTAAAATGAGATTGAGATGGCTAACATACATCTCTCAAATGACAAGTGACATTCGACATATGCCCGGAGAGAACAACGTCGTCGCCGACGCACTCTCCAGACCCTTCGATCCAGTTGAAATTCAAACAAAATCGATTTCAACCCAAACTGACGAGGGTCCACCCATAGCCGAAATTTCGCAAATTATGGCTGCAATAGAGTGCAATCTTCTACTGCACATTTCAAATGCACAAATCCGTTCTCCTCCTAACGCAGAGGACAAATTGAAACTCACACGAGTTGAATTCCCTCAAGGAGAAATTTGGTGTAACCTAGACCTAGGACACCCAAGACCTTATATTCCAAACGAAATAAGGCACGAAATAATCAGCCAAATTCACAATTTGGGACACCCAGGTATACACTCTACAGTGTATAAAGTTAAACAAAGATATTTTTGGCACGGACTTCGTGCAGATGTCTCCAACTGGGTCCGAGCGTGCGAGACTTGCCAACGAGCAAAAATCACTCGCTCCGTGAAGCTCCCTTACTCCGAATTTGAAACGGCTAACAAATTTTCACATGTACACGTTGACATTACCGGACCCTTACCTTTAGCTAAAGGAGGGAAACATTACATTCTAATGATGGTCGATAGAGCAACGGGTTGGCTAAAGGCAGTCCCTCTTAACAACATCGAAACAGCCACGATCACAAACGCCTTTATCAATATTTGGGTAGCGTCAAAAGGCGTACCTACCTAAATACATCACAAGTGATCAAGGCACACAATTCGAATCAGATCTATTTAATTCCATTATGGAACGTCTCGGAGTAAAACATACTCACACGTTACCATACAAACCGTCAACAAACGGAATGGTAGAACGCAGAAATAGATCTTTGAAAGAGGCTCTCAAAGCACAAAACGAAAATTGGCTCGACGCCCTTCCAAAAGTACTACTCGCCATGCGTACGGCAGTAGACCCAGCAACGGAAACTACACCGTTCCAAAAAGTTTACGGAATTGACGTACCACTCCCAGGAGACATTTTCGTAACTTCTACAAACCTTTCTGAGCCTCTCTTCTTCCGGCCTACGCATATTAAACATAATAATACGAAGTATGCCGTCAACATGCCCAAAAACTTGGATACATGTACACATGTCTATATCAGAGTGCCCACACAGCTCTCCTCCCTGCAATGTCCTTACACGGGACCATTCAAAGTTATTAAAAGAGATAAGTTTTCGGTTACAGTACAAATTGGCGAACACACGAAAAAAGTTCCCAAACAACAAATAAAACCAGCTTACACTCTAAACACAGACGAAGCTGTGTCACGAAGCCAAAATCAGGCAGAAAATAAGGAGAAAACTCCCCGAAAATCTGCCAGAAGGCACGTCCCCTCTACCAAGTTCGACGAGAGGTGGGTGACTGCGCTCGAAACACCCCAACCGGCGTCGTCGTTAATAACACGACGTCTTGGGGGGGCGCCTGTGGTGAAAACCACCCCCTCTTTTCAACAGCCCTTTTCAGGGCTACCAAAAAGAGGTAGACACAACACAAAAATATTTATAAGACGTCGAGTTATAACTCCGTCAAACAAAATATTTCACCAGAGAGAAAATACGAAATTCTCTCTCAAAAGTGAAATATTAACTAATAACATACAAGGCGACCTCCCTAGACACTTACTGGGCGAGAGAGACGCGACAAGTATCTCGAACCAAGTCGCCTTGAATGAGAAAACTCAAACAGAAAAGCAAACGTCCTCTAAAACTAACAAGGACAATTCAAACAAGACTACTCGCCAATCAGAAACACTGATTACACGAGAGACAATAGGCGAACCAACCAGGAGGTCCAGCAGCCACCCCGGGGACCCCGTCTGAACAACGGACGCAGGGAAACCACCCGAGGTCCCCGTCTAAACTCAAGGTCGTCGGCTCCGCGACGGACGCTCGTAAGCCACCCCCGGGGACCCCGTCGCAGCGACGGACGTGGGGAAACCACCCCGGAGGACCAGCTCAGCTATCATACTCGCAGATACTGAGAAAACAATGTGCGAGCCAATGAGATTACACAGTTGAATTAACGAAATTAAGCGGACCAATCAGGAGGCGGCAGGAGGCGGCCACCTCCCTATAATTACCCCGCTCGGAGCCCTCCGAATTCATTCCACTCTCCGCTCTCGACGACTACACTCCGAAGTACGAAGATTTCTACACGCTCTACGCTGACGATCCTTCTGCTCCCGAGTTCATCTCAAGAACGGCTTCCTACTGCTTTCTACAAGGCATACCTTCTCTCCACACAGATCTCGCATTGGCATCTACGAGTCCAGTGATTATTCATCCTGCTCATTGCCCAACGTAGTTCTTCTGTCAGGACGCCACCCGGTACATCTATTGATATTCTCATTAGATCGTACGCCCGCTGGGACGTTCCGAGACGTGTCGCCCGGGTTTCGTAGCACTAGGCTCGTCACCGACCGCTGTGGGCACGCCGATAAATTACACAGCTCATCCGCTCTAATTTATCGTCTAAGGAAGTCTTTTTCAAGACTACAAGGTAGGACCCTGACATCCGAGCAAAGGAAAGAAGCTCTGTCAAGCGAGTCCACCTTCCAAACCCTCTATTTCTATACGTAGAGGTATCGAAAACGAGTTAATAAACTCGGATATTTCGATGGAGCGCCGCCCGTCCTATTTCCTCATGCAAGGGGAGGCGGAACACGGCGCGGCCGGGCCTCTTAGCCCACGCAGCGCACCCTACCAGCTGCTCGACCAGTCCGCTGTTCCTAGCGACGGCCCAAGGCTCGATCCTCGCGACGAGATCGCCTTCTCACCTAACGTATTCATGAAGGAAACGTTAGATCAAGCCTCACCTACACAAAAGTTCGAGGATACCTTTCAGACCCGCTCTGAAGTCAATCATTATGATTCGACGAAGATTTCCGAATATCCACGATATTCTACACAAGGCTACCCGGCCGATCCGAGTGTCAAATACACTCCAAATGTGCAAAAAACAAAGGATACTTTTCAGTACCTCAACCAAGCTCAACATATTCCTCCTACAGATATAAATCTTAGGCCGGAATATTACAAAACGGCTCAGTACCAAACTGATCGAACCCAGCACCCACTATGCGAGCCCAGTGCTCCACGCGGCTGCGACACGAACTATCCCTCAGTTCATCCCGCCAAGCAAGCTGACCTTGGCGATTTCGCTCACATTCCTTACAGGAATACCTCAGGGACTAACCCGCATAATCAGAATATAAATGTCCCACTTGGTCTACCTACACCAAGTAAAACATATTTAAATCCACTACAGTTGTAAAGCCATTTTTCAACATTTTGTTTTGCAAAAGTTATATTGTTGCAATACAAAGTTTCAATTCAACTAAATAGTTGAAATAATCGTGCCTGCTAGCGTTTATTGGTTGTAGCCAACGATACCAATCTAACAGTGAATGAGTTTTATGTGGACTACGAACCTACTAACTCCTGTAGTTAATCAATGTCCGAAAACTAAAGAACTTCATTCGATTAGGCTTTGAGGATAATTAACTTGAAAAATAGTAAAAAATGATTGAAAATTCCTCAGGTGTCTGTATTGCAGTGTAGGTACATGGCCTTTGCTCAGGTAGCTTCATCAGCGTTTTATTAGATGTTCATAGTACTATGCTAAACAAGGCAAAAGTGAACAAGGCAGGTTGTTGCTGCACCAATAAACGAAACTACCTACTTAGATAGATAGGTAAGTAGGTGCGTTGGTACATCCTACCAGATTCGCTGTTGGTTAAAAGTGCCTAAACAAAGTAGGTAGGTTGTTGCTTTGCAGATGAATAGAACTGCTGATTTGCAAGTCCGTCAAATATCGAATCAGGAAATATGCAACATGAATTAAAGACCAGGTGTAAGGAAAAAACGTTGAAATGCTTTCTTCTGAAGGTAAGATTTCATGAAGACGTCATTGGCCATGCAGTTATGACGCGAGTTTTGCAGTTACGCAAATTTGAGGCACAAAAAAGGTAATTAGGTACCTACTTTCGTTTTTGTCTATAAAGTACATGAACAAGGAGGTAATAACATACCTGAAAGTTCGTAGGTATACCTTCCCTCTAGGAACTCACCTTTCCACAAGCGATAATTACTATTCCTGGCTGAGAGAGCTCTCATAGCACATCCTTTCACATGACCACTTTCACAGTACTCTAAAGATCTTTAGTTTCAATTGATTCAAAGAACAGTTCTGAAAAATAGATAGGTAATCCACAACATCTTCGCGGCTGATGTCTGGAACATCTAGAACACTTGTATGTCAACTCCCAAACACACATTTCATATGGATCTCGACTGCACAGATTAAATTTTGCGTTCGTAGCGTTTGAGGTCATTACCTGATACCTAATAACTTGATGTACTTAATTAGTATGAACTTTATTACCTTGCATACTACAAATAATGAAATTGTTGACTAGGAACTAGAAAGGCCATATCACACTTGCATTTTTTCCGCATTCTTTTCGCATTTTAAACGCTGAAACGTGAAGAAGGCAAAGTGCGTTTTTTCAAGGTCAGCAGTGAATGTTGTGAAGAGGAATAACTGCAAAAACAGCGCATTCTGGCGAAATGCAATTTTATTAAGCCTGTCAGGTTAGAGCTTGAAATATTGAAGTAACGTTTGACGTGCCTAGTGTTTTCAAACAGTGTCTTGACAACTCTTGTTCTTGATAATAAAAAAAAAATTGTTCCCACTAGAGACGTGGTCAAGAACGAAAAATGATTATTCGATTTTAAATTATATTTATATAAGACGATAGGTGTGTAATTTGAACTCAACAGAGAAGCAAGAGTGCACGGCAATAATCCTCAAACAACAAACTTCACTTCTACAGTTCATTCACCTGATTCGGCATTTGTTTAGTGCAGTCTCTTTAGTGACCGGAGGGGTGCTGTTACCTACTTAACGTCATGCGAGGTGAGGCATTGGCGCGCGACCAAACAAAAACATAATAAAAATAGAAGTTCGGCACTGAAATAAGAATAATAAGAAAAGAAGTTCGGCACTAAGAAAATAAGAAAACTTCGGCAAGGAACTAGGAACAATATTTTTGGCACAGGAGAACTGGAACTGGAATGAAAACGGGAAGGTACAACGCGGTTTCCCAGTGAAACGTTACCTCCCCAAGGGTTATGTTTAGCATTTTTCTTGCGTCAAGGTAAAAATTAGAACGTGTTCTAATTTTCCCAAGTGAGTTTAAAAACGCTCCGCCAGGATGCGCAATGGTCGAAAAAGCTGACCTTGGAAAAAAGCACTTCTTCTTCTTCACATTTAGGCATTAAAAACGCAGAAAAAATGCGGAAAAAATGCTAGTGTGATACGGCCTTAAGACTATGTTATGCAATTGTCCAGCTGTGTCTACAAATGGCCCATTTCCGCATAGTTTACTCGTTACCATAACAACAAGGTGAAATAACTCCTCCTTGCCTCGATGTAAGGATGCGCTAGTGTCAACGTCTCGAGAATATCACCTATACAGGATGTTACATTATTTAGTGAAGGTCACAGGCCAGGTCAAGCGTGCCGCTAGATATAGGTAAATAATTCATAAACGAGAAACAGTAACCCATCAACGTATAAATAAATTCTTCAACCTTGTAATTGGCTTAGAAATCAAGATTCATGTGGTAAAAGATAAACAAAACACTTAGAACCAGATCAGTTTTATTACTGATAACGAGAACACGCTGATTGTTACGTACTTTTGATTTCAAGTAATCAAATTATGATTCCAGAAACATAGTATCTGTACAATACGTGATCAGTGAAACCTGACATGAATGTGCATGAATGTATTATTTACAACATAAATGGATGACTCTGAGTAGTATACTTTTTGGGGGACCTAGCCCGAAGTACTACATAGAACCTACAGATGTACTACATTGTCCAAACGTACTACACAACCGCCTCATGACGGTTCTGGGTCAATGTGAAGTGCGTAGCTCTCAATGACTGGTCATGTCAGCTCAGCTGTGTGTAGGATTTTACAGTTTCGAGCTGGTAAGTAGTTATGCCAACGTGAAATTTGAAAAAGGTGAAGTTGGGTTTGTTGAATTTTCAACACTCTATAATAAGAAAGACAAAGAGCTGAGATTGCTGAGAAACCGTTCAAAATGTTTTCCTCATTGAATGTAATCAACTCCCTTGGTAAATCCAATCAGGAGAAGTTTAATGAGTTGAAAAAGTATTCTGAACTAGAAATTGGTAAATTATATAGTGTTGTAAAACTGAAAAAAATTCAAACAAAATTTGGTGAGAGACTTATGGTGTTTAGTGATGGATTCCGTTGCTTTTTACCACCGAGACTTGGATCGATCGATAGTGAAATTCTTGATGATCTAAACAAAAAACCTCATCTAGTATTCAGAAAATGCATAAATGGTGGAGTAGAATTTGATCAAACCGAGGACTGCGTTGGTTAGAAAACACAACTCCCTCTCGTGTAGATATCAGAACGCGTAGGTGTTGAGCGGAGAGGAACGCAGAATCAGCAGATTCCTCAGCCTCTGTAACACCATGGCAGTCTTGAAATCGAGCATTGATAGAACTGTTCTCAACCCACACCCCGCTAGCCCATCACCGAATCCACCTCTCCCCTAGTCATAAACATAACCTGCAACCATTCGACTCTGTGGAACTTAGGATCTTTTTTTTTTTTTTTTTTTTTTTTTTTTTTTTTTTTTTTTTTAAATAAGAAGATAGAAAAATTTTGTATAAGAGTACTGATTATACAAAAATCATGACGCTCTTCAAAATAACGGGCAGAGGTTCGAATTTGAGGTTGCGATTAGAACAACCTATTCATCTAGATGAAAATAAGGAATATTTACTAGGTTTGACAGGATTTTATGGTGGAAATTACGTTCTAAATGTTCCCGAGCCCATTCAAGTTAACTTTCACAACTACGAACCTGAAACTGGTGAGGATGACGATCATCAAACATTATACATAGGTAAAGGGAATTATAAAGTGAATAATTTTGAGAATTTGTTCTTGGACTTCACTAAGACAAAGTATAAAACTCTTTCTGGGTTTGATATTGATGAGGATTCGTATTATCTTCGTATGAATGAAATGACTGGTAAAATTGAAATGAAAATGCCTGCTGACGTAGATTTATCGAGTCTAGGTTATTTGCTGGGGTTTTCTCGTTCAAAGTCGTCCGTGCCGAGTTATTTCAAGAAACAAACTTATTACACTGCTGAATCATATCACAGATTAGATCCTTTCAAAGTGATAGAAATCCATTGCAACCTAGTAAAACCAGCAATCACTAATCACTACACCAACTCTAATACTCACAAAGAAGAGGATATACTACACACATTCTGTCCTAAAACGGAACAGATTCGTTTTGGTTCATTAATTACAGAACAACCAAATGAAATCAATTACATTCCCATTAATAAGAGCGTGAGATCCATTAATAAAATAGAATTGGAACTTAAGAACGAGTCAGGGGTCGAACTCGATTTTTCAGGAGCAGATATTATTGTATACTTGAAATTAATTGAAAAATGAAGGAACGACTTTATTGTCTCAAATGCAAGAAAAAAACTGATAATGTTAATTCATCGATTGTTCAAGCATCGAATGGTTCTTGGAGAAAGATGGCAAAGTGTAAAGTATGCACTAGTCAGAAGAGTCAATTTTTGAAGAGGGAATGGAAATCCAATCATAATGATATTAGTACGAACGATAGACAAACAGAAGCATTGGAGTTGTATAAACCAATCATAAAAAAGTTCAAAAAACGTAAAGTTGTGACTTTGGGGGTAGATGATTTATGGGCTGCAGATTTGATTGTGATGGCGAGCTATAGTGATGAAAATGATGGTTATAAATATATGCTTAATGTGATAGATACATTTTCAAAATATGCTTGGAGTGAGCCTTTGAAAAAGAAGGACGGAGCAACAGTCTCTAATGCTTTCCAAAAAATAATATCAAAAGCCAAAAGAAACAATCATTCGTCCCCCAATCTCCTTCACACGGATAAAGGATTAGAATTCAAAAATAAGCACTTCAAAACCATTCTAGATAAATATTCAATTAAATTATACCACACAGAGAGCTTGGAGAAATCTTCTATAATAGAGCGTTTTAATAGAACGTTAAATGGTAAGATGAAAATACACTTTTACGTAAATCAAAGTTATAGATGGATTGATGTATTGCAAAAACTCATCAAGGAATACAATAATAGTTATCACAGAACTATACAAACAAGCCCGGCGGACGTTGGTAAACACAATGAAAATACCATTTTGAAGTTACTAGGATACCAACAATCCTCAGTGATTCGGAGTGATATTGAAGTAGGAGATCGTGTGAGGATAACTAAGGAGAAGAAAACATTTGGCAATAAATATGGTAGTAACTGGACGAAAGAAATTTTCATTGTTGATAAAATTGTTTACACAGAACCCATCACTTACAAATTAAAAGCGTTGGATGGTGAAGAGATTATTGGTTCATTTTACCGCTCGGAAATTCTAAAAACAACGTTTTAATTTTATCATGACATTTTATTACCTATTTTGTTTTCCATAGTTGCCATTCTTCCAAAAAGCATAGTTTGACCATCTTTGCGAAGAGTCGGGAGAACGTCTTCATACACCCAATCAGTAAATTTAACAGCGTCTGGCAACTTAGAACGAGTTATTAAAGCGTATAAACCGGGTTCTGATATAAAAATGGCGCTGGGCTGCCAATTTGACGGGATTTCGAGGGTACGGTGATTTATCGTATCCTTTAATTCGTGCCACGTTTTCTTCCATTTTGGTTGCACATGTGCTAAAATAGGTCGTTGGGCCCTTGGGCCGAGTTTTTTTTTTTTAGCTCACAATACATAAGAATATACTAACTAAACTCAAAGCTACAATGAAAAAATCACAAAAGACAAAAAACGAGTACGTTGTTACTCCTTTTGGTTCACGACTGCAGAAGAACAATAAAAAATTTCCCGATATCATGAGGGCGATAATAATTGGTTCCAGTAACTGTGGTAAAACAACATTGCTTATGAATTTCATATACAAGAATTGGATCGATTACACTTATTTATACATATTTAGCAAATCACTCAACCAACCTCTTTATCAGGAATTGCTCGATCGCTATCGTTCTGTAGAAAATGAAGTAGGTCAGGAAATTTGTTTTTCGTTCGCTAATTGCGAAGATATAATTTCAGTCGACGAATGTCATCCTGATTCATTAGTGGTTTTTGATGATTGTCTTCTCGAGAAACAAATAGAAATTAAAAATTATTTCACAAGGGGGCGTCATAAAGATATATCCTGTATTTATTTGGCTCAGTGCTACAACTTGGTTGACAGGCAGGTGATACGCAATAATGTCAATATTGTGTTTATGTTTCCGCAGAACAAATATTACTTGAAAAACATATATAACGACTTCGTTGTTGGTGACATGACAATGACCGAATTTTCTAAGCTTTGTGCGCAGTGTTGGGAGAAGGACCACGGATTTATAACAATTGATTTAACCAAGAACAAGAAGTGTGGGAAATACCAATGTCAGTTGAATGAAATAATATTACCGCGATAAATGAACGTTCCTCCAACGACCCCTGAACGACCCTCGAACGTCAAAAGAACGCTAAATCACGTTATTTTAACGATAAATGAACGTTCCTCCAACGACCCCTGAACGACCCTCGAACGTCAAAAGAACGCTAAATCACGTTATTTTAACGATAAATGAACGTTCCTAGAACGACCCCTGAACGACCCTCGAACGTCAAAAGAACGCTGAATCACGTTATTTTAACGATAAATGAACGTTCCTCCAACGACCCCTGAACGACCCTCGAACGTCAAAAGAACGCTAAATCACGTTATTTTAACGATAAATGAACGTTCCCAGGACAATAGATCCACTCGTAGAAAAATTCGAGGTTGTATGGAATTCACTTTTATGGGTGTATGTAGTCGGATATAATATCCTAACGTAATCGACTGGTAAACTCACGTGCAATTTCTCTTTCAGTGTACCTAGTACTTCACTCAATAGTATAGAATAATAATAAGAGAGAAAGATCAAGATGGATAAACAAAAATTGATTACCAACGCTAAGGAGGCCGAGAAATTGGATATCCTTAAAAAAGAGTTAATTGCTAAGTTTAAACGCGCACAGAAGAAACATCAAGATCTCAACATTTACAGAAAAGAGGAATATAAACCTATAACAAGTGCTATAGAGAATCTCATAGAAAAGGAGGCAGCTAATGACTATAAACCTATTACAAACGCTATTGAGAATCTAGAAAAAAAATTTGAAACTCAGCTTGTACCTTTCCAAAGATCAATAGCTCATTTTAAAAATCAATATGGTGATATTGATCAAGTGGATGACGAGGAAAGTAGTGTAGAAGAATCTAACGAAACTATAAAATTTCCTCCGGATACTCATCACAGTACACCTGTAAAAATGATATCAAATAAACCAAATATTGAGGTTGAACCAAATCCTGCAGCTGAGGCTTTAGAAAAATACCCTCAGGTAGATGAGAGTAAAATATACGATACACCCAGTGATAGAGCATCTAAACAAATGGAGTTGGGGAAAATCGCTACAAAGTTTCTACCAAGAGCCAGTGATAAATCATTTGGTCTTTATTATAATGATCAAATAGCATCGTACATGATTGGAAATACACCTGTTGTGTTCGATAATAATGATATTATAGTAGGGACCAAAAGGTATACGGGCACTTCAGGTCTTTGGCGTTTGTTAACTTATGAGAAGGCTCCATTCGAACAGCACTACACACCGCAGGATTTAGAAATTTACGAAAAAATACTTATAGATACAGAATCTATGTTCCATGGAAATAACCAAATATCCAAAAAACCAAAGTCTAGCAAAGCTGATAAATGGACATGTCTAGTTAAGCATATATGGAAAAAATACAATGATGAGAACAAAACTGAACATGTTGGATCAGGGGTGTTAAAGTTTAATGAAAATCCTATTGAATATAAATATATCGATAATTTGAACGAGCTGATTGTTCGACTTCATTACATATACAGCCAGGAAAAGGCTGGGAACAATAACTTTCATAATGAGAAAGTAGCCATCCTCAATTTCTTCAATGATCGTCTCGAAGAGATTATAGACTCTCCGAAAGGTATAGAATATTTAATCCGTTTCGTTTCAGCAGTACCAACGAAATTTCTAAAAGGAGCTCAGGTAGGATCGGGTTTGTTCAATTCAATACTGAAAAAAATTCCGTTCGAGATCCATGCTCCAGGATATAATTTTCTGGGGCCGGGGACTAATTTGGACTCTCGTTTACAGAAGGGACAAGTGGGTGTGAATAAACTCGATGAAGCCGCGAAAGAGCATGATATTTTCTATAGAGATAACCCTAAAACCGAGGACAGACACCTTGCTGACAAAGTTTTGGAGGATAAGGCATGGAGCCGATTAAGATCAAAAGATGCTGATTTGAATGAGAGAGTTTGGGCATTAGCGACAGGTACTGCAATGAATCTAAAACAAACATTTGGGATGGGGATTGAACCACAACTTAAATTTTAATAATCATATAATAAGAAGACGTTTCGAATACCTATTGAAACAGCAACATGAATAGTTCAATGAATTGTTCATTGACTTCTGGTCAACGAGCCAAGATCCGAGCGGCATACAAACAAGGAAATGGGGTTATCATACAGTTGAGTAAAGAACAATTGTTACAAAACAATGGTAAAGACAGAATTAGTCTCACACATAAGCAACATAATGAAATTTCTAACTCTCGAGTAAAAGGGAAAGGGTGTCGCTTGGTATTATCAAATAGACAGTTACAAGAAAATTATAAGGGAGGGTATTTACCACTCATTTTTGCAGGATTGGGAGCTCTTAGTGGGTTGTTGGGAGGAGGTGCTGCAGTTGCTAATTCTGTGATTGATTATAAAGATAGGCAGAAACGCTTGGAAGAAACGATCAGACATAATAAAGCTTTGGAAAACAAGAAAACAGGTGGAAATGTTAAACACCGTCCTCAATCAAAATCAAAAAATTTAAAAACGAAAAAGCGAACAAAAAAAATTTTGAAGCGTTGAGTAACTTCAACATCAACTATTATGCTTCATCGAGTAAGCTAGGGATAAATAATTTTAGAGGAGTGTTCATGCGAGATACATTACCAAAAACTCCTAACATAATCGAGTGCGGAATAATAAATCTTGGTGACTCAAAAACGAGAGGGTCGCATTGGACTTGTTTTTACAAAGACAAAATGGATAAGTTTTATTTTGATTCGTATGGTGATGCTAACCCTCCGAAAGAATTAGTTTCCTATCTTGGTGGAAGTCGTTTATTCTACAATGAAGACCGGATACAAAATTACCACGACCCGCCTATATGTGGGCACTTGTGTCTGGTAGTTTTGTTCTTGTTGGCAAATGAACGAATTCCATTCAACTCTATATTACAAAAACTGAAAAAAGACAAATATTTTTGGGATAGTTGGTTTTAATAGAATTTTTACCCACCTCTGCTTTGCTTTTCAATATATTTTTTTTTTTAACTTATAATAAGAGGGAAAACAGCTGAGAGAAAATCTTTGGTAAACGAAACAATGGGGAACGTATTCTCAAAATATATGAAGGATATTACTCGCTCCGAGTACAAACACTATTACCCGAACAGTACTCAAAATTTCAATTCACCAAACAAAAGGACAGAATTTAACATCGATTACGGAGATGGATTTTCCATGTCCAAGTACCAATATTTCATCTCTGGTACGTTGAAGAAGGCTGATGGCACTGATTATTCTGCCGATACAAAGGTGAAGTTGATTGATAACTTTGTTCCATATTTGTTTTCTAGAATCGAGGTGAAAAAGCACAATTACTTGATCGATGAAGTTGAATACCCTGGTGTTACTAGCACAGTTAAGAGTACTGTTTCATACAGTAACTCAGAAATTAAAGCTCTTTCAAATAACGG
The DNA here is from genome assembly GCA_030762985.1 of Adelphocoris suturalis. Taxonomy (NCBI): domain Eukaryota; kingdom Metazoa; phylum Arthropoda; class Insecta; order Hemiptera; family Miridae; genus Adelphocoris; species Adelphocoris suturalis. Next base: position 126,393,513 of record CM061042.1, on the reverse strand, counting down.
TTCTACATCACTATGTAGTGCGGAGAAAAATACGTTCTACGTATGTGGGAATCTGTCACATTTAGGTCTAGGGTTTTTTGAAGATATTAAAATACCAATTTACAAAGGAGGATTCGTAATTTCCTTTATCAGAGATACAGATGCTAATGTTATTTACCGATGGAAAGTGAGGAAACAAGATGGTACTGTAACTGACCTACCCGCAGAAGGAAAAGTAATCATAAATGAGTTTTTGATACGAGTACCACTAATTGAATTTGATCCCCTATGCAAAATCAGGTTGGTGAAGGAATTAGCTGATCTAAAAAATATACCGTTCCATTTCAGGAATTGGCAGTGTATCCAAAAACCGAGTATCAACGGAAATACTTTTACATTTGATGTAACTAACATTTTTAGAAACATTCAAAATCCTACATTCGTGATGGTAGCTTTCCAATCTGAAACGGGTCCTCAGTTGCAGGATTCTTCGGTTTTCGGCTCTATGAACGTAAAAAATATACGGGTAAAGATAAACGAAAACATTTATCCTGAAGAAATGGAGAACTTTAATATAACGGATGGTAACTACGCTCTTGCTTATGAAATGTATAAAGATTTTAAAAATGTTTATCAAGATAATAATGATATGCTTTACGATTGTGTCAACTTTATAAATAAAAAATGTGTTTACGTTATTGACACAAGTAAACATACGGATAACATTTCAAACTCAAAATCAAATATTATAATTACGGTGGATTTTTCAGCCAATCCTCCTGAAGGAACAAATGTTTACGTGGTATTAGTATCTCACATAAACTTGAATTACGATATTTTGAATAACGTTGTAAGACCAAATACGTAGATCTTACCTGAAAAAAAAAAATTAAAAAAAAAAATTAAAAACTTATAAATAAATAAATAAAAATTAATAAATAAAATAATCAATTTCAGGAATGGGAACTGTAGACTACTTAAGTTGGCCTCCGAACCGCCCCTTAATAGCCAACCCTTAAACCTCACTTTAAATAAAATACAATTTCCCGTTCCTGTTTTTTTTTTCTTTTTCTTTTTCTTTTTTTTTTTTTTTTTTCTCCTTACTTTTTTAAAAAGTGACGCCTATAATAAGAGTGAAGTAAGCTCTATTTATTATAGGGTTCTTCTATTCGGGGATCTTATAATGTCCCCATGGTAAAGTATTTATTTTATTTTCCTCAACAAACCGTTTGTCGTCGTTAGAATTAAGAGCTTTTTTGTTCATTGTTATAGAGTACAATGTATGTTTATAACTCCTGATCAAATTTTGCGTACGATACTGATCCTTCCCCTCAAAGAGGCATGATTTCAGATCATCCATGTTCATGGTTTGTTTAACAATATTTTTTTTAATCCCTTTACATTTTACGTGATTTGCAAGCCTATCCTCTTTTCTGACATATGAATAACTATATAATTTGGATCTCAGCCCACAGAATTCTACCAGGGGGGCACCATTAAGTTCATCCTTAAATTTTCCAATCACCTTTTTATTATTTTTACTATAACACGGGTGACTATCTTTCAGTTCGCTCGTATCGAATTCATCAATATTTTCTTTTATGATTTGATAAGGGTCAATCGAAGTTTCAATAAAGTAGCTATCTGTATCGATGTAACACAGATTGAGATTAGGATCGTATTCAAGGAGTTTGTTATAGAAGAAATCATACATTAAATGTTTGGACAAATCCAAGACAGAAAATCCTAGGTATAAGGGTTGATTAAATTTTATCGTGTTACGAGTCATATGACAAGCGACAAAATCTTCATCAAAAATTGTGAATCTAGAAAACGTAGGTTTTTTCGCTAATTTTTTTGCTCTTTTTTCATCACAGAGTCTAATATCTTGACGCTTCCGTAAATTCATCATCGTCCGTCCAAATACAGAATTATTCATGAGCTTATAGAAATCTTTTTCAAAGTCGTTTGAACTAGCTGCGCGTTTGTTGGTATTGAAGTCTATGTATGTTTTCATAAAGGGTTTCTGATTGAATTTGATGACGCGATGAATAGCGGTAATTTCCAAACCTAAGCTAATGTACAATTTCAAATTTTCTATATGTACAACATATCGGTCTTTGTTATAGAGAGTAGTACATAGCTTTTGATTGTGGTGTTCTGGAGCTAATGGGAGATATTTATGATGATCGTGAAGTGATTTTGGATAATGCAAATCAACCTCAAAAATCATTCCCTCTGGGTCATTTTTGTCATATTTTTTTATTATATTTTTCCAAGATTCCATATCATGGTTAGTTGAGGGAACCCATTCAAATTTCTTGTATGGGAGTGAACGAGACAAGGCCCATCCATACAGGTTATTCGCGTCAAAATAACTAAGATAATTAATCGGTTTACTAGCATCGTAATCGTTGAGGTAAGGATTGTTGGCTTTAACGTGCCGTTTCGTGCATTGGGAAATACCACCTCTTATGCCACTTTCAATCATCAAATACATATCATAGTCTGTAATCAGATCCATTTTTATTTTTGTTAATTTTAACATAGCATCCCAAGCCAACGAAGGAGCTGTAATGTAATGAGCTGGGTCAAGTTGGTAATTGTTTAAGCAAACGTTTCGAAAATTCTCGAAAACATCCGCTAGAATCAATACATCTTGAATGTTATATAAATCCGAATAATACCCCAGAGTTTTAAATTTTAACTTATTCCATACGCATAGATAGTGACTGTATTCTTCGAGGCTTATTTTTTTATTGTTGAGGGAATCGTGAAAGTCATTTTGAGACAGCTTTTGGTTATGGTCTAGTTTCTCAATCGTATTCATGAATTCATAAGGGAATATTCCTTTTCCTCGCATCATGGTAAAAAGCTCATTTTCATCATTTTCCTTTCTAAGAAAATATTTCCCACTAGCAGATTTATTCCTGATGAAGCTATTGAGATGTGTGAATTCTTCCGGTTTCAAGTTTTGCGCTAATTTTTCAAGTGAACTCGCCATGAACCTAAATGTGTCTACAAAGCACAGCTTCAAATACCCCTTTTTCAACCTAATCATGTTTTTTGAGAAGGTTACATATTTTTCTTCCGAATTAGCTAATACAGAGGTTCTATTTTTCGTATCACCATATTTGAATAATTCTTTTATGAACAGATGAGAATCATACCCTGATAAGTTATGACACAGCACTGGGATGTTTGTAACTAATTGTCTCCCAAGATTACATTTCGAATGACTACAGCCTAAATAGCGAGAGGTAAGATGGCAATGGTCTCTGTGTTTATCTGATTCCGGTTCAATTGTTTTTTCACAAATGTGACATGTATTCGATAGCTGGAAAGCTCGTTCCTCTTCGTCGGTCAATCGCATCGGTAAAGGATTCTCATATTTTTTCGCGATATATTTCAAGATTCCATGAAGTTTTTCGATGAGCTTGCGAGGAATATTTTCAAGTTCCTCCTGATTTTTTGCTCGGTAACAACAAGGTTTGTACATTTTCCCATCCACCCTAGATACTAAATATGTTGTAAATCCATAAGGAATATGTTTTTTCGTTTTTATAGTATACGAATTGTCATCATAATTTTTTTCGTCAGCCAATTTTTGGTCAGACAGCAAACATTCAAAATCAATATAAATTACAAATGGATGTTCGAATTTATTGTGGAAGTTTTTAAATTCCAAACTGCTTCCTTCAGGAGGCATAATAGGTTTAAGAGGCTGATGGTGGCCACAATATTTTAAATGTTCTGCAAGTTTATCTTCCTTTATAAAAGATGATAAGCATCTCCGACAAAAGAATAATTTTTCTTTGTGTTTGGTGATTTGGGAACGAACCAAGTAAGATAAATTCTTTATATATACATAATGGTTATTTTTTTCATTTGTTAAGTATAACAGATCAATTTGTTTTTCAGCACAATGTTGATTAGATATCAATAGGGGTCTAATTTCGTTCCCAGAGATCTCATAAACGTTGATAGCCATACTGGGATAACCAGCATATCCATTTTGGCTCTTTTTCTCAAATTTAGGGATGTCATTAAAAGTCATGGGGTATTCAAATCCTTTGAAAATCTCATCATTCACTCGGTGTACATAATGACTTACATTTTGAGGATTTTTCCTTTGGATGATATCTACAGCACAACATATTGAATAAATGAAACATAGATTATCTGAAGTATTTTTAACGTTTATGCATGCTTTTTTATTTTTGACCCACTCTGGTAACTCTATATAACTCGAACCGCTCAGAGGATTGAAATTGCTCAAACTCAGGATTAATCTCTTAGGTCGATATAACGACCAACCTGATCCAGAGGCTGGTTGGTTCTGTGTTTCCCTTTTTTGTAAATCATCAAATTTTTCGTCTAGGACATTATTCAAATCAATATTTGTTGTAATAACGTCCGATTTTGTATGAAAGTACATGTCTGTGAATTGGGTTTCCCCATCGATTTTTTCACGCGAATATGTCACTTCCAGGCTTAACTGCAACTTGATTGAAGGATTCAAAATCCAATATTCCAACAATTTGTCTATCATCGCATTTTTTAATGACGCCAAGAATGTAGGTATGTCAATAGGACCTTTAAGATACGTCCATATAATCTTTTTGAACTGTGAGTTGATTGTCACTGTCTCTTCTGTGGAGAACGACTCATTCAAATTTCCTTGATTTATTTTGGTGTTGTTAATGTGTTTTACAGTTTTAAGATGACGAGCCCAGTTCGATTTCGTTACTAGAATATTACATAAAGAACAATGTTTTTTACCTTGTATATGAGGTGGGGAAGTTTTTGGAACCGTGGAGTTCTGAGATTCTAAATGTTTTCCAGTTTTAAGATGACGAGCCCAATTTGATTTTGCTATCATAATATTACAAGTAGAACAATGTTTTTTAGAACTTACATTCATTAAAGAGGCACCACTAGTGCGAGAACTAGAGGCTAAGTTTTCGGAGGGTGGTTCGACCCTATATTGACCGGTAATAGAGTCTTTAACTAGTTTGATTGTGATTCTCTCCCGATCTGTGGGGATTTCCTTTGGAGGAGAGTGAGGCGCCTTTTTAGAAATGAGTGAATTTTCACCTAACGATTTAACTATTCTATCAGGATCAGCGTGAATCTTCCTTACAGGGGGTGAGGGGAACAGAGAGGATTCGACGATATTTTGAGGAGTATCACAAATAGGACTCAACATGAGGGGAACATGATAATATTGCTCTAAATTTTCCACAGACACAGCAGATGTTGAGGGGAACAGAGAGGATTCGTCGATATTTTGAGGAGTTTCACAAATAGGGCTCAACATGAGGGGAACATGATAATATTGCTCTAAATTTTCCACACACACAGCAGATGTTGAGGCGCGTCTAGGAGGAGGCTCCATTTTGGCAGGTCGTGTTGGTTTCCTAGAAAGAAACTCTGTTAAACTATCTTTAATGTCAGGCAGTGTCATATATTTTTTAAAATCAATGCTTTTTTCTCTGCATTTTACCCACGTATCTCCACTGTTTTTTCTAGCAACAGAAATTGGAAAAGATTCATTTTTTGGATCATAAAATCCTTTGCTAAACTTATTTTCATTTTTGACGATATTATTTTTATGGGTTGTGGATTTTAAATGTCGAGCAAATTGACTTTTCGATCGATGAACTGAGCAAATATCGCAATATTTATAAGTTGCGTCCTGAAAAGGGCGTTTGTCGGAGGAAAGTTTGTCTCCAGAGAAAGGCATTTTAAATATTATTTTTTCCTTCTTAATCTCGATGATTGATCGTAAGAACAGCAGTTTGAACTCGTGATAGTACGCTCTTATTTATATAGCTCAAAATCGACGGTGTACGAAGATACTACAGCAGCTTGAAGTCGTGATAGTACTCCCTTCTGGTAGCTCTCCTTTACCTAGCTCAAACTCGACGGTGTACGAAAATACTACAGCTTGAAGTCGCGATAGTACTCCTTTCTTTATATAGCTCAAAATCGACGGTGTACGAAAGTACTACAGCAGTTTGTTAAATCGCGATAGCACAACCTTCTTTATATAGCTTCGACGGTGTACTGAGGAAAATCATGTAACTGAGGTCTATTTATAACCTCGGTTGCTAAGGTGAAGTCACAAACAGCCAATCAGCGTCAAGCAATCATCCCAATTGTACTACATAGATCAGGTGAGGTCTAAACAACCAACCAGCGTCTAGCAATCATAGGTGACGTCATGAATAGCCAATCAACGTCCAATGTTTATATTGTGAGGGTGAAGGGGAGGGGATATGTTGCAAAATATTCATAATCCTAGCTTAAAAAAAAAAAACTATGTCTTACCTTTTGGTATATGCTTAACTCCATATCTGATGAACCATTTTACACTAAAACTGTTCACTGGAAACTGATCACTCCGTGTACGCCCAAATTCTAGTTTGCGAGACTGTGCACTTCTAAGTTTAGAATAAATTTGAAATAAAAATGGATCTGGTAACATACTATGATATTATTGTGTAATTATGTTCTTGAAAATGGCTAAAAATGACACCAGGACACCTCGGTTAATAACACTTGGACGGCCACGGACGGGTTCTCAAGTCAGACTGAATCTTGTGAAGGACCGATCTTACCTCCGGGAACTATTTGCTGACGTTAGCGTCTGCAGAGAACGGATGTTGCTAAGCTGATATGACTCAACTCCACTGATTCCCCTCGAGAACATTAATTTTACTCTCGGTCGAGCCGTTCTGGAGGGAAAAAATCGAGCTCAACCCACAGCTAGTATCCACGCAACATTTCAAAAGTGTTTAAAACAAATTCACTTTTTTTTAATTTCACGTTGGCATAACTACTTACCAGCTCGAAACTGTAAAATCCTACACACAGCTGAGCTGACATGACCAGTCATTGAGAGCTACGCATTTCACATTGACCCAGAACCGTCATGAGGCGGCTGTGTAGTACGTTTTGACAATGTAGTACATCTGTAGGTTCTATGTAGTACTTCGGGCTAGGTCCCCCAAAAAGTATACTACTACTCTGTAACAGTGTATACCTAGGTAGGTATTGATTAAACAACACCGCAGAGGGTTCAACTACTCTCAAGTTCAATTAATGTGGATGCTATCATCCTTCGTGAATGAGAAATCAAAGATTAATTCTCAGCTGGTAATTTCACATCTTTTTTTATGCACAAGTATATTTTCAAGAAGAATTATCGAAGAAGTTAATAACTCAAATTCTTCAATTTTATCAAATAAAAATACAGTCCTTTTCCGATTAAGTAATAAAATAAATAATTCCGCAAATTGTGATCACTTTCTCCACTTTTCCGCTGTAGGGAATTCAGTCATACCCTTCCCAGAGACGCCACACGTTCCGATGCCGACTCTTCCATTGACATTATCAGGCGATGCAAATATACTCTTCTTGATGACACCTTTTTTTGAACTCTGGTATAAACAGAAAAATAAAATTATAAAAATCAATCAAACATAGTTATCTTAGTGGAACATAAAGATAAATAGAGGCATAAGTTCAAGTAGCACAAGTTTATAATGTAGGTTGGTAGTTTACTTCCTCGCTGCATGAGGTAGAGAAGCTTTGAGTTCATGCAAGAAGTTGAAAAAACTTGTCCTCCAAAATCAACATTACCTCTTGCTTTTTGCATTTCAAAGCTTGCTTATCAATTTCAGTTTCATATCTTATCTGTCTGTGGTAAATCCTTATCACTACACAAAATATACTTAGCCAACAGCTAAATTTGTGCTGGGAGAGCGATTGAAAAACAGTGGGGACTTTCTCCCAGAATAGCCCAGTGGATCTACCAGGCCAACATTCTTCCTAGACTCCTTTTTGGAGTGGTAGTGGGGTGGCCGGATATTAAAAACAGCAAATATCTGGGCAAAATCGAAAGATTATCCTGCAAGCTTAAATTATCCTTGGACTAGCACCACTGGATACTCTCTCAATGGTTTATTTCATGCAAGCCGTGGTTAGGTTGAATATTTTAGGAGAATGGGTGCATGACACAAGTCATCTCTCTCACTACACACAAGTAGGACACACCTACATCAAACAAGCTATAAACGCTTATGCACCAGAAACCCTCATGCCCTCTGATGAAATGAAGAGAAGATTTGTCTGGAACTTGAAAACCACCGTTGAAATAAAATATACAAATGAGTGGCACAATCAACAAACCCCTGTTGAGACTGTAGACACCATCAACTGCCACACTGATGGTTCTACGATAGATAGCGGATAGGAAACTTCCTCAGGTGCTGGTGTGTTCATACCCAGCCTTCAAGTGGCAGATTCTTACAGCCTCGAAAAATATGCAACTGTATTTCAATCAGAAATATATGCGATCAATAAGTGCCTGGTCACCTTACATAACCACAACACTTCTAACAAAAACATTCACATTTTTACTGATAGTCAGGCCAGCACCAAAGCACTCCTGAACCCCCTCACGACCTCAAAACTGGTCTAGGAAACAACGAAATATATTAACAATTTGTTTCTTAACAACAACAGAATCTCAATAAAATGAATTCCTGGTCATGAGAATTGCGAAGGCAATGTTAATGCGGACGGTTTAGCGCGAGCTGGCTCAGGACAACAGTTTCTGGGCCCTTCTCCTTCCATCTGCATTTCCAAAAATGCCTGTAAAACTAAAATTAATAACTGGGTCACACAGGATCTTAACATTCTCTGGAGTAGAGAAACAGCTAAATATAGACAAACCAGAATGCTTGTTACGTCTTCCGATCCCAAACGAGCATATTGGCTTCTAAGTAAAAGTAGAAATTCAATTAGAACTATGATTGGCATCCTTACCGGACATTATGATTTCCGTAGGATGCTAAATATTATAGATAACAACATCTCACCTATGTGCCCTTGCGGACTCGAGGAGGATTCCGCAGAGCACTTTCTCTGTAGATGCGACCGACACTGGAGATCCAGAATGGAGGCATTTGGGCATCATATAATTGAACGTGCTTTCCTCAGATATGTTGAGTGGAAAAGAATCAAAAAATTTGCTGATTTAAGCAAAAGGTTTGCTTGTGACGACTCCAACTCAGGGTAACCGGCGGAATCCTCTTTTGAATTAAAGGGGCCTCTTTTTGAAGGAGTATAAGCCGACTATGGTGCATCAAACTCTTTTCCAATGGAAACCCCGAGAAGTGAGTGAGTGAGCTAAATTTGTTATTTGCCAAAAGAGTCTGCAGGGTTGCCAATAGTACGCTAATTACCGTACACACACGGTAATCTTGATCCATGTATACGTGAAAGTACGGTAAAACCGTCTTATTCTATTACTCGGTGGGTAGAATGGAAAACCCAGGTAAATACATTAAAATAAATCCATTCATCATTTTAGCATGAGTCCATGAAAAGGTTTTAACAGATTTTGAAGAAGGAGAATTACAATCCTTTTGTTCTTGGCACCTACTATCTAGGGTTTAAAAAAGAAAATCATTATTTTGATTTTATTTTTAGCAAATTTAATCTTATAAAATAACAATTTAAGTCAGTGCAATCCAATTTGCTGAAGTGATTTGAACTTCATTTCAACCAGTGACAAGGAAAAATTATAACGGCAACTATGTGTACTTCCAATTTTACCAATTTACCAGGAACCCTCGAGCTTGAGTAGATGAATTTTTCGTCTTGCTTTTTTCGATCTCTCTTGAAGTTTTATTGAAGTAATTCTGTTCTGTCAGTTGATTCAAAAACATACTGTTCCGTTATTTTTTGTTAAATTTATTTGATGAACATCTAAATTTTGTTGAAATATGCTACTGTGAAGCAGGTAGATTTTAGGATTGATAGTGTTACCTCCATGCAGCCACCTTGAAGCAGGAAAATAGGCTTGGAGGAAGGAAGGAGGTAGAACAAGAAGAAGACAAAGACAAGAAAAGGTATCACTCCTTGGTGGGGGGAGCACTACAACTATTTCCCTGTGGGTGCTGGCTGAATGTCTCTCTGGGTGGTAAGCAAAAGATGAAGTTAGTGCACCCTCCCTGAGTGTACGGTATCCCATAGAAAGCGGTTTCCCCTGCACAGGTTGCAACCAATCCCCAAACGTGACCCTTCTGTGGGCCCTAGTTGTCGGAGTGCTGTGCCCTCTACCACTATATAATGTAGTACCTACAACCGGGGGTGAAGCAGATCTACACCCCGTTGCAACAACATTAGGGTCACACTGTGCACTGAAAACGCAGTGTCAACAAAAATTCATAACCAGTGAAACCTGCAGATGTCCTGTTGTGAAAACCCTTTTCCCAACCCTGAAGTTTTGGTCTAGGTTGTAGACTTCTTCCAGCATAGCCCAGTACAATGTGCAAGAATGTACGGTAATTTGGAAGATATTGGTACGATAAAGGATGACCATGAGTTGGCAACCCTGCGTCTCTGTATTGCATGCATTACTTAATGCGTTTTCCTATAGGGAATATTCCTACGAAGCAGAGAAATCTTAACACTTAAATTCAGTCTTAGCGTCTACACCCACCACCTGCACCAACCGACCTTTTGGTTGGGAACCACTAGAAACTGAAGAAAATAATTTATTAAATGAATACTGACTAAACACAACAAACAAAGCAATCGGACGGTTAAGAACACCCTGACAGAATTCTGCACTCCCCTCAACTACTTCCAACCGTAGAAGGATTGTCTCATTTCCAGACGGATTTGGCATTTTCAATATGTTGTGAATGCTTTTGAAAAGTATCTGGGATTGAAGCTTCGCCCCCCTGGACCCTCCAATCATTTCCGCTTAGAGCCTAGAGCTAAAATTCAAAAACATGGAACATGGTTTATTCATTCAAAATGTGCGAGTTCTGAGGGCAATCAGGCCCAGGACACTGAAACATCTCCAGGGCATGCTCGAACCAGACTGGTATGTAAATGATGACTCGTGACTCAGATGTGAAGACTCACCCACTCACTAACCTACAAGGAGGCATTCTTGACCGCGCTACTTTGGGGTCGCTCCTGCGTTCTCCATCCGCCTAACGTTTTCTGGCAGTTAGTCCATCGTAAAAGCATGTTCCATGCTAAAATAATTAAATCCCTCTCAAGCTGAAAGATTGTAAATATCACATTCCCTGACGTAGAATCTTTCACTTTCTCACTCACTTGATTCAAAGACACACTGTGACGATGAGCTCGCTCGACTGCTGGACTTCTTCTAGCGAGCATCTGCCAGCGGCCTGCGGTTTCACTTCGTCAATCGTGCCAAAACAGCCAAGACGGCTGGTATTTGGACTCCGGGGAAATATTACGTTCTAGGGAAACTTTCACAGTCTCGAAGAGTTTTGATTAAATCGCCCTCATACATAGCTCAGCCCGCTGGAGGTTGCAACTAAAGATAAATTTCTCCTTAGTGTGGAGAAGTTCTTGAGACCTTGAAACTAGGACATACTTTTTCTTTCTGGATGAGAATAATTTATTATACCAAAAAGCAATTACCAGAGTTCGACTGAAAGGAACAATGTCTATCTATGAATGAAATCGGTGCTGTTACGCTGGAGATATCCAGAAGTTAAGCTTGAGAGTTGCCAATAAGTTTGATTGCTGCCAGTGTAACGGTATATCCTACTAGTTATGGATTTTTGCCTTGTCCTTCGTAGGTTTAGGTGTTTGAGGGTAGAGAATGTTTCATAGGCTTCTCAAATAATGTGGTTTATTCGTTAGCTGAGCGCTTTCACCGTCTTGTGGCCTCATCAGAGCTTATTACTGATTGGTTCATGTTTAAATATAAGTTTTTTGGGCCCTCTTCAACATCTCTGTGATAACCTGTTGTATTTGGAGGAGTTATTTATGTCAATTATGTTAAAACGAAGTAGATGTGAAAATTTGTGTGGAGGAACACACATTGTCTGCAGATTGAACCTCTTAGTTATGACCTTATAAGTATAGTTTGATTTCCTGGGTTCAATTTGTTATTAAATTGAGAAATATTCAAAAATTTTTGTAGAGATGTGCACAATCTGAAGTGATAAAACTTTAAATGTGTGTTCCTCCACACAAATTTTCACATCTACTTCGTTTTAACATAATTGACGTAAATAACTCCTCCAAATACAACAGGTTATCACTGAGATGTTGAAGGTGGCCCAAAAAGCTTATATTCAGTGGCGTAGTTTGAGGAGGGGCAGGGTGGGCAGAGCCCCTCCATAAATTATAGAGGATGCAGAATTTTTTTGTATGGATATAGCCAAATTAATAATTTTACGCTTCCAACTTCAGTACCTAACACCTTCAATTAAATAATGTAATTAGTAAAACACAACTACTATTATTATTATACGATTCTGGCTGTCAAGCGATTTTCAGACGCTCTTACTAAAGAAATTCTTATTAGGTTTGTTTGTGTAGGGGCAAAATGGCGTGGATATTGTACAGCCCCACGGAGCATAGTAAAATCACCTAGTCAACGAAACGGAAGTGTGGATACTACAAAATGAAATCAAGTTGTTCCCCACTACCTTCTGGGGCGAGCCCATATGCGATTTTTCCCTATAAAAATATCCATTGTTCAGCATCCACCAATTCCCCTATGAACTTCCCCTACTTTTCACTGCCTACTTGATCAAGCTTGGTTGTTCGTTTCAAAACAGTTTCCCGTTGTATTATACCATTAATTTACGAATAAAATCCCAGTTAAAATCAAGCAAGAATACAATAAATAGAAGCCTGCAGTGGTGATTGAAATAGTTTAATAGAAAAGATTAAAATAATCTAGTGTAGCAATTTCTATTCTAACCTAGCATAGGTATTGCAGGTTTGAGTTTTTTTTTAAATTTTTTATGTTTTTGAACTCAGTTTCATGCCCTGTATTTTATTTCGCGTAGGTACCTGCTTATGATGGTTTTAAAAAAATCATAAAATAGTTAATTTTTACTCAGAAACAAATTTATTGATGCAATCAGGTTGGCAAGGAAATATCATTTGAGAAAGTCTAGTGTGAAAAATCACACCAGGCATGTGGTGGCCGAAATTGTTGATGCAGTGCTGGAGGCGTTCTTGGAAGTTCGTGTAGACTCTCTCCAACATAACGCTACGTCGTAATGATCACCAACTTCTTTTTCCCTGAATTACGACGGCGACGTGTTCCAACCCGACGTGTGTGGTTCCAGCAGGATGGGGCGACCGCCCACACAGCCAGAGCATCAATGGACGATATTCGCCCTCTCTTCCCCGGTCGCCTTATTTCCAGGTTTAGCGATGTTCATTGGCCTCCTCGGTCCCCAGATTTATCCATTTTTTCTTATGGGGAGACCTCAAGGCTTAAGAGTATAAGAGAACAAGCCCCGAACTCTGGACGAATTGAGGGACGCAATGTTGGAGAGTATGTTGGAGATAACGCCCAAGAACACCTCCAGCACTGCATAAACAATTTCGGCCACCACATGCCTGATGTGATTTTTCACACTTGAAGGTCTCAAATGATATTTCCTTGCGAACCTGATTGCATCAATAAATTTGTTTTTAGTGAAAATTAACTATTTTATGATTTTTCAAAACCGTCCGTCCTCACTGCGGCACCCTGCACAATTATATGATATTGTCCAGAAAAAAATATTTTCACGCGGAAGTAACAATTGAGGATAAACCTGTAAGACAGCAAGCCCACATAGATATATGAATTTGCATGCAGTAAATCTAGAATAATGCAATAATAAACTAATGCTCCTCAATTCATCGGTAGGTACCTATTCGTATTTATCGTAATTTTACACGATCTGATTAGTTTTTTGGATAATATTTTTTCTAAGTAGTATTATGCTTTATTAATCTATAGGCAGGTTTATGAATATGAAAGCGTCCGTGATTTCAGATCATTACAAAAAGCCATTGAGCACCTAGGTACCTACTTATATGAACGTTTGGCAGTTTATTAAGAGTCTTCGTATACTCAACAACAAGCACTAGAAATTATTAGCAAAACTATTAAATTAAATTAAATCCTCGACTGTTGCCCCTCCATAAGAAATGGCTTAGCTACGCCACTGCTTATATTTAAACATGAACCAATCAATAATGAGCTCTGATGAGGCCACAAGACGGCGAAAGCGCTCAGCTAACGAATAAACCACATTATTTGAGATGCCTATGAAAAATTCTCTACCCTCAAACACCTAAACCTACGTATATCCTACAAGGCGATCCACACGGAGAAGATTCTTAGTTCAGAAATCCATTCGATTTATCCAATTTTTCTGGAATACTCGCAAGCTGAAGAAATGCCAAGGACTACAGGTGTTTATTTGTCCAACTTACCTTGGAAGAGAATGCCAGCCATTTGTTCTTCTCAGTTTCACGTTCTTCTTCCAGTTGTTTATACCTTTGCAACTTCTTCATTTTTTTCTTTTTCTGGTATTCTCGTACTTTAGATAGTGGTTGTTTCCTGCATATCAACATCAATTACAGACCATAACCCAATTATAAGTGACTTATTAGTAATTGCAAGATGAAATTGAATTTATTGATTGCTGCATCACGTACTTGAACTTAGAAGAACCTTCTGATCGAGGGAGTTCTTTGATGAATTCAACAGTTGTGACTTCAGAACTTTTATTGTGTGTGAATATGACAGACACTTCATCCCCTTCAATGGACTCTATTTGAGCTTCGTAATACCTGTAAATTAACAGTGATTAAATTAATGGACATTTACCTTCCTCTTCAGCTAATCCCACTTAAAATACAGATTCAAGATTATGTTCATCATTTTCAGGCAGGAAAACAACTCAAACATAACTTCACAATAGACAAAGAGACAAATAAATATTTAAATAATGTTAGTATGCACTGGAACGTTTCATTTCTCGAGGATAGATTAGGCATTTTGTTCAACATTTCATTCTCGGAAATGCTACACCTTGGAATAGTTCCTCTGTGTGTAGCAGGTTTACCATCTCTGCCCTTTGAAGGGGTAATTACCCTATTTCCATCACTTCCATTGTCTTAAAGTGTGCCTTACAACCAAAGAATCTTGATTACTACAGCCAAAAATGTTACGATAAGCATGAAAGTTACCGTCAGTGCAGCCAAGGAAAATAATTGTTATGGGTGTTTTCACATCAGAGGAGGGGGGAAAATAGTTTCATCCCAACAATGTTGCCAAAACTGCTTATTCTTATGGATTTTGTCGGATATCCATGTCAAATTGTAGCACCAAGGGGTTTTACTGAATATAATCTATAGTTCAGTGTCGCTCCGATATCGACATTCAGATCTCTGACCTATCGAGGAGGTTACGGTGAAATCGGAGTTTAGAAGCGTAACTAAACATACGACACTATGTAGAAGTTTAGAAATTAAGTAATGCAATTACACTAAACTAAGATCCCTCCAACGTTTTGGCCTAAAATAGACACATATCCATTTAACGTAGAATACGTTTTTACGGAGACCTTCTTGCCAAAAATTGCCATACCTATAACAACAACAAAAGAAAATGACACGCATCAGCGACACAATTTTTTCTATAAAAGTGGACCTCATTTTAAGCCCATTTTATAAACGAAAAAAAAAGAAGTCCAAAACTTTCGTTTTACATTGATTTTTTTTTATTTCTTATAGAGATGAGTCGATACCAAAATTTATCGATTCCCGATACCGATACCTAAAAAATCGATTCCTGATTCTCGATACGTTTTCTGGGGGTGTGCCTTTGCCGTAGACGGTAGTGGTTTTTTTGAGGGTTGAGAAATTATATATTAGGCTTCTCAAGTTTTAATTTCTTTACTGCTAAGCGCTTTCGCCATTTCCGGCCTCGTCAGAGCTGTAATTATTGTAACAATGTTCTTGTTTACAAACTAGGTACATGGGTCTTAGGGTACATAATTATACTGGTGTAATTTCACATATTTACCTTATATTGGTAGTGTAGTACTTCATATTTTTGTTTGTTTTGGGGGCCTCTTCAACATCTCGGAAAGTACCTGTTATTTGAGTATTTATTATGTTTAGTAAACATAATAAATACTCAAATAACAGGTACTTTCCGAGATGTTGAAGAGGCCCCCAAAACAAACAAAAAAATGAAGTACCACACTACCAATATAAGGTAAATATGTGAAATTACACCAGTATAATTATGTACCCCAGTACCTAGTTTGTAAACAAGAACATTGTTACAATAATTACCGCTCTGACGAGGCCGGAAATGGCGAAAGCGCTTAGCAGTAAAGAAATTAAAACTTGAGAAGCCTACTATATAATTTCTCAACCCTCAAAAAAACCACTAGATTCTCGATACCGATACCATCGGCGCGTATACCTAACTTACCTGTAGGTGAAAAACAAAAATTCCTCTTGAACTAGCAGTATATTCAAATTTTTTTGTACAACATAAATATAACTTATACTTACAAAAAATTGATCCCAATATATTTGCAAATGAGGTAATTTTTAAATAAAAACAAAACATGGATAATAAAACCTTTATTCTCCATCTGTTCTACTCAAGGTTTTTGTTTAAAAAGACCAACATTTTAATTCTGTCTGGGTCCAGACGATTTCTCTTCTGGTCGCAGATGTTTCCTGCCGTACTAAAAAGTCTCGCTAAAAACAGTAGAAGGAGGCACACACAGAGAGTGTAATAAAACGCCCATCACCGGGCGGTATCGGTATCGGCTTTAGGCGATCGATTCTCGATACCGATACCAATGCCTAAGAATCGGTGGTATCGAGAATCAGTATCGGGAATCGACTCATCCCTAATTTATTATAATTTTTTTATTTTATTTTTATTTTTTAACGAGCGATT
Organism: Adelphocoris suturalis; assembly: GCA_030762985.1. NCBI lineage: Eukaryota > Metazoa > Arthropoda > Insecta > Hemiptera > Miridae > Adelphocoris > Adelphocoris suturalis. The sequence goes on along the minus strand of CM061042.1, from coordinate 126,376,748 downwards.
TATTATCAGGTAAGTGGGTAAATCAAAAAATACTAACTGTCCATCACTAACGAGCATAGCCATGCAAATATCCCCAGGTTGCCAGTCCTTTTTGGTTGGGTTAATGGGTTCAGGATCAGACAGGTCAGTTATATCTTTTTCCTCCAAGTCACCATCTGAAATGAGAAGAATCTACTATAGTTTAATTAAACAGATTAATAGACAGCTTTGGTAGGCTATACAATGAAATGCTTGAAACACGATGTATTCATCGAGTTTTTAGGACGTCCCTCAGTAGTGAGAGAGTACTCTTATTTTTGATCTGGGTGAGACAATGACTGCTCTGTTATAAGAGCTCAATTTTTCACTACCCTAATAAAGAGCGTTTGTGTCTTTGAACAGTGGTGGGCAGCTGGGTTGTCGCAAGTAGTAGTCCGGTTGTCCGCAATGGCAGCAGCATGATAGAAGTGTTAAATATACCTGGCCATTTCCCTCCTCCCTCACTACAATGAACACCTGTTGGAAACCCCTATCACCATTAAAATTTAAATTTAACCAACCATGCTGAGGCAATCGCAAATCGAAAGTTCTATTTCTTTGCACAGCTATAAAATTAAAAAGCCCGCTGACTTTTTCTTCTGTGAAGTGATTCATTTTAAATTCATATTGATGATTACTTAGTACATAAAATGGGAACGTGAAATGTTATTTTCCCAAATCATATCATAGTAAACACTGAACCGGCAACAAATGCGTCATCGCCGGCACACCACAAGAAAAAGGTAGACCTTGTGTTGAAAAACGATCTTCCATGAATTCCTACATTCCCTTTAAAATCTCTTGTTCTAACATCCTTCCCCAGCTACACCTATGAAGGTTACTTGTGAGATATTACAGAGAAATCTAAATATGCAGTAGACTTTACGAATTCTCAAACAGATATATTTTTCCCAAGAACATATGAGGAATCTAGTTAAATAATCAAGATACGTGGTAACAAACAACCACAAACTATTAAGTAGATAGCCCAAGCCACTTGTACTTCCAACACTTCCCCTTAATTGGGTGATTGTAACGCAGACAGCGTTTTCACCTTCTGTCTAGGCAGGGGCTTTGTGAGGATGTCTGCAACCATGCGTTCTGTTGATGTATACTTGATGTCTACATCTCCACGTTCCACTGTTTCCCTGATGTAGATATCGGAAGTCAATATGTCTCGTACGTCTGTGGTGCTCTGGGTTGCTAGTCAATGCAATCACCCCCAGATTGTCATTATATAACATCACAGCATCACTGACACCAGTCAGTTCATGTAGGATTTGCTTCAGCAAAGTAGCTTCTTTGCTTGCTTCCGCTAGTGACATGTACTCTGCTTCACAGCTCGATAAAGCGACGTTCCTTTGCTTTCTTGACTTCCAAGAAAATAGTGCATTTTCCAGAATGGAAGCATTGCCGGTATATGATCTTCTATCACTTTCATCATTTGCCCAGTCTGTGTCTACGAAACCGTTCAACTGTTGGACAGTGTTTACATAGCTCAAAAAATTGTTCTTAGTCCTCTTAAGGTATCGAAGCACATGTTTGGCAGCCTTACAATGTGTTTCGTCATAACATTCATGTGTTATGACACCACACTATAAGCATAAGCTACATCAGCCCTCGTGCTGACAGCCAGATACATTAAAGATCCAAACAGTTGCTGGTATGGAAAATCTACAGCTCCCTCTGGATCTGCTTCTAGCTTGGAGAATCTGTTGGTTTGCATTTTCCATCTTGAATTTCAATGTACTTTTCAAGGTCCAGACTGATTGAGTTATAACTATTCTCGTTGAATTCTCCTATAGCCAATCGGTAATGAAAATAATACATAGGCGTCGGTGACTGGTGGCGAAGAAGCGCATTAAAGCCAAGCACTTGGGAAAAAAGAGGAACTTTTGTGGTTGTGTTGGCAAAACTGGTTCGCCGTTTGTTTACGATTGAGGTTTTCGAGTGTGTGTGTGTTGTGTGCTGTCGTTTGGATATTTCCTTGTGTTTGAAAGAGTTGTTTTGTGTTTGGAGAGAGGTGTTTTTTTCTGTGAAATGGAAACATCGTTGCTCCGCGTACTTCACGAGCAGGGAGAAGTGGGAAGGCAGTTCAATCGCAGGCTAGAGAAATAATCTTTTTCCCTTTCTCGGTGCTCCAAGTTTAGATTACCATAAATTTTCTGTTCTTAGGTGCCTATTTATTTTATACATTAATACCGTTTACATCGGAAAATTCGTCTACCATTCAAATTGTCTAGATTAGGTTCAAACGTACCTCCGGCTTTGTCTTCCAACAACTGAGCTTTGATGAGATCTTTGGTTAGAGTTATAACCTCTTCCAGGTCTGACTTCAATTTGAGCAACTCTTCATTGTCAGGATTTGTTGTGAGAGCAGCTTCAACCTAGAAAACAATTTTCATCAATCGGAATGTGCTGAAGTAGAATGTAACTACTGCAAATACGTAATATCCCAGAGTTGTTGAGGGTGAGAATGAGAGATCAGCATTTTAAATAATGATAAGTGCTTGCTCTAACATTTTGCATCTTTTATTAATTTTAAAACTAAAATTAAACCCCTCTACCTTCAGCAGCATGTTAAAAGGTACAGCAGCAACAAATTTAAAACTATAACAAGAGGATGGATCCCCTTAACCAATTATAACAATAAAAACGCTGCAAATTATTTCACAAATGTTTATTATTTTTTCAATTGAGTTTGACGGTAGTTTTAGTTGGCTTGCGTACGTCATAAGGGCCGTTCAGACTCCTTGGCGTGTCCTGTTTCGAGATGCCACAACCTATACTTCTATAATTATATACGTATGTTTATATTTCTCGATTTGAGCCATTATCTATTCAAATAGTTATTGCCTTAATAATATCATTATCTAAGTACGTACGAAAAGTTGAGAGGATATGTTATTAAATATACGTAGGAAAAGCATTGGTATTAACACACAAATATGACCTAGAAAAAAACATATATTCATGCCTCGAAGGAACGCCGTACCCACCTCATGGTGCCGCGGTGTATTATATGGGTATAACACGTAAAAGTAATAAATATCCATTCTCCTACACCCCTCTGCTACGCCCCTGGTCACCCCAGACACCACAAGGGGCCACGGCGCCTCCTCTCACTCCACCCCCCGCTCACCCCCCTCACCACCCACCGTGACCCCCTGCCAAGCGTGCCAGGCGTGCGGAAGTCTAACACTCAAATCTTCGAAAAAGACACTTTTTCGCCCGTTTTTGGCCCATACCATTTATGCGAGTTAAGCGATCGGGATGGTTAAACGTTAGGACCAACTAGACCCCAAATGGAGTCTATGTGCGATAGAACAGGTTTTTTAAGTCAATTCTTAGGCCTTTTATGGCCCGGACGGCGGACGGACATTTCAAATTTGGATTCTACGCACCTTAAAACGTAAAGTGACAAAGTTTGAGGGGGGGGGGGGGGGGGGGTTATAAAAATTTTTTGCTACACGATCACATAGGCTTATTATTGGAAATAATAAACCAAAAGACTTATATAGAGCTCTGACGAGGCCAATAAAGGTGAAAGCGCTTAGCTAATAAAGTAGGTACCTAATACGAGAAGCTGATCTCTCTTTCTCACCCTCAACAACTCTAGGATGTATTCCTCAAATCCAACTACCCCACATACGCAAATACGTAATGATTATATGAATTCAGGGGGAGATACAGGGTCTGGGTGATCAGGTGGACCCCCCTAAGCTCCCCTCTTGAGAATGTCTTTCATCCAGATGAGATGATAACATTAAACGTTTTAAGTTTTATCAATATCAACAAAAAAACTACATAAAATATTTGGATGCGGTGGAGGGGGGGGGGTTGTGTAGGGGATGGGGTGGATGGCTAATGATTTGCAGGGCATATCGATGCTGCACTGTAGAATTCAAAAGATTCAGTCAAAAAGTAGTATAACTGTCAGTCAGCCTGAACAATATCAAGGATCTAGGTAGCCCCCCAGAGGTGCAATAGGATCCTAAATCCTCGAAAAAGAGGTAGAGGAGAGTGACAGTATCCCGTCAGAGAGATACCACTCCTACTAATAGCATTAATGAGCTATGTTCGGAGTAGATTGGTTTTCCAGGGATCTGGATCGCCCATCCAACGCCAAACTCAGCTTCTCGAAAACACAGGTATCAGTGGCGACGCCCGCTGTTCACCAACGGGGCGACGACAGCGCATTCTTTGAGACCCCAACGGGACCTCTATGACGGGAACTCTCTCACAACAATGATAAGCAACCAGAGCGTAGCTCGAGGACACATTAAGCGATTTTGCCTGAATAGAACAGCTCAGCCAAGGAATTTCAATATACTCCTCCAGATTATAGAATTTGAAAATAGAGTTAATCTTTTTCAAATCTAATTAATCTTTTTGCAAATTTAATCAAACTTTTCACAAATTAACTATCTTTTTACACATAAATTTAATCTTTTTACAAATAAAGTTAATCTTGTTGCAAATACTATAAACTGACTTAAAATGTGTTATGGACGTATGTAGATTTGAAAAAAAGGAAAAAACCTTCTAATGACAAGCTGGCATAATAAGGTGACTTCTTTCAAACGGTGAATTAAGGGTACCCGGGAATTTTGTCGAACTATCTCGGTTTGAGATAGGGAAATCAACGTTAAACTATCCCGAAAACGGTACACTTTCCGGGTACCCTTAATTTATAGTTAGAATTACCTTATTATGCAAGCTTGTCATTCGAGGGTTTTTTCCTTTCTCATCTTCAAGTCTACATACGTCCATAACACAACATTTTAAGTCACCATACACAACATTTTCCATAACACATTTTAACACCTTCAGTGCGGAACCTCAAATTGTGTCATACCCATCAACCTGAAAATTTTTCGGGCAAATAATTCGACATAGGTGCACTTTTTCCACTTGGAAATGAGTCCTAAAGTCATTCCATGCGAAAAATACTATTTCTACCGTAATTTTGAGGAGGGGTTCTTGAGCACCCGCCCACTTGGTCCCTCTGCAGATCGGCAACCCTGGGCGCACCGCTGTTGTGCAGGTTCATGTCCACTCCGTTATTGTCCCATCCCTCCCCTGAACAATTAGCTCTTTTGACCGAAATGTAACCTTTTGGCTACCTGGTAACATACCAAATTGTTGAGCATTGACTTTGAGTTGAACTGACTTGAGAATTCATTCTTCCAATAGCAAAAATCTACCAATGCTGTATTTCCACTGGTTGATGGCGTCGGATCCATTTCTCAGCTAAAGACATGAAAGTTATCTGGGCTTGAAAAAAACTAGGCTTATCTGTACGAAATGAATAAATATTGTAGAGCATTCTGAACAAAAAACTTGAAAATACTTTCCAAAGAGCGTAAGAATCTTGAGTTTACGAAATGTCGTGAATTTTTTTTAAATTTCAAGCTGGCGAACGGTCCTGGCTATACAGGGTGACAGCTAAAGGACCGATCACACAGGACGTGTTATAACGCGACGTTATAGGAACGCGCGTTCCCCCCGACGTTCGGCGATATAGCAACGTCACATACACCGCGTTATTATTGGGCGTTATCAGGGCGCGAGACCCAGTCTTGTCTGCGCTACTCAAGGGGTTCGCGGTTCCCAGCGTCTATAATTTATCTAATTAATCTAATTTGTCTATAATCTATAATGATTTCTGACAATGACTCTGATGAGGAAGAAGCTCTACTTCTTCTAGCGCTATTAGATCGCAGGAATAGACGGTATTGGTTGCACCCAATCAATGAAAGGAGGGAAGAGCTTGGGGAATACCACCGTCTATGTCGGGAGTTGTGCTCACATGAAGATCGTTTTGTAAACTATTTCCGCATGTCGAGACAAAATTTCGAGGACCTACATGAAATACTAGCGGTGAATATCGAGAAGATAACCACGAACTGGAGGAGACCTGTTGAAACGAGGGAAAAACTAGCCGTTTGTTTGAGGTAAGTAAGTTGATAAAAAATTTCGTCTTGCAATTTTTTCTGATATATTTCTATGAAGTGGGGTCACGGAAAAAATAACAGATAGCTACTTTTTTAATAACACATAATCACCTCAAAAAGAAATCCCACTCTTGATACAAAATTAGTATCAATAAGAGCCTCAGTTTCCACATTCATATTCATTGTATATTGAACGATAGTGGCAGAAGGAAGAGAACGCCCTCAGCGCGCGATATTCTGTAATTCTGTACAACCCGCTTGGCTGACGTCGCGTTACTGAAAGTATCGCTGAGGGGTACCGCCGTGTATGTGACGGGGATAATGCAATGTTGCTAAAGTCGTACTGAATCGGTTTACGAAGAGAAACACCGCTTCAAGTGTTGGGGTGGGAGAGCAAATGGACCCGCCCAAGGCGGTAGGTATGAAGGTTGAGGGGCGCTTAAGTACGATTAGGATAACGGTCTCGTGAAACGAAGGTCGTGGGTTCAAATCTTGTTGACGGGTCAAATTTTTTTGCATGTACAACTCCTGAAATATACTTCTGAAACGTCATTCTTACCTGCATGTCCAACTAATTTGAATTTTCACTAAGGGATTGACTACTTGATGTTATGTATTTTTGAGATGCGAGCTTGAGAGTGTCCAGACCACCAAACTATAAACATCATTCTGATCTACATGTCCACTAATCTGCATTTTTACTAAGAGATTGACTACTTGATGTTATGTCTTTTTGAGATGCGAGCTTGCGAGCCTCCAGACCACCAAACTATACATATCATTCTGATCTACATGCCCAACTAATCCTCATTTTTACTAAGGGATTTTTACTGGTACAAGATGACACAATGGGGATAAAAGTAAAAATAGTAGAGACAGAAGGAGTGATACCCGAGAAGAAAGCGCTCGGAAGCGCTTGTATGATGGGACATACCGGTCAGGGGCTAGATCCTCCTCCTATTTACGTACTAGAGGTGATAAAGTTAGTGGTACCGCGAACGGTAAGTGAACAACATGGAAAGCGCATAGATGAGTAACCTAACTCTTTCTGCATTCCTATACGGATCATTACACACCTACAGATAAATTACTTCACATCAACATACTTACATATTATTGTACACTACTATTCAATAACATAATTACGGCCAAGTACTATGATTTACACACACACCTACATACGGCTAAGTGCCATGAGTTATTTGTGTTCTCTCTCTCACGGCCAAGTGCTGTAATGTACCCACATACGGCTAAGTGTTCAGTTCAGTTCAGTTTCAGATTTAAATCAGTTTTATTTGTGCAACGAATACAAAATTTGGTACAAGTATGTTATTGCCCCGCCAATATCGATTGTATCGATTATCTCAAATACATCGATCCTTGTGGTATCGATGACAGCTCAAATGGCATCCCGATGCGTACATACCGGGTGCCGATATCAACTTTCAAAATGAATACGGGAAGACCATTGTAAGGACACCAAAAAATAAGAGTGAAAGATCAATAATTATTGAAAAATCAGGCAATAGTCTACGGTGCAATCAACGAAAGTAAGCAGAAGGAGCGCTACACTACAGGAATATGTGACCACCATCAGAAGAACTCACTACACTACTGGCTATTTTACCATCAGAAGAACTCACTAGAATATTATTGGTGATAACTTGCAAAGGCATTCGGTTTTCACGGAGGACGGAGTCATAGAAATCTTTGAGATCGTGCATAATACATGCAAATACGTCTTGGCGTAGTTGTGGTTTGATTGCCTCCACATGAATTCGCACAAATAAATCAGAATGCTGTGTATATGTTGGTGGTCTGGATGCTCGCAAGCTCGCATCTCAAAATTACATAACATCAAGTAATCAATCCCTTAGTAAAATACAGATTAGTTGGGCATGTAGATCAGAATGATGTGTAATCACAATGATAAGCACAAGACGATAGAAATAGAACTCCAATGATAACGGGAGCCTCCGAGATCCGCCAGGCGCCATATTGGATATTGAGCCGTCATATACCACAAGGATTGATGTATTTGAGATAATCGATACAATCGATATTGGCAATATCAACAATAAGATATAACATACTTGTACCCAAAATTTTATAAAATGATTCGATGTATCATTATGTATCATAGGGTAGGCCAATAAGACAAAAAAAAGTTAATTTTTAATCTATGTTTAGAAACTGGAACCATTCCTGAAAAACTTAAAATGGCCATAGTTATCCCTATCTTTAAAGCAGGGCAAAAAGACCAAATGGCAACTATAGACCTATCTCAGTTATAACGCACTTTGCTAAACTTTTTGAAATGTCACTAAAAACAAGAACTACTAACTATCTTGACGAAATCAATTTTCTTTCAGAAAACCAATTCGGGTTCCGTCCCAATATGGGGACCGAAGACGCTATTTGCAAATTGACGTCTACTATTTCTCAACATTTAGAAAATAAGATGAAAACTGCTGTAATCTTCCTAGATTTACGTAAAGCATTCGACCTTGTCAATCATTTCGTTTTATTGTGTACACTTAAATCTATTAGTTTTGGTGGACTAAGCCTCATTCAGAGCTACTTTACCAACCGCCCCCAGCAAACTAGAATAGGGAACTCTATAGCCTAGTACGCACTGGGATTCTTTGTTCGGACTCTTTGTCGCGGAGCTGCGTCTCGGACTCATTTTCTTGCATCCGGGACGCTCCGCGACATTGAGTCTTGCATCTCGTGTGTTGCGTTTTAGTATTTTTTGAGTCCCATACGGAATGGGATTCTTTGAACAATGTCGCGCAACATTGAGTCAGTGCGTACGTGAATATCGAACAAAAAGGGCCTCTCACCGGTATGTCTTCGTTGTTATCGCTTTGTGGTTATCGTTGTTATGCTTGTAGCTAAAAACGGGTAAAAATTGCTAATTTTTTTTAGCGGAATTTTAGTCAAAAGAACTTTATTAGTTTAATTTTTTTTCTCGAAAAATTCGCTAAAGTATTTTTCGAATTTCCGAAAATTATTTAGGTCAAGTTTATTTGCCACAAAATCGGTAGTGAACATTTCTTCCTATTTAAAACCCTAAATTTTCGAAACAATTTAACAATACCTATATACTAAGATAATTTACGAAAATCCGCTCATACGATTATGCTGCATGACTGGAACTTTTTACTAACTTATTAAGTCGTCTTATAAAATCGATTTGACATCAAATAGCTGGATTATCCAATTAACGCTGTTTCGAACGGTGGTCATATTTTTGATTTTGCAGTGATCTCAAGTGGAGTTATGGTCGTTTGATTGTGGAAAACATATCTTAAAAATGAAATTACTCAGAAAACAAAGCATTAAAATAAATCTCTAACAAGTACTTTCGATCAGAAATGAGCTCTAGAATTTACCCATGAAGCATCATTACACCCTTCTCAGTGGTTCGCGCAGATGGGCTATCTAATGCAGATATAATAAAACATCAAGTAGCATTTTTTTTACTCCGTAAAGCTATGTTAAGTGCTACTGCAATCCCCGAAAGCGCGACCTCGTTCGAAATGGCTCAGGTTCAAACTAGATGCGTACACGATTTGCAGAGCGACAATGTCGCGGGGCAAAGAATCTTGAGACATGAATCCGAGCGTCTGCAACAAAGAGTCCGAACAATGAATCCCAGTGCGTACTAGGCTTATGAGCGACATATTATATATCAAAGCTGGTGTACCTCAAGGAACAATCCTTGGCCCCCTCTTTTTCCTTATATATATAAACGATCTCTGTAATCTATCACTCAGCACGCTTCGTTGAATCTTATTTAAATGCTATAATACAACATCTGAATAAAAATGGTCTCTCCCTAAATTACAATAAAACTAACTATATCTGCTTTTCTAATAGCATCCGAAGCAGTCCAAGTGCCATGACTTATTTGTATTCTCTCTCTCTCACGGCCAAATGCTGTGATGTACCCACATACTTACATACGACTAAATGCCATGATTGATTTATCCTCACTTGCGGCCAAGTGCCATGATTTCTCATACCTATGTACCTACAGAGAATGAACACAACTCGCAATTAACAGGACTCATCAACGCCAACATAACTACATACAGTAACCCTAGGAACGTAGGTGAGACCTGCGATGGGCAAGGAACTGCTATAAGTGGAGTATGGGAGGCAGTTCAGCAAACATACAGTTATTTACTTGTAATTTGTATCTAACTGCCTACTTACAACACTTCATATCCAGGCGAAGTATATTTTCAATTAAATCAATTCGCTTCAACTCGCGACACCCTCCAGCCGTTTAGGTGATCCAAGGGGATCGAGGTTTTCGAAGTGCCTATTATTAAAAGGCCCCTAGTCCAGTAGCTCAAAGAAATATAATATTATGTGACTGGCATTTATTTACCGTTAGGAAAGTCAAACAGAAGTAGAATTTCAAGATTATGACTAGGATAATAGCAAAACAATTCATGGGTAGGGTAAGGTACCTGTTGAAGCTGCAGTTTATAATTTTGTAAATTCGTATCAAGTTCCTCCATTGTACGGTAGGTATGCTGTTCAAATAAGAACAAATCCGATGAAACACAAAATAATCACGAAACTGTAATAAGCATAAATTAAATACACACAACTAAATTCAATGCCAATGGAAAAAGCAATAGAAAACTAATACAAAGAACATGAAGTGAGTGGGGTTACCGTAGTTAGCTGTCTTGTTAGCTTCAGAAGGATGATAAATAGGAACATGGATGTAGAAAAATAAATCGGCCTACACACTTAGAAATCACTGACATGCTTTGGCACAAGCGCTACGAGCGGCAATAAAAGGTATCAGATATTTGAATCGTTTATTTCTGAAACCACCTAAGCGACTAAAATTAAAAAATGTTGTTTTGGTGGTTCTGTTCACTTCAGAGGTGAATAAATCGTTTAGTGCAGAAATAACCAATGCTTCATATCACCAGTGCTATTTGACAGCCTTGAAAAGAATACGTTTATTTCAGAAAGAACCCAAGCACCATCGCTGTAGCCCAAGCGCACAAAAGCGCGTAGTCTACTTGTACGAGTATTTTCCGTTTAATGCCTAGTAAAAACCACTCTTGTTTATACATAAGTGTGTCTCTTACTTACCTTTGATACTAAAACAGATAAAAATTAATCGTTTGACTTAATTTCAATAATAATTTTTAAAAAATCACTTCTGATTTATTCATTTATTGCTAAAACCACCTAAGTGAAAAAATTTCAAAACTATAAATCAAAAATTTGAAGGAAAAAAATGTAACAAAATAGATGATTCCAATACCATGTTTTTGATTTGGTGAACAAATATTTGAAGAAGACTAGACCTATACTTAAGCTGCAAAAACAATTTTTTTTAGCTTTCCAAAAGTTAAAAAAAGCGCACTTAGGTGGTTTCTGAAATAGATTATTCATTTTATGGTTATGCCAGCTGTAATGGGGCACTAGGGTAGCGGCACGAGTATTCGACAGTGAACCAGTATTCGACAGTTTCAATTTCAATTCAAAAAAATAAGAGTTTGGCGCTGGTAGTGATAAGTCCTTCTTCAACCGTTGTCGTGGCAGCTGTTCTGTGTAAGGAGGTGACTGAAGTATTTGTTGTTTTCCATCAATATTCTTTATTTACCTAGCGTTGTTTTGAATTTTATTCATGCATCTACACATCCTGTCGTGTGTTTACGCCTTTGAAAATCCCTGTAACTGTCGATAGAAGGCACGTGGGGGGGTGTCGGATACTGGGAACTCATAAAGACCAGAAACCCAGTTATCGACGCATGTGTCGATTACTGGATTTCAGGATAGCTTTTTGTTCTTCACGCAGTCTGCATCGTTTTTAAATTCTAAGAATGATGGCGTTTGAATTTTTCAAAAAAAATGACTAGCTCCAGAGTTCGACAGGGGGTGTCGAAAACTGGGTCAATGAAATGTCGATTACATGGTTGAGGATTACCCAGTAACCAACACCTTATTGACCCAGTTTCCGACACTCCATCTTGCTGTTCATTTCTTAGCAAATTGTCGAAGAAATTACGGGAACTGGGTGCCTAATCAGATGAAGGAAATAATGTAGTTATATAAATATATTCCAGTTATCCAAATGTCTAAAAAAATGAATAAAATAATGGTGCGAATGAATAATGCTAAAAAATGAATTTTAAAGACTGATTTATAGCTGCGTTAAATACAGGGTGATTCCCTCGCAGATGCAAAAAAAAAAAAAAAAAAAAAAAAAAAATTGGGTAAAACTACATCAAAAATGGAGTAAAATGCCACCAACTGCATATTTTTATCTCAATTCGTTCTTGAGATATGATTTTTTAAAGGTTTTTTCAGGAAAACCGTGTTTTTTTCCTTTTAAACTCAAATTTCTCCACTTTACTTCATTCAATTTTAACTTTTGGCCACATTTTCGGAATTAGCATAAAATTTATCATAAGAATAGTGTACTTGGGTTCTTAAAAAGGACCATCCAAAGGCCCTCACATCAGCTCAAATATTGACGATTTTGAAAAAAAGAATATTTCTGAAAATCTTTAAAACTTTACTACTCTTCCAAAACGAATCCTGGAAACTGGCAAATCTCATGAAAACTGCTTCATCTAATACTCTTTCCAACAGTATAATCAACTTTACTTTTATTTTGTTATTTAGTGGAGAAAATTATGTTTTAATGTTAAAAAATGTGGGTTTTTCAATGAAATTGTTGGTTTTCTCGAAAGATGACCCTCCATGAACCTACGAGTATGGGGTCGGTTTCTATGTATTTTTTCACGCTGTATCGAATGGTAACATTTATAGATCTCTCCAACTCCGTTATAACCGAGTTTTACACTTAAAATCGCAAATGTTTAGTTTGTTTGTAACGTTTAAATGTATGTGTGTTATGGGGTAAAACTAGTTAATTAAAGTGTAAAACTCGATTATAACGTAGTTGAGAGATCTGCAAGAGTTTCCATTTGATCCAGCGAGAAAAAATACATAGAAACCGACCCCATACTCGTTGGTTCATGGAGGGTCATCTTTCGAAAAAACCAACAATTTCATTGAAAAACCCACATTTTTTAACATTAAAACATTATTTTCTCCCCTAAATAACAAAATAAAAGTAAAATTGAAAATACCGTTGGAAAGCATATTAGATGAAGCAGTTTTCATGAGATTTTCCAGTTTCCAGGATTCTTTTTAAAAGAGTAGTAAAGTTATAAGATTTTCAGAAATATTCTTTTTTCAAAATCGTCAATGTTTGAGCTGATGTGAGGGCCTTCGGATGGTACTTTTTAAGAACCCAAGTACACTATTCTTATAGGAAATTTAATGCTGATACCGAAAATGAGGTTGAAAGTTAAAATTAAATGAGGCAAAGTGGAGAAATCCGAGTTTAAAATGAAAAAACACGGTATTCCTGAAAAAACCTTTAAAAAATCATATCTCGAGTACGGATTGAGATAAAAATATGCGGTTGGTGGCATTTTACTCCATTTTTGATGTAGTTTCACCCAAAAATTTTTTTGCATCTGCGAGGGAATCACCCTGTATAAATATTAAAAAACTGTTGAAAAATGAGGTGTCGAAAACTGGTTCATCCCCCTGTCGAAAATTGGACTTCCTATGTCGAATACTGGGGTGAAAAACCACCTTACGTTTTATTAGCTCAAACACTTTAATTTTGGTTTGTTTATGAAAACAAGACCTGTGTCCACATCTCAGAATGTTGGCCAACTGAAAAAGCGGTGAAAGTTGTCAAAAGGTTGAAAAATGAGGAATTTCTTGTTAAAGAACTGGCAAAAATTCCTTATAGTGTCGGATACTGGTGTCATTACCCTACCATTGTAGAAGAAGGTATAATTTGTTAATATCTAAGTACCTACTTAGGTACATCAACTCTACTGTAGTAGATGCTGTTGCACGCATGAAATTGGCTTTTAGAGAATTTCGTAGAAAATGAAGCTATTGTAATGGCTCCAAAAATTTCAAAATCAAAATTTTCGAAAATTTTCTTCATTGATATCCTTTTAGAGGCGCTTGGGACGCTTTTTCACACACACACACACACACACACTTTTTTTTTTTTTACAAAACTCCCCTCAAAGGCGGAGGGGGCACACCATTCAATTGAAAAATAAATAAATCAAATAAAAAAGTGGGGAGGACGCCCAGGTTTACCTGAAGCCGGCTCTAGGGATACGGGAAGTTGCAGGATGAGGATGAAGAATGGGATGAAAGGAAGCGCCCCTACAAAATGACCACCAGTTTAAGTAAGAACCCCTCAGGACGTGGGTAGTGATACCACGGAGCACTTCTGCTGAGATGCCTAACTCAAGTAACTCCGTAGCGCTTTTCCGGCACCACACCTCGTGCCATGACACGGTTGCAGCCATGACGTTGATATTATTGGTCGCCATTCCTTTTAGCTCGGAAATTGCTTGCCGCAGGTCATTTCTATCATACTTATTTATTTTAGCCCGCCAGGTCTGCTCCATGTCCACAACCTGGACATCCAGGATTATGGCAGACCCATCGGGCTTGACGGCAACAATATTCGGCTTCGTGCCCCGGTCACTTGGCATGTGATATAGTCTCTCTCTCTCTCTCAACAGCCAAACTGCTGGATGACAAAGCACCTGCAATCTGCTTGGCACCCGCATCGTGACAGAGAATGCGGCCACCGTGAGTACGAGGACACTGCTGCACCACATGATACAGATTCTCATTTTTACCCCAACAGGCACGGCAAGAGGTGTCCACTGGCCCACGACTACTCCGTGAACACCTCACCGAGTAGCCACCTGGATGGCATGAAAATGGCAGTAGTCGCGGGCCCCAATGCCCTCTGAAGCCCATTCCACCCACTGGGAAGAAATGGGGGATTCAGAGCACTGTTGGAGTCCCTTGCCATCTACTGACTGATGTAGTGCAGCAGCAAACTCAGCAGATGAGCTGGATTTGGGAGCAATAGGTGTTGCTTGGTCACACCACAAAGACAAAGTCTAGGTCAGAAGCAGTGCGGGCGACCTCCCAGCTCAAGCCCCTAATGGCGAGCAGGCGCTGGCGGCGTAAAGATGGGATGCTGGCTGAGAGAGAGAGACAATACCAAGCCCACCGGCCTTGACCGGTGCGTCGACATAGGCACTTAGGACACCAGGTGGAAAGCCTAGCCAAGAGCACACAGCAGAGCGAACTTCACGATCTAACTCTAGCAGCCTCCCTGCAGTAAGCCTACCAAAGGTTAGCTTTGGCAGTAAGTTAATGCGAAGGAGGCGCAGCTTCTGCTGTGGCTTCAATAGAGCCTTGGTGATACACTAGCATGGTGCTGTCCTATGACAAAACACTCCTCATCTGCCACCTTCACCTGATGCTGGCGACCCGGTGGGATCAAGGAGACTGACCCACACTTATCTGGGTTACCCACCAAACCACACCTGGCTAGCTGTTCAGCAAATACATCTAGGGTGATCTGCAAGCCCTCACGGGTTTCGGCGAGTAGGATTACATCATCGGCAAAAGCCAGTGCACCTACTCGCACCCCAGGGGCGATATCAAACCCTATTTCAGTTGGCACCTTACCCAAGGTCGTGTCCACAACCAGGTTGAAGAGGAGTGGCGACAGAGGATCATCCTGGCGTACCCCGTGCCCAATGACAACATTCCCTGACATCTCGCCTCGTGCCTTAAGGACCATCACGCCATCGTGGTACAGGCAAACAACATACTCAATTAAACGAGTAGGTGCCCCTGACACCACAAAGACAATCGGTCAGGGCAAAATGGCTTACAGTGTCAAAGGCCTTGTTGACGTCCAGAGCGGCAAGATGGAGTTGCTGTTTCTTAATACGGGCCAGCGAAATTACAGTTTGGAGAACTGTAAGGTTCTCTGCTGTGCCATCCACTGGACGAAATGCTCTCTGGACGTCACCTATGACACCAGCAGCTTGGAGGCGAGATGCCAGAATCTTTCGGAAGTGGGGGAAGACTACAGACAATTTAGATATCCGGGGGGGGGGTAGCCTCCAGGCCCACTTAACCCTTCTTTTGGGATGAAAATTGTCCGGGCATGGGCCAACTGTTTCGGGGGTCTTCTCGATGGAAGCAGCAGGTTGAGGACGAACAGTGTAACTGTTTTTGGTACTTTATTCCAACATTGGGCAGGAATACCATCAGGCCCAGCAGAGGTAGAGTTTTTGACACGGCACTCATGTGCCTCATCATGAAGCACCGGCGTGCACATGATGCTGTGCAAGGAATCCTGGTGGAAGCAGGGGTACCTCTGGCTCACCAGGGTTGTGGCTGGGAGCAGTCAAGAGTGGCTCCCAATAGTCCACAAACTTCTGGAGAGGGGTCAAAACTTGCTCATCCCCAGCTCCTTCCAGTACCTCCGCAGCCACACAAGCCAGATGCTTCCACCACAACTTCAAGTTGCAACTCCACACACGCACACGCATATTGTAACTATGTGTGTGGACTGCAAGCATTCAGACAAGAAGAAAGTTTCCTGTTGTTATCCACTAACGCATCCAAACGTCCACTGTATATGTTCAATGAAAACCTACCAGAGATCGCTCGAAATGGACCGAAGATCGATGATTGAAATAAATACTAGTTCAATTTTTCAAATTTGTGAATTTTAAATGTTTGAATCAATTTTTTGAAAAACTATAAAGTTGCTAAATTTGATCTATTTGTTATTGTAAGTCCTATTCTTAGAAAATCAGTTTTTATTATAAAATATTGTTTTAAAATTAAATTTAATATAATTACGAGTGGCAACATGATACCAAACATAGAAAATAGAAGTAGATAATCTAATTTTTTTAACAACAAGTTTACGGAAATCATCCGATTTGCAACAAACCCAGCTCGATCCAAAATACTTTTTGAATTAAAAAGTAAACGAATAGTGTTAAAGCATATAATGACTATTGTAAAACAGTTTAGGACCTCTGAAGTGCCAAAATACGCCTTGTCACTTAACTTGAATTGAAACGCATAGACGTGGGACGTTTTTTGTCGCTTTTGTAAAATTTCTGAAAACCGATTGAGCATGTTTTGATAGTAAGCGCCTCAAATATTTAACTGCATAAAACATTCTTCAGACTGCAGAAAATTCAAAACATATCCACGTCCACAAGTCATGAACATTTAAAACTAAACATAGAAGTAACTTTTCTTGAAAATTGAACGATTTTATGGACTTAACTAATATAACGATAAGTAATAGTATGTAATCAATCTCTACCGATCCCATCCCTCTCCCGTTTTTATACGACTTGTATAACTTAAACCCTTCTACAATTCATCAACCAGAATAATAATTTCAATGATTGATGATGTCAAAAGCTCTTCTTTACACATTTTACATGGTATTCCACAAGGTACCGTTTTAGGTCCTGCGTTATTTTTAATTTATTTTAACAGTTTTTGTTCATTACCAACTGATGGTTCTATTTATTCGTATGCTGATGATACAAGTGTAATTTCTCCTCTCCCACATGGGAGCAATCGAAAATGTTGGCAGAAAATGGTCTTCAACAGATCCAGACTCATCTTCACGAAAATCCGCTTTCACTAAATCTTCAGAAACCGCAATTTATGTGTTTTTCTTCGACATTGAGGGGAATGCCCTTACCGGATTTCTGCATTATTTACCATTCCATTTCTGTGTTGTTTGTATAGCATTACTTCATTAGTATTTGTTATCTATTTCAAAAAGTGTTGGTGTTTATTTGTGTCATCTTTTGTCATCCAAGATGAATATAGTTTACCCTGATGATTCTTCAGGGGACGATGAAGAGTTTGCAAGATTTTGGGAATGGGAAAGACGACCCTATACGATTAGAGAACGGGTAGATCACTTTCATGAGTTGGATGATGTCGATTTTTTTATGAGGCTTCGAATGAGAAAAGCCACGGTTTTATTCGTTCTCACTCTCATTGAGCAGGAAATTGAATCTCCAACTGACTGGAACAGCTCAATTGCTCCAATTACGGAACTGCTGTTGACTCTTCGATTTTATGCTCTGGGGTCAATGCTGATATCAGTGAGTGACTTCAGTGGTGTCAGCAAAACTTCTGCGTGCAAAATAATCAAGCAGGTAACTTAGCAAATAGACAAAAGCTCGCTTGCTTGATAACAATAACAATAATACGAACTGTTAAACGCTTAAGAATTTCATGCGATTGCCCTAAAGTGGACCAATCACATTTGCCATTTATCTAAGAAAATCAGAAACACATCCTATATTATCTATCCTCTTAGGGATATTTGCCCAAAATAATTTATTAGAATAGTGTATTTGGCTCTCATTCATTCTCAGTTGCAGAGCCACGTGTAGGCAGTTAAATCTGTTCAAAATTTGATATTTAAAATTTCTCTCCTGAACCCTTTATCTGATGAAATTCTAACTTTCAACCAACTTCTCAAGTTTCAAACTGCAAAATTTTTTCTGAAGAGAATCAACTTATTGAGTATTGAACCCATTAGTCATGCCACGAGACATCCAAATAAATATCATGTTCCATATAGATTGCTACAAGTCACCCAAAATTCTTAAATTATTAAATAAAATTACAGGTGAAATTGTTGATGAACCTCGCATTCTTAATAAATTTAAATTAATTAAGAATTGGATTATTACCAATAAATGAAGTTGTTTATATCGTGTTCAAGTTTTAAATTATTATAAATAGTTTATTTTCTGATTAGTGCTTTTACTTTATGTTGTGAACTGCCATCACATTTGTAGTTCTAATAGTTAGAAATGCCCACAAACAGACTCTTGTCTTGTGGGATTTTCGTTTGGGAAATTCTATGTTCTGTATTTTGTATTATGTTGTTGACAAAAATAAAGCATTAAAAAAAAAAAAAAAATAATAATAATAATAATTAAAAAAAAAAAAAAAAAAAAATCAACAGTCAACATCATTAATCAATAAACATTGTGTCCGATAAGGAAAAAGGACAAAAAAGCAGATAAACACCACAACCACCACCACCACCTCGGAATGCAGAGGCCGATTCTTTTTTTACAACTAGTTCCTCGATTCGTGATGCGACTGATTGGTATTTTGCGCGAATAGGTACTTATTAATTTCGGTCACAATGATTTGTTCCAGTTTCTTTAAATTCTTTCTTCTCCCGGTGTTGGTTTTAACGATTAATTTCGGCTCAACTTATTCCAAATCCCAGTTGATTCGACTCGATGAGGATAACTGGTCGAACATGCTCACCGGGGAGTGGATGGTAGAATTGTAAGTATGCATGAAATGATTTAGTTAGTTATATATTGATGTCTTTCACAGCCTAATATTTCTTTCCATTTGTCATTGTCGATACAACTTATATAATATTGTGAAAATCACAAAGAAAGCAAACTAGGTGCGATCCTATGACGTGTCGTAAGTTTCCGCATTTGTCGGTGATGGCAACATGGTCACGCCGTGAACCGTATTAAGTACATGATCACGTTTCAAATCAAGTCCAAAGTTTCGATCAGTTGGATTTATTGGTTTTCTGTGTAGGAACTCCGAGGATATTCACATCTTCTGATTGAGAAGCTTCTTGCTCATAAAAAAAAATGTCGGTTCTACCTGCGGCCCGGCGTCCGCCATGTTATTTTGGCCTGTCAAAAAACCTTTGTTCGTGATGTAGGTACTTGTCAGTCGTAACCAATGTGATATCTATGTAGATAGTTTCCCTATCACATTGATCGTAAACTGTAGGCAGTATTCTATAACATTAATCAATCCTTGACAAATTAACGAGGTTATTAAACGGTAAACTGACAGTGTTAGAATAGACAAGTAAATACCTATCTATTTCCCGGCCTACCTACTACGACAGAATTTTTATGGGCCTTAATAGATATGAATTTATTTGGGTACACGTCTTAGGTGTGACCTACGGCATCGAAGTCACCTACCACTGGCGATTGGTGGGTCTCGTGTGTTACCTACCGAAAATGTAAGGCTTACCTTTCTGTCTTCTGAAGTGGAGACAGTCGTTCATGTGGGTCATGTAGGTTCGTTCGTCAGTGTGGGGATAGGGGGTGTCAAAGAAACGTTGTCTTCGTGTCATCGAAAAAGGCTTCAAACACATCCGACTGAAGCGATCTCCACCATTCTTCGATAAATTGTCGTGCTCCTGTGCGTTTAATTAATTTTGTATCTGTGTTTGACGTGGTTCCAGAGACATTCTCTCCCAATGTGCAATATGCCCTCCAGATGTCTGAAACGATCGTCGTACCCGGTGCAATTTCATTCTGAATAATTGGGAGCAGAGTGGCACGATCCCTCTTTTCTACGATGAAAAATCTGCGTTTCAATTAGATTACTCCAAAACCAGACTAGCTCGACTATTCCACATAGAGATAAGTTACTATTGCATTTCCCGTTGTCATAGGTAATATGTAAAAAATGAGTTTTTTCCCGGATCGACTGATAAGTCTGGCAGCCCCTTTTCGTACACCGCAACACCTTAATTTTTATCACATCACCGTTTTCATCTGTTCTATTTGTTTTCCTGAAATATTTCTTAAGTTCTCCACAACACGCTAAATCTCCGTTCTTTTTTTTCGCAGTGCATATTATCAATTGGTAAAACGCCCTTTTCTCTCAAAAAAGCCGTGCACGTTTCATATAGTAGTTTATAGTATAGTCTATGTAGTAGTATACGTTTCATAATAGTATAGTCGATCCAAACTCATTTCTCCGGACTTCCGCACAAATCAAGACACAATTCAACTGATCTTCATGAAGGGTGCCGCAGTGTAGAGATTGTTATTATTGCAGAAATATTATGTTCAGGGAAATGTCCAACTATAGCTTCTCCCTTGTGTTGGAAAAGTCGTGAATTAGAATTCTGTCGAGGTATAACATATTTTCGGGCCTTAACAATGTTAGGGTGAGCGCATACGCAAAAATGAATTTATATATGCATATTAGCATGTATACACGTGTATTACTGTTCTATTTTGCGTTCTACCATTTTGACCTATACATTGTTCTTAAACCAATTCTATTTATTGCCCACCCATCTTGGCAGACCATTTTTTATGGTTCAGATGGGTCTAAAATATAAGTATGATCGCAAGGTCTCGT
The DNA here is from genome assembly GCA_030762985.1 of Adelphocoris suturalis. Classification (NCBI taxonomy): domain Eukaryota; kingdom Metazoa; phylum Arthropoda; class Insecta; order Hemiptera; family Miridae; genus Adelphocoris; species Adelphocoris suturalis. Next base: position 126,355,665 of record CM061042.1, on the reverse strand, counting down.
TTTGTCCAACTTGATATCGATCACTGATTGTTTTCATTAGTTACTGAAATTTGAACTGCTTTTCCCTGTTTTTTACCCACTTCGCGCTCTTCCCTCTACTGCTTTCCCTATCTGAACATTCCGGTTTCCTTAAGTTCCACTGTATGTGGACCATGCCTTAGATTCAACAATTTCCTCATTAAAATGTCTTTTGCAGTTACGCGCCTTGGTGTCCAGCTTGCAAAGCTCTGCAACCTCTTTGGGAGGAATTCTCCTCTTGGAGCAAGGACTTGGGTGTTTCTGTGGCTCAGATCGACATCACATCTTCACCAGGACTCAGCGGTCGGTTTATGGTGACAGCTCTGCCCACTATTTTCCAGTAAGTGCCGCGTTTTCGTTTCAAGTTCCAATGTTGAATCGTAACTTGTACCTACCTTCATACTAACACAAGCCCAACCTCATGCCTACAATGTGGTTGAGATATGTCATTTACGAATACCAATCCAAGGTCAAACAGTTATTACCAGAACTAGATATGTTGTGGAAACCCATTTTAATAGCAAAGAAGGTTCCGCATATTTTTATCTCAATCCGTACTCGAGATATGATTTGTTAAAGGTTTTTTCAGGAATACCGTGTTTTTTCATTTTAAACTAAAATTTCTCCACTTTGCCTCATTTAATTTTAACTTTCGACCTCGTTTTCTATATCAGCATTAAATCTACTATAAGAATAATGTACTTGGGTTCTTAAAAAGTACCATCCGAATACCCTCACATCAGCTCAAACATTGACGATTTTGAAATAATAATATTTCTGAAAATCTTTATAACTTTACTGCTCTTCCGAAAAGAATCCTGGAAACCGGAAAATCTCATGAAAACTGCTTCATCTAATACTCATTTCAACGGTATAATAAATTTTACTTTTATTTTGTTATTTAGGGGAGAATATTATATTTTAATGTTGAAAAATGTGGGTTTTTCAATGGAATTGTTGGTTTTCTCGAAAGATGACCCTCCATGAACCGACGAGTATGGGGTCGATTTCTATGTATTTTTCACGCTTGATCGAATGGTAACATTTGTGTATCTCTCCAACTCCGTTATAACCGAGTTTTACACTTGAACTCACAAATGTTTAGTTTGTTTGTTACGCTTAAATATATGTGTGTTATGGGGTAAATCTAGTTAAATAAAGTGTAAAACTCGATTATAACGTAGTTAGAGTGATCTGCAAGCGTTTCCATTCGATCCATCGAGAAATAGTAGATAGAAAACGACCCGTAGGTTCATAGAGGGTCATCTATCGAGAAAACCAACAATTTCATTGAAAAGTCCACATTTTTTTACATCAAAACATAATTTTCTCCCCTAAATAACAAAGTAAAATTGATTGTACCGTTGGAAAGAGTATTAGATGAAACAGTTTTCATGAGAATTGCCAGTTTTCAAGATTTTTTTTGGAAGAGTAGCAAAGTTTTAACGATTTTCAGAAATTTTATTTTTTCAAAATCGTCAATGTTTGAGCTGATGTGAAGGTCTTATGATGGTACTTTTTAGAACTCAAGTACACTATTCTTATAGAAAAATTAAATGCTGATTCTGAAAATGAGGCCAAAAGTTAAAATTAAATGAGGCAAAGTGGATAAATTTGAGTTTAAAAGGAAAAAACACGGTTTTCTTGGGGAAAAAAAAACTTTAAAAATCATATCTCGAGTACGGAATGAGATAAAAATATGCGGTTGCCGGCATTTCACTACATTTTTGATGCAGACTAACAAAAAAAATTTTTCGTCACTTATCCCGTGCCACCCGGTATAAATTTATTTATTTGATTTTATATGAAATAGTAAATTGATGATTCGAAATAATAACTAGGAATAAGGATTTTAATCTCCTGGATCGGTACAAAAAATCACTAATTCAGCATTGCATTTCAGTACTCGGGGGGAAAGAATTTTTAGCTAATTTTCGTAGAAAATTAAGCTGTTGCAATGGCTCCAAAAATTTTACAAAATTCAAAATTTTCTTCACCGAATTCCGTTTTGAGACATTCTGAAACTATTCCTGGGACAATTATGGTAAATAAAAATCCGTTCTTTTGTTAAAATAAAAATAAAAAAATCATTCATATTTCATTTGCCGCTTTGGGTCTTTTGAGAACCTCAGTGACGTGAAATATAAAAGTGCTCGAAAATGAGGTTAGATCGGCAAATACTACTCATTGTACATTGCACATTTGTGTTCCATAGATGAGCAGTGAGTTTTTCATTGATGTTGTATTTAGTATTTTATATATTTTTTTGTTAGCGTATTATCAGGAGTGTTACCCTTCCTTGGTCACACTCCTGAGAGGTAACACTCATGAAAATGTCCAGTAAAAATGGCGTCACACAGGATGATGAATTGGCAAAACTCGGGGATGGCTTCTGTTTGAAACCTGTCACCAAGCAGTATGGTTGTTGATATCGGATTATTTTGTTTAAGCACTAACAACACTCGTAATTAGTGTAACACTCATGATTGAAAATAAAAATACTCCCCATGTTTTTAGGCTTCTTTCGCTGTAAAAACTCCAAGCACTCCACTGCAGTCTCACATCTTCAACTGGACATCTTACTGTTTCCCGTCATTTCCCATCGGCCTTCCTGAGAAGAGATATGAGGGACTGACTCAAAAACTAGTTTTCCTCGGGTCGGGAAAAATCTTAAAAATGTAAATCCTTGGTCTAAATTAAGAGGAACCAACCTACTGCAGCTAGTAACCCTGGCCAGTTCTTTGGACATGAAAGCGGCAAATGAAATGAGAATGACCCCAACCCCCCCCCTGTTACCTCTATTTGCATACTTAGAATGAAATTATTGAAACACACAGAATGTGTTTTTATTAGCCTTTGTGTTTCACATAAACCCGTGAAACCCGCACATAAGAATGACTCAGATTTTGCGGTGTATCTTGCCACTAGATGTCCAGTTGTTTTATTTATTTATGAGAGCTTTCGAACGAATGGTCAACGAATTTCGTGGGATGAAAAACGGAGTACCATTTCTCTAGCAACGACTCGGTTGTAAGCGGAAATCATCAGTAAATTGCAAAACTTTTCGTTGCTCAAAAACGCAACTCATGAGTGCAACACATTTTCTTTAACACAAAACGTTTCGTTTTCGGTTGGCGATGCTAAGGCTAAAACACATTCTTTGTTAAAAATCAAGTCTTCCAAACGAAAGGATGAGTTCGTTGGCCAGCACTTTTTGAGCATGTTAAATTGGTCAAATTCCAAAATATGTGCTGAAAAAATCACTAAAAATGGCTAAAAACGGCTATAAATCGTTAAATCTATAATTGTTAGCAAAATAACTCCCAAATAAAGTTCATCAAATTTAAAATAGAAGCATAAAAAAATGTATGCTGAAACCTACTAAAATTTCATTAAAATTTGCTATTTAAAATCGATAAAAACTGCACACAAAAAGTTAAAAATCCTAAATTTCTTTTTTTGAGTAGCAGATTACTACTTAGAATGCATTTTTTGTCATGAAAATAATATTCAACATTTTCTTTGTACTCGAAAGCTCAAATTTCAAAACAATTCAACACAATACAATGCGATAACTTATGAAAATTCGCTCATACGATCTTGCTGCATGAATGGAACTTTCATTATATTTTGTATTTTGCGTTTGTAATTTCAATACTCTATATTTACAGTGTGGTCAACGGGGAATTTCGCCAGTACAAAGGTTCCAGGGACAGAGAATCTTTCATGTCTTTCGTAGAGGAGAAGAAATGGGAAAGCATCGAAACAATATCAGCTTGGAAGCATCCTTCTTCTCTACAAATGTCTGTGGTCTCCTACTTCTTCAAGTTGTCTCAGGGACTTCGGGTAATTACATATGTTTAACTTTAGACCTTACTTCAATGTTAGGCAGTCATGAAATCCGTTTTTCTCTAATTCGTGAAGTGTAGGGTGGAGGGACCAGTGATTGACATCTCACCAAGACGTTTTGATAATAAGGCATTTAAAAGTGTTTTACGGACTTGGTCCATTTGAATTTTGAGACGAAATACCTTCTCAGTAAATTATAAAGGCGGTAAAAGGTTTCAGGCATGTTTTGTGAAATCTGGAGAAGGTTATCCAGCAGAACCTCGTGCTGTAATTTCTTTGGTGCTGTTTCTTGTGATTTCGCTAAGGAGGTAAGCTTTTTAATTTGCTTCACCATGCCCTCCACATTTTCAAATTCGATTGTTTCCATATTTTTTCTCTATCAGTTTTTCGTGTGGATTGCCTTTATGCTATCATTTTTTGGAAATAGTCAACGATAACATGTGAAAATGCAAATATCAATTACTAGTCTCCAAACTGATGCTCCCCTCAGTGATTGACAGTGCTGTCAATATTGATCTCTATTCGTTATTGTCATTCGTTCTTTATTTTTTGTAATTATATAAATACTAGAGGCCTGTTAGGGCTTGGAAAGCCCTAATCTAGTCCGTATAACAGTAGTACCTAACAGGAACTCAGCACATTATAGTAGCGATATAAGTCCTACCTATTTGCGGCATGATTAAAAAAGAGGAAATACCGATCAAAATGTAAGCAATGCAATACAATAAATATCACCAGTTGATGTGGTCCTCACCACTATGAGACTAAACAAAAAGTTGAATCGGGGAATTCAGAATTTGGGCATGGTGAGATGATGGTGTAATTCTATCTCGAGTGTCTTCGTTTCCTTGTAAGCTTGTGAATCTGCGCGTCCGTATCTTCTATCTCCTTCTTTATGTCGTTGATTGTATCTTATAATGATTACTTGGATATATTATCATTATATTAATCATTATATTATCTATGAGTTGATTGTATCTTAATGTCCCAGAGAGTCTCCCTATCAAATTTCAACTTCCTACAGTGAACAGGAAAGAATTTAGCTCACTCAGCTGATCAGAAAAGACCCCATCACTACGTTTCTTACTTACCGACACTTTCGCAACAAACATGGGGCCGTGCTGATTCGGAATTATATATAAAGACCGTTCGGAATTATATATAAAGTCTGATAATTTCTTCAGTTTCAATTTCTTCGTTCAGAAATAACTCTCCTAGATGTTAGTAACTACACTGCGTTTCTTACTTACCGTGAATTGATGGCAACTGTTGTTACCGCCACAGCCTAATAAACAACTCTCGTTGATAAGGACCGCCTAGAACACGATCAAGGCGGGTACAGAGACGAACGGCGACACTTTTGCAACAAACTTGGGGCCGTGCTGATTCAAATGAGCAGTCAAACACTAAAATCGGACCGCGAAGTTCTTCAAAATTTCAAAAACCGTTCGGAAATATATACAAAGATACTAGCCGCTCCGCTCGCCTCCACGTCCAGCCGGGGGGCAAGCCCCCCGGACCCCCCATTAAATTGCTCGCTTCGCTCGCAAAGTGTGGCATATAGGGAATGTTGCTCGCTTCGCTCGCAAAGTGTGGTCTGTATGTAGGAAACATGTAGGGGATGTTGCTCGCTTCGCTCGCTAACGGTAGATCTCTAAGGGTAGGTTTAACTTCTGTGGGGGATGCTGCTCGCTTCGCTCGCTTGAGGAAGTTATACTGCCCACCCAACTTGGCAGACGTTAATTAAAATAGAAATTAAAAATTTTGTCTAAAAAATAAAATAAAATTTAGGGGTGGACTACCCCTAACATTTAGGGGGATGAAAAATAGATGTTGGCCGATTCTCATAGATACCGGATAAGCACAAAAAATTTCATCAAAATCGGTCAAGCCGTTTCGGAGGAGTATGGCAACGAAAACTGTGACACGAGAATTTTATATATTAGATAGTGATCGAACTTCATTAGAAAATTTCAAGGAACGTTTGTTGTGAGTATTCAAGTTGATAGATTAGGTAAGTAGGTTGATGTTGTCCATCTTATCAATGACCAACGTCCATCATCACAACGTCCGTCACCTGTAAACCATCGCCGCCCCTTCTTCGCTTCCTCACTATATCTTCTAAATTCGACTGCGTCCAATCTCCCCAGTTCAGTTTCCTGCTAGCGGACAAGGCCGAACCTACGCTAAAGCCAAACGCATTTCTACTCACGTGCAGAAATTTTGCCTACCAATTCAGCAATCTTCTTATTGCGAATCACGCCTCTTCAGTGATCGTGGATTCGGACCAGCCATCTCCATCCCAAACGGAACGCCAAGTCCCGAATTTGAGCTGGCCTTGCGAGGAAGTTAAATTCCAAATCAAATGCCGTAAGATCTTACCATTACAACCCCCTTTGAACATGGTCACACCGTAACCTACCATCACCACCCTCAACGAATTCAATATCACCAGCATCAGGGCCCCAACAAGCGCTTTAGTTTTAACATTCATTATTTAACACCCAGAATTATTTTCATTTAGGGTAGATACACCAGTAGTAGGCACTTTAACGAAAAAAATCACGTTTTTTGTGTATCACGATGCCAGTTTTCATACTATCTTATTTCCAATGCTTGTTGAACACTAACTAACTCCTCCCAAAGCTAATTACCTTTAAATTGTCTAAATAATAAACGATAATGATTTTTTAAATTTAAAAAAACCGGATGCAAGTTTTTTCACCAGTAGAAGGCATTGAAACTCCAGTAGTAGGCAGGGAAATGAACTAGTAGTAGGCATTGAAATTCCAGTAGTAGGCAGGGAAATGAACCAGCAGTAGGCAGTTGAATCTCAATGAACTAATTTTATTAATTACATGTCCTCTCAACGAAAATGTATCGACAATACATCAAGGCCTGAAACATCATGGTTTACCACATTTCTCAACCCTCATATTGAATTATTCTTTTAAAAAAATGCTATACATAGGCCATAATAGTCGTGATACAAAATAAAAATTAAAAAAATACAAAATATAAAATGGAGTTTTACTAGTTATTGATTAATAACAAACTTCAGTGCATCACAAAACGACAAAGTATCACATTGGTACTTCAGCATCAGTAGTAAACAGTAGTAAACGTTCAGTATCCTAACATGTGGAGTTCTGAGATAAAAAACCTATTCCAGTAGTAGGCACCTTCGGGATCCAGAAGTAGGCACCCCCTGCCAACTACTGGAACTACTCATTTTCTGAGAAAACCTCAGATACCGTCGTATTCCAAATTAATAACTGATGAAAACTATGTTGCTAACAAAAAAAGAAGGTATTTCCAAAAGTAGGCAGAAGTGCCTACTACTGGAAAATTCAGTATTTTTTATAACCCAGTAGTAGGCACCTCATTTTAGCCGAAATTAAAACTTCTAGAGGTACAGGAACATTCTACATCTTCTCGAGGGTATATAAAAGATAACAAGAAACAAAAAACAGATCCAAAATTGCCTCAAATTGGGGCTAAAATACTAAAAACTAAACTCACCTCCTTAGCAGATTTGTTAAGACAGACAACCTCATGGAGATTGTTTTGTTAACAGGTGACATAATGTAACCAAGGCTGCCTCGGTCATCTAGATGATTCTAGAAGATATACAGCACTTGCTGACCTTTAAAACGGTGCCAAATTCAAATATTTTAGTGGTTCCAATAACTTATTTTAAGGAGTTGAAATCACAAGTGCCTACTACTGGTGCAGTGCCTACTACTGGTGCATCTACTACCCTACGGCTATTTCTTTGTTTCTTTTTATTTATTTTAAATACAAGAGGTTTGGGAGTATATGTAACACCTTGAAGTTTTATTCATTTCATATTTCCGATGATTGAAAGGCACTAAGGCAAGCCATCTGCTGTTTATTTTTCATTTTTTAATTTGCTAGGTCCTTCGTCAGCACCTATGGAGGTTAGCGTGATAAGTGAGATTGAAAGCACACAGTTTCAAATCAGCTAACCATATAGCAACTCACAAGCTACTAGTTTACCATTAGAAACGGATTGTGCCTATGGTATCGAGTAAACATTGTATCTATTTTGTGATGAAACATTCGGTGATATTTTCAACTTTGTTTTTATGAATACTCATATTAATTGTATATTTAGATTAATAAAACTAAGTTCAAATGCTCAATTTATTAGTAAAATGTTGAAATACATGTTTTGTTGATACACCGAATCATTTATCGCAGAAGAACTGTGTGAATCATAGGGTGTCAATCTCGGGTACAACCAAAAATTTTGCTGTCAAATACTGGGTCAAAAAACTGATTTCGAAAAAAAAAAACGAATTTATGATGTTTTGTGGCTTGAATTAGTGATTTTTTCATTATCGAGCAGTTTGAGGACATCCTGTTGCAGCATATATGTAAGATTCAAGTTTGAACAAACGAAAAAACATAACTTAATTGCTTGTCAAAGTCAAAATGCTTCTTAAGGTGTCAAAAACTGGCCCCACCACCCTACGGCTTCAAGGACCATAAATCGGGCAATAAATGAGCAAAATTAATAATTCCGAAGTTGAATAGTTCATTCTGCGGATTTTGGTAATATTGAAAAGTGAAAGTGTTTTAAAAAACGCTGCAAATTATTTCACAAAGGTTTATTATTTTTTATGATCTTAGTTTTAGTTGGCTAGCGTACGTCATAAGGCCCGTCCAAACTCCTCGGCGTGTCCTACTTCGAGTTGCCACAACCTATACTTCCATAATTATATACCCATGTTTATATTTCTCGATTTGAGCTCCTATCTATTCAAATAGTTATTGCCTTAATAATATCATTATCTAAGTACGTACGAAAAGTCGAGAGGATATGTTATTAAATATGCGTAGGAAAAGCTTTGGTATTAACACACAAAAATGACCTTGAAAAAAAAAACATATTCATGCCTCGAAGGAACGCCGGCGCCGTACCCACCACAAGGTCCCGCGGCGCCGGCGCCTCCTCTCACTCCACTCCCCCGCTCGCCCCCCCCCCCTCTCCACCCACCGTGACCCCCTGCCAAGCGTGCCAGGCGTGGAAAGAAAAAGACACTTTTTTGCCCGTTTTTGGCCCATAACATCTATGCGAGTAAAGCGATCGGGATGGTTAAACGTTAGGACCAACTAGACCCCAAAATGAGTCTATGTGCGAAAGAACGGGTTTTTTAAGTCAATTCTTAGGCCTTTTATGGCCCGGACGGCGAACGGCGGACGGACATTTCAAATTTGGATTCTACACACCTTGAAACGTAAAGTGACAAAGTTTGAGGGGGGGTTATAAAAATTTTTTGCTACACGATCACATAGGCTTAGGGCCACTTTCACCAACAACATAAACGAGTTTAAGTTAGAAAAGATTAACAAATAATCGAGATTCCAGCTAATCGTCTTTCACCAAACCACTTTACGAGTTTAAACTCCTAACGAGGTGGCTTGAGGTTAATCTCCCAATCTCGGCCAGTTAACTCTTGCCAATCTCAGATTAGTGATAAAAATGATATCGAGCAAAATGGCCGCGCACCAACAGCTGATTCCTCATATCTCTACAGTTTGGTTCACAGTTTATTATTATAGTTTATATATAGTTTATTGTTATTCAAGTTTTTGATGATGAATTCACGCGATTTATCGCTCGGATTAATTTGATTCCTCGGATGAGAACGATGTCCTGCAAAGACGCCCAAGGACGATCCGACGGCGGGTTGGACGACGTCGAATTTCGGCGGAGATTCCGGCTCCCAAAACCGACAGTTTTGAAAGTCCTTGAGCTTATCGACACTCACCTGGAGTTCCCTTCGAACAGGTATAAGTTGGAAAAAGGCTTTTATACCATCAAATCGATGAATTATAATACGAAATTGATGTAGGATGGTAGGAAAATAAAGTATAATCGATGATGATTGCACGTTATAATACGATGTTGAATTGCTATCCCTTGTACAGTATGTACCTACCTACCTATACCACATAAAATAACTTATGTACATTTAAATAAGGTGATCAACCGTCCTGCTTCCGTCAAATGATGTGTCACACTTTCTTTGTTGGAAGTCAACGAAAAGTTGCGAGTAGATAGTAACTAGGTAACTAGATAAAAACGGCGCGGGTAAAAACGGGTCGTGGTTGTGATTCACTGCTTTATTGTCTTGATATGCCGGACACATGGCGGGTTATCTAACTGTCGTTTCAAATTGTCCAATTTTTTCATTGGACAGTTTCCGGAATCTCCGTTAGGGAAACTCGATTATTCCAATCTTGGTTTAAACGAATTTTGGGTTGGTGAAAGACGCCAAGGTTTGATCCTCGAGATTATATTTAATCGAGTTTGGCCAATCTCGGATTTATAAGTTGTTGGTGAAAGTGGCCCTTATTATTGGAAATAATAAACCAAAAGTACAGGGTCAAGCTTATACATTTTCCTGTGGGATTGTCTTTTTTTATGATTCACTTCCATACTTTTTGTCCAGACCTGTCTTCCATTTGTCCAAATTCGTGTGGTGAATTCCATCTCTTAAATTTTAAATTTCCTTTACAGACAATTCACAATAAGTTGATGGTTGAATACGGCCTTCCTACCTGGGGCTCGTATGTCATCTTCTCTCTTGTCACCATCATTCTCGGAGCTCTTCTGGGTTTGGTAAGTTTACTTTCCTATTTGATCTATTGCACTTCTTTATTCTCCAATATGAGCGTAATGCAGCACCTTATCCTTCTCACTGCCAGAGCCTAAAATGTGAAAATTATCCATTTGTGCTAGGAGATAGTTTTATGCGCGCTTTAATTTTTTTTTAACTTTTTATCAAATTAATGTGTTTATTATTCATCATGCACCAAGCACACACACATAACGCTCTGAGGTCACCGGCACCAATCAAAGCACATGATGGAAACAGTTATCTTGGGTGCCATGAGGTCGCTGGTGGGCTCAGAAAAATCACCTTTTGTGCCTTGAGGTCGCCGGTGGACTCACACATTGTTGCGTAGGTACATCATCATTCAAGAAAGCTGAGGCCGCTGGCGACCTCATGGCACAGTAGGTATCTCATCAAGGGACAATGGGGCTATAAAATCACTTCAGATGCTCAAACTTAGGTATCAGCTTGTGCCTAGATACCTCGGTAATGCATAAGCGTAATAATAACTCATGGATGATTCAAAAGTTAATTTTCATGCAGTGATTGCCAGGAAACCTTTGAGGGCACCGCGGCCTCATGGCAATGTTCAAGCATTGGCTTTGAGGTCACCGACGACCTCATGGCAGTGAGAAGGTTAAACCACTGGACGTTCAACAGCACCGTCATACCCCCCACCACCAACCTCTGCATGAACCTTAATCAGCCTCTGTTTAATAAGCCGACCTCCGTTTAATAAACAAGCGTCTGTAATAGATCAGAATGATATGTATAGTTTAGTGATCTGGATGCTCTCGCGTTCGCATCTCAAAATTAAAGATGTATCCTAATTCAATTCTTTTAGTAAAATACAGATTGGATTGACAAACAGATCAGAATTATTGGGTTTAAAATGATGTTTCAGAGGTTGATTATGAAGAAGAAGAAATTGGTACCTTGTTGGAATTGGATCCAGAAGGCACTGGAGATGGGGAGGGGGGGGGGGGGCACCACACTGTTAAACGTCTAGTCCTCAAACATACATTCGCTTTCGACTGCAGTGTTTTAAAGTTACCGTAGTGTATTTCATTATTGTTTTTAGATAATGGTTTGCTGCATTGACTACGTGTATCCGCCCAAAATTCTTGCACCCACAACTGGAGAAAATGAGACTGACGCTCTAGCCGGGGGAGACAACATTCACGACTCTGTAAGCTACATTCATTGCCCTATTTCATCATTACTTATCATTGTATGTCGGTTAGGGTCATCCAGGAAGAGGAAAATGTCATCAAATTTAGCACCCATTTCCTTTGCTTGATATAGCATTTCCAAGTCTAATTAAACCTTTTCCAAGTCAAATTCAACCTTTTCTAAGTCATATTCTAGCTTTTCCAAACCAAAGTATACCTTTCCCCAATTATTAGGGAATGACGCAAATATCAATAGGCATTACAACTTATTTATCTTTATGCTATTATAGAAATACACTGTAGATAATTTAGCCGGTAGCTACTGTGAAATCACTTAATCATTAGTAATGACATCCTAAGGGCCACTTTCACCAACAACTTATAAATCCGAGATTGGCCAAACTCGATTAAATATAATCTCGAGGATCAAACCTTGGCGTCTTTCACCAACCCAAAATTCGTTTAAACCAAGATTGGAATAATCGAGTTTCCCTAACGGAGATTCCGGAAACTGTCCAATGAAAAATTGGACAATTTGAAACGACAGTTAGAAAACCCGCCATGTGTCCGACATATCAAGACAATAAAGCAGTGAATCACAACCACGACCCGTTTTTACCCGCGCCGTTTTTATCTAGTTACCTAGTTACTATCTACTCGCAACTTTTCGTTGACTTCCAACAAAGAAATGTGACACATCATTTGACGGAAGCAGGACGGTTAATCACCTTATTTAAATGTACATAAGTTATTTTATGTGGTATAGGTAGGTAGGTACATACTGTACAAGGGATAGCAATTCAACATCGTATTATAACGTGCAATCATCATCGATTATACTTTATTTTCCTACCATCCTACATCAATTTCGTATTATAATTCATCGATTTGATGGTATAAAAGCCTTTTTCCAACTTATACCTGTTCGAAGGGAACTCCAGGTGAGTGTCGATAAGCTCGAGGACTTTCAAAACTGTCGGTTTTGGGAGCCGGAATCTCCGCCGAAATTCGACGTCGTCCAACCCGCCGTCGGATCGTCCTTGGGCGTCTTTGCAGGACATCGTTCTCATCCGAGGAATCAAATTAATCCGAGCGATAAATCGCGTGAATTCATCATCAAAAACTTGAATAACAATAAACTATATATAAACTATAATAATAAACTGTGAACCAAACTGTAGAGATATGAGGAATCAGCTGTTGGTGCGCGGCCATTTTGCTCGATATCATTTTTATCACTAATCTGAGATTGGCAAGAGTTAACTGGCCGAGATTGGGAGATTAACCTCAAGCCACCTCGTTAGGAGTTTAAACTCGTAAAGTGGTTTGGTGAAAGACGATTAGCTGGAATCTCGATTATTTGTTAATCTTTTCTAACTTAAACTCGTTTATGTTGTTGGTGAAAGTGGCCCTAAATACCGAAAGGCTCTTGGGAAGGATTGATGGTCTTGTAGTAGCGAAGGAACTGTTTTTACGCGAGTTATACTTGAAAAAGTCCAGTCATGCAGCATGACCAAATGAGCGAATTTTTGAAGAAATCTTCGACATTTCAGTCGCTATTCATCGTGTAGAGAAATTTTAGGTTATGATTTTGATAGACAAACATGGAATCAAATTATTAAAAATAATTAGGAGGTACTGATTACTTTTTTTTTAACAAGCACCTACTACCTACGTTTTAAACAGCATGGTTCTAGGATTGATTATACAGGGATACTTCCATAAGAGTAGTTCAATCTGAATTTGGACAATGTTTCATGCAAATATTACCGATTTTTACAATTAGCGAACGGTATTATTTCGATTTTTGACTGATTTTTCAACTTTGAAATTTTTGAAAACTTAGGAAATTTTACGCTGATTCCGAATATACCACATGTTAGTATGCTGAAAAAATTATTTCGCACAACAAATCGCAAAAACAGGCTATTTTGAAATTTTTGACTACATTTTTGAAAATTTCAACCCGAAGATGTAATCCGATCATGCTGGCCAACGAACTTGAACTTTCGTTTTGTGTCCTTAACATTTTAAAATTTGTTTGAAGTTTCTAGCACGATTCTACGGACAGTTATCGTCTGGAATGACACATACATACATAAAAAAATCCGTTAAACTTCAGAACATGATTCAGAATAGCCTGAAACGGATTTCTGCATAAAATTTTTTCAAAAATTCACATTCTACAAATTTTGAGGCGAGAGCAATAGCTTAATTTTCTTCAAAAATTCGCTAAAACTGTCACACATGAAAACGTTGATACTTGGAAAATGGTGATACTGAAAAGTTGTTGAACGAATCATAACTCCTATAGGGAGTCAGTGATGTGGAAAAAATCGCGGTACCTACCTATGAAGCCTAACAGCCAAACATTTTGTTGTTGTTGACTCGCAATAAGCAAGATACATACCTACCTACTCAGGGATATACATGTTACAAATTTAATATTCAGCAGTAACAGGAGTTCTCTATTATTTGGATTTATTTGGAGTTCTTTATTATTTGGATTTATTTGGAGTTCTCTATTATTTGAGCAGATTCTCTATTATTTGGATGCTAGCCAGGGGCCCTAAATAAGATATGACGAGGAGGGGAGGAGGTTCAGGGACGCAGGGCATTGTTTTCAACTCCATTCCCAATTGCTGACAACCATTGCTACATATATTTAGGCTTGTTTATATGTTGAAATGTTTCTAAAAATTAGTAAAAGGTGAATTTGGTTTGAAAAAAGTTGAATTTGACTGGGATACCCTGTGAGGAGTGTTCATAGCACCGAGCTGAGATTACAAGTAGGCATAATCATCTGCTAATGTGTGACCCGTCACGAGTGATTTAGTTCGTGTTACCCTGATTGGCGAGCATAGATAAAATCGCCTTGTAAACTGTGATGATCGAACCAGCTGATCCAAAAGTAGGTATTGTATTCAGTCGCTATTGATCGTGAAGAGAAATTTTAGTGTATGATTTTGATAGACAAACATGGACAAACATTGCTAAAAATTTTTATACAGGGATACTCCCATAAGAGTAGTTCAATCTGAATTTGGACAATGTTTCATGCAAATATTACCGATTTTTTACAACTAGCGAACGGCATTATTTCGATTTTTGACTGATTTTTCAACTTTGCACTTTTTGAAAACGATACATATTCTTATAGGAAATTTTACGCTGATTCCGAATATACTTACCACATGTTAGTATGCTGAAAAAATTATTTCGCACAACAAATCGCAAAAAACAGGCTATTTTGAGATTATTGACTACATTTTTGAAAATTTCAACCCGAAGATGTAATCCGATCATGCTGGCCAATGAACTTGAACTTTCGTTTTGTGTCCTTAACATTTTAAAATTTGTTTGAGGTTTCTAGCACAATTCTACGGACAGTTATCGTCTGGAATGACACATACATACATATATACATACATACATTAAAAAAGTCCAGTCATGCAGCATGACTCCATGAGCGAATTTTTGAAGAAATCTTCGACATTTCAGTCGCTATTGATCGTGTAGAGAAATTTTAGTTTATGATTTTGATAGACAAACATGGAATCAAATTATTAAAAATAATTAGGAGATACTCATACTTTATTATTATTAAACTAATCTTGTAGATTTAAAGACAAATGTAGGTAAATATTCATAGATTTCGATGTCCAATGTGGTCAGTATTTCTTAACAGTATCCTATCATAACATCATCAAATCTTGACATAAAATTGGTTAAAATTGGTATCAAATTGGTTATACAGGGATACTTCCATAAGAGTAGTTCGATCTGAATTTGGACAATGATTCATGCAAATATTACCGATTTTTACAATTAGCGAACGGCATTATTTCGATTTTTGACTGATTTTTCAACTTTGAAATTTTTGAAAACTTGATACATATTCTTATAGGAAATTTTACGCTGATTCCGAATATACCACATGTTAGTATGCTGAAAAAATTATTTCGCACAACAAATCGCAAAAAACAGGCTATTTTGAAATTTTTGACTACATTTTTGAAAATTTCAACCCGAAGATGTAATCCGATCATGCTGGCCAACGAACTTGAACTTTCGTTTTGTGTCCTTAACATTTTAAAATTTGTTTGAAGTTTCTAGCACAATTCTACGGACAGTTATCGTCTGGAATGACACATACATACATATATACATACATACATTAAAAAATGCGTTAAACTTCAGAATATGATTCAGAATAGCCTGAAACGGATTTCTGCATAACATTTTTTCAAAAATTCACATTCTACAAATTTTGAGGCGAGAGCAATAGCTTAATTTTCTTCAAAAATTCGCTAAAATGAATATCTGGTAAGTTAATTATCTAATAAGTACATAACAAATGGGTTTATAATCATTTCATTACAATTGGGTAGCTAACAAGGTTGTTGTAATCGTAGATTTGCAGTATCGCGTTTTTTCTTTGTACTCTTTTTGGTCCCTGTCCTTCCTTTCTTGGGTGTGGCGAGTTCCCTGCTAGTATTGAGACTCTCAGAATAGTTGCGTCTCTTTTTCCTGTATTCAATTCGTCTGAAATCACAACCAGCAAGAGCAACCTCTTTGCATTGATATACAGGGTGTTCATAAAATAATGCCCTAGTTTCAAAAATCTGTATTTCTGGCAATATTGAAGTTACAGAAATGAAATGGGTTAAATGGAAGGTTGTAATCCATTGTTTTTTTCCATTCCTTCAAATGTTTGATATGTCCACCTCCAGCAACACGAACGACATCAATTCGGTAGTTAAGCTCGTCCCAGACCTCGTCGAGTGTCACACTTTGTACTGCAGCTTGAATTCGCATGCGAAGGTCGTCCAAATTTGTGGGTAGAGGTGGTGCGAACACCGTGTCTTTGATGTACCCCCATAAAAAACGCTGCTAATTATTTCACCAAGGTTTATTATTTTTTCAATTGAGTATGATCGTAGTTTTAGTTGGCTTGCGTACGTCATAACGTTGGCCCGTCCAGACTCCTCGGCGTGTCCTATTTCGAGTTGCCACAACCTATACTTCCATAATTATATACGCACATTTATATTTCTCGATTTGAGCTCCTATCTATTCAAATAATCATTGCCTTAATAATATCATTATCTAAGTACGTACGAAAAGTCGAGAGGATTTGTTATTAAATATGCGTAGGCAAAGCATTGGTATTAACACACAAATATGACCTAGAAAAAACTTATATTCATGCCTCGAAGGAACATGAAATTCGAAAGCAATACAAGTGTAGGAAGTTTTCCACGCCACCCTGGAGGTACTCCCTAAGGCTTGCTACCTCACAACCGGAGGTTCACCGCCCTATTACGCTTACACTATCATATCACTCATATTTTTCCATCAACATTCATTTGAAAGTTGTGTATTTTGAGATGAGTGAATTTTGTCCTAACATGAGAATAATAATTATTAGGTCGTGCATGATCTGGTCCTAAAGTGTCTGTTGCGAAGTCCTACTGCCCGTTGTTATCCTAACTGTGGAATATTAGCGTAGGTACGCAGTCGTGATTGAGCAGGTTGGAGTTTTAACATGTCAGTCTAACACTCAAAGTCTCGAAAAAGACACTTTTTCGGCCCATAGCATCTATCCGAGTAAAGCGATCGGGTTGGTTAAACGTTAGGACCAACTAGACCCCAAATGGAGTCTATGTGCGAAAGAACAGGTTTTTTAAGTCAATTCAAAGGCTTTTTATGGCCCGGACGGCGGATGGCGAACGGCGGACGGACATTTCAAATTTGGATTCTACGCACCTTGAAACGTAAAGTGACAAAGTTTGAGGGGGGGTTATAAAAATTTTTTGCTATACGATCACATAGGTTTATTATTGGAAATAATAAACCAAAATAATCACGTGGTGTCATATCAGGTGATCTGGGTGGCCATCGATGAAGTGCCAGGTCTTGAGCTCCATTCCAACCTATCCGTCACTGTGAGAGGGTTTCATTGAGAAATGTAAGAACCACAGAGGCCCAATGGGGCGGAGCACCATCTTGGTGAAAGATGATTGTTGAATTCTTCTTGTTCAAATCGGGAGAATAACCAGTCTTTTAGCATTCGCCGGTATGTTGCTCCTGTAACTATGGGCTCTTGAAAGAAAAGAAGACCATACACCTTATGTGTGGAGATTGCTCATGAGTTTGGAGAATCTCTTTCGTGTTCGAGTGTTTTGTGAGGGTTCGCACTGCCCCAAATTCTAACATTGTGGCAATTCACTTTTCCCCCTAGATGAAACGTCGATCCATCACTAAACACAATGTTAATGGGAAAATTCTCATCATCCTCCATCGAACGCATAAAAAAATCACACAACTCAACCCGCAGCACTTCATCATTTTGTCTGAAAGCCTGAACCAACTGCAATATGTATGGCCACCACAACAAACGACGTCTAACAACCTTCCAGATGGTAGTGCGTGGCATTTGTAACTCACGGCTTGCACGACGAACTGACTTACGAGGACTGCGAAGAAAAGTGCTCTGTATACGTCTCACATTGGCTTCCCGCTTTGCGAATGCATCCACGCTCTACGAATTGTTGATAACACCTTTCAATCGCTTTGGGATCAGGCGGATTCACGTTAAAACGTCGTCTAAAAGAACGGTGAACTTTAACTACAGATTCACTTTAAACAAACACCACTAGGCAAAAAGCTTTTTGCTGTGGCATCGCGTCGTCAAGTTTACCAGTGGAGCGATCTCTCGGCAACCAAATAAAACTATGGAACCTCCTCTTTCAATAGAAATCAAATTTTCCCCGCTAAGTTTAAAGACAACGAAGTTACGGATTTCTGAAACTAGGGCATTCTTTTATGAGCACCCTGTATACCTGATCCTCTATTAGAATAGGTGCTTACCACTTTAATCTTGTCTGGAATATCTCCATTGCCTATTTGGTTGGGAGGAGTTTGCTTGAAATCTCAGTATGGTTTGTGTTGGAGACTGCCCAGATTTGAGACACTCCCAAGCCCCGGCAAGGTTATCAAACCAAAAACGGAGTAACTATCTTGATGTTCGCAATAAAAAGTTGAATACCTTGTTTTTTGGCTTCTGCCAAGCTCTTTTGCCAATTTTTGAGAAATTTTCATGATTTCTTGCTGATAAACTACACACAATATACGGAGTGAAACTGAATGCGACAGTCCACCACAACGTCTAAACCCACAGTCTATTATAGGTAGATACATAATTGAGCTCTGCGGAATCCTCCTCGATTCCGCAAGGGCACATAGGTGAGATGTTGCTATCTATAATATTTAGCATCCTACGGAAATCATAATGTCCGGTAAGGATGCCAATCATAGTTCTAATTGAATTTCTACTTTTATAGAAGCCAATATGCTCGTTTGGGATGGGAAGACGTAACAAGCATTCTGGTTTGTCTATATTTAGCTGTTTCTCTACTCCAGAGAATGTTAAGGTCCTGTGTGACCCAGTTTTTAATTTTAGTTTTACAGGCATTTTTGGAAATGCAGATGGAAGGAGAAGGGCCCAGAAACTGTTGTCCTGAGCCAGCTCGCGCTAAACCGTCCGCATTAACATTGCCTTCATGATTCTCATGACCAGGAACCCATTTTATGGTTATTTTGTTGTTGTTAAGAAACAAATTGTTAAGGTATTTCTTTGTTTCCCAGACCAGTTTTGACGTCGTGAGGGGGTTCAGGAGTGCTTTAATGCTGGCCTGACTATCGGTAAAAATGTCAATGTTTTTGTTATAAGTGTTGTGGTTTTGTAAGGTGACCAGGCACTTGTTGATAGCATAGATTTCTAGTTGAAATACAATGGTATTTTTGTCAAGGCTGCCACTTGAATGCTGGGTTTGAACACACCAGCACCAGGGGGTTCGGATCCCGTATGTATCTTAGAACCATCAGTGTAGCAGTTGATGGTGTCTATAGTCTCAACAGAGGTTTGTTGATTGTTCCACTCATTTCTATCTTTTATTTCAAAGGTGGTTTTCAAGTTCCAGAAAAATCTCCTCATCTCGACTCAACACTGTATAACTGGATAACACTTATAACGTATAACTGTATAACTTAACCCAAGTGGAATGGATCGATCGATCCAGGCGCCCTCGTTCGATTCACCCAGAGTGGATCGATAGATCCAGCTACAGAGAGCGCATAGGCTCCTACGGTCTGCCTTCTGACGAGATTACCACGCATTCTGTTGGCTGTGGAGTTTAACACACTTATTGTAGATGATCAGGCCTCCGAAAGAATGCGTTCCGTTTCGTTCCCCATTGATATCAAGGCCCCCGTTCAGTAACATTTTTGCGCCCTTTCATTTCCCGCCTTTCTCTCGAAAAAACAGGTCCCGTCACAGGGAGTTTCCACCAAAATCAGCACCGCTCGTAATGTGTTAACACTGTATAACTGACTCTGTGATACTAGATATTATTGTACAGCGATACTGCTTACCTTCGAATAAATGAGATTGGTGGTGTTTGCAGGATGAAGATCTCCCCGACGAAGAAGAGGAAGGCGATGGTGAAGCTTCTGCCGACGAAATCGTATCGAGCAGTGCCACCCGCAAACGGAAACCCCGAAAAGCCGACTGATTCCATAGTCTACCTAACAGCTATTCTACATTCCAAAAACTAAAATTTCTTTTCTACTGAAATTATTTCAAATTTGAAAAAAATTACTATTTAGGGAAAATGTGTGCGTAATATAGTGAAAATGCGTTTAATTTGTTCTTGATTCTTTGCAGGTATTCACTTGTACGTCATAATAACACACTATAGCATCCATTCGTCAGTTTGGTGATAACACTTATGTTTTTTACTTTATAAGAGTTATTACTAAACCTGTACATACATGTACATTATAATGTGAATGTACATAATACAGCTATGTACAATCTTAGATCCTTAGATTTTTATTGTTGTTCCATAGTATAATAGTCTAATTTATTCTACATACCTAACTTATTTGGTTATCTTTCGACTGAACATGGGCTGACAAAATTTAAATTATGTGAATTCTCGTGAGTTAACTTCATTGGGAGAACTGCTTTAACTTCAGGGGGTAAATAATTATTTTTTTCCCCTCACCACCAAAGGCACGGGGAAGAGTGCTCATGCAGGAAGTTAAAAAAAATTGGTATCCTCTGATATGAAAATTGTCTCTTGTTTTTTTGGATCTGACAGCATCGTGAACAAATTTGATTCCTTGTCAATCCTTGTGCTGGGAAAAATTTACATAATAGTCTCAATTTCGATAAAATTTTCAGGAATTAGTCCATAGGACAGTCTCTTGTAAGTTCCGTTGCTGTCAAACAAATTAGGAGCAGTTTGCACATGCGCGAACGTGAATTCCAAGAAACATCCATTTGTCCTAATCTGATGACATTATGCCGTACGTAGATGACATTATGCCGTACCTACTTTATCACTGTCAGATACATAAGGTGCGCATGTGCCATTTCGAATTTCCTATGGCACCTATTTTCAAAGTATCTCCAGATTCCGCTCAAGAGTGTAGTTAAGGTAGATGAAGGATGATAGAGGTGTTTCTCCTTGATTTTCATTATGATAAGATCAACTATGTTTTGTGGATGCAAAAACAGCACAAGATACAATAGGCCGAAATTATTCAGCCGAACCTCATACCAGAGGGTGTTAGCTCGAAGAAGGTCTCCTATTATTCGTAGTCATACAGTTAGTCTGTGCGCTCGTACCAGTGGATTACACGGAGCACGTATTCCTCGAGATTTAGTAGCTCAAACTAATTCGAAGTTGTTAGGTAATGGAAGTTTGTCACATAATGGTCGTTTATGAATGCCATTGCGATTGAATCAGCAACGGCTACTGTGCTTAAAATTCAATGATTCACAATAGTGCAGGTAATCCAGTATCTAATTTTGTGTACCTTTCAATAATTTGGATTCATTTCATCACCAACTTATTTAATATGTTCATCCACAATAAGAGGATATACTGCCTAGTTCCCACCCAACTATGCATTTCATTGAAATTACAATTTAGTTTATATATATATATATTGGTTCACATAAACAAGGTTCTCGAGGTTTGGTCAATAAATCAGGTTTTTTCCTTACGCCGACGTTTCGTCCAATTTATTAGACACCTTCAGGTCTGAGGGATGTTATTATCCTATTTCATTCTAGTAGCAGTTCATCATATTGCAGTATTGAGTTAGTTAATAATGTGTGAAAAACTATAAAAATATGGCAACAAACAATATGCTGAGGGCAGGATTCTTATTTAACTGAATATTATCTGAATTTCACAGAATAGTAAAATAAGAATCCTGCCCTCAGCATATTGTTTGTTGCCATATTTTTATAGTTTTTCAAACATTATTAACTAACTCAATACTTCAATAGGATAATAACATCCCTCAGCCCTGAAGATGTCTAATAAATTGGACGAAACGGCGTAAGGAAAAACCTGATTTATTGACCAACCCTCGAGAATCTTAACATATTATATATATATATATATATACATATATACATATATATATATATATATATATATATATATATATATATATATATATTAATTTTTGAATAACTGAATTAATAAACCCCCTGCAGAAGAATTTGAACAGTTTAGCGCAGTTTACTCGATCAAGCTTGTATTTTAATGTTATTTTCCATGTTATTCAAAATTTTCTTTTTACTTCAATTCCTTTTTATGCACAAACTTAGTTCATCAGTGTTGGTGTCAACATCCTGAATGAGAGAATATTAGTGGTCGATATTTTCTTAAAGTAAAACGTGCCTAAAGATTATACGCGATATTATATTTTCTCAGGTACTCTTACGCTTTATAAGTACGTGTTACATGTATAATGTAGAAATTTGTCTGTTAATAATGGTGTACATAACATACATTGGATCTGGCTGCTAATAACACAATATAAATCTAAAGCTTTTCAGCAATTTCCAAAGAAAAAGCGCAACCATTAAATAAATGCGTGGAGGGAAGTAAATTATGAAAACCGACAGGCTAGATAGAAACGGATCTATAAGAAACGATCTATAATAATAAACCTTTCCAACGATCAGAATAACAGTTTCGTTTTATACGATTATGGTTACACCTTCACATGGTAGCTTCTAAATAATCATGTTCGTTATACTTGATCAATTGGAAAGGAGTCTTCTGCCCCTAACCAATTTGGCATTCAAATAACAGGATTCAACTCATACTTTTGTTACTCATACATTTTGTATCAAATGTTCATAACGTATAATGACTGACTTCCATTAAAACTTCCTTTTCGTTGGTATAAGCATTCGTCATCCATAATTTCCTTGAAAGGAAGCAATTTCATTCGTCCTTCGTAGGTTTTAATTAACATACATTTATTTAACTCCCATACTAATCTTGGCCCATTGAGTTGAGAATTGCAAAAATATTTTGTATGCGTTGATTATGAAATTGTTCGCTATTTTATATTTGTATTAATCGTCTAGTTCGATAACCTCTAAATCTTAACTCTTGGTATATTTTTCCACGTTGATTCTTTTTGTACCGGTTTTGTTTTGAAATTATAATATGTGAGTAGAAGAATTTAATATAAATTATTTTACCGTTGTTTCGTTTATTTATGTTTAATTATGTTACTTGTTACTCGATATAGAATCAGATAAAAATTGAAACTTCGAGATGAATTCGATATATTTTAATAAAGCAGATAACTCACTCTGTTGTATTCGTAGAATAAATATGAACTAAATTTCTGAACGAAACAAATTTTTGTAACATAAATAAATTTGGAACAATAACATTTAAATATTTTTCACTTCACCTCACTTAGGTTAGAACAGTTTGAAGAAATTGTCGTTGTATGACTTCTTGGAGTCACTGGTGTTTGGCGTCCCAAAGAAACTGAAAAAATCTTGACCTGTAGAAAGAAAATATAGTTAAACAGTGATGCGACCATTGCACTGTTCCTAGCGGGGCATAGATGAAACAATTATATCTTTCGAAATTCATGAAAGGAGGGCATAATCTATCACTGCATACCTCCTCGAGAAAAGTTTGAACGTTTTTTGCTTGGCATATTGTTTTTGGGGGGAACTAGGAAACTCATCAACAGGAAACTCATCAAAAAATCGTAGAACCCCATTTTTGATCAGTTTTCCACGTGGGGAGGAAACTCGTCAAATCTTCATGAACGAGCGACTCATCAAAAAATGGAATCCAATAAATTTATCCGTTTAATTCAGTTATGAATCAGTATAAATTTTTTTCGACCGGAATCCAGCACTGTCGGGACACTTCTCAAAAACTACCTTGAAGGAAACTCATCGAAAAGAAGCTGACGGGAAACTCGTCAAAAGTGGTGGTAGTAGTAGACGGATATTGGTCTAATTTGGGTCAACTTCCTGCCATTGTTACAGCTCATCGCCACCACGAATAACTACCTGGCCAAAAACCTTATAACGGTTGGGTCTGGCACTCGGTGAAGCCTTCCGAAGGTTTGGTTTGATGACTTTCCTTTTGATGAGTTTCCCCTTAGGAGCGTTTGACCAGTTTCCACAGGGGACAGGAAAGTCATCAAAAATAATTGTCAACTACTTTTCATCTTCCAAATTTATATCCGATTTCTATTTGAAATTCTTTTTGAGGACCTTCCCTTCCATTCAGTTTTGACCAGTGTCCCACCCATTGAGGAAACTCCTCAAAAAGCCTCGACCTCACGTTTTTGATGAGTTTCCGTTTGATGAGTTTGTAGGAACTCGTTTTTGGGTTATTTCAACAAACAATGGTCGACTTCTTATGTCAAAACTCGTTTTACCTGTTCAATTTGAGTTCAGTTATCCTTCAATTTTTTACAGCATGCTCTAGCACAGAATAGTTCATTAGGGAGCGCACAGCCGCGTCGAAGAACAGTCACGTCGAATGAATAACCGCGTTTAAAAAGGAGGTTTTGCAAATAATATCTCAATGTAGAGTACAATTGCATCGAAGAATAACCGTATATAAAACGTATATAACATATATAAAATAGAAAATGTAACATATATAAAATAGAAAATACTGACATCGAGGAACAGCGGCGTATAAACTTTCAGAAGTAGCGGAAACAAAAATTCAGTAGTGTAACCGTGTCGAAAAGGTGAAGAAGGATGGATGGAAGGGTGGAGAAGGCAGAGGGATGCTTTGGGAAGGTAACCTGCAATACATCTACGCATTACACGAGATTAACCAGAGGGATTGAGAGGGGAGGGTTTTTAATTTCAAAGGTGTAAAAAAATCGAAATAAGTCACAAATGTCGATTTTCACACTTTTTTCCTATTATCGTAATATATTTTGGTTCAATTCACTCGAATTCCATTTTTAGTCGATAAATTTGATACCCAGTACTTTTCCCATCACGTAAATATCCTCCAAGGTTCGCTGAAAGTACAAAAATAGCGTAGGAAACTGCAAAAATCGACAAAAAATTACCCCAACGCCTGCGCCTGATGAAGAAAGAAGGTTTTATAGTATCCATTTCGACGCGGCTGTTTTTTGACGCCGTTACACACTTGGAGATTTGTTTGCTAATATGTTTCAATGCGGTTGCACGGAATTTGTGACGGTGTCGAAAACAGGGGCAATTTTTCTACGTTGTTGAGTGCTCTTGTTTTTCGAAACGGATATGCGCTACCATATATAATTCCGTATTTTAGACGCCCATATTTTTCGACTCCGTTGTTCATCATCATTTCACCTGTTTTCGACGCTGTTACTGTTCCCTTCTACACAACCGTTCATGTTTTTAAACAATATGATCCTCTCAACCTCTTGTGATATGCTAAATCGCACACTGCGACATCATGAGACGAATTATATAACAGTTCCATCCTGATCAGCAGAGCGGAACTGATTTTCTCCTATTCACCCCAGGGGGATTTGGATTTGTTAAAGGCCGTATCACACTAGCATTTTTTCCGTATTTTTTCTGCGTTTTTTCGGCGTTTTTAATGCCTAAACGTGAAGAAGAAGAAGTGCTTTTTTCCAAGCTCAGCTTTTTCGACCATCGCGCATCCTGGCGGAGTGTTTTTAAACTCACTAGGGAAAATTAGAACACGTTCTAATTTTTACCTTGATGCAAGAAAAATGCTAAACAACCCTTGGGGAGGTTACAATTCAATGAAAAACCCCTAGGAGCCCTAACCTGACAGATTGAATAAAAATGCATTCCGCCAGAATGCGCTGTTTTTGCACTTATTCCTCCTCAACATCCACAGCTGACCTTGAAAAAAAGCACTTTGCCTTCTTCATGTTTCAGCGTTTAAAATGCGAAAATATGCGGAAAAAATTCAAGTGTGATACGGCCTTAAGGGGGATCTAGGACATCATGAGACGAATGAAACATCTGGTCTGGATCCTTCCTGGTCAGTTAAGTGAGATAAATTCTATCCTGTTCGTCTTAGGGGTACCATTATAGTATGCGATCTACTCTTGTCTCTTGATCTACGCGTCTCACCCGAGGACGGAGTATGCGATATACTAAGTGGAAAAACGGGAAAAAGGTAAAATACAGTTTACCTTGGAATTAATCACTCCGATTGATGCTCGTCATGAATCGATAAAATCACTAAAATGCATAATGTAGTTCGCCGTTTTGAGGTTTTATCCCTCACTTGACGTTGGGTACACGACATGTCCCGCTGTGCGCGCCCCTACTGAATTGAATTTTAACCACCAGGTTCCGTCTAAGGAATTGACGCCACAGTTTTTATTAATCTATGTCTGCTGCTAAAATATACTCCTAGTTGGATAAATAGATCTGAATGATTTGTATAGTTAGGTGGTCTGGATGCTCGCAAGCTCGCATCTCTAAAATACATAACATCAAGTAGGCAATCCCTTAGTAAAATACAGATTAGTCAGACGAATATATCAAAATGAGGTTTTTAATGTATGATTTAAAATATTTATTAATAATGAAGTTTAAAAATATGTTTCGGAGGTTGAATTTGAATGCAAAATAATATTGTCCCGAACTTGGAATCGAACTTGATTCCCTCGCCTGAGAAGTCTGATACGTTTTCCCCCACACCACAGTGCAAAGAGTTTATAATAGGTGAATGAGCTCAAAATTTATTGAATCTTATTATAAGCTCTTTGCCACAGTGGACTCATGCATCTAACGAAAATCACAGAACTTAGCTACCCATGATGGAGCTTATTTCCATTGCCAGTTGACGCTAGTTCGAATTCAGATCGGCAGGGGCGCGCACAGCAGGACATGTTGTTTATATAGTGTCTATATAGTACTTTTGTTGCTCGGGCAGCACATCTTTTCCCTTCAAGAATTATACGCATATTTTTTCGTTTAAAACAACCGTGGATGACGAACTTGAGATGAAGGGCATGCGATAAAACAACACAGACAACAGAGCAAGAAACCAACCGTAGGTCGCACGGTGGAGAGTAGATCGCATACTGTATTGGGAAAGTGAGCATAGATCGCATACTATAATGGTGCTGTCTTAGGTGTTTGGGCTTTGAAGCAAATGCAATTTCTTACAATCTCTTTGGAGGGGAAGTACCCTACTTTTTCTCGCCCGTTCAGGTCGATATTTCACTTAGAAATAAGATAAACTTGAAATTGCAACTTTTTTGAAAAAATAAAAAGTTCATTTTTGATGGGTCATAATCTCGGAAACTGTTTATCGTACTTCACTGGAGTTATACTTAAATTGGCACAAATTTATCTATTTTTTGTTTATTCATTTTTTAAGCAGAGTATTCGAGCTTGATTGTCTAAAAACTTCATAGTTTCAGAGTTTTAATAAAAAATGTGAAGCCCACCCATTTTAAGGTGGCAAAGTTCAGATTCAGCGCTCCGAAAAATATTGAAGATCCGCTAAGAAAAACTCCTACACGTTTGTCTCCAAACGCCTTTTTGACCACTGTTGGACAGGAATATGTTATTTTCAGTTATAAGCAGCTTTCAGCTCTCGATTTTTTTCTCTGGGAGGGGGGGGGGGGGGGGGTTGTTCAAAATTTGCATGACGCTTTTTCAAGACCAAACCCAAACCACTAGTAAACGAGTTGCTTCAAAACTTGAGGAATTGTGTTTACACAACACAATGGTGTACATTTATTTAGTAGGTATCTACTCCAAAAACATATCCATGATTCAATGTTTTTTCTGTAATTGCAGAGAAATCGATCTTTGATTTCAGTATCTTTTTCCCAAATGAATTGATGAAATCCCAATTATTGAATTGAATTCTCTATTATGAACAGTTTTAGTTATAGTTCTTATAGTTATTACTCACCTGTGCTTGTCGAAGGAGTTGGCTGGTCATTAGTAGTTTGCTTTTCAGCCGCTGGACAAAGAAAAGATTATTCAAGTTAGAAAGAATTAATTCTAACTAATACAAGGAAAAATGTAAATTAGTACAACTTTTTTTTTCTTTCAAATTTTGTATTTAAGCCGCATCTCAACCAGAAGGGTCATTAGCGGCATTGAACACGGTGACTTAAGGGACACTGGAAGTGGCACGATTCTAAGGGGAGCCATGTTGCCATCCTTGACCAACAAGAAGCGTCATCATGGACTCCACTGGAAACTCCAAGGGGGAAAAAAAAAGTCCAATCATGCAGCATGACCCCATGAGCGAATTTTTGAAGAAATCTTCGACATTTCAGTCGCTATTGATCGTGTAGAGAAATTTTAGTTTATGATTTTGATAGACAAACATGGAATGAAATTTTAAACAAGCACCTACTACCTACGTTTTAAACAGCATGGTTCTAGGATTGGTTATACAGGGATACTTCCATAAGAGTAGTTCAATCTGAATTTGGACAATGTTTCATGCAAATAATACCGATTTTTACAACTAGCGAACGGCATTATTTCGATTTTTGACTGATTTTTCAACTTTGAAATTTTTGAAAACTTGATACATATTCTTATAGGAAATTTTACGCTGATTCCGAATATACCACATGTTAGTATGCTGAAAAAATTATTTCGCACAACAAATCGCAAAAAAAACAGGCTATTTTGAAATTTTTGACTACATTTTTGAAAATTTCAACCCGAAGATGTAATCCGATCATGCTGGCCAACGAACTTGAACTTTCGTTTTGTGTCCTTAACATTTTAAAATTTGTTTGAAGTTTCTAGCACAATTCTACGGACAGTTATCGTCTGTAATGACACATATATACATACATACATAAAAAAATGCGTTAAACTTCAGAATATGATTCAGAATAGCCTGAAACGGATTTCTGCATAAAATGTTTTCAAAAATTCACATTCTACAAATTTTGAGGCGAGAGCAATAGCTTAATTTTCTTCAAAAATTCGCTAAAATGAGGGGTACAGTGATGACCACTGTTTAGCCCCCAAAGTGGATTAAAAAAACCCCAAAAATAAAATAATACAACTAAGACTAGATGTAAGATCGGGAAGTAACTATATACATGCTACTATACAATAAGCAAAGTGAAATAAAACTAAGACTAGATGTACATAAGTATATCAGATATCACAGATCGTAGTAGAGCTCAGCGGCTCTCAGGTACAGTAACGTGGATCAGACCTTGTCTGGTCCGGAGAAACGACAACCCACAGATGGGGCTGATGCTGGACTCTGAGGTCCATAAGGGCTGGGCAATCCTCCATAAAGTGGCGGATGGACAGATCACCCCCAAACCTCCCATACACAACATCTCGAGCTTCTGCACTAAGCAGGTGTCTGTGAGTAAGACGGGTATGGCCAGTGGCAACCCGGTTAACCACTATTTGATCCCTCCTTGGAAGTAGGGTTACGAAAAGGCCCACCGAGCTGAAGTCCTGGAGGACACCACGCAGACCAGTGACCTCACCCTGCCATTGCTTTACACCAGGGGTGCTCAAACGGTCGATCGCGAGTGCTTTTTGAGTAGATCTCGAGAAGAACAAAATTTTTAATAAGTAGGTAACTAAACTACAAAAATTTATTACGTAATAACACTGCTTGAGGCAAAAGGCGGCTTTACTTGTCAAAGAAAAGCCACGTTGTTTCTAGACTAGACTGTACTAGACCATTTCGGGCGGCGCGTTTGACGGGAACATTCGAGACTTTCGTTCACGCCGATATAAATGTTGCGCCTGCAGGAATTGGAGTCATTCTGAATTGTAACTTGAAGGCGATACTACGTCGATACAAAGTTTATTATTAAATAGTGCGAAATGAGTGCAGTGAAGAAATCTAAAACGTATCATTTTATTAACGATTGGGAGGAAGAATTTTTCTTTTGTATGGTGAAGGATAAGTGCATTTGTGTTATTTGTCGTGCGTCAGCTGCAATACCTAAGCGTGGTAACTTAGAGAGGCATCATAAAACGGTTCATAAAAACTATGAAAAGGATTTTCCGCCACAGAGTGAATTAAGAAAACGAAAAGTAAGTGATTTGATATCTTGTTTGAAAAAAGAACAAACCATGTTCACAAGACCAGCCAAACAATCAAAAGCTGCTACGATCGCGTCATTTAAAATATCTCATATATTGGCGAAACACAAGAAACCATTCGAAGATGGATCGGTTGTGAAGGAAGCATTTATTGAAGCGGGTGAGACTTTATTTGGAGATTTTAAAAATAAAACAGAAATCATGTCTGCTATTAGAGAACTTCAGTTATCTCGTCCGACTGTCACAAGGCATATTGAAGTAATGAGTCAGGACATCGCAGATAAACTAAAACATGATATCATGGAATGTACATACTTTTCTTTACAGTTCGACGCATCCACCGATATGACAGACACTACAGCTGTGTATTTTTATTCGGATGGTATTCAATGACATGTTGGCTAAGGAAGAATTTTTGACAATCATTCCTCTAAACCCGTGGCGAAGATATATATGACGTTTTCATCAATTTTGTAAAAAATTACAACCTACCAATATATAAATTAGTGTGCATTACAACCGATGGAGCACCAGCAATGACTGGAAACAAGAACGGTTTTGTGGCATTGTGTCGAGCTAATGAAGAATTCCCTTCATTTTTTTCATTCCATTGCATTATACATCAACAAGTTTTGTGTTCAAAAGTTTTAAACACGGAAGTTTCTAGAAGAAAGAGGTGATGACACTGAGATGTTGAAAAACGAAAAATGGCTGACTGATTTGGCATTTTTGACTGACATCACAATGCACTTAAACACCATTAACTTGGAGCTTCAAGGTAAAGGAAAAACTATTATTGAGATGATTAGCGCAGTAAACGCATTCAAAAGTAAATTGCAACTTATGATAGATCAACTGAAAAGAAAGGATCTGAAACATTTTCCGTCTTTGAAAGCAAGGATTCCTCAGTTGAATTATGACACGTATGAGGCTGAATTATCAAATATTTTGGGACAATTCGAAATGCGTTTTATGATTGCAGTAAATTGGCAAATATAGCATCATTTATGAGTTATCCTTTTTCGTGTAAAAACATTGAGGAATTAGCTACTGAAGTAGCAAGTCAGTTTAATATGAACTCATGTTCTGTTGAAAATGAGTTGGTGCAGATTATATCAGATATGCATCTCAAAGCTACAGCATCTGATACAAATTTCTGGTGTTTTATATCTGAAGATAAATATCCGAATCTAAGGCAAATCGCCCTTCAACTGACGGCAATGTTTGGGTCAACTTACTTGTGCGAGTCTGCATTTTCTGAAATGAAGATAATTATTAAGTCAAAATATCGCAATCGACTAACTGACGATCATATGTCACCATGCTTGCGATTGGCACTCAGTGGTTACGCACCATCTTATGAAAAGTATGCTGAGGACATGCAGTGCCACGCTTCAACATCCAAAGTCACTCCTTAGTTGAGTTTAACACCATATGTAACTCTTTTGTTTTGTAACAACGAATAAACTCGCAATTTTGAATAACTAGGAGTTTTTTCATTGATATTGTAGAGAAGAACTTAAGTAAACCTAACCCAAACCTTGACTAAAATAATGTAAATTGTGCGGAAAGCTAATATCTATATATGCTACGGTACACCCTACCTAGGTAGGTAGGGTGTATCGTGTATGTACGACAACCCTGCATCACACATACTTGCAGCCTCAGAGAGTCGATCGTAAGTAGTCTAAAAATATTGAAGTAGATCGCCAGCAGTTCAAGTTTGAGCACCCCTGATCTATGGAGTACCGAACTACATGGGAAACCGATCGTAAACAGCATTATCATAGATTCTGTATTCAATATACCCTAGAACCACTATAACCTGAAAACATAATCTGGAAAAAAAAAAAAAAAAAACGTATTTTGCCTTCAGTACAATTTTATGGAAGTTGATGTAACAGTTCATCGAAATCAGAGGATGCGAAATGACAGGAAAAAGTTTCCAATTAAGGAATTTCTGTTACTAGAACCACCTGTTGGGATCCAGACAGATTCGGCCGTATTTTTCAAGAAAGAATGAAGAAAAGAAGGGGCTATGTACCTACATCACTTGTACCTATGTAACATCACTTCACAGCCAACACTTGGAGCACAATTTAGAAGGAAGGTACTCAAGGCCATGAGGCTCCTAGTGGCGTACACAGAAATAAAATATTGCCACTGGGATCCGCTTGAACCCCGACTGGAGAATGGAGGGTTAAATGTTATATATTTTATTATTAAATATGTGAACATTGTCCAACAACAACTGGGCTGTGATTTTAGGCTTACCTTCTTGCGGACCAAATTTAAATCCTGCTTTTTCTTTGGAAGATTGAGGGCTGTTGAAGATCGCCCCGAATATAGAATCAAAATTACCTGGAGTCCCCTGCAAATATTTTGTTGGTATAGTTATGTTTTTAGATAGACAAGTAGGCAGTTAATTATTGGTTTACTGTGATATGAATAAGAAAGGAAGTATTAATTTACTAAATTGGTTATAATGCTTATTAAAAATGTTACGGCCCAAAAATATTTGATACCTCAGACAAGAGTTAGAACTCGTGTCCTTACTACTAAGAGGGAATTTCCCGTTAAGCTTAGTCCAGACAGAGACTTTTTGTTGCACAACATTGTTGCGAAGCTGTTCCAAACTGTCCCAATACAATGACGCAGAGCATTTTTGGGCTGCCCCGCAACAATGTTTCGTGTCCAGACTAGGGGAGCAGTTTCATTCGCGATGTCTCGGGAAATAATTCTCGCGGCTGCTGCTGCACCGATTCTGTTTTTATTAGAGGCTGGTGACGAAAATAGAACACGACGGAAACCAAGATGTTGGTGGGTTCATCAGCTTTTCAGGGCAAGTCAACATGGCCACGGATACTCTGAGATTGGAGGATGAAGGTGGATTAGTCAATTTCACCCGAATGCGACCTATCGATTTTGAGGAACTTTTGCAATTGGTGGGTCCTCGAATTTCGAAAGGGTGCATCAACTACAGAGAAACGATTTATCCTACTTTGAGACTTGCAGCTACGCTTCGATTATGGCCTTTATATTAGGTAGCCAATCCACCATGGCTGCACTTCTTTTGTCCCTGTTCTTATAATCGGAGGAACGGACATCCCACAAGCAACCATTTACATGAAGATCCTCTATAAGGTTCAATGTTACCTCGCTGGACCACATGTTGAGTACACGAGATGATAACGACAAAAAAAAAAAAAAAAAAAAAAAAAAAAAAAAAAAAAAAAAAAAAAAAAAAAAAAAAAAAAAAAAAAAAAAAAAAAAAGCTGCAAATTATTACACAAAGGTTTATTATTTATGTATTAGACAGCCCTTCTACGTAGATCTCTGGTCCATAATTATTAAACGCCGCTTATAGTATATTTAGTATCGGAACTCGGAGCTTCGGATCTCACAAATGGGTTCAATCCATTACAGCAGCGGAATCTCACAATTTTACGCTTTTTAATATAGTTGATAAACAAAACAATTGATTACCAAGTCATCTTTCCAACACATAAAAGTGTTACCTATACTGCATATTTAAATCATCTAATTGGTCAAATTTCAAAAAATGTGGTGACAAAATCACTGCAAATGGCTAAGAATTGTTAAATTGATATTTTTTAGCATAAGATTGGTCAAATAAAGTTTATCAACTATGAAATAGAACATTCAAAAATGTGTGTACGAAATTATGCTAAACACTTGAACTTCATTAAATTTTGTTTTAAAAAATCTATAAAAATTGCAAAAAATAACCTAAAATCCAAAATCTCTTTTTGAATAGAAGAGTATCATTTAGAATACTTTTTTTTTCATAAAATTGATAGCTAACATTTTCTTTTCACTCATAAATCTCCAATTTCTATACAACTTGAAATTTACAAAAAATAGACACTTTTTCACCTATTTTTGGCTCATAGCACCCATGAGAGTGGAGCGATCGAGCTGGCGAGAAGTTAGGACCAACTAGACCCCAAATGGAGTCTATGTGCGAAAGAACAGATTTTTTAAGTCAATTCTAAGGCCTTTTATGGCCCGGACGGCGGACGGTGGACGGCGGACGGACATTTCAAATTCTGATTCTATCAACTTGAAACGTAAAGTGACAAAGTTTGAGGGGGGGTTATAAAAATTTTTTGCTATACGATCACATAGGCTTATTATTGGAAATAATAAACCAAAATCAGTTGATAAGGAAGGTTGTGACGCGGAGCAGTTCTGAACACGGGTCCACAATGAACTGTTGCGCAACATTGTTGCTGTGAATCCAATTTTCGATGGGACTCAAGAATACTAATTTTCGGACCCGCAATACACCCCTGCAACAATCTTGCGGGACTGTTCGGGAGCTGCCCCGATTCTGCCGTGATTCAGACTCGCAAAAATGTCAAGCAACAAAAAGTCTCTATCAAGACTAAGCTTTAGCTACAACACTCCAGAGGTTTGATGTATGAGGCCAATACATCAAACCTCTTCGACTGTGGGTTATTTTCCTTGATCATAACATTTCCTCTGAGTCAGGCACGTAGCCAGGATTTTGCCTTGGGGGGGGGGGGGGGGTTTCCAGATCCCCCCCGCCCCCTCGCCCATCGGCTCTCTTCCCATTTCAATAAATTTTAAAATACGAATTTTAATTCACAGGAGAAGAAATGTTTTACAAACATGATGAAATACTATCTTTAATAAGACAAAAATATTTAATAGGTAGGTACATAATAAGGATTTTACGTGACAGTTAGAACAATTTTTTACAATCATGATAAATCTTGATCTTTATACAACAACAAAAGTTCAATTTTTAGGTATTTAGTTGATCATAAAATGTTTATAGTAAGACTTTTCTGTTTGCTTTTAAAGACATCAAATCCAGCACGTCGTCAGCCGCGAACGATAGTGGATAATGAATTGACATCATGGTCAAATGAGAAAGGCGTTCGTTACCCATCTTATTTCTAAGTTTTTCTAATCTTAATTTCTAAGGTACTGCAGGATCCCCTAACGTAAAAGTTAGGAAGACATCTAGGAACATTCTCCCCGTAGGATATTGTAAGGAGTGTGGGGCGGAATACAGAACCCCGTGACGCACATAGGATAGATAAATTGCCCCTAGACTGCAAGATCCCATGAAGTAAATTTATGAATTTTCTAATCCCGGAACGGATGGTGATGTGTTGTGTGAATTTCCGCTCCACAAGAAAATCAATTTTCGAAGCGTTAGATCGCGGTTTTTTTTTTAAAACCAAAAACCGATGGAAAACGTACCAGACAAGTTCACACTACGAGTCATACTTCTTCAAATTCCAAATTCGAAGTTAAGTGCCAAAATCTGTCTCATTCACTCATTCCAAAAATATTAACTTAATTATTGTTATTGTTGTGATATCGTTGGAGCAACGTAATTATGTAGCTCAGTAACATGGATGATACCTTGGTGAATAGTCAAAGAGACAATGCAACCCAATGTCCCTATTGTTCTAGAGGCTTTACAAGAAGAGAACTCACTCTACATATACGCTCCAGACATCCAAATATTGCGAACCTGAATACAAACTGTGGTACCTACTCAAAGTATAATATCAATACCAAATGCTGATCCTATTCAGAACTATTTCATAAGAGGCTTCGGGGACGGGATGTTAAATTCTCCAAGAGGCTGCACCACATTAAGATGGGACATGCTGTAGCAGAGAGCCATGCGTCTGCCAGGAGAGCAGTACGAGTTACCTCAGGGAGCGGTCGGCGTGTCACTCCTTGCTGATGAAGTGAAAGGGCTAGCCGAGGGAATGCGAGATTCGGAGAGAATTTTCTTCCTCAGTACTACTGTCCTCCAGAGAGAGAAAGGAATCTCTTCAGGGGAAGATGTCAGAAGGCTTCTGAACACCAAAATATAAATGTGGATCCCTGAAAGGTCTGAAGAGTTGCTATACGGCAAGGCTTACACAAGTCGTTCATCTATAGTGCTAGAGGCGATGATCTGTCTTTGAGGTCGTATACATGACCCATGCCCATGTAACGAAATATCTAACTTCTTATCTCAGGAATCTTACCTCTACGTATTGGAGCTATTAGCAGAACCTAAGAGTATTATAAAAATAATTTCTGAAGAATTTCACATCAGACGAGTATTCTCTGTTGGTAGTTCGTGCTAGTAAAATAATAGATACTACCCTAAAAATGAATAATTTCTTAATTCATCAAAAAATTTCGGGGGGGGGGGGGGGGGGGGGGGGGGGGGGGGGGGGTCCGGACCCCATGGACCCCCCCCTCTAGCTACGTGCCTGCTCTGAGTCAAATACTAGCCATCTCACTGGTTTGAGGTCGAACGAACGATGAAGTGAAACTGCAGATGCTCGCTGGAAGACGTCCAGAAGTCGAGCAAGGTCATTGTCACAGTGTTTTAACTCAAGTGAGTGATGAGTTAAAGATGCTACGTCAGAGAATGTGATGTTTACAGTCTTTTGGCTTGAAAGGGATTTAATTAATTCTTAATTCGTATTATTCGGGGTTCCTACTGACTGCGCCAACTGTTACGACCCAAAAATATTTAATACCTCACACAGAGTTCAAACTCGTGTCCTTGATGATTTGTGTACATTATATTGATTATATATTAAATACATTACCAGCTGAAACTAACTCTCTTATGTATCTACTATTTATTTATTTATTATTCTCTATACTACAACCGACCTTTTGTTGGGGTGATGAAAACGGCTGAGGTGATGGGGCAAAGATATGCCGAAATTCGTCACCTGTAGTAGAAACAGCTTGATTTTCTGTGGAACATAATTAATGTACATTTTTAATAATTATTCATCTATGAACCAGTACGTGAATAGCTCTTAAAAATGATGAATTAATAACACTTTTACTTTTAGTGTTTATATAAATTTAAGTTTTATAACTTATTTTAATAGAAATCTGAAAAGAAAGAAACTTGAAGAACGGCAAAATAAGGAGTTTTGATAACGTTCCTTAAGGGACCCCTATCATTTCAGCCACCTTCTAGTGTCATTATTCGTAATCAACATGAAAATAGAGAGAGAGAGAATTGAAAATAAATTCATAGAAAATAGCGAACATTATAGGTACCTAAGTCCCTAACTACATAGTTTTCGCAGAAAATTACGCTTCAAAATTTTAAAATGAATTTAAAAAAAGAAAGAATAAAAAAAATAAAAATAAAATGAAGCTACTGCAATGGCTTCAACATTTTAAAATCAATTTAAAAAAGAGTTCATTGGTGCTTTTTGAGCAAAGTAAATTGGTAAAATTTCAAAACATGTGCGATAGTAATCACTAGAAATGGCAAAACCGGCGAAAAATCGTTAAATTTATATTTTCTAGCAGAATATTACTCAAATATAGTTCATAAACTACAAAATAGAACCTTGAAAAAACTTTGGCACAAAATCATCCTGAAAAATGTATTTAAATTTCATTTAATAAGTGCTAAAAAAAATCTATAAAATCTGCAAAAGAGCCAAAAATCCAAATTTGTTGATTTGTGGATAGTTATTTCTCAAAGTGCTCAAATTTCAAAACAACTTAACAAATGATGATCATTCACGAAATTTTGCTGCATGACTGGGTATTAAATCTTCAAGATGGGAACTTCGCTTTTTTTACCTCCTCCAATTTTCAATGAATGAATTCAACTGACTAGGACGTCCATCTAAAGCTAGGATATATATAGGCAAGGCTCTTGTATATAAGAATGACAACCCAAGCAAGAAAAAAACCTCGAATACAAATCCGTTTTAGACCATTCTAAGACTGAATTCGCGAATAAAACCATAGGTACCTATGTGTGTGTAAGTAGTGCCGATCTATATATCCTCAGGATTTATCAATTGTTCTGTTAGTTTCTCACTCTCACCAGCATCCAGCGACTGGCCTGTCTAACCATCACTGGAGCAATGCATGGTAAACCCATAGCAACCATGGAAGTTCTACTAGGCCTACCCCCAGTGGATATCTTCATAAAAGGAGAGGCCATGATGGCCTCCTTGAGGCTCTTGGCGGACAACTCCCTACCGAGGTCATACCAATATATTGGAATTGATACAAGAACCTCTTCTTGACATGGTGGCTGATACCATGCCCAAAACTCTCTCCCAACCCCATCTCTACACGTCAATCATCACAAGAGAGGGGCTATGGGAGAACAAATGCTGCTCCAACGACATCATCTGGTTCACAGATGGGTCAAAAATGGAAGCAGGAACTGGCGCAGGAATACGTGGGGCCAAACCCAGGTGGAACACCTCGTTTCCACTTGGGCAACACACCTCTGTATTCCAGGCAGAAATTGTGGCAATCGAGGCAGCAGCTGCAGAGAGTCTTAGGAGGGGGCATAAAAAAGCCCACGTCCGCATCCTCTCTGACAGTCAAGCGTCGATAAAAGCACTAACGGCTCCAACCATCTCATCCCGAGTGGTATGGTGCTGCATGCAAACCCTCAACAACCTAGCCAAACATAACCGGGTTCGCCTGGAGTGGGTGCCGGGGGATAGAGGCATTATTGGTAATGAAAAGGCTCACAAGCTCGCGAGAAGGGGCTCCCAAACCCCATTTGTAGGGCCTGAGCCAGCAGTTGGTTTACCAAAAACTATCTTCAGAGGAACCATCAACACGTGGGTCAACCAACAAACCACTAAAAGATGGTCCAATATTGGACACGCCCACAGTAAACTTATGGTGGCTGAACCCAACACCAAAATTACTGAAGGGCTACTTAGGAAAAACCGTAGGGAACTAAAAACAATGGTTGGCCTTATAAAGATTTCACCTACATCGCATAGGGGTCACACAAAGCTCAACCCTGTGCAGCCTATGTGAGGAGACTGATGAAACGGCATCCCACATAATCTTCGAGTGCCCTGCACTCACCCATCGCAGACAAACAGAATTGGACACCAAATTCCGAAAAATGTATTGGTTGATTGGTTGACGATCAAAATTGTCTATCCCAAATTAATTAACTTTATACAATCAGGTCCTTAAGCCACTCTGGACATATGGTGCACAGCTCTGGGGCTGCACTTCTCAAAGTAATCGTGAAATTATACAGCGTTTCCAGAACAAAGTACTGCGGTCATGCGTCGATGCGTACCGCTACTCGACCAATAACGATATCCATAACGACCTCAAAATTCCCACAATAAATGAAGTAATAAAAACTCAAGCGATAGCCCATCATCAGAGGCTCCAAGGTCATATCAATGAGGAGGTTGTGAAGCTGCAGGACGTTGATGATCTAATCAGACGACTGAAAAGACGAAAACCTCACGACCTGTGGTAATAGGGAGTGAGTGTTCATGAAAAAATAAAAAAACAAAACTTCCAAAGTTTGTTCACAAACCAACAACAAAATAGGGAAGTGTTTGAAGTGAGTGTAGTGCTGTGCGCTCCTGCAAATCGTGTTCATTGAAGACACTAAATAGCTGAAATGATGTATAGGATGTGTTATGTATCACAGTCTTGTTTCAGTCACCGATTATTCATTGTCAAAGAAATGTTGCTAATAAGTTGTATTACTTGGTGCAATAAATATTATGAAAAAAAAAAAAAAAAAAAAACCCCATTGCAGAATTGAACTCTTTGGGGCCCAAACCCCAATGAGCTCTATTCAGAGCAAACAATTAATCAAGGGCCTCCCACCCCTCATCAGGGGGCTGAGTCTCTTTGATTAAACAAAAAACTCTCAGGAAAGTACAATAAGCCAACAGGCTTCCATGCTGGAGGCTCAAAACCCCCGCCCTGAGAGTTTTTCCATCTGCATCTACATCTGTTAGTTTTAACCCCTTCCCGACGGGCGTCGTTCAGCCACTGCAACGCGCCTGGCCTGACTGCCTCAGAGCCCTCCAACCCCCCGTGCCTGAATAATTGGCCCTCCACATACGGTGAACCACCTTCGCTTTTCGGAACTGGATCAAGAATATTAGAATTTGAAATTTCCCGAGTATCATGATCACCATCATCGAGAAAATCGTCAAAACAATCGTCTTTGAGTTGATCCAAAAAGTTTGTTGAACGAGCTTCAATTTCAACGTCAATCACATCACTCCCTAACTCACTGTCACTCCCGATTATTATTTCTTTAGGAATTCCTTCATCCGTCCACCTGCGGTGGTCCATGGTGAGGAATAAAAACGTAAAAGAAAGTACAAGTATGGAAACAGGTATGAGTAAAATTATGACAAAGACCGAATGCGGGCAAAAAACAAAACAGTGACCAAGTCAACGTTTTTCCTGCTATTTTGATGTGAATAAAAATTCTCAACAACGTTTTTGATCTCAGCACATTCTATTATATACTAGACGTAAATGTTAGTTACAATGCCTCTCAACAGATGGCATGAGAGTCGATAGAATGGAGGGAAATTCGAAAACGCCAAAATACGTCAGCAGGCGTTACGGAGCACTTGATTGCAGACGTATTAATACATCGTTAGGCGTTACGGAGGACATCTGTGCCGACGTATTAATACGGCGGCCGTCGCAAAAGGGTTAAGAAAATTAATAGCGATATCGAACATAATGTCTCTTCCTTCCTTCATCTCTAGAGCTACAATAACCCATATCAACCAAATCTTTCAAAATTTGGTGCCTCCGCAAAACATTTTTCTCTATGTTTGCTTATATTAAATATTTTTACCTTCTTGAGGTGCAGGTGGAGGTTGAGAGGTCAGAGATCCAATTGAAGTATCAACTGGTTTGACCGATTCATCAGCCGGCTCAGCCTGTTTTGAAGACGATTCGCTGGTTTGTACGACTTCAACTGCGACTGACGATTGAGATGTTGGGTTGCTCAGGATTCCTTTATCATGGCCCAGTTCGTCTGAAACATAGTGCACTTTTGTATGTAAGTTGTAAATTGGACATTTAAATTATCAAATTGGCTTGATTTCAGATCTAGATAAATACCGTTTGTGATTCATGACGTTATACAGAGAAAATTAATGAGTATCTCCTAGTTACATATGAAACCGTACCGAAACTCGTAAACGAGTTCCACTATCTGCTTTACAAGCAGATACCATGTTACATGGATATGTCTTCGATTGGGGATTTCATAACGGTCGTCCTCGAGAGTTGTAAACAAATCCTCCAACTTTGAACTGTAGCGACGAAATGTAGGATAAAGAATTTATTCTATCATTCTTGGAGGCACAAAAAGCATACTATAAATTAAAGTTATTTCTCCAATAAAATACAATACAATAAGTGTGTTAAACTCCACAGCCAACAGAATGCGTGGTAATCTCGTCAGAAGGCAGAACGTAGGAGCCTATGTGCTCTCTGTAGCTGGATCTATCGATCCACTCCGGGTGAATCGAACGAGGGCGCCTGGATCGATCGATCCATTCCGATCGGAACGTGTTAAGGGAAGTTGTAAATTAAGATGGAGCGTAGTTAATTGTTAAGAATCGTTCAATTAGGCTGAGCAAATGATGCTTGGATATGTTTGCATTTGCTAGAGGGTAGGGAGCAATGGAGTTCATTGGGGGGGACATGTACAGCTAAAAGCCTAGATCATCTTACTGCGGGAGTTTCGTGTTTTTAGGCTTTCAGCAAGTCAGGTTATATTATGATTTCGAAAAGTTATTTGTGTTGAGTGGCTGTACGATAGGAAGTATTGCAATTTATTTCATGTAATATTTTAGAAACCTCAGAAAACCTCCTTTGGTGGTCAGAAAGTATGTGATTCAGGAGGATGTCGATGAATTAGTTTGTTTAGGGATCTATCTATCTTAGTATTGCCCAAGTTTTAAAGGTCTAGACTGAATAGTTTTCTGTGTTCCCCCACTATAATAAATTTTCGTACATTGTGCTGGTAACCTCAGACATGGGAAAGGTTCCAGGAATCCGCGATAAATACCGCCAATATGACCTCAAATACCTCCAGAATGCCCAACTCCTTCGAGAAATTTGACCTCGCCAAAGTTTTGTGAGATGTGAAAGTCCAGTAAAATTTCTCATTAAACTTAAAAAGTTCATTTTGAAATTTGAATTTTATGATCTATCATTAACTAAGCCAAAAATTTTTCTGTTAAACTCTCATTTTATTATTAAGTAGGTACCTAATTGTTTAAATTTTTTTTCAAGCAAAAAATGTAAGTTTGATAATCTAAGCTCTTAGAATTGCGACTAAAATACGTTTTCTATTCCTTTTATAGCAAAAGTTGCAATTTTTGA
The DNA here is from genome assembly GCA_030762985.1 of Adelphocoris suturalis. NCBI lineage: Eukaryota > Metazoa > Arthropoda > Insecta > Hemiptera > Miridae > Adelphocoris > Adelphocoris suturalis. The sequence continues at coordinate 126,313,378 of CM061042.1, read as the reverse complement.
AAATGTTTCCATAATATTTCCTTTGAAACATTATCTCGTCATAAGTTCATTTATTAAATAAATTATTAAGACTTACGAGGCAAAAGACTGTTAAAAAATGTAAAAACCAACAACGAACTGTTAATAAACTATTTTTTATACACTTTACCCCCTCTTTTTCCTGGCCTAGTTCCATGTAAATTATTGAAAACTTTTTTAAAAAGCTACCCCGTGTCCGAAGTTACCATCTGCTTGTGTAAAGTTCGCTTTAAAGGGAAACAACAGGTGACCCTAACTTCGGACAGTCTGAGTAAAAAAATATAGAAAACTAGAAGGGTTTGAAAACCAGTTATGACGGATTCTGAAAGATGAGATGTGAGAGAATTTACATTAATTTTCTCAGTATTTTAAATGTAATCCTTCTATACGAAAAATTCAAAAAACATCAAAACCTTAAGGGCCTTGACGGTACCTATTGATTTGATACAATGAAACTGAAAGAGGACATTCTACAGCCAGATAATGAACTAACTTTCGTTCCTCTCTTCATTACTGGGTACGAAAGACACTCTTTTCGAGGTTTTGGGAAGTTGGTGCTGCCTCTCATTCATCTGATGCATCTGAGATGCTGGGGTTGGTAGAGACCGAGGCACTTTCTGCGTCATCCTTCGCTTCTTGGACACCGGGGCGTCCCCTTTAATCTCTGTTTCCCTGTCTCGCATATGTATCTCTGTCTGCTGCTTGTTGTTGGCGCTTGCTTCATCTGGAGAAATAACAGTGTTCTGAGAGGGCAACTGAAAAATAGCAGAATGGGCGCCATTAGTAACTGGTTTATTAAAATCCCAGGTTAAATACGTAAATTGAAAAATACGCATATGAACCTACCTAATTTGTAGGTTTTTAAATCTGATTTATTATTATTAGTCTTTAAATCCTACACCAGGTTGCATTCTTGTAGCCATTCTATCTCACACAACCCTATGTAATAATGCTACAAGTGGTGGTGGTGGCTTCAAGAACAGGGCATGTCTCAAGATGGTTCATATCCATATCACCTTGGAAGAGAGGGAACAAGCTGCGGATGTTGACTACGAAATCTTTGTGGATTCAATTAAAATCTTACTAGCCTGCCAAGACCTGGCAACCCCCGCCATAGTGGCCTGACAGAGCGACCATAGCGGCCTGAGAGAGCACCCATTGCGGCTGACAGGCCGGAGGTGGCGGCGGGAGCGCAGGCAAAGAGTAACCGCCCACACCTTGGAAGTAGGAGGGGGCCACCCTTTGTTTTTATCTAACCATGTTTTTTTACACACTTTCGCAATATAAACAAATATGGTTGGAAAATTTGGAAAACTAAGATTTTTCTGTTGGTCAGGAGATCCAGGACTTGAATTTGAGTACCAATAGGATCTGTTGAGCCGAAACGGGCGATCTTTTTAATCATCATCATTCTCGCTGTGCAGTTTTATTATACAGGGTGAGTCTCTCGCAAATGCAAAAAGAATTTTGGGTAAAACCACATCAAAAATGGAGTAAAATGCCGCCAACTGCATATTTTTATCTCAATCCGTTCTCGAGATATGATTTTTTAAAGGTTTTTTCAGGAAAACCGTGTTTTTTTCCTTTTAAACTCAACTTTCTTCACTTTACTCCATTTAATTTTAATTTTTGACCACATTTTCGGAATCAGCACTAAATTTACTATAAGAATAGTGTACTTGGGTTCTTGAAAAGTACCATCCAAAGGCCCTCACATCAGCTCAAACATTGACGATTTTGAAAAAATAATATTTCTGAAAATCTTTAAAACTTTACTACTTTTTTAAAAAGAATCCTAGAAACTGGCAAATCTCATGAAAGCTGCTTCGTCTATAACTCTTTCCAACGGTATAATCAAGTTTACTTTTATTTTGTTATTTAGTGGAGAAAATGATGTTTTAATGTTAAAAAATGTGGGTTTTTCAATGAAATCGTTGGTTTTCTCGAAAGATGACCCTCCATGAACCTACGAGTATGGGGTCGGTTTCTATGTATTTTTTCACGCTGTATCGAGTGGTAACATTTGTAGATCTCTCCAACTCCGTTATAACCGAGTTTTACACTTAAAATCGCAAATGTTTAGTTTGTTTGTTACGATTAAATGTATGTGTGTTATGGGGTAAAACTAGTTAATTAAAGTGTAAAACTCGATTATAACGTAGTTGAGAGATCTGCAAGAGTTTCCATTCGATCCAGCGAGAAAAAATACATAGAAACCGACCCTATACTCGTTGGTTCATGGAGGGTCATCTTTCGAGAAAACCAACAATTTCATTGAAAAACCCACATTTTTTAACATTAAAATATTATTTTCTCCCCTAAATAACAAAATAAAAGTAAAATTGATAATACCGTTGGAAAGCATATTAGATGAAGCAGTTTTCATGAGATTTGCCAGTTTCCAGGATTCATTTTAAAAGAGTAGTAAAGTTTTAATGATTTTCAGAACTATTCTTTTTTCAAAATCGTCAATGTTTGAGCTGATGGGAGGGCCTTTAGGTGGTACTTTTCAAAAACCCAAGTACACTATTCTTATAGTAAATTTAGTGCTGATTCCGAAAATGTGGTCAAAAATTAAAATTAAATGAAGTAAAGTGAAGAAAGTTGAGTTTAAAAGGAAAAAAACACGGTTTTCCTGAAAAAACCTTTAAAAAATCATATCTCGAGAACGGATTGAGATAAAAATATGCAGTTGGCGGCATTTTACTCCATTTTTGATGTAGTTTTACCCAAATTTTTTTTTTGCATTTGCGAGAGACTCACCCTGTATAGAATAATTGGGCAGTAACAGAATAGGTTTTCCGTGCATAAATCCTGTCAAACTCAACCAATTAAGTTGAAACTCAACCAAATGAAAGGATATACTTCACTGAGTGTTCTTAGACCAAACGAACAGTGTATCTCAATTAGAACCTGTGTTTGGCCTTACCCAAAATTGTAATTGCTGCCAAGAAGGGAAGTAGACTAGAAACTTAGTTCCTTGAGCCACGGAGACAGCGCTAATGTCGCTTTGAATAAATCGTCACCCTTTTGGTTTATTATTTCTAATAATAAGCCTATGTGATCGTGTAGCAAAAAATTTTTATAACCCCCCCTCAAACTTTGTCACTTTACGTTTCAAGGTGCGTAGAATCCAAATTTGAAATGTCCGTCCGCCGTCTGGGCCATAAAAGGCCTAAGAATTGACTTAAAAAACCCGTTCTTTCGCACATAGACTCCATTTGGGGTCTAGTTGGTCCTAACGTTCAACCATCCCGATCGCTTTACTCGCATAGATGCTATGGGCCAAAAACGGGCGAAAAAGTGTCTTTTTCAAGACTTTGAGTGTTAGACTTACGCTTGGCAGGGGGTCACGATGGGTGGTGAGGGGGGTGAGCGGGGGGTGGAGTGAGAGGAGGCGCTGGCACCGCGACACCTTGTGGTGTCTGGGGTGACCAGGGGCGTAGCAGAGGGGTGTAGGAGAATGGATATTTATTACTTTTACGTGTTATACCCATATAATACACCGCGGCACCATGAGGTGGGTACGGCGTTCCTTCGAGGCATGAATATATGTTTTTTTCTAGGTCATATTTGTGTGTTAATACCAATGCTTTTCCTACGTATATTTAATAACATATCCTCTCGACTTTTCGTACGTACTTAGATAATGATATTATTAAGGCAATAACTATTTGAATAGATAGGAGCTCAAATCGAGAAATATAAACATGCGTATATAATTATAGAAGTATAGGTTGTGGCAACTCGAAATAGGACACGCCGAGGAGTCCGGACGTACGCAAGCCAACTAAAACTGCGATTATACTCAATTGAAAAAATAATAAACCTTTGTGAAATAATTTGCAGCGTTTTTTATACTTCTGAACGGAGCAATGAAGATTATGTTTCCCGAATATCCCTGAGCGATATAATGATCTGAACTTCCGCAATATTGTGAAAAGTGATATAATTAATGTCAAATATGCTGAGTAACCTCCTATCATGTAAACACTGCATTACGACTAGCGCCCTTCCCCGCTCGTCTTGCGGACGAAAAGGGAAGTTGAATTCATTCTGTTATCGTATCCCGTTGTAATAATTGTCTCTCCCAATTTACCGCCAGTTTATTCATTTCATTAAAGTATTGAGAACTAGGATCCTGTGAAAAACTTGTTGTTTGTTTCCCGTGACTATTCAACCTGAGATATTAAAGGACAAAGCTATAACAATTTGCGTTATCTGATTTACCAATGATTTTAATATATAAGATTATTATTTTATTTTATTTTTTTCCAAGGATTTTACGTGTGAACAATCACGGGGGCTGCTAGCAAAAATTACGTTCTATCATACCAGTTAATAGAACTTTTCATGATTTGTGCTTGGATTAGTTAATTATATCTTGAAACTAGCTACTGGTTGCGAAATACTCATACTGTACTTGATGATGGTCTGAGGGTTAGTAGATAATAAGATAAAATCGAGAGAGCAGCTTTCTTTGACAATCGCGTAGTAAACGCCGACGCTAGTTCCTATTCCAACCGTGATTGGTCTGCAGTTTCCGACGGAGCAGCTCGAGAAAAAACTCAAAAGTATGATGCAGCAGCCGAAGACCTCAGGGGCCCCTTCACACCACTCGTCATATGTTGTGAAGGGGTGATGCACAAGGAATTCGACATTTTTGTGAAGAAATTAGTCTCTACCCTAGCAGAGAGGTGGCAGAAACCGCGGTCAGTAATAGCAGGATGGGTAAGAGTAAAGTTACAGTTGGCAACCATCCGAGCGATTTCCCTGAGACTGCGGGAATCGAGGAAGCCACTTAAAAGTATGATCCCACAGGATTACTAAGGAACGGTGGAACTAGGGCTAGAAGAGGAGCCCCACTGCCTCTGCTAAGAGAAGAATGATGAAAAAAGAAAACAGAAGCTGACCGGCATATCACAACCCCATCACAAAAATTTAGCTTTATGCTCTTACAGGGTGCTTTGGGCTTTTCGCCTATTGCCCTGAAATGATGTTATTTTTTCCTACTAATTTTGTATGTACATTCAGTTGTTTTTCGTATAACATGAATAAATAAGATAAAATAAAATATGTGGAAAATAGTTATGTGAAGATGAAGTACAAGGATTGGGTGCTTACATCATTGATGCGTGGAGGAGATGTAAGTGGAGGAACTGATATAGGCTTTTTCTGGATTGCTGTAGATTTATTGATTTTTGTAGAGGATGGCTTGAGGATTGCTTTTAAGGGTGTCGGGGGGATGGGAGTGGCAGCCATAACAAGCTTGTCTGTAACTTGCGAGTCCATCGGCAAATCTGGTACTGGCAGATGTAAAGTTTGAGCAAGTTTATCGATGGGTTCTTCATTCTGATCAACCTCCTCAGAAGGAACAGCCTCTCTGCAATATTGAAATGAAGCTCTAATCAACTGTATTCTTATTGATTTGTATACATATATATGTACGTGGCAAATTGTTCAACAATCTATCAAGGGGCGTGAGTTTACAATTGAATGGGTGGCTGGAAAAACGTTGCATGTGTTGAAATTCAATTTTACAGGAGAGTGATTAATGTGAAGAGTAGTATTGAAACTGCAGCTGGCAAATTGAAAAGCAACATACAACGTTTTTCCACTAAACGAAACATCAGTGTTGCAAAAGCGTACGATTGGTTTGCAAACACCATTGTTACCTATGTTCTTTCGGATTTAGTTGTTCAGTAACCGATATGGTATATTTTTGGGGGATGGGGGGATAAGCATTCAAGTTATAATCAAAAGATACCTGTCGTGTTGAGGTAGAATCTGATTTGTCTGAGGAACGCCATTTCCTCGTTTCATGGACACAGGATAACATAGGTATGAAAATAGAAATTATATGAGGGGAAAAAGTTGAGAAATTATAAGTTCTAATTGACCAATGAAATTATTTATGTACCTACCAAAGGATTATAATGAGTTTACCTTCTGGAAACCCGGACCAAGTTTCTTCTGAAACATATAGCCCTCAAAAATAGCGGACCTGGATGTAATAGGTATAACCATGCATAATCCAGGAAACCACGCTCTGCTACCATGCCACGAATTAGGTCACCCCCATAAGTGCAATGAGGCCTAAATCCGCGCTACATAGAGAGAGGGGAGTGTGACAGTACCATAAAAGATACAACTTGTACTAATAGCGTAATGTGCCATGTTTGGAGAAGATGGTTTTCCGGTTCTCGGATCCTCATTTATTGCCAACCACAGCATTCCAAGAACTCGAGCATGACGCGTTCAACGCGGTGTGAGAGTGACGGATAGACACGCATTCTCTTGGATCTGACAGTAACTGTCACAACCATGACACGACAAACCCTTTCCTTCAAGGCTGTGACACCCCAACTGACTGTCCCTGAGTCCTGAGAAGCTTTCAACAGCTCAGCCCATCTGCCTCTAAGGCCCAGTTCACACAGAACGGACGTCGAGCGAGACTTGGCATGGACCTTTGTCCCTTCCACTTCTCTCATTTTTAAACTAATATCTCCTTCGTAAACAAATGGTCCAATGCAAACAGAGGTGACGTGGCACAGGCAGCCGCCCTCCTTTCTGCACCACATCACAAGAAGGGGCACACAGCTTGGTTCTCCAATTCAAAATGTGGGATGATGTTGAGTTCAATATATTATTTTGCGAATAAGTTGGGAAATACCATGTTTATTCGATTATAATTAAGACATCCAATAAAAATTCTGAAACTGTTCTGGGTACATATTCAGTTCACGCATAATGTTGAATGTTTTACCGGGTTTCCCTTTCTTCAGCCACAATGGAAGAACCAAATATCTCCAATTTTTTTAAATTCACATTAGCCAAGTTCACCAAATCCAACATATCTTCATAATCTTCGTCACTGCTTGAAGAAGCCATGTTGTAGTCCACAAAACCAAAAGGTTACTGACGTCCTTTCTTGTCAATGTCCTGCCCCTTCTGTGTGCATTGCATACGCCACGTCTCTACAACGTCCGTGCCATGCCTGAGCCACATCTCTGCCTGACGTCTGTTCTGTGTGAATCGGACCTAAGGCTCCATTCTAGCAACGAGTGGGAAAAACTTCCTGTGGGCCTAACCAACTTGAGCTCAAGGACGGGCTGGAGAATAAGTAGAAGCAAAGGCAGTAGTGCTTACCTTGTTGCCACTAAGCATGGAGGAAGGAAGTTGAAGCTGATGAAAACAACGGCATGATAAGGTAGGCTTAATGAGCGTTATGAATTAGATCTCTATTTTAAGTTTTGCTAAGCTGGCAATGATCCACCGTTAATTGAATTGCAATTTGATCAGTCAAAATCAATAATAGGTGTGTTCCAACCACCCCTCTGAGTTCATGAACTCAGACGGGTTCCATGAGTTCATGAAACTTTTAGGTTCAAGAACCCGTCGGTGGGAACACTGTAGTTCACATGACAGTCAATGCACTAACTAGCGCTAGCGTCGTCTTTAGTAACGTGAACACCTCGTCATCGAAATCCTTTGAGCATTTTGAAGAAAAGGCCAAAAAGGTGGAAAAAAACAAACGGCATTTTCAACTTTTTTGAAGTTTATTTGCTAATTGCCCCCTCAGACTATTTTCCTAGGTATGAAGGGTATGGGACATCATTCCTATCCAGAAGAAGAGTAACTGTTGAGATTTTCATCAAAATCCCTCGAGCCATTATTGAGAAAAGGCAACAAAAAAAAAGTGCTAAACACGACGTTTTTTCAAATAGGGTAGGGTGAGCCAAGTGCGCCAAGAAAAAGTTAAGTAGTTTGAGTTTGCCTGCCAATTACCAACTAGGTACCTACCCTTAAACAAATGTTTTCTATCTATGTGTAGACAGCTGATAAAATAAAACTGACGGTGGTAATAATTATTCGATGGAGCAAATTGAAAAAGAGATGTGAAAAACGATAATACAACAAGCATCAAGCAGGCTAATGACAAGGCATTTAGCGTGAAGGTTCGCAGTGAAATGAGATTTTTGGAAGGTTACGAAAGGTTTCCTTCAGTTCGAGTTCTCAACCCTATCCCCGAGCAGGTCTGAAAAGTTCATGAACTCACTGAACTCAGTTCATGAACCCGATGCGGTGGGAACACTGTAGCGAGTGTTGAGTTCCTGAACTGAAAACGGTTGGAACACGATTCACGTGCGCATACGGTTCGGCGCCGAACCAGTTCCGAAAAGTTCATGAACTCGCGGTGGTTGGAACACACCTAATATGATTTTTCCATATTTTTCATGATCATATTCTCCAACACGAAAGATGATTACAAAAGTTAGGGTTTAGCTTACAGGATTGGTTGGTATACCTTCCTGCTATTAGAAATTAGAAGAATTTTGGCTGAAAATGAGGATGTACCTAAGACTAAATTGTGCAATTCTTATACTTTGTGAACTTTATTATGGAAAGAGTGATGAACAAGTTCGACTACTGATGAACAACTTACCCGAGCAGAAAAACTTACGAATTGAAATTGGTGTCCATACATTCTGCTGCATCTTCTTTACTGGAAGTTGGAGAAGAAGGTCCTGCGATCTGATGGCCGCACGAATCGTTTTTTGCACTAATCAATGGGGCATTTGATTCCTTTACTTCTTCGTTATGAGTTCGGTTTGATTGTGGCGTAGTAAGATTCACGTTGAGCTGTGGTAAAATGTTTACATAGGTAGGTTCATTAAATTCCAGATTTCATCTCAATGTAATACATATAAAAGCAATTTTTTATGTGGGTTTCGAAAGATTTAATCAAGCACAGAGAGTAGAGTTAGATTGAAATACCAAACTCTTCTTGAGATGCACACACTGCAATAACGAAATTTTACAGAGCCACGCACATTTCACACAAAGAGGTGCACCATTTACAAAATCCACCAGCTTTTCACTGCTCCTCCCATCCTGCAGGGTGTCCATACTCATGGTTGCTAACCTCCTAGGAATCGATTTTACTACTAATTTTCAACTAATTTTGTCTCAGCAATTTTTTTCTAACGCACTTACAAAAATGTTATTTCAATTGCAAGATTTTTTTTTCGTATTTTTTACCTTAAATCATCAAATTGGTCATAACTCCCTCAATTTGCGTGTAAATTCAAAATTGAGGATACCGTTGGAAAGAGAGTTACCTACATTTCGTATCTCCCTGATACGAAGTAAATTTTTTCGAGCTTATTCTACGGGAGAAAAAATTGATCCGGGAAGTGAATCTCCTCAATTCTAACTAAACGAAACGCTTGCATACGAGTCTGCAACACATTGGGACATTTTATGTCTTTAGTTGCAGACTCGTATGCAAGCTCTAAGAGCCACTCATCTGATCCGGACCCTGGGCATCGTCAAGTAAAAGTCCTAAAGAGGCTACATACGAAATTACAGCTTCCTAGAGTGTAAAGCATAGAAATTACCTATTAAAATGATTTAACCACCGCTTCACAAATCAAACCGTTCTCGCAATATTCGGATCACCTGCTATGAATCAAATCATCGAAACACCAGCTCAATGAAATCATCAGAAATTAACAAGCGGTTGCAATCATGTTCACAATATCAATTATTGAGAATGATCACCTGTGTGTAAACAATTATTCACATAACCATGCTCATAACTCAGCTTGTTGGCCACGCACTTCGCAGTAGTTAACATAATATGGTTGAATAAATCGAGAGCTTTCGAAAGAATGGTCAACGAATTTTGTGGGATGAAAAACGACGAAGTACCATTTCCCTAGCAACGACTCGGCTGTAAGCGAAAATCATCAGAAATTGTCCGTGAGCAATTTTCGTGACGTTTTTTAAATTGATGTGCCATAGCAAAGACATAAAATGTCAATACGTAGAAACTGGCCCAAAATCGTATTTTCCGAGAAGGACATTTTTCACGAAATCCCTCGATTTCATGAAAAAAAAGCATGTTTTTCAACAAACAAACATAGTTTTCTCCCATAATTAGCAAAGTAAAAGTGAAAATGAATATAACGTTGGAAAGCTGGGATTTCGGGAAAGCGTTTCCTTTCAAGAACTCGGGGTTTTATCGATGATGTAATCAACGTAGAACGGACTGAATAAACCAGCAATTTCGAAGAATTGAGGAGATTCACTTCCCGGGTCAATTTATTCTCCCATAGAATGAGCTCGAAAAATTTATTTTGGTATCAAGAATATAGGAGACGGAACAGCTCTTTATAACGGTATCCTCAAATTTGAATTTACGCGCAAATTGAAGGAGTTATGACCAATTCAATGACGGAAGGTCAAACACACGAACCAATTCTTGAAATTGAAATAACGATATTTTAAACGGGCAACAAAAAATGCTAAGAGACAAAAGTTGTTGCAAAAGTAGTTGGAGAGTCGATTCCTAGGATGTTAGCAACCATAAGTGTGGGCACCCGGTAATATACTTACCTATGCGTCCCTATTCTTATGAATGTCTCGTATACACATAAAAGAAACTTTAATAATGGAAAAACGCACGGTCTCTTGCAGCTTTTCCCATTTCTCAGCCAGTGTCTAACTGCAGAACTGCAGGGAAGAATTCAACTGCGGAGTCATTACGGCATCTACTGAACGTAGGGTGACCTGCCCAGTCTGTGGGTGACCCCCAGTTTGTGGACGCCTTTGGTATAAAACGGCTAGAATAAGGTGTGTAGCGATTTCTAGTGGAATAAGTTTGTAGTGGATTTCAATATGTTTTACTTGGCGTAGGTAGGCCAAGTCGGACATTTATATTCCGGTTATGCGGGTTAGTCCCCGGGTTATTCCCGTAAGGCATGTGAGCGGATCCGCCAAGGTCAACTGGCTTGGCGGACTGAAATGGGAGGTAGTTCGTGTCGCAGCCGCGTGGAGCACTGGGCTCGCATAGCGGGTGCTGGGTTCGATCAGTTTGGTACTGAGCCGTTTTGTAATATTCCGGCCTAAGATTTATATCTGTAGGGGGAATATGTCGAGCTTGGTTGAGGTACTGAAAAGTATCCTTCGCTTTTTGCACATTTGGAGTGTATTTGACACTCGGATCGGCCGGATAGGCCTGCGTCGAATATCGTGGGTACTCGGACAGCTTGGTCGAATCGTAATGATCGGCTTCAGAGCGAGTCTGAAAGGTATCCTCGATCTTTTGTATAGGCGAGGCTTGATCGAACGTTTCTTTAACGAATACGTCGGGTGAGAAGGCGATCCTGGCGTGGGGATCGAGCCTTGCGCCGTCGCTGGGTTCAGCGGATTCGCCGGGTAGCCTGTAGGGAGCACTACGGTGGCTACGCGGCCCGGCTTCGCCGTCGTCTGCCTCCCCTTGCATGAGGAAGTAAGACGGCCGACGTTCCATCGAAATAACCGAGTTTTTAGCTCGTTTCGATGCCTCTATGTGTGAAAAATAGAGGGTTTGGGAGGTGGACTCGCTTGACAGAGCGTCTTTCCAATGCTCGTATGTCAGGGTCCTACCTCGTAGCCTTGAAAAAGACTTCCTTGGACGGTAAATTAGAGCGGATGAGCAGAGTAATTTACCGGCGTGCCCACAGCGGTCGGTTACGAGCTTAATGCTACGAAACCCGGGCGACACGGCTCGGAACGTCCCTCGGGCGTACGATCTAAAGAGAATATCGATAGATGTACCTGGTGGCGTCCTGACAGATGAACTACGTTGGGCAATGAGCAGGATGAATAATCACTGGACTCGTAGATGCCAATGCGAGATCTGTGTGGAGAGAAGGTATGCCTTGTAGAAAGCAGTAGGAAGCCGTTCTTGAGATGAACTCGTAATGCAGAAGGTTCGTCAGCGTAGAGCGTGTAGAATTCTTCGTACTTCAGAGGTGTCGTCGTCGAGAGCGGAGAGTGGAATGAATTTCGGAGGGCTCCCAGCGGGGTATTTATAGGGAGGTGGCCGCCTCCTGCCGCCTCCTGGTTGGTCCGCTTAATTTCATTAATTCGACTGTGCAATCTCATTGGTTCGCACATTGTTTTCTCAGTATCTGCGAGTATGATAGCTGAGTTGGTCTTTCGAGGTGGTTTCCCCACGTCCGTCGCTGCGACGGGGTCCCCGGGGGTGGCTGGACGACCTTGAGTTTTCCTGTTTGAGATTTCTCATTCAAGGCGACTTGTTTCGAGATGCTTGTCGCATCTCTCTCGCCCAGTAAATGTTTAGGGAGGTCGCCTTGTGTGTTATTATTTAATATTTCACTTTTGGGAGAGAATTTAGTATTTTCTCTCTGGTGAAATATTTTGTTTGACGGAGTTATAACTCGACGTCTTATAAATATTTTTGTGTTGTGCCTACCTCTTTTTGGTAGCCCTGAAAAGGGCTGTTGACAAGAGGGGGTGGATTTCACCACAGGGGCCCCCCCAAGACGTCGTGTTAATAACGACGACGCCGGCTGGGGTGTTTCGAGCGCCGTTACCCACCTCTCGTCGAATTTGGTAGAGGGGACGTGCCTTCTGGCAGATTTTCGGGGAGTCTCCTCCTTATTTTCTGCCTGATTTTTGTTTAGTGACACAGCTTCGTCTGTTTTTAGAGTGTAAGCTGGTTTTATTTGCTGTTTGGGAACTTTTTTTGTATGTTCGCCAATTTGCACTGTAACCGAAAACTTATCTCTTTTAACCACTTTGAATGGTCCCGTGTAAGGACATTGCAGAGAGGTGAGCTGTGTGGGCACTCTGATATAGACATGTGTACATGTATCTAAATTTTTGGGCATGTTTACGGCATATTTCGTATTATTATGTTTAATATGCGTAGGCCGGAAGAAGAGAGGCTCCGAAAGGTTTGTAGAAGTTACGAAAATGTCTCCTGGGAGTGGTACGTCAATTCCGTAAACTTTTTGGAAAGGTGTAGTTTCCGTTGCTGGGTCTACTGCCGTACGCATGGCGAGTAGAACTTTTGGAAGTGCGTCGAGCCAATTTTCGTTTTGTGCTTTGAGAGCCTCTTTCAAAGATCTATTTCTGCGTTCTACCATTCCGTTTGTTGATGGTTTGTATGGTAACGTGTGAGTATGTTTTACTCCGAGACGTTCCATAATGGAATTGAACAGATCTGACTCGAATTGAGTGCCCTGATCACTTGTGATGTATTTAGGTACGCCCTTTGAAGCTACCCAAATATTGATAAAGGCGTTTGTGATTGTGGTTGTTTCGATGTTGCTAAGAGGGACTGCCTCTAGCCAACCCGTTGCTCTATCAACCATCATTAAAATGTAACGTTTCCCTCCTTTAGCTAAAGGTAAGGGTCCGGTAATATCAACGTGTACGTGTGAAAATTTGTTAGCCGTCTCAAATTCGGAGTAAGGGAGCTTCACGGAGCGAGTGATTTTTGCTCGTTGGCAAGTCTCGCACGCTCGGACCCAGTTGGAGACATCTGCACGGAGTCCGTGCCAAAAATATCTTTGTTTAACTTTATACACTGTAGAGTGTATACCTGGGTGTCCCAAATTGTGAATTTGGCTTATTATTTCTTCCCTTATTTCGTTTGGAATATAAGGTCTAGGGTGTCCTAGGTCTAGGTTACACCAAATTTCTCCTTGAGAGAATTCAACTCGTGTGAGTTTCAATTTGTCCTCCGCGTTAGGGGGAGAACGAATTTGTGAATTTGAAATGTGCAGTAGAAGATTGCATTCTATTGCAGCCGTAATTTTCGAAATTTCGGCTATGGGTGGACCCTCGTCCGTTTGGGTTGAAATCGATTTTGTTTGAATTTCAACCGGATCAAAGGGTCTGGAGAGTGCGTCGGCGACGACGTTGCTCTCTCCGGAAATATGACGAATGTCACTCGTCATTTGAGAGATGTATGTTAGCCATCTTAATCTCATTTTAGAAAAATGTGCATTTTTCTTAAGCATCGTGCCTAGCAGAGGCTTGTGATCAGAACAAATATGGAAAGATCTGCCGTCCAAGTCATTGTGCCAGTGAATGCAAGCTTGGTAAACGGCGAACATTTCTTTGTCGAATGATGCTTTGTTCTTCCATTGTTCTGGAATTTCTTTACTGAAAAATCCCAATGGTTGGTAAGATTTCGAGCCATGTTTGTCTGTAATTTCCTGTTCTAGTGCCGCTCCGATGTGTGTGTCGGATGCGTCGCAGACTAATCTCCACTCTGCTGTAGGGTGTGGGTGAGCAATGTTATGCAATGTTGCTTTGATCATTGCTTGTTTTAAGCTGTTGAAAGCTTTTTCTCTCTCTGATGTCCATTCGATAGGTGTTCTGTCATTTTTTTTGTTTGACTGAATGGAGTCATACAGAGGTTGTGCCGTGTGAGCGAATTTGCTTGAGCATGCTCGGTAGAAACCACACATACCTAGGAATCTGCGTAGACTTCGTACGTCTATTGGCCTAGGAAATTGTTCTATGGCTTCTATTTTATCTCGTTTAGGAATTATCCCTTCTTTCGAGATAGTGAAACCTAGGAAATCGACGGTAGGTTTTGAAAAAATGCATTTATCAAAACCTACTCGAAGTCCGTGTTCCCCTAGTTTGTCAAAAATTTGTTTGAGGTGGTTCATGTGTTCGTTATAATTTTTAGAAGCCACCAGGATGTCATCTAGGTATACAAATGCGAAATCAAATTTTCGCATGATGCTGTCCATGTATCTTTGCCATGTTTGAGCCGCTCCGGCCAAACCCATGCTCATTTTCTTAAACTCATAAAGACCGAAAGGTGTAATAATTGCAGTTTTATGAGCGTCATCTGGGTGCATCGGAATATGATAATACGCCGATTTTAAATCTATTGTCGAATAGATTTGTGTATCATGTAAATTCGCTTGGAAAGAGCGAATGTGAGGAGGAGGGTAGGCGTCTTTCTTCGTTTTCGCGTTCAGGAAACGGTAGTCGCCGGTGATTCTCCATGACCCGTCTTTTTTTGGCACACAGTGTAACGGGGATGCCCATTCGGAATCTGATGGTGCAATTATGCCTTCTGAAAGCATTTTGTCAAAAGTACTTTTGACTTGAGCCCGTTTTTCGCCCGCCATGGGTCTTGCTCGGAAGTGTACTGGTGTTCCTTCCGTGGTTATACGGTGGTAAACCCCGTTGTTTTTCCACTTACCTTGAAGTTTGCTCATTTTATCATTGTATTTGTCAATGATAGAGCGAATGTTTTCGTCCTCCGTGATTTGCACGTCCTCTGGTTGAGGGGTATTGTCACGATGAGGGATAGTAGCTGCTATTTGTTCGTCAGTGAATTTTTTGTTCATGACTGCAGCTATTTTTTGATCGGCATAGCTCTTTATTTTATCTTTATAAATGTACTTGTGTTTGACCCGTATTCCGATATCCCAAGACTCGAGGAATGGTATACCTAGGATCGCTAGATCAACTTTCGTGATCATAAAATCGGTGGTCATGTCTCCGAGGCCGATGTTAATTGTCGTGTTAGCTCGCCCTAGTGTGTCTATAGGGGCTCCGTTAGCTGCTGTGAGCTTAACGTTGGACTTAAGAATTTTCAAGCCCAATTTTTTTGTGACATTGTGGGGCAGAATGTTCACTTCTGCTCCCGTGTCAATGAGAAATTCAGTGCCATTTAGTTTGCACTTGAAAAAGAGCCTTTTATACTCAGTAGACTGCCGGTGTATAGGCTCAGATACACTGGCAGTTATTCGTTTTCCGAACTCTCTACGTCGGAGGTTGGAACGGTACTTTCTTGTACCGACCTCTGAGTATTTTCGTTAGAAACCCAGGTTTTAGGCTGGCTTATAGTCGCTGCCTTTCTGCTAGTTTTGGAAGCAGTGTTTGTCTTCCAAGTGCAGTGTTCTGGGTCTGCACATTTGCGAGTTTCGTTACCGAAACGTGCGTGGTTTCGACAGACATAGGCCGTCGGTTTGTGAGGCCTACTCTCCACTGGTTGGGGTTTGAACTCAGCTTGTTTCGAGAGGGCCTTTTTGAAACCACGAAATTTATGGGTTTCGGAGTAGATTCTACTCCTCGTATGTTCAGAGAAGTATTCTCTGTTTTGTACGCGTGTAGCGTATCAGCTAGGTCGAGCCGGGCGGTCGTGGTAAGCTGAGCTGCGACCATACCTCGTGCTTCGATGGGTAGAGTCTCGATCCACTTTTGAGTGATCAGAGCTTCTGAAAAATACCCAACAGCTTTAGAGTACATTTCGTGGTACTTGGTGCTGGGTTTTTTGGCGAGAGATGCGGGGTCCTCGAGTGCGAGGAGCCTGTCCTGTAAGGACAACCCATATTCTCGCTGGAGGCGCTGTTTGGCCTCTTCGTAGGGTGCGTGGGGTGCCGTGAGGTAAGCTGAGTCTATAGCTTCCCTCATTTCTTCTGGTACCCACTTGTATATAGCTGAGAAACATTCGTTCTGCGTTCTCAGGTGTTTTCGCACGCAGTATTGATCGAACTCGGCGAGTGCACGATCGATATTCTTCTTTTGGAAGATTGGTTTTTGATAATCTCCCATCTCCTCTAAAAGTGCTTGAAAGCCACTTTGTGTAGAGGGATGTTGCGTGAGATGTGGGGCGTAGAGGCCCGGCGGGGGTCGCACGCCCGCAGTGGTTCCCTGAAATCCACTAGCTTCATAAGAGGGAACGAAATGCTCCGTGTTAAGCCTGTTCAAAGGCGGGGTCACCATTTGTAGTGGATTTGGATATGTTTTACTTGGTGTAGGTAGACCAAGTCGGACATTTATATTCCGGTTATGCGGGTTAGTCCCCGGGTTATTCCCGTAAGGCATGTGAGCGGATCCGCCAAGGTCAACTGGCTTGGCGGACTGAAATGGGAGGTAGTTCGTGTCGCAGCCGCGTGGAGCACTGGGCTCGCATAGCGGGTGCTGGGTTCGATCAGTTTGGTACTGAGCCGTTTTGTAATATTCCGGCCTAAGATTTATATCTGTAGGGGGAATATGTTGAGCTTGGTTGAGGTACTGAAAAGTATCCTTCGCTTTTTGCACATTTGGAGTGTATTTGACACTCGGATCGACCGGGTAGGCCTGCGTCGAATATCGTGGGTACTCGGACAGCTTGGTCGAATCGTAATGATCGGCTTCAGAGCGAGTCTGAAAGGTATCCTCGATCTTTTGTATAGGCGAGGCTTGATCGAACGTTTCTTTAACGAATACGTCGGGTGAGAAGGCGATCCGGGCGTGAGGATCGCGCCTTGCGCCGTCGCTGGGTTCAGCGGATTCGCCGGGTAGCCTGTAGGGAGCACTACGGTGGCTACGCGGCCCGGCTTCGCCGTCGTCTGCCTCCCCTTGCATGAGGAAGTAAGACGGCCGACGTTCCATCGAAATAACCGAGTTTTTAGCTCGTTTCGATGCCTCTATGTGTGAAAAATAGAGGGTTTGGGAGGTGGACTCGCTTGACAGAGCGTCTTTCCAATGCTCGTATGTCAGGGTCCTACCTCGTAGCCTTGAAAAAGACTTCCTTGGACGGTAAATTAGAGCGGATGAGCAGAGTAGTTTACCGGCGTGCCCACAGCGGTCGGTTACGAGCTTAATGCTACGAAACCCGGGCGACACGGCTCGGAACGTACCTCGGGCGTACGATCTCAAGAGAATATCGATAGATTTGTAGCGGTTTCTGCAGTTAATTTTATTATTTGTTGTTGATCCTATTGACACCTGTTACAACTTGTTTACTTTGAAAGTTTCGTTTCCAATAAAATGTCAGTTCGGAGTTAGATATCAACGAGTCAACTTTATTTATAAAATATTGTTATAAATAAGTACATTAAAAATACTACAAAATTGGTTACATCCGACGTGATCTTTTCATATACTCGAATTATGGAGAACGTAAATCCCGAACAAAGATTTGAGAATGAGAACAATGAGTACAGTAGAATCCATTTTGTCGCACCTCCATTCTCGAAGGCCAATGTGTCAATCTGGTTTGGCCAATGCGAAGCCCAATTCCGAATGAAGCAAATCACTGCTGACCAAGATCAGTACGACTGTATCGTAAGTGCGATCGACTCAACAATACTCGCACAGGTGAGTGATTTGATAACGAATCCGCCCACATCCAATAAGTACAGCACCTTGAAAACTCGACTCATCGATACGTTTTCGGATTCTGAAGACAAACAGCTGCAACGCCTGTTGAAAGGTTCTACCCTGGGAGATCGACGCCCTAGTCAGCTTTTTCGTGAAATGAAGGAATTGGCGAACAATAAAGTCAACGAAGCAGTCCTCAAGTTACTCTGGCTCCAACAGTTACCAGCGAACGTCAGGGCTATATTGTCAGTAAGCTCTGATCAGAATTTAAGCTCTTTGGTACCAGTAGCCGACAAAATTTTAGAAGTTTCGGAAAATAAAGTTGAATGCTCTACATTAACTGTAAGTAGTACAGAACCAAGCTCTTCTACTCAGTATGATGACCTAATACTTAAGATTGATTCGCTTGCTCGTAAATTTGATTCGTTAAGTACTAGACAACAAGGTTACAATAGACGTAATTCACGGTCTCGTTCTAAACGTAGGGATCAGCTAGGAAAACAAGAAAAGGTAAATAGAGGTTCTTGGTTATGCCGATACCATTTCCGTTGGGGTGAGAAAGCATACAATTGCGAACCTCCTTGTGGGTTTTCCAACAATCAAGCCCCGGAAAAACAAGTAGGCCAATCGCTAGATGCGGCAGGTGATTCTGGCCTAACGAATAGCCGCCTTTTTGTTTATGACAGATCCTCGAAGTTCAGTTTCCTTGTCGACTCAGGAGCGGACGTTAGTGTCATTCCCCCATCTAGTTCAGACAAAAAGAAGACATCTTCATACCAGTTGTTTGCAGCAAATGGAACAACTATCAAAACTCACGGCGTTCTTCTTCTGTCATTAGATTTAGGCCTCCGTCGAACATTTCATTGGCTTTTTATAATTGCTGATGTTTCAAAACCGATCATTGGCGCTGATTTTCTCGCTCATTACGGCCTACTAGTAGATCTCAAGGGTAGATGTTTACGGGATTCCCTCACTTCATTGACCGCAACTTGCCGTTTGCAAAAGTGCAATGTTTCTGCGGTAACCAGTGTAGATCCTTCATCTGCCTATCATTCTCTTCTCACAGATTACAAAGACATCACGAGACCCTCTTTCACTACTGTTAAACCAAAACACGATGTAGTGCACCACATTCTGACATCAGGTCCTCCTATAGCTGCTAGGTATCGCCGTTTAGATCCAACTAAATATGCCATAGCTAAGAGGGAGTTTGATTATATGATAGCTCAGGGAATCTGCCGGCCATCAAAAAGCCCGTGGGCAAGCCCTTTACACATGGTGCCCAAAAAGACTGGTGATTGGCGTCCATGTGGTGATTTTCGCGCCTTGAATCGAATCACCGTCCCTGATCGATACCCCTTGCCAAATATCCATGATATGACACATGACTTGCACGGAAAAACTATATTCTCAAAAATAGACCTCCTAAAAGCTTATCACCAAATTCCTATGGCTCCCGAGGACATTCAAAAAACAGCAATAATCACTCCTTTTGGACTTTTCGAATTTCCCCAGATGACATTTGGTTTATGTAATGCGGCCCAAACTTTTCAAAGATTTGTTAACGAGGTGACTAGAGGGTTGAATAACGTTAAAGCATACATAGACGACTGCCTGATCGCAAGTTCCTCTGAGGAAGAGCACCTGAGTGATCTTCGTGCACTATTCAATCGTTTCAGGGAATTTGGCGTTGTTATCAACCCAGCAAAATGCGAATTCGGTAAGCAGGAGATAGAGTTTTTGGGACACCTCGTTAGTGCTGAGGGTATCAAACCTCTACCCAAGCGAGTTGACACCATCCTGCAGTTCCAGCCTCCTAAGGACATTCAAAGTTTGCGAAGATTTCTGGGCATGTACAATTTTTACCGACGTTTCGTAGAAAAGGCAGCAGAGCATTTGGGATTGTTGAACGAGTTTCTCAAAGGTCATTCAGGCAAAGAGAACTCTGAGATATTATGGTCAAATGCAACACTTGAAGCTTTTTCCAAATGCAAGCAGGAGTTAGCTAATGCCACCATGCTTGCACATCCCCGTTCTGACGTTCCTTGGTCGTTGATGGTCGATGCTTCAGATGTAGCAATAGGGGGTACTGTGAATCAGAAGGTTGGAAATAGTTGGCAACCTCTCAGTTTCTTTTCCCGCAAATTAAATAACACACAGCAGACATACAGTGCTTATGACAAGGAACTCCTCTCTGCTTACGAGTGCATTAAGTTTTTCAGACACCTACTAGAAGGTAGAGTTTTTACATTATACACGGACCACAAGCCACTTATATACGCATTTCAACAGAAACCTGACAAAGCTACACCACGACAGATCAGATACCTTGACTTCATTAGTCAATTTACAACCGACATCCAGCACATAGCTGGAAAGGATAATGTAGTTGCTGATTTTCTGTCCCGTGTTGAATCAGTGTGCTCCTCGCCTATTGATTTTTCTAAACTTGCCAGTGCACAGCGTCAAGAAGAGCTACCAACAAGCCCATCACTTGTGTGGAAGCAAATCCATTTAAGAGATGCCAGCTCTCCTGTGTACTGCGATGTTTCAACTGGTTTCATTCGACCCTATGTACCCCCAGAATTTCGACACCAAGCGTTTTGTACTGTCCATGACTTGTCTCATTCAGGCAACCGATCAACATACCGAGCACTTAGTCAGCGGTTCATTTGGCCCTCAATGGCCAAAGATTGTAAGAACTGGGTTAAGGCCTGCATTTCTTGTCAAAAGAATAAGGTTCAGAGGCACACTCATAGTCCGCTAGGCGAGTTCCAACCTCCAGGCGACCGTTTCGCACACGTTCACATTGACCTGGTTGGCCCTTTGGTCCCATCCCAGGGATACACATATCTATTAACATGTATAGACCGATTCACAAAATGGCCAGAGGTAGTACCATTAACCGATTGCAAGGCGGAAACTATTGCACATGCATTTTGCACACAGTGGATCAGTAGGTTTGGTGTTCCAAATAAAATCGTGTCCGACAGAGGTCGACAGTTTGACAGTTCACTCTTTCACCAGTTAACAGCAATGTTAGGTGTCTCACACAATTTCACCTCGTCATACAACCCAAAAGCGAATGGATTGGTAGAACGCATGCATCGACAACTCAAGGCTGCGATTCGTTGTCACGAGACAGAAAGATGGACAGAAGTTTTGCCATTTGTGCTGTTAGGTCTTCGTACATCTCTCAAGGAAGACCTGAACTGTACTCCTGCAGAATTGGTATATGGTACCACCTTGAGACTCCCTAACGAATTCTTGGAAACCAAGATTGACTCTTCCCCCTCTCATGAGTTTGTGGCTAACCTGAGGAGGGCAATGGACAAGCTGAGAGCCCAGCCGATTCGATGGCACTCAAAAGCAGCAGTTTTCGTCCATAAGGATTTACAGACGTGTTCCCACGTATTTCTCCGACACGATGCCCTAAGGACTGCTCTCAAGCCACCATATGATGGCCCATACGAGGTTAAGAATCGCAAAGAAAAGACATTCACGATCCTGGTTAAAGGTAAAGAAATATCAGTCTCTATAGACCGACTTAAGCCTGCTTTCGTCGTAAATGACGCTCCTTCAAAAGATGTCAGCCCGGAACCACCAGAAGAGTATCACACCCCTAATACATCAAGACCACACCCTCCAGCATCTCCTACAGAATCGAATTCACACCCTTCCGACTCTCAAGGACAACAGACACAACACCGAACAATCGATCTTCAGAATTCTTCTCAGTATCCTCCAGGACAGCTTCAGCAACACCCATACAAGACAAGATCAGGCAGGACAGTTAAGTTTCCAGCAAAGTTTGACAGTTATCATTGTTATTAGGGAGGGGGGTGATTTGTAGCGGTTTCTGCAGTTAATTTTATTATTTGTTGTTGATCCTATTGACACCTGTTACAACTTGTTTACTTTGAAAGTTTCGTTTCCAATAAAATGTCAGTTCGGAGTTAGATATCAACGAGTCAACTTTATTTATAAAATATTGTTATAAATAAGTACATTAAAAATACTACAGATGTACCGGGTGGCGTCCTGACAGATGAACTACGTTGGGCAATGAGCAGGATGAATAATCACTGGACTCGTAGATGCCAATGCGAGATCTGTGTGGAGAGAAGGTATGCCTTGTAGAAAGCAGTAGGAAGCCGTTCTTGAGATGAACTCGTAATGCAGAAGGTTCGTCAGCGTAGAGCGTGTAGAATTCTTCGTACTTCAGAGGTGTCGTCGTCGAGAGCGGAGAGTGGAATGAATTTCGGAGGGCTCCCAGCGGGGTATTTATAGGGAGGTGGCCGCCTCCTGCCGCCTCCTGGTTGGTCCGCTTAATTTCATTAATTCGACTGTGCAATCTCATTGGTTCGCACATTGTTTTCTCAGTATCTGCGAGTATGATAGCTGAGTTGGTCTTTCGAGGTGGTTTCCCCACGTCCGTCGCTGCGACGGGGTCCCCGGGGGTGGCTGGACGACCTTGAGTTTTCCTGTTTGAGATTTCTCATTCAAGGCGACTTGTTTCGAGATGCTTGTCGCATCTCTCTCGCCCAGTAAATGTTTAGGGAGGTCGCCTTGTGTGTTATTATTTAATATTTCACTTTTGGGAGAGAATTTAGTATTTTCTCTCTGGTGAAATATTTTGTTTGACGGAGTTATAACTCGACGTCTTATAAATATTTTTGTGTTGTGCCTACCTCTTTTTGGTAGCCCTGAAAAGGGCTGTTGACAAGAGGGGGTGGATTTCACCACAAAGTTGTTACTCTTAGTTACTTTGATAAATCGCAGAGGGCTCCGTCAAATCAGCAAGCAGAAAAGGAAAGGTGGAGGAAAACACCAGTTGAGTGGTGACCTTCTTCAAGTGCATGTGAACACGAGGAGAGTGATAAGACGTCCTTTCCTATGTACCTAATTTATCTACCCACCACTTCAATTTCGTGTTGTTTACAAGTTCCTAGCATAATTAGGTACTAGAAAAATGCTCCAGAATCGGTAAAATTCATGGTACAAGTGATTTATGAGGGGTACACACCGGATACCATTCGTCCACAGCCACGATTCCTTGTCCACACACTGTCAAGTGGCACTTTTTCCACATTTCTCTTGAAATCAATTAGTATGAGCCGAAAATATAGTTAACTTTACATGATTTCAAAACCTAAATTATACTAGAAGGCACTGGAAAAACAAAAAGGGGATAAATTAAATTGGAACTGGGTACTATTAGTTGGAAGTTGAAACTTCGTTTGCCTACACCTTAATCGTCTACAGACAGGGTCACCCTACCTACTAATGGCACAGCGTCTTGTATTTTCATTTCATTTCCACTTCTGATGTTCTTCAAGAGTTGACAGAGTGGGAGTCGTATTAGAATGCGTCAGTATCTATAGTAGGGAAATCAAACAAGGCAGCTCTTTGAAGCCCACAAAACTCTGAGGCACACGAGATCCCCACAGGCCAGGCTTAGATGATGAAGGCCCGACGATTTGACTTTTTACAGAAATTCCCCCAGTTGTTGGCATTATCTCACCTCACTTCGTCACCAAAACAATCAGCTTTGCAACAATATATCTCGATGTAAAACACGTACACATCCATCAACGATTTTAGCATTTCTACTGGAGTTTTCACACCACATCACTAAACCCGACATCAATAGAGCAGTAGAGGAGTGACTGTTACAACCTTTACAGCGCTCAATGTATCCTTTCCTTGGTTAGTCGAGGTTAAATGAGCACCAGTGGGTCAACCGCTTTTAAAATTATTACCTTTTTCAAGGAAACTAGGTTTTTCGTTAGAACTCTTATGAGAAGGGGAATCTCACTTCTCTTTTGGGCGTGATTACTACGTAAGCTCCTGGAAGCCAATTAGGAAACGCTATGCCTTTGGAGGGCGTTGCCCTGTTCCACCGGAGTGGGATGGGGTGGACTGATGTGTGGGCTCCTGAGTGTCTGGAGAATTCATTCTTGGACAGTCAGCAGCTCAACGAGGTTCACCCTACCCCGGGGGGTCCCAGGCGAGATCCTCCTGATGGCCTCTGGCGGTGCTGAGGTACTCTTCCAGCAGCCGAGATGCTTCCTACTTACATTCAGTGATTGGCTCGAGGATGCTGGGGCGCCGGACCTGAAGGTACGGGGCGTGCGTTCAACAGCACGGTTGAAGGTTACTGTTCACCTAGAACCTTATGTAAATCTCAGATCTGCGTAATTTCTGTTAATGCCTTTTGAGGACAAAACCATTTGAGAAGTGAAATTCTTATTCCAACTATTAATTCTCTCTCTAATACATGATAGCAAAGTGGGGTCATAGGTCAGAGCTAGTAAAGCTCAGAGTGAAGAGATTACCGTAAAGTCAACCTTTGAACAACATTAATGACTAGAGATTGAATAATACGCCGCCCCACTACGTAACTTCTGATTAATTCAAGTAGTCCAGAGGCCCACTTAGTAACTGTTCAAGGTGCACGGGTAAGTACATACGATGTGTTTTTCATTGAATACAAGAATGAGGGGTACGCAGGATGTTCCTACCTCAGTTATCATCTGAAATCGATGTGTTAGCTTTTACCATAATTTTACAACTGCCAAGCTTAGAACCTCCCCTAGCCAATGTGTTAGGAGGAAGTAATTGTTAAGGGTACAGGTACTTTGATCTATAACCTACACATTATGAAAACCTCTCGCAATGCCAAACTAGGATAAGTTACACCTTAAGTCTCTTGACAACCTGCGCCAGGATGGCGTCTACTGGAGGTCCCTCAACTCCGACGTAAAGTTCTCCCCTCAGGAGACGCCCAGCGAGTCGCCAGCTATGCCTAGGCCCTAGGTGCAAAGTTGTTTAGGTGCTACATGTGGGATAGGGTTGTATTTGGGGGAATTGATACTAAAAAACTCGCTCACAATATTCGCAATAAAGTCCACTATGTGATATTTTTATATCAGTCTGAAAACTACATCATTAGACTGAAATTTAAAAAAAAAATATTTTTTTAAATCGTTGAAACGTAGAAAGAAGAAAATTCGCTCATTAGGTCATCCTGAATAGCTGGAACCTTTTTTTCCGGTTTGGTTTGTAGTTGGATAGACTTAATTTCAAAGAATTGAATGCGACTATTCGGGTTACAGTATGCACTTTGTAAGTATAAGGGTGGGGGGGGGGGGCACGAGTGAAGTGCGAAAAGGCTTATCTAATGATACCAACTGAAATAACCTGATGCTAATTATTACTTTTGGGTATTTTTTTAAATTGATTTTTTTTAATGAGCCATTGGGCTATTATGAAAAAAAAAAAGGTTTTGAGATATTTTAAATAGGTGCCTACCAAACGTGGTGTAATTTTTTCGTTAATCAAGTAATTAGGTAGGTACCTAGGTATTCAAACAACTAAATTTCATACCTGTTTCTTGTTGATCCCAAGTCTGTCTCTAATCGAAAGACGTGCAGTGTTGAAATCCTGAATGGGAACAAATAATAGTTAGAACAGAAGGAAATTTTATTATAAGAGTTGCTATTACCAAACTAAGTGTGATAGACATTTAAAAATATTAACATGATCATCATATCAGTTCATCATCATATTCCAATAGATGCAATAATGTATAAATTGATTGATACTATTGTTCTTTTAACATTCATGAAGAGAGCAGTGAGGTTTGGTAGTCAACCCTGCAAAGTGTGGGTCAGTATCCTTGGTCCCGTTGGATGTGGAGGTCCCCAACACGGTGGATGAGGAGCGTTTTGCAATCAGACAATCTTCCAATCCTACCCGACTCATACTGAAGGTTTGGCGATATCTTGGGGGTCGACTGGGTCGCCACCAACACAAGCCTTGTTGATCTTATTATCAAGGCTCCACTGAGCCTCAGCAGAAACTGCGCCTTCTTCGCACACACAACTAAAGCTAACCTAAGGGCTGGTTTTAGGCTGGCTTATGATGCTTGCAACACACGAGCCAAACGTCGAAATAAAGCACTGCTACAGGAAAGCAGGTAAACAGCGTAGAGTGTAGTTGCAAAGCGTCGAGGAAACATCAAAGCAGCGAAACCAATCCAGTTTGATTTCTCTGCTCAGGCGCTCTCATTTGTACTTTGCTCTCGCCATCCACTCTGCAAGTACCTATTCTTACTGTGGGGAGAACTGTAAAGTCAGTTGTGATGTTTGCATTTGGCTGGGCTTCCTGCCTGTAGACAATGGGGGGGAGGCAGGATTCGAATCGCGAACACAGCGAACTTGGCGGTATATCCAACTAATCTGAATTTTTACTAAGCGATTGACTACTTGATGTTATGTAATTTTGAGATGCAAATTTGCGAGCATCCAGACTACCAAACTATACACATCAACTATTGGACTGAACCTACCTCCATACTGCCATGTTTGCTGGGATTTGAATCTCACCTGCCCCCATTGTCTTGTGCTTCCTGCCTGCTATCACAAGTGCTTACATATTCAAGCACCAGTCAAGGTGGTGTGTCAGTATTGTTACTGTAGTGCGACTGACAACACCATCCACTCCGAAACTCAGCTCGTCTGTTGAGTGCGATGCACCATTCTATTTCCATGTAATAAGTAATTCGAAAGGTCGAGTGGTGTCACATCGAATACAACTTGTAAAATATAGCTCGCATCTCAGGTATGACCGAAAAAAGAGAGACTGCAGACAAATATTTTCAACAGATAGTAGTTAGGGAAATGCATTTCTATTACCTGTATCTTGACATGACCCAGATGGTTGTTAATTGAAAATGTTCCAGTCTGGTCGTTCTTATCCTGCAACAGTCCCCATAAACATTCCAAACAACGTAAGCATTGTGAAATTAATAAAGCGTATAATATAATACATGTTATTATGAATATTTTTCGAACAAAAGCAATCCAACGCTAGATAGTTCACTACGTAGTAGGGATAGTAACTATACAAGTATTTAGGATAGCGTTCCCCCCGCGCGCGTTGCTGCGCCCAAATTAAATTTGTTTATTGATCGTAATTTTAAACTGTTATTAAGTCAATCGTGGGATCATTAGGGAAAAAACTGGATTCTAGATCCATTCAGCTGATCTGGGATCGGTCAGTTGTGTTCAGAAGTCCCTCAAGGGCCCACATACCAAATCTCAGAATCGTGGGATCATTAGGGAAAAACTGGATTCTAGAGCCACTCAGCTGATCTGGGATCGGTCAGTTGTGTTCAGAAGTCCCTCAAGGGCCCACATACCAAATCTCAGAATCGTGGGATCATTATGGAAAAAACTGGATTCTAGAGCCACTCAGCCGATCTGGGATCGGTCAGTTGTGTTCAGAAGTCCCTCAAGGGCCCACATACCAAATCTCAGAATCGTGGGATCATTAGGGAATCTCCGCGTAACGCTCACCGCGTGACGCTCCCCGCGTGTCGCTCCCCGCGAGACGCTTTTTCATTTATGTGCCATAGTAAAGACATAAAATGTCAAAAAAAATGTAGTAGGCCGTCAAGAAGGTACCAGTACTTTCTGTTCAACTATTTCTACAACCACTAAAATTTCTAAAACCTGACACTGCACCCTTTTATGCCCTCTGGGTCAGAGCCCTTTGAACGGATTTGCACCAAACTTTACAGGAACAATCCTTGAATCATGCCTAATAATACCTGAAAGTTTCATTACAATCTGTCGAGCGGTTTCGGAGTCTATAGGCAATATACATACATACATCCTCTTTTATAGATATAGATTGTTGGCGACATCGCCAACCAGTCTTGAACACAGCTGCGTAGGTAATTCAGGTAGGTAGGTTAGGTTCTACCTTCTTACATCAGAAAGTTATATATAATTTTGTAGTAGACTTGCCAAAAACCATCCGCACAAACCCTAACATACGATTCCCACTAGGTAGATAAGTGCCTACTTATTCTCTAGGTAAGTACCTAATTATAATAAGACAAAGTAATAAATAATTTATTATTGACTTTCTCACTTGTGGTTTTCGTGTGCTATTTATTGTTCGTTCTACAACGGGTTCCAATTTTTGTGGTTTGTCATCTGTAAACAAACCAAACAAAGAGTCACCTCAAGTGAAGACAACAGGGGAAAAACGGCGTATACTCACTTGTTTTCAATATTTGGGTAGAAATGTTTCTTCGTAGATTTTGGTGTGACGAACACGATAGTGAGGTCAAACCAAGGGAAAACGTGTTATAAGGCTCAAAAATTCATTTAATATAAAGCACACAGGGGAAGAATGAGTTAACTCGAGCGCTACAGTTGAAGATTGTGTTAACTCACAGGACGCAGAAAGGGTTCTCTGACACAGGTGCCCCATTTCTTCCTTGGAGTTATCTATGATTAACATTCGCTCCCAAATCCCTCAGTCCTCAGTTTTTGAAATCAACTCATCAGATCAGTAAGGCTCATTTTGCACTTTATCCATTGCGTTCAAAAATGGTATGTGACAAAGACATGGCGTTGGTAAATAAAAAATTCAGAGGTGAAGTTCCTAACGACTGGATCAATCATGTCCAGCAAGTGGGATCCAAGCCTCCGGCATTTCGCGTAGAAAAAGTAGATCAATACATTGTCCGAAACTGGACACAGTTTTCCAAAAAAAACATGGTATGTTGAAACAGCACCAATGAAAACTCGTCCTATGTGGCATGTGAAGGATGACAATGAGCACCTCCGATTCGGGTATTTAACCCTTTCGCGATGGCCGCCGTCGCTACAGATGTCCTCCGTAACGCCTAACGTCGTATTAATACGTCGGCCATCAAGTGCACTGTAACGCCTGCTGACGTATTTTGGCGTTTTCGAATTTCCCTCCATTCTATCGACTCTCATGCCATCCGTTGAGAGGCATTACAACTAACATATTTACGTCTAATATCTAATAGAATGCGCTGAGATCAAACACGTTGTTGAGAGTTTTCTGATCAAAATAGCGGGGAAAACGTTGACATGGTCACTGTTTTGTTTTTTGCCCGCATTCGGTCTTTGTCATAATTTTACTCATTTCTGTTTCCATACTTGTACATTCTTTTCCGTTTTTATTCCTCACCATGGACCACCGCAGGTGGACGGATGAAGAAATTCTTAAAGAAATAATAACCGGGAGTGACAGTGAGTTAGGGAGTGATGTGATTGACGTTGAAATTGAAGCTCGTTCAACAAACTTTTTGGATCAACTCAAAGACAATAGTTTTGACGATTTTCTCGATGATGGTGATCATGATACTTGGGAAATTTCAAATTCTAATATTCTTGATCCAGTTCCAAAAAGCGATGGTGGTTCACCGCGCGTGGAGGGCCAATTATTCAGGCACAGGGGGTTGGAGGGCTCCGAGGCAGCCAGGCCAGGCACGTTGCAGTGGCTGAACGACGCCCGTCGCAAAGGGGTTAAACTGAGATTGGATAAACTCAGATAACAATAATGAATAATAAAGATTCAACCAGAAGCGATCAAGAGAAAACACGAGGGAAGGATAACTGGCGATGGGACATGTCAGCAGTTTAGACAAGCGTCATCAGCTTCAGGAAAATGTATTTTTTTTTTCCTTCAAGGAATTTGGTAAGCAAATCCACTTCCTGAAGTTTTGAGCTCATGCCTTTCTCCGAGGAAAGACCTGAAAAAGACTATGCACCATCTTTATCCATTCAGCTATCGAGGCCAATTTAATCTTCGGAAGACCCAGAGGATTCCTCGACTGTGAAAGTTTTTTCCTGAATTTAACACAAATGAGTTATCGCCCTTGATTCTGTGGTATTAAATTAGGTCAAATAATTCATCAAGGTACAAACTTGAACGGTTCATGATACGAAGAATCATGTCTTGGGTTCTTGATGCTATATTTGCTTGTATTTGAGCTTTCTCTTGTTCCAGTAAACGAATTTCTTGTTCGACCATCCTGTGGAACACACGAAAAAGATAGAACCAGATTCAGTTACCAATATGTCAAAGGTTCCTAGATTTAATAAGTACCTACAGGTAGGTACTTAGTAAGAGTTGAATTCGGGATGGGTAGGTATCGAAATTTTTCAGCAGAAAAGGTATCTTATGACGCAACAACACGATACTGACAGATTGGGGGGGGATTGGTTCGTGTCTCTCCATTTCAGTTCTCCATTTCAAATTTCAGCTTTATAGGTTGAATAGCAAAGAATTTAGATCCAATGTTACTTTAGTCTCGTTTTTTCGCAACATTTTTCACTTTTAGGTCCCGGCAAAAGCGCGTTCCATGCTAATTATGGGCAATTGCTTTCTTCATTAGATACATATGTGGAAATGACTAATATAAATTCGCTACTTACTGCTCCATGACAAGGCTTTCCTCACCAACCTTCTGTCCTATGGCTCTGGTAAGCACCTCTCACCCCACTGTCTTTTCCCCTCCGTTTGTTAAGAGTGTCTCAAGCCTGCCATCTGCAGCCGCACGAAACTAGCGCTCATTGCGGATACTGAGGAAATCACAGTCTGGCCGGATATGAGTAGCGAAGTTCTATGATTGTTCACTGGTTGGTTGGTTCTTGTATTCCTCTGTAGACTAGTGGGTAGCACAGCAGACTACTGAGTCAAAGGACCCGAGATCCATATTTTTAAACGTCATCATTTTAAGCCTTATTTTAGAACGCCATTTTGAACTATTTGCCTAACTAATCTGTATTTTGATTAGCGATTGACTACTTGATGGTATGAATGTGTGAGATGCGAGCTTGCGAGCATCCAGATCACCAAACGATGCAAATCTATTTGACCAACTAATCTGAATTTTTACTAAGGGATTGACTACTTGAATCAGAAAGAGATGAAATAGCTTTAAAATACAGGCGTTCAAGTTCGATTCATTATATTTTGTTTGTACATTTGACAGTAACTCCCTTCAGTTACGGATATTTACGAAGGTTGGCAACGCTGAGGGGTTGCTTTGTGGTGAGGAACAGGATGGAGTGGGAGTTGCTCGTGTCGGGTCTGCAACGTCTCGTGCTCTGGTAATGGGTGTTGTGCCTTCTTGCAGCATGCCACTGACACGGGGAATTTACCCTTATCTATATCTATCCAGAAAAGAGCAAGGGTCTGGTGTTACTTGGGAATGACTTTGTTTTCAAGGACTAAGATTGTTTCCACTTAGGGAACTATAGATATTGTTTGAAAACATTGTAAATAGTGCGTTACATCAAGAAAACATGTCTTCTCATAAAAAAATAAAAAATTGGTTCATGGGTCGATGCCTCTGCAGATGGGATAATCTGAAAATACACCCATTAATTTTATGGCAAGACCTTCTGCGGTAAAGACTATTTTATATTATTTTTTTGGTTTATTATTTCCAATAATAAGCCTATGTGATCGTGTAGCAAAACATTTTTATAACCCCCCCCCCCCCCCCTCCAACTTTGTCACTTTACATTTCAAGGTGCGTAGAACCCAAATTTGAAATGCTCGTCCGCCGTTTGCCGTCCGGGCCATAAAAGGCCTATGAATTTACTTAAAAAACCCGTTCTTTCGCACATAGACTCCATTTGGGGTCTAGTTGGTCCTAACGTTTAACCATCCCGATCGCTTTACTCGCATAGATGCTATGGGCCAAAAACGGGCGAAAAAGTGTCTTTTTCGAGGTTTTGAGTGTTAGACGCACGCCTGGCACGCTTGGCAGGGGGTCACGGTGGGTGGTGAGGGGGGTGAGCGGGGTGGAGTGAGAGGAGGCGCCGCGGCACCTTGTGGTGTCTGACCAGGGGCCAGAGGGGTGTAGGAGAATGGATATTTATTACTTTTACGTGTTATACCCATATAATACACTAAGGCACCATGAGGTGGGTACAGGGTTCCTTCGAAGTATAAACATGCGTATATAATTATAGATGTATAGGTTGTGGCAACTCGAAATAGGACACGCCGAGGAGTCTGGACGGGCCTTATGACGTACGCAAGCCAACTAAAACTACGATCAAACTCAATTGAAAAAATAACAAACCTTTGTGAAATAATTTGCAGCGTTTTTATTAAGGTTTAAGCCGCATCTCAACCAGAAGGGTCATTAGCGGTGTAACGGGCTAAAAATATTTGATACCTCGACAGGAGTTCCATGTTGCCATCCTTGACCAACAAGGAGCGTCATCATGGACTCCACTGGAAACTCCGAGGGGGGGGGGGGGGGGATGAGGGGTACAGTGATGACCACTGTTTAGCCCCCAAAGTGGATTTAAAAAAACCCAAAAATAAAATAATACAACTAAGACTAGATGTAAGATCGGGAAGTAACTATATAAATGCTATTATATACAATAAGCGAAGTGAAATAAAACTACGACTAGATGTACATAAATATATCACAGATCAGATATCACAGTTCGTAGTAGAGCTCAGCGGCTCTCAGGTACAATAACAGGGATCGGACCTTGTCTGGTCCGGATAAAACGTCAACCCACAGAGGGGGCTGATGCTGGACTCGGAGGTCTGCAAGAGCTAGGCAACCCTCCAGGAAGTGGCGGATGGCCAGATCACCCCCACACAACAACTCGAGCTTCTGCACTAAGCAAGTGTCTGTGAGTAAGAGGAGTATGGCCAGTGGCAACCCGGTTGACTACTATTCGATCCCTCCTTGGAAGTAGGGTTACGAAAGGGCCCACCGAGCTCAAGTCCTGGAGGACACCACGCAGACCAGTGACCTCACCCTGCCATTGCTCATGCCAGATGGAATTGGCTTAATGTTGCATGCAGGAGATTCGATCTTCAATGCGTATAGGCAACATTTCGATGGAGTCACCAATGACTCTCCTTGCCAGGGCATCAGCACACTCATTGCCATGAATACCCACATGGCTAGGCACCCACATAAAAGTTATGGTTGAACCCAATGTGGGGGCTTGGTGTAACGATACACGTAGGCTTTGTATTAGTGGACTATTTTTTCTCGAGTAAAATGTATCAGGACGTCGAGTACAAAACATCAAAAAGGAAGGGCGAAACTAGTTGTGGTAACAATAAACACATAAAAAGGAAGAAGCCGTGATCCTTCCACCCTCAAACCAGTATTCTGTACAAACTAATGGCTACCCGCACGAATACCTATATATCAATAACAAATAAAATCCTCCTAGGCCCACAAAACTCGTGTTCAAATGATGAGACCCAAAATTTTCCCTTTTTTAGAATTGCCCAGGTAGTTAGTGCATTAAAATCCACTAAAAAATTAGTGCATAAAATCTACTCCTACTCCTCGTTATTAAGCAACTTACCTTCTCATGGTATCATTCTCACGTTCATCGCTTAAACTTTTTTCCCTTTCAATCACCAGCTGTGATAAATGTAGAATCTCAATTCTTTGTCGCTTCTCTGAAATTCAAACATAAATCAACATTCTTATTATCTCGTAACTGGGACGCGAAAACGGCTAAATGTTTGTTCCTACCTACTATGCATTGAGTGTAGTTGGAAGCTGTTATCCTATTTTTAGTGTCAGTAATGATAAAAATAAATAAATAATATATCTAAATAAAAAAACAAGAGGGGACAAATCGAGTGATTGAAAAGTCTTAAGTGTAGTATTCCTTTGTTGGAGTACAGAAACAGTGATACCGGAAATGGATAGGGTCCTTGATCAAGAGATGTCACCAAACTAAATAATCACTCACATTGTTAGCGAATTTTTGAAGAAAATTAAGCTATTGCTCTCGCCTCAAAATTTGTAGAATGTGAATTTTTGAAAAAAAATTATGTAGAAATCCGTTTCAGGCTATTCTGAATCATATTCTGAAGTTTAACGCATTTTTTTATGTATGTATATATGTATGTATGTATGTATGTATATATGTATGTATATATGTATGTATGTATGTATGTATATATGTATGTATGTGTCATTCCAGACGATAACTGTCCGTAGAATTGTGCTAGAAACTTCAAAAAAATTTTAAAATGTTAAGGGCACAAAACGAAAGTTCAAGTTCGTTGGCCAGCTTGATCGGATTACATCTTCGGGTTGAAATTTTCAAAAATGTAGTAAAAAATTTCCAAATAGCCTGTTTTTTGCGATTTGTCGTGCGAAATGATTTTTTCAGCATACTAACATGTGGTATATTCGGAATCAGCGTAAAATTTCCTATAAGAATATGTATCAAGTTTTCAAAAATTTCAAAGTTGAAAAATCAGTCAAAAATCGAAATAATGCCGTTCGCTGGTTGTAAAAATCGGTAATATTCTTCAAAAATTCGCTCATGGGGTCATGCTGCATGACTGGACTTTTTTATTTTACTGTTTAAGATCACTGGGAGAGTGATCCAGAGTGACCAGAGTTCAGTTTGAAAAATAAAATTGAAGTAAGTAATTTTTCTTATTAAATTATATCACTTACGGAATCCACATACTTACCAATGGGAATATCAGTTTCCCCGTACGTTTTTTATAAACTCTGTGACCCGTTATGGAATGGCTTCGGTCTCAGAGGATTAAGTGCGTGAATTATTTGGACATTTTCGGATTTTGGGGTCATCTAGGTCAGAACGTGAGCTTAATGTTCGGGAGTTAAGATCCTTCTTAAAATTGTTGGGCTTCATAATCAATGATTCTAAAAGTGCATTCACGCCTTCTCAGCAATTAAAATTTCTGGGTTTCCTGTTTAACTCGAGCAATGTTTATATTCACTTGTTAAAACAATGATGAATGGCACATATAAAAACAATGATAAGTAATTGTGACGGATGTGGTGCCATTTTCAATGTATCGCATGCCTTGAACTGCAAAAAGGTAGGATTGGTGAATTGGGGTCATAATAGTGTGCAGGATGACACAGCAAGGCTTGCAGCGCTGGCTTGGGGTGGAGTCACCACAGAACCAGTGCTACGTGAGGCCAGTGGTGAAAGCTCGGCTCTGATTGCCGATATTAAAGTAGAATGAGTCTGGGAGAGTGGGAGGCCGGCGTTCTTTGACAATCGAATTATTAATGCTGACGCCATCTCTCACTATTCCCAAGACTGGCCGAGTGTAGCAAAGGCAGCAGCCAGGGAGAAGCACCAGAAGTATGACCAGGCTGCTGAAGACTTAAGAGGGTCATTCTCGCCTCTCATATGCTCGTGTGATGGGGTCTTGTATAAGGAATACGGAGTATTTGTAATGGAAATTGCCCGCACCCTGGCCGAAAAATGGAAAAAGGCATAGGTACTCCCAAGTTCTTGGCTGGGTGAGAGTTAAGCTCCGATTCTCCATCATATGAGCAGTTTTACTCATGCTACATGGAGCATGTCGAAAAGTGAGTTAAATTGGTATGGAAGATGGAGCTGCCATCACGCTACTGGAAGACTAGATTATGAATTGCAGTGAGATCTTGCTCTTACTGGGGAAGAGGATCGAAAAACTTGAATTTATACAGGATTGCAAGAATAGCACTTTCGAAGATTATTTTATTCCTTTCCTCCTTTCATTTTAATTTAAAAGGTTCTCAGGAAGATATTGGCTGACAGAGCCGTGGGAATAATGGTGGTACCTGCCAGACTGGAAAGCAAAACCCTGGTATCATCAGGGTTATTATTATATGTTCACCACCCTGTTATTATATTTAGAGCCTAACGAAAATTTATTTTGTGTCTTTCAGCAATACAATGCACCCTTAGTGGGAACGCTATCACGTATTGCCAGGAAGTTGTCAGGCAGGCATATTTGAGGAGGGGTTGCCCCATGGCTGCTGTGGAGACGATTTTAGCTTCACTATCCAACTCTACCAATGCACTCATTCGTGTTACTAACAGCGGTGGGCTTTTAGAACACTTCAAAATCGAGTAATCATTTCAAAACTTCATTTTGTAAAATTTGAAGATATCAAATTAGATAAATGTTGTACAACAATTCGCTGAAACCTAGTGCTACCTAGTGCTTCATTTAGATAAGCACTAGGTAGTTTCCCGATTGAGGTGAATAGATAGGAAGGCATTCAGATTGTTTACCATTAATAGCTCTAATTAGGAGTGATTTTGCATCGTTTTCTCGTTGCTGCATCTTCAATCTAGCAAGTATCAACCGTTTTTTCTCAACTTCCACTGATAATTGCTTCTTTTCTTTTACCCATGGAAGAGCGGCCAATGATTCCTGAAACATTAAAGAGAGATAATTTTAGAAGTTATCATCTGGGCCTGGCCCACTAGTTTTGCGCTTTTTCGTTTATACTGTGTTGAGGAGGCAAGACGTTCAAGAGCACCGTCATACTCCCCACCACCAGCCTCCATATATACCGTAATCAGCCTCTGTACAATAAACCGGCTTCCTCATAAACCATAATTGGCCTTGGTCTTGAACCTCAAGTCCAAAAGAAAGCCACATATGGAACCTGTGAGGAGCGTCTCCCCCTCGAGCGGTACCAGATGGTGTCACACTCAGTTATGGTGATGAATTACTTTCCCAGTTCTCTTCTTACCGCTCTGTTATCCTTATCTCTTGTTCATCATGGCTGTCTAGTTGTCAAATCACGCGCCTCACCTGTTCTCCACTGTCAAATCGTCAAAAATAATGTCTCTCCTCAAAATTCTCAAAGTAAAATATAGGTTAGTTGGTAAAATAGAGCAGAATGCTGTGTATAGTTTGGTGGTCTGGGTGCTCACAAGCTCGCATCTCGAAAATAAATACCTAACATCAAGTAGTCAATCGCTTAGTAAAAATTCAGATTAGTAGGACATACAGGTCAGAATGAGGTTTAAAAATAAATTTTGGAAGTTGAAGTACGAAGAAAAAAAAATTCCAGACCGCGCTGGAATGGATCCTGGAACATTCACCTCGTTAGCATGCAACAACCCCATTAGCCATTGAACCACAACAGAACTTACTACTCTTTGAAGAACCACAGCACTTCGCTACTCAGTAGGGAATGCTTTAAAGTCGGAGTGCTCTGAAAAGATTCACGGCCGCGTTAGGGAGAGCGCAACTGTCCGGCACTGCTCAAGGGTGAGATACTCAAGGGTGCTATTTTTCATCCGGAAATAGGTACCTAGTTGAAAAATGACTCTGAAGATAAGTTCTCCATCAGGTGACGCCACTCTCCAAGCTGTGGCCGTTGTAGGAAAACATTGCTCACCCACTCTTCCCTGATAATATCCCGTTGGGCCGCACGTCATCTGCTTAGAACTGGAGAGTCCAACTACATACATTTGCCACATTCTTGATAACATTTCGAACTACTAATTACCTACGGTAGAAAGGATATTAGTGGAAAACAGTCAAAGTGGACTGGATTCGCGCTGTTGATTCGCCTCCAATGGACGGGGTCAGTTCGCGCAAAATCGAGTCCACTGCACAGCCAGGCTTAAAAGGCGTGTTCAATCAACAAAGAGGGGGAAATGTAACATGTTTTCTAAGTTTAAATTGTTTCTATGATTATAAATTTGTTTCGTATAATGTGAGAATTCGTTTAATAAAATTTTGTTCGGAATTTGTCTTCTACATTCATACATTTACATCTTGCACCTGGCTAGGGTAAATTTTTCGTACCTCGAAACGTTCGCTGTGAATATCTTTATATATAATTCCCAACGGTCTTTGAAATTGTGAAGAACTTCGCGGTACGATTTCAGTGTTAGACGGCTCATTCGAATCAGCACGGCCCCAAGTTTGTTGCAAAAGTTTCGCCGTTCGTCTCTATACCCGCCTTGATCGTTTTCTAGGCGGTCCTTATCAACGAGAGTTGTTTATTAGGCTGTGGCGGTAACAACAGTTACCATCAATTCACAGTAAGTAAGAAACGTAGTGTAGTTACTAACATCTAGGAGAGTTATTTCTGAACGAAGAAATTGAAACTGAAGAACTTAGCGGACTTTATATATAATTCCGAATCAGTACGGCCCCAGGTGTCGGTAAGTAAGGAATGTAGTGATGGGGTCTTTTCTGATCAGCTGAGTGAGCTAAATTCTTCCCTGTTCACTGTAGGAAGTTGAAATTTGATAACTCTCTGGAACATTAAGAGACGAGTGAAGTGATGGGGTCTTTTCAGATCAGCTGAGTGAGCTAAATTCTTTCCTGTTCACTGTAGGAAGTTGAAATTTGATAACTCTCTGGGACATTAAGAGACGAGTGAAGTGATGGGGTCTTTTCTGATCAGCTGAGTGAGCTAAATCCTTTCCTGTTCACTGTAGGAAGTTGAAATTTGATAGGGAGACTCTCTGTTTATGAGGCTGTGGCAGTAACAACAGTTGCCACGGTAAGTAAGAAACGTAGTGTAGTTACTAACATCTAGTAGAGTTATTTCTGAACGATCTTTGAAATTGTGAAGAACTTCGCGGACCGATTTCAGTGTTAGACGGCCCCAAGTGTCGCCGTTGGTCTCTGTGCTTATCTTGATCGTGTTCTAGATTAGAGCTTTCCAAGCCCTAACAGGCCTCTAGTGGTTTATAATTCAGAAAAATGATTTAGGCGACTTGTAATCACCATTAGACGGCTGGTATTTGACTCCGGGGAAATGTTACGCTCCTGGAAAATAACTCTCACAGTCGAAGAGGTTTGATAACCCTGGCCTCATAGCTCTGATTGTTAGTGTCACAACTTCGGAAAATTTCTCGTAAGTAGTTGTAACGACGCGAGTTCAAACTCCTGTTGAGGTATCAAATACACTCAAGTGCAAAAAATTTGGCCCACTCTCCAAAATGGAAGATTTTATGAAGTTGTGACTAATATTCTCTTGTTTACGACTGGGTTACTGTCTGAACTCATTCAGAGGCATTGTTTGTTGTTTTCTAGCCGGGCGGATGAAATTTTTTTGATCTCTCAACGATAGGGAATCGTGTCGAGACGTGATCAAGTTTCACTGTCTCCCTCTTTCACGTTATATCTTCCAAACTGCGATTATGTTGTTCATCTCTTCCACAGTAGTCCTCAGCCGAGGGGCAAGTGTTTTTCTGTACATTGAGTGCATTCCATCCAAAATAATCACTTTAAGAGAGAAAAAAAAGTCTTTCCCACTGGAAATGGTCGCACAAGCTGTAGCTCTCATTAATGATGGAAGGTCACTAAGATATGCCGCTCGAATGCTTGGACAGCGGGCTCGCTTCCAGTCATTGTGGCAGGAACAAACCTTTCTCCAGGTCTTCTCCATTCTCTTTCACGACCATCTGAGCTCCGCAAGCTGAACCTAGACTCATCGCTGAAAATTCCAAGCACTGTGGTTTTGAGCAAACTGAAGGCGCAACATCCTGTGCTAACGGGTTAAACTTGGAACGCGGGCGGGTCTTCTGGCAGACAAATACCGATCCCACTATCGTCTCCAAACTGTCCAAACACCTAAATTCACCCCCGTTGCATTTTCAAGTCAGTTGCGACCTTGTGAAGCAGTTAATCGTCGATTACTTAGAGCTAAGTTGTACTAGTACCTGTTTTCACCAGCTGTTGTTTTTCATGGGCGCCTAGAACCCTGCCTTCTAGAGTACTATCCCGTCTTTCAAAAACGTCTTACAATGGCACGGATGGTTTCATAAGGCCGTCTTAGCATTTGAGCGGCATATCTCAGTGACCTTCCATCATTAATGAGAACTACAGCTTGTGTTACCATTTCCGGTGAGAAAGACATTTTTTCTCTTATTTTTTTTTTTTTTTAATGCACTCAACGTACAGGAAAACACTCGTTTCTCAGCTGAGGACCTGTGGAAGAGATGAACAACATATTCGCAGTTTGGAAGATAACGTGAAAGTAGGAGGCAATGAAACATGATCACGTTTCGACAAGATTCCTTATCATTGAGAGATAAAAACAATTTCATCCGTCTGGCTAAAAAACAACAAACAATGCCTCTGAATGAGTTTAGACAGTAACCCAGTCGAAAACAAGAGGATGTTAGTTGCAACTTCATAAAATCTGTCATTTTAGAGAGTGGGCCAAATTTTTTGCACCTGAGCGTATTTTTGGGCCGTTACAGCAGCATAGACATTCTTCATTTATTCTTCTTCATTCATTTTCAAGGAGGGATTATCATTATCGCAAAGTCCCATTGAACAAGACTTTGTTCCTACCTACTTACACTTGCGTCTCCTTGGAGCTGAAATAGAGTCCACATAATAGTCTCGATAGTATCGATTCGGCCTCCTAACACATCGATGCATTCAGATGCAGTGACAGGAGTCGTTTCATAGCGCTGTGGAGACCTCCCTCAAAAGCACTCCCTACTGAATGGTGATGTACTACTGTGATTGTCTCCTAAAACGATAGTTGTTTCATAGCTCATAGGTTAGTATCACGTGAGCCGAAGGTCGTGGGATCAAAACTTGATGATTGGTCATATCTTTTTTGCTCGTACAACTCCCAAAATATGGTACATACTTCTAAAACGTCATTCTGACCTGCATGTCCAACTAATCTGAATTTTCACTAGCTCTCGTTGCGGATACTGAGGAAATCACAGTCAGACTGGCTATGAGTAGCGAAGTTCTATGATTGTTCACTGGTTGGTTGGCTCTTGTAGTCCTCTGTAGACTAGTGGATAGCACAACTGACTACTGAGTTAAAGGAATGGAGATCGATTTTTGCTTTTGAAGTAATTATTTCAAGCCATATTTTAGAACGTAATTTTTACCTATTCGTCTAACTAATCAGTATTTTGCTAAGGGATTGACTTCTCCATGTTATGTATTTTTGAGGTGCGAGCTTGCGAGCATCCAGATCACCAAACTATACACTTCATTCTGACCTACATGTCCACTAATCTGCATTTTTACTAAGGGATTGACTACTTGATGTTATGTATTTTTGAGATGTGAGCTTGCGAGCATCCAGACCACCAAACTATACACATCATTCTGATCTACATGTCCAACTAATCTGCATTTTTACTAAGGGATTGACTACTTGATGTTACCGTAAACCGGGGTGAAGGCGATCAAAATGTCAAGTTTTTCTATTATTAATTTCTCCCTATTAAATGGATACAAAAATTCTGAAAAAAATAATATATATTCCTTCACATTTCACAATTGCAATGACATATTTACATTAAATTGATCATGTTATTTACCATTTTTTTATTTATTTAAACACTGATCGGCTTCACCCCATGGGTAGGATTGAAGGCGATCACTCATGTTTTTACACTTGAAATCGCCTTCACCTTTCTAAAAAGTTGAAGGCGATCAGAATTAAACTTTTAAAAAAATACTTGATAAACATCCAAGGGCAGGAAAATTGGTTTGGAGGATTAAAGCAGATTATTTAGTAGGAAGATAAATGAACATGATTCAACGTCACAAGACATCAGTTTCAGAATGGTTGAAAATAGATTTCATTTATTTAAACTTTAATATCACATTATTTAAAACATTTCATGTTAAGATAATAACTACTAATCATAGGTAGGAATAGAAATTGGTAAGCAGGTACCATTACCTGTCATGGTAACACCTTAGAATTCAGGAACTTCAATGATTAAAACTAGAACTTCACTTATTAGTCAACATTATCAGTCTTTTCGAGTTATTGCAAGCTATGAATACATCCATTAGCTAGGAAGACTTTGAACATGAGTGGTATTATTAGCAAAACATTTTCAGAGATAATCAAACTCAGCAAACTAGAATAAGTTAAGAGAAGGAAAAACAGGAGTGTTAAAAAAAAAAAAAAAATTTGTATACAGTAATCTATGGGCTTGGCCCTGAGGCTATGAATAGAAATAGTACTCTATGGTAATATAGAATATATTACCATACTTTGAGTTAACTAGAACATCATCTAGGAATTTTAATGTATTTTCAAGGCATGGTCGCCTTCACCCCTGTAAAATGAAAAAACACTCATTTGGTACTGAATAGGCAACACAGTTACTCCAAAAATTATGTTAGCAACGGTAACGGTGTTCTCTTACCTTCAAAGAACGAAAATATTTCAAAAAAATTGCAGAAGTTGAACTCTTAAACTATTATCCACAGAGGTTTTTCGGTTATGAATAATCTTGCCACGAAAACGTGATTCACAAAACTGGCTGATAAGGCACTAATAAGGTTAAAAAACGCGCTAAAAACTTCATCATCGTGTTGATAGACAATAGTGGATATGGACTGCACATTCCATGGAGCCATAAGTGATCACCCACTAGGAGCACTAGAGTAATTAGTGGGCAAAATCAAAATGATCGCCTTCCCCCCAGTATATCGCTTTCACCCCGGTTTACGGTATGTATTTTTGAGATAAGAGCTTGCGAGCATCCAGACCACCAAACTATACACTTCATTCTGACCTTCATGTCCACTAATCTGCATTTTTACTAAGGGATTGACTACTTGATGTTATGTATTTTTGGGGTGACTACGCGAAGCTCCCCGTCCGAAGTGAAAGTCATTTGCGCTGTACTCGGTGCTCCCCGGTAAGTTCTAGCAGGCATACGCGAAGCGTCCCGTGCCGAGATAATGGGTGTACGTGATGCTCCCCGTCGAACTCTCTTCCCCTTTCGAGGCGTTTCAAGCCTTTTCAGTGATTTTAAGTGACTGGCTCTCAGTGATCATCGAACAACATGAATGTATCCAAGTTTGTATCATCCGGTACTCGTCGTGGTTGCCGATGGACAGTTTTAAATTTTATTTCAAAAACCGTTGGCGGATGTGGTGGGTAGTCACGACCACGACCCCCATTTGTGGATAGTGACGTTGCGAAAAGGGTGCTCCATAATAATGTGAAACGGAAGACTTTGGAAAACATCTCATCCCGACCATCAAAGGTTAGTTCAATAAGTTAGCTTCGATAAAAAAATCAATGAAAAATTGGAACGAAATAGTGAAATCGTGAATAGACTGCATGAACGTATAAAGTTATTTCATGATGTTAAGCGAATTTTCTTAGAAAAAAATGAAGCTATTGCTATAGCTCAAAGAGTTTTGGAGAAAATCACTGAAAAACGGTTAAAAATTGTTGTTTATTTATTTATTTATTTTTTTTTTTTGCACAATATTATTATCCAAAGTCTTTGTTTGAACATAATAAAATTATTTAGTACAAGTTTTTCTGCAATAGAATTCATAGTTGGGCACACAAACTGCTCAAATATCAACTCAATTCAACACAAACGATCGCGACTTCCTCAAAACATTTTTTTTGTATTTTGCATTTTGACTTTTGTAATGCCTAAAATCTAGGTTACTGCATTATGTGACTTTCGTATATAGGTGACGGGGATCTTCGCGTACGTGAAGAGAAAGGAGGCGGGGAGCTTCGCGTACATGAGGAGAACGGAGGCGGGGAGCTTCGCATACACTAAGAGAAAGTAAGCGGGGAGCTTCACGTATAAAAACTCGTCGATGGGGAGCTTCGCGTATGCGCCCGCCCACCAGACCACCACTAACACTTCATTCTGACCTACATGTCCACTAATCTGCATTTTTGCTAAGGGATTGACTACTCGATGTTATGTATTTTTGAGATGCGAGTCAGTCCACCAAGCTATACACATCATTCTGATTTACATGCCCAACTAATCTGCATTTTTACTAAGGGATTGACTGGAACTTTTTCAATTTTGGCACTCAGAAGGTCAGTCGATTTTAAAATGAGCAAATCGATGTGTTGGGAGGCTGAATCGATGCTATCGAGAATGGCTATTCGATTGCAGTAAATAAGAGTGGGGGATCCCTATTTTTCAGCTCCACGGAAACTCCTACTCTACTCTGTGACGGAGACGCACATGGAAGAACATGGACTACTCTTCTTCCATGGAGACGCAAATACCTACTAACCGTTACTAACGCCATTGAGATTGTGTCTCTCAAGCTTACCAGCCTTATTATACAACATAATTAGTTTATTTCTTTTAGCATCTAACTCATCATCCAATTTCATCCAATTCCAAGAGAACAGGAAATGCAGTAAGTTAAAAAACGGAAGTTAGTGAAAAACGTTGTTTATTTCCACGAAAAATAAAGAGTTACAATGTTAAATCGATTTCGACGGTTAGGCCATCATCAGTAACAAACAATAACTGAAGACACATTAGAAAGGACACAGCTTATATAGAGACAGGTGAAGGGAGATTGAATCCCATTGGTCGAGAGAAAGGAAAGGGGCAGGAGGTACAACCAATCAAGTGCATACAAAGTGAAAGGGAGATTGAATCCCATTGGTCGAGAGAAAAGAAAGGGGCAGGAGGTACAACCAATTAAGTGCATACAAAGTGAAAGGGGATTATAGCTAATCAGATGAAGTGAAAGGGGGGAAATAACTAAATAGGGTTTCAACAGTGTGAAGGGATAATTCCAAGGTTTACAGAAATGGACCTATCAGTGGTGAAATATATTGAGGTATATCCTCATTTAAACATTTACCAGACCTGTCACTTTTGATAATTTCGAATTTTTCAAGTACATTCAACATACCTCCCTTTGGGCAAAAATGAAGAAATTCTACAAACTGTCTGTCTGTCAAATCAAAATTGTAACTATGATTAGATTCCTTAAGATGTTTTGCAAATGTAGACTTACCCTTATTTTCCCTGAAATCCTCCATATGCTCGTCTATTCTTTCCCTAAATTTCCTACCAGTCTGACCGCAATATTTGTAGCCACAAGAACATTTTAATTTATAAACTCCACTTTTATCCTGCACACTAATTTTATCCTTAACGGATCCCAGTAATGCTTTAAGACTATTTTTATTTTTAAAACCTACTTTATAACCTCTCGATGATAGAATTTTGCCAATTTTATCAGAAATTTTCCCATAATAAGGTAAACTTATCCATTGCTTTTCTTCTAAAGTTACATCTTCCCGAGCCAGATTGGAAACTTTTTCCCTAC
Organism: Adelphocoris suturalis; assembly: GCA_030762985.1. Classification (NCBI taxonomy): domain Eukaryota; kingdom Metazoa; phylum Arthropoda; class Insecta; order Hemiptera; family Miridae; genus Adelphocoris; species Adelphocoris suturalis. The sequence goes on along the minus strand of CM061042.1, from coordinate 126,268,750 downwards.
TCTTTTTCCTAAGAACCTTATCCCATATGGTATCAACGAGATCTCCTCCATATCCGTTACTAGCGGCTATGCTTTTGATAATGGATTTTTCTTTTGATAAATTTTGTTCACTCATTGGAATAGATAGTGCTCGGTCGATGATACTATGGAAGGCTGCATGCTTATGGACTAAAGGGTGATTTGAACTACTATGGATCGTTAAATCGCTATATGTATCTTTTCTGTAGATTGAAAAATCATGCTTCTCATTTACTAAAGAGATGGACAGATCAAGAAAATTTAGTTTATTCCCGCCGAATTCGAGGGTGAATTTGATATAGGGATCTAATTTATTGATTTTTTCGTGAAAAGAATTTAGTTGTCTTTCTGTGCCCTTCCATAGAATGATGATGTCATCGACATATCTATACCAATAGAGAAGATTATTTGTGTTAAAAGTTGTAAATATTTGTTGCTCAAGATAATCCATGTAAATATCTGCAAGCAGAGGAGATAACGGAGAACCCATAGCAACCCCTGGCTGTGTATAGCATTGCCCCTCGAATAAAAAGTAATTTTGATCCATACAGACAGACATCAAATCTCTTTATTTTTCGTGGAAATAGACAACGTTTTTCACTAACTTCCGTTTTATAATGGGTTTCCACAACTTCGTCGCGAGTGATTTAGTTCGTGCAGTAAGTTGGTACCTACCTTATGAGAATCGATGATATTGCCGTACTTTTTTATAACTTCCGTGCACTTGGATTTTTGTTCTTCACTGGTAATTTTTATAGCTTTCATGTTTTGAATAACTGCCATCTCCAATCCCAGCGATGCGTTGTTGCTCATATTCATCCTTAATAGAGGTAAAATTAAAGTCATACTATCACTCCTTGAATATTAATGTAGGACATTATTTATTCAATAATAGGTAGGATAAATACGAGTTACGATTAATCACTAAAATGAATCGGAGTTTGTGTGACCAACAAAATTATCATCTTCAAGACACAATTTATCAAGAGCGTTTTGGTATTTGAGGAAAATTACATTTCATTTTTATTATTTAGGGCCGGTTTATCAATTATCTACATTAACTGCAGGATAGCTATACCGAGTATAGCGCTATACTCCAGATAAAGAATGTGAGTCGTTTATCAATGCCGAAATACCTAGCGGATAAAATTATCCTTCAGATAAATTCTGTCTGGCAGATAGCTCCGTTAGCATCCTCATTGGTGTCCGCAGGCGACAAAATAAGGGCGATTTACACATGGAACTACCACAGAGTAGAGTAGGAGGTACATTTTCTTCATGGATCGACCATTAGAAGAACCGTCTGACGTCCACAAAACAACAGTGTCATCATCGACAGTATTAGCTCGGCAAATAATAAGACAAAAGACACCATATTTTTGCTGTTGCTTCATTTGTAGAGAGAGAAATACCAGTATGAGTTGCGATCTTGCAACCTGAATTATTGTGATCAGTAAGTTGTGGACTTAATTTCATCTTTGAAATGTGTTATAAAGTAAAGAACGGTATCTTTGTACAACCAAAACCTCAAAAATGTGCACTCGACCCATTTTAGTAGGTGATCTACATGGGGTCTTACTATATACGGTCTTCTTTTCCATTCAACGAATTATGCTACGATAAAATCTTCACCGTTGCTGCTGTTTGAAGACAAATTCCCAAATATATCCAATGGAAGGTACAAAAATAAAGACAATCAAACTTGATTCAAATACGATTTTTGTAAATAAATAAACTTGTTTGAGGTTAGAAAGCTCTAGATATCTCATTAACCTCCAGTTATAATAGTTATCCAGCCATCCAGGGACCAGATAAATTTAAACGCCAGATAAGGTTTAACTAGGGATTGATAAACACCCCATATCGTGTTATCTGGAGGATAACGCTATACCTTAGATAAATCCCCCTTATCCATTGGATAAATGTGATTGATAAACCGGCCCTTAAATAGATAAGTTGAACGTTTAAGTCTATCACAATGTATTTTAGCATGGAACTTGCTTTAGCCATCACCTAACTGGGTAAAAACGTGACGAAACCGGGGAACGAAAGTAGCGCGGGATTTTGTAATGATTTTCACTTACAACCGACCCGTTTCAAGGGAAACGTATTTCATCCATTAGTTTTCATCCATCGAAAATCGTTCGCCACTCGTTGAAAAGCCCTCAATTTATGCGTAAATTATATACTGCCAAAACCGCTGTAAATATGGACGAAGCTGAGATATGGTACCCCTGATTTACAAGAACTGTAAACAACATTCGCGGTAAAATCCAACATCGAAGGGTCGAGTTATATTTTATTTCTTATTCATTTTATTATTTAAATGGATAGGTACCTACTTAGATAAATAATTGATTATTTCAAGACTATCAATTTTTTTTCTTCAACGAATTTTCGTAGAAAATGAAGCTCTTGTAATGGGTCGGAAAATTTTTAAATTAGAATTTTGGAAAAATTTCTTCACTGAAAACCGTTTTGAGGCATTCTGACACGATCCCTAGATCTTAACACTTTTTCATATATATATATATATATATATATATATATATATATATATATATATATATATATATATATATCCCTCTCCGTGCGCAATTGACACCAACTTCGTTATTTCAAATGGGAACCCCCATTTGTTATTGCAGATTTGAATTCTAAGTGAAATTTCATGAGGAAATGACCCCTCACTCGATCTTTTAGGTGCTCGCAAACGAGTGTGATTCCGTTCTAAAAGTGCGATAACTGAGTTTTTGAAGATACTCAATTGCAACATGTAATACATGATTTTGGAGTATTTTTTCGTGCTGAACCTCGTAATGATGTTGATTTATTAATATTTGCAACACCAACTTGGGAAAACATCGAAAAACCTACATTTTAGTAAGTTTTGTGCTTCTGTGGAAATGATTTAGATTTGATTATGGATCTATGGATAGGAATCATCAAAGCGTTGGATCTATTGGAGGTAGCATATGTTAATAGGAAAGTCAGGTAGAAAGGAAGAGTACTGACAGTGTTTAATTTTGAAAATTAGTTGCCGGAGGACGTAATATTTAACTAAAGGTAAACATAAAATGGCTTGTGTGCTGATGGAATGACGGGCTTTGATATTGTAAGCATAGTGAATACATGCTCTGTGTGTGCGCTACATGAACCTTTTTATTCAATGAGAGGGAAAGCGAATGATGATCCAAGATCATCAATGATGATGACAGCGGAAATGACCCATGCACCCGATGACAGATCAAGTTGATGTAGTGATCGGCAAAATCGTCATCCCCCTACTATCATCCGAATTTGAGCGAGATCGGACGACTAGGGCGTGAAAAAATAGAGCATAATGGAATTTATGTTTGCGCATGCGCAGAGTTGAGTATTAATTTCGCAACGATGAAACTGATAGGGGACCGTCTACACTCTAGCCCGCACATTCTCTGACAATTTCATCGAAATAGGATGACAACTGTGACAGAGTTCCCGTCAGGGTCTCAGAGAATGCGCTGTCGTTGCCCCGTTGGTGAACAACGGGCGTCGCCGCCTTTTCCCGTGTTTTCGAGAAGCTGAGTTTGGCGTTGGATGGGCGATCCAGATCCCTGGAAAACCAATCTTCTCCCCGAACATTGCACATTACGTTCCGGGAGTGGTACTTCTTACGGTACTGTCACACTCTCCTCGGTAGAGCGAACGTGGTTTGGATTATGCACGGCTGACGCCTAGTAGTCCAATCCACTATTTTTGGGGCGTTAATGTTTCAGAAGAAACATGGCCCGGGGTTCCAGAAGGAATTCCCATTATCACCCTTTGGTATATAAATAATTTCATTGGTCTTTGACTTATAATTTCTCTCTTTTTCCCCTTTTATATTTTCAATTTTGTGAATTAGCCACCTGAGTGTTGCCTCCTAGGTCAATTACCAGGTTAGAGCATAATTTAAGTCCCCCAATGTTGGGCATAATAATTTATATATATTTTATTTTCCTTAAGGTATAAGTCTCCATAGTTGAGCCACCGTTTTGTCCCGATTGTTCCAATCTTTGATTGGGGGTTAATTACCTAATGAAGTCTTCCTATGAAGATTCATTGACAATCCATCCTGTTTTAATTTCTCTTTTCCCATCCTCAATCGCCAATGCAGCTATTTACGAATGAGCATCAGTTCTCAGCTTGTAACTATTCCACCATGTTAACATACTTGATCTTCAATCAAGTATGTCTTTAAGTGGGGGAGTGTGACAGAGTTCCCGTCATCGAGGTCCTGTCAGGGTCTCAGAGAATGCGCTGTCGTCGCCCCGTTGGTGAACAACGGGCGTTGCTGCCTTTTCCCGTGTTTTCGAGAAGCTGAGTTTGGCGTTGGATGGGCGATCCAGATCCCTGGAAAACCAATCTACTCCGAACATGGCTCATTAAAAGCTATTAGTAGGAGTGGTATCTCTCTGACGGGATACTGTTTACCTCCTCTACCTTTTTATCGAGGATTTAGGCCCCCATTGCACCTCTGGGAGGGTACCTTGATCCCTTACATGGTAGACAGAGCGTTTCTCTGTTTATGATAAAACTGTGGAAATTAAGGTCGTTACAAGGATTTCACATAGGCGCATGCGCAGTAGTTATTAATGATACAATCATGTTGAAATTGATATGGGATGATCAAATCGTCATCCCCCAACTATCATCCGAATTTGAGCGAGATCAAACGACTAGGGCGTGAGAAAATAATGCTTGGTAGAATTTACGTTTGCGCATGCGCAGAGTTCAAAGAACGATGAAACTGATAGGGGACCGTCTACCCCCTAGCCCGCACATTCCCTGAAAATTTCAACCAAATCGGATGAAAACTGTGGAAAATAAGCTTGTTACAAGGATTTGCGGACACACGACATACACACATGAAACAACTGAAATTTGACACCCTTAAGCTATAGATCACTACAAATAATTTGTTGCTCAATGAGGACAAAACCAACTGGCTCATGTTCAAAGCTCAGGGTCCCTCATACCATCCTTCTATTACCTTAGGAGCTGCCGAGGTTGAGCTGGTTAACTCAATTAAATTTCTAGGTGTCGTCATTGACTCTAACCTAAACTTCCACAAACATCTGGCTGCCCTTAGATCCAAACTAAGTTTTGTGTGCTTTGTCCTCCGCAACTACGTTCCGTGACATCTAAGGACGTAGTGCTGGTGGCCTATCATGGTCTGTTCCTGGCTAGAGCGAAATTTGGCATCCTCTCGTGGGCCAATCCTCACAATATGGCGGCAGTTTTCACTTTCCAGAAGATAGCAGTCCGTATCCTGCTGGGATTGCCTCCTAACTCTTCTTGTAGAGGTCAGTTCAAGTCTGCTGGGCTACTAACGCTGCCCTCAATTGCCGTTCTGGAAGCTCTGCTCTATTACAAAAAACATCGATCCGATTTCCAACTAGTCCAGTTCAACCACACCCATGCAACAAGATATGGAAAGTCCCTCCTGCGAGTGCCATCACACAACCTTCAATTTTTCAAGAAGAGCAACGAATACTTCGTGATCACCACCGTTAACCACTTCATTCAGCATGTTCAGCATATTACCCCGATTTCCTTGGATTTTCCCACCTCCTGCTTTTGCAATGCGATGAGGAAGTTTTTGATGGAGAAGGAGCTGTATGAAGTTCGCCACTTTTTTGACATCAGGCACATTTGAAATTGATTGTTAACTTTTTATTTTGTTTTTCACTTGTTCCTGGCTTTGTTATTATTTTTATAGTGATATAGACTTTATTTTTTGATTTGTTGCTCTATCATTGTCCTCTATGATGTACTTTGGCAATAAACGGGTATTATTATTATTATAAAGAACCAAAGTTTTTCTGAATGGTCTAAAACGTAAAATGCGAGTGGAAATTTTGATTTTGGAAACCAACAATTTTTTTTTCTCCCGAGAGTGAAAACAATGCTTCCGCTACCTTTAGGTAGACTCGCAAAATGTATAGGTATAATAATAATCAAATAATGATAAGTAAGAAGATTACGGAAGGGGATCCACTTTGTATTAGTTCATAAGTTTCATAATACCATCAGTTCATCAGTTTCATAAGTCATCATTGATCACTAAACAATCCATACTGTCGGAAACCGTAGAAAGCAAAATCTCTCTACTATAGTCGTAACCCGTAACGTCGTAAACAGTTCATTAAACATAATTTTTCTTATATTAAAATATAGAATATTAAAATAATCCTGTGTTGTTAATTTCTGTGTTGCCACTTATTAGTTGAAAGTCAGTATATATAAATAACTAACCTGGTCATGCTTTTAGCTAATGATTGTTCTCGTTCATGAAGCAAAACCAGCTTTTTTCTTACAGTTGACAGAGTGGACAAAGTTGCACATTTTTCCTCCAACAGCCGCTCCTCTTCTCCCTTTTTGTCTAGATAATGAAAAATTAAACATTCGAATTAGCTATTTTCAAATTATTGGCTTTCACTTCTAATGGGTAGCACCCGGCATTACCCTATAAATAATAACATTTTAACGGCCCTAAAAGTTGTGATACCTCGAAAGAATTTGAACACATGCCTTTTACTTCTTTGAGAGAGAAGCTCTTTAAAGACCGCGCTTTTATCCTGCGCTAACAAGGCCAATACAATCAAACCTCTCCGACTCTGCAAAAGTTCTCCTTGAGCATAACATTTCCCCAGAGTCAAATATCTGCAGTCTTGGCTGAATTGGGGTTAGATGAACAACGGAGTCAAACTAGGCCACTGGCTCAGCAGTTACTCGCTGAGCGAGGTCATTGTCACGGTGTATTTTGACTTAGTGAGGAAGTGTAGATGCTGCGTCAGGGAATGTGATGTTTACAGTCTGGCGCGAGAGGGATTGCGAATTAAAGTTTGGGTCCTAATGTCCTGCACCAATTCTAACGACCCAAAGATATATTATATTACTATGTAATTGATAGACTTCAAACTCATGTCTCTTCCTACTTTGAGAAAGAAGCTCTTCATTAAAGACCCCGCTTCTAACCACTATACTACTAACTTCAATCTGATCGAACCTCTCTAACTGTGGGAGTTTTTCTGGATGTAACATCATCCCTGCCTATTTCTTTCATTAGGTATCCTATTTCATTTTACCTTAGTATGCGTGCATATTGCTTTTTGTGACTTTCTATATTCTTTGCCCGTATTTAATTAACCTGATAGCTACCGAGCGATCGCGCGCCCGCCTCCCGCTGCAGCCCAAGACACTGTGGTGCCGTCTCACCCTCCAGCCCAAGCTTTTTCAACCTTTTCCCGACGATTTCGCGCTGCGTTAACCCCTCTATTTTCGCCAATCCCGTCATACTTCATATTACATTTAGACAAGCAAAGTGTTCACTTAATGTTTTTCTTTGAAATACAAGTTTTTTCCCGTTTTTTTTTTTTTTTTTTTTTTTTTTTTTTCTTTGTGTGGATTAAGTTTTATCATAACTCATAACCAAACAATGTTTCGCTAGTTACATTGTCTTTTTTGTTTATATATTTCTATTTTCAACATCTGAATATAGGTAGTCACGAAGATTACGAGTCAGCTTATGAATAAACGGAATGCACTATAGTTGTTTATTGTTTTGTAAAGGAGAATAAGAGTGTTTCCCTCTTCCCTCTTTCTCATTTCTTTCTGATGTTTACTTTCTGATCTTTCTGCGATCTTCCGAGTGACACTAAAACTAACAAGGCCAATTATGACGTCAGCGATGTCTCTCGGATACCCAAGTAAACACTATCTAAAAAATAAGTTCATTAGCCTCGCAGATAGATGGCAGAGGAGTTCAGATCGCGTGATGGTGCGGCTCGCGCATAAACACGGCCATGGGACCAGGGGCTGTATCGGAGTTTTGCGCTTAAACGCGGGCCTGGGAGGACGGCGACGCTGTTGTTTTGCGCTTAAACACGGCCGTGGGAGCGATCAGGTTAAATAAATAGAAGCATTGTAAGTTATAGACGAATTGGGACGGTTTCAGGGAACACATCACAGCAAATATTGACTTAAATAAACCGCTCAGAACCACTGACCAATTAGATACAGAAGTAGAAGAAATTACGGAACTAATTCAAGAAGCCGCATGGTTGTCTACTCCTAAAGTTGTAACCCCAATGGATAAGGTCTCCTATCCTGTTGCTGTTCGAGAACTGCTAGGAAAGAAGCGTAGAGCTAGAAGAAGGTGGAAAATGACTCGATTTCCCCAAGACAAGGCGGAGCTGAATCGGCTGACGGAAAAACTAACCACTCTGATCAAAATAAATAGACAAGAAACCCTCTCTAGGAACATCCAAGCCCTAACAGCTGACCGAACTACTGACTACTCTCTGTATAAAGCCGCCAAAGGGGCCAATAGACCAGTAGCGCAAAATCCACCAATCAGGAAAGATGGGGGGGAGTGGGCAAGAAGTGCGCTTGATAAAGCTCATCTCTTTGCTCATCACCTTGCACAAACTTTCTCTCCACTTCCGCAGCAATCGCATGGAGAAGCTCTAAACCAATCAAGATTTACTGACAGCACTCCAATCAAACCAGTAAAGTTTCCAGAACTCAATGATTGCATAAAGGAGTTAAAAACAAAAAAAGCTCCAGGATACGACCTTATAACTGGGCAAACTATTAAGGAACTTCCTGAAATAGGTAAACGGAAGCTCCTATACCTAATTAACGCAGCATTTCGTCTAAAATATGTTCCTCTTCAATGGAAGGTAGCTGAGGTCATAATGATCCCTAAACCTGGGAAGGAGCCAACTGATGTGAATTCCTATAGACCAATCTCATTGCTACCAGTGATTTCAAAGTTATTTGAGAAGCTCCTCAAGAAAAGACTGATTAGGATGATAGAAGAAAAGAACCTCTTACCTGAGCATCAATTTGGCTTTAGGGCAAAGCATTCTACAATTGAACAAGTGCACAGGTTAACTAACGTAATCGAAGATGCATTGGAGCGAAAAAAGGTCTGTAGTGCAGTATTTCTGGACGTATCCCAAGCCTTCGATAAGGTTTGGCATGAAGGTCTACTCAACAAGTTGCAAGGGATGTTACCTCATCAATATTGTGAAATACTCCGTCCCTACCTAACAAACAGATTTTTTAGAGTAAAAGTGGAGGATGAGTACTCCAACCTTGAAAACATCAACGCAGGGGTACCTCAGGGAAGCGTTTTGGGCCCCCTTTTGTATTTGCTGTTCACACAAGACGTACCTCACATAGAAGGAACTACAATCGCAACATTTGCAGATGATACGGCTATCTTAGCTGTTGCAGACTCGGTAGAGGACTCAACAGAGAAGTTACAGGAAGCAACAACTGCAGTTAATGAATGGGTCAAAAACTGGCGACTGAAGCTCAATGAAACTAAATCCACTCATGTTAACTTCACTAACAAAAGAATTTCAACTGCACCACTCACATTAAATGGAACCAACGTACCGTATGCAAATTCTGCTAAGTACCTAGGGATGACTCTGGACGCCAAGCTAAGGTGGAAGGAACACGTGAAGAAGAAAAAGGAAGAACTCTCAATCAAATTTAGGAACATGTATTGGCTAATGGGCCGATACTCGCAACTTAACATTTATAATAAAGTGCTGCTGTACAAGACCGTGCTGATGCCCATTTGGACCTATGGAATCCAACTATGGGGGTGCACAGCAAAAACAAACATCAAAATAATCCAAACTTTCCAGAACAAAGTACTACGGGCGATCGTTAATGCTCCTTGGTACGTAAGAAATGACGATCTTCATAGAGACCTGCAGATGGAGACCGTGAATGACATCATTAAAAAATACGCTATGAGCTATGAGCAAAGGCTGCTCAATCACACGAACCCAGAGGCTCTCCAGCTACTGGAAAACTCGCAGCAAGTCCGGCGTTTGAAGAGGAATAAACCCTTCGATCTTGGATGCTGATCTCCAGCTTTGGTGCTGAACTTGAACAAGTGTGGTGGTAGTAGTCACTGGACTAAAACCACAGTGAAAGAAAGTGTAATTATGCGAACTAAATAGCTAGATAGTTACTTACATAATAATGTCTATATCATGTAACTAGTTGTTATATACAAATAAAACGCTTAAAAAAAAAAAAAAAAAAAAAAAAAAAATTGTAAGTTATATCCCACAATTTAACCACAGGGTGATGTTAGATAATACATTGCCTCCGCAATAATAGGTGTTACGTTTTTTTAACATTAACAATATGATATTTTTCGATACCACGTTTTCCCATTCAGTCTCAATATATCTTTTGCATAATTTGATAGGAACATATAATACATCATCATTCACCGTTTCCACAGTGCACTATATTTTTTTATTACATTAGATCTCTCCTATTCCTTTGATTTCAAAAAACTAAACTATGATATCGCTTTATATAAGCGATGAAAACTTTCGATGCTACTTGCCACGAAGTTCATATAAGACATTCAAATGGCTTATATGAACTAATATATGTGGCGGTAGGACTTCGGGTGTGGTTGGGGCAACATCTCTTGGTGGCAGCTCTGTGTTCTTTCAGTGATTTGAGTGGGTTCTTGGAAGACTAAAAGCTGATTTTTGGCAGAGATCTTCTTTGAAGTGAACTTTCCATTCATTGGGTTGAGTTGAGCCCTTTTATTTCAGCTCTTCTGATAAAGAGCAGGTGCCCTTTTGTAATAAATCTAGTGCAGGGACCCCTCTCCCTTTCAGAGACAAGAGGCTCCCAGTCCAGACGGGATCCCAGTGGAAATTGAAGATAGTGGCACAATTACAACCGGAGGTGTTTTTAGACATGTATAATGCATGCCTAAAAGAGGTCATATTCCCAGAACAGTGGAAGATGGCAAGATTTGTTTTTAGCAGAAAGGGAAAGGGTGACCCCAGTTCTGCATCTACCCATAGGTCACTATGTATGCAGGATACATCTGGAAAGCTCTATGAGAAGATGCTGGAATGCAGAATCCTAGATGCAGCGGCCTGGAGGAACTTTCATGTACCTACATATCTGTACCGCGTTATCCAGGACTACTTGACAAACCGGTGGCTATTGTTCGAGACGCGAGAAAGGCAGAAAAGGAAAATAATAACCTCAGGAGCAGTGCAGGGGTTAGTCCTGGGCGTAGACCTTTGGAACTTCTATTATGATGGGATCCTGCGTATTGAGGTGCCCAGCGGTGTCTTCCTGGTAGGATATGCAGATGGTCAGCTGCAGTAATTGTTGCGCGCACAGTAGAAGAACTCCAATGGAAACTGAACCAGATAATGCCTCTCATGATAGAGTGGATGGAGTCATAGTCCCTGTCTCTGGCTATATGAAGATGGAGATTGTACAGCTGACAACCAGGCGGACAGAGAGAGCTATCCCAATGAACGTGGATTGGCAGATGATTGAGACGTCCAATGCAATAAGATACCTGGGAGTAATATTTTATTCAAAGCTTAGATTTTGGGCTTAGATTTACAAAGCGGCAGACAAGGCAGTAGGGAGGTGCTCGCCGAGTCCTAGAGGAGAGAGTAGGAGAGATTGTACCGGGGACCATCGTCAACAAAATGGTAGCCGAGAATAATAACTGGGACGCGGTGGCAACATATATTTTTGTGGTCCTAAAAGCCAAGGAGCAGGATAGATCCAAGGAATAAAGAAGACATATAGAGATGAGGAGCCAGAATGGCCAAAAAAAGGGAACCACCCCGAAGTAATACTAAATAAGTGGTTCCTAGGTTTTTCGGGGCCCTAGGCAAACAGTTTCCGGGGGCCCCCTATATACATATCATTGAATGCAGTGGGAAAAAAGTAACATCCGGAACCAGAAACGATAATTTTTAATTAGGTATAGGTATCTCAAGTAGGAAGGTTCATCACAGTCATGATATAAAATTATTAGTAAATTATGAAAAATATAACATCGATAAATTATTGCTCTAAGGTACCTATCTATGCATCAGCTCAAGTGGCTTGACAATGACGTCTTCACGTCGAAAGTGTCCTTCATACGAACATTACTAGGTAAAAATTTTTTGTACCAACGTACGAGTAAAAAGTCGTGAATTTGGTAAAACGCACACATACCTAATACTGGAATCTATCTTGAGTCAGCTCATGGTATGGTAATTTTGTCTTTTATATCCAGATTAATTTGGAAAAGGATGTTGTATCAAGCCGTGAGTGATACGAGAAACGAAAAATCTCGGATCTGGGAGGCCAAAGTCGTCGCTTCATGGGAAACTTCCGGATCACTTTTGGACATGAAATCAGCTACTTCCACCAGGCTGTTGTCAACTTCAACATCCGTGTACTCCGTTCCGTCCACTTTAGTTTTTCCATCCGTCGCTGGGGGCCCCTGAGCGGATGAGTTAATTTCGCGATGTCTTCTCTTTTTTCCTGCCCTCTGCTGGGGGCCCCCTGCACCCCAGGGCCCTAGGCGATCGCCTAGTCCGCCTGCCCCAAGGGACGGCACTGGTTCCGGGGTAGTCTCTATAAGAAGAGGGAGTGGTGGTTTGTTTTAGTTGGTATGCCCAAAAGGGAGAGTCAAACACTTTTCAACTTTTTTTTTTTTTTCGAACTTCATAGTGTAGGAAGTTTCAAGGTATAGCTCTCTCAGGTTTTAGAAGTACAAAAGGAGCGGGACGGAGCTGCAGCAGGCTGATACAAGACAGGACCATTCGCGGCCCCCTCCCCTTCTCTTCCCCCTCTTATAGGTGAATTCTCGGATCGTGATTCACGCGGACCTCTTCACCGTAGCTTCCGCGAATCACGATCCGCGAATTCACCTATAAGAGGGGGAAGAGAAGGGGAGTGGGCCGCGAACGGCCTAGCCTCGCATCAGCTAGCCACTGCCCCGTCTCTCTCCTTTTGCACTTCTAAAACCTGAGAGAGCTATACCTATTTCTTTGTATGTTTATAACATATCTATTATTAAACCATTCTAGTCAACCTAGGTTTTATATATATATATATTTGGAGTCTTGATTTTGGTCCTCTATGCCTCATTCTTCCCTTTGAGGTGGCAAGGGAGCGCAGTCTTCCAGCCCCACTGTAGCCCGTTCTCGTAAGATTTGGGGCTCTGTTGCTGATCTTAACGCCCCTTTTTGTATGTGTATTGTTTTGTTTTCCAAAATTGCTGTATCTATTTGAGTGTATGAGTTAGCGGATGCTCAATTCATGTTATTGTCAGTTTGAATGTATATTGAGCAAGTAGGTAGGTACATCAAAAGCCTTGTACCTGGTTTTCAGTATTTATTTACATCCTGTGATACTTCATATAGTTTCTATTTTGAGGTTTTTCAAAATTCAAAGCAGCAATTCAAGTTGCCATGATATAAAAGAAATTTTCAGATCAGTGTTGAAAGTGTTGATTTGTAATAACCCCAAGAACATGTATGATATATTTATTGATTTCTAGGTTCTTCAATGTTATTGGTTCGATGTGGAGGAAACTAGTAACAAAATATCCTAAGAAACCATCGGACTATCCCCTGAACATTTCTAACATTTACACTGATTTTATGAATCACCCACTCGAAGACTTTGTCATTAGTTAGCTCGAATTCATTGAAAAATTGGAGAATATAGTCTCCTTGGACAAACGAGGCCTTGAAACTGTTGAAACTGAAAGTCGAAAAAAAAGCACTCTCCTAGAAAATTTTGTCAAATAGGATAAGAATGAGCGAATTTTCGTTATTTTTCGAATTATATTTATGATAAACTGTTTTGAAATCTAATCAAGTTATGTGCACAGAAACCATTAAAAAAACTATTCAAAATTATAATCTACTTAACAGACAATAGTATTTGGATTATTACCTTTTTTTTGCTTTTTGCCTGCTACTATTGCTTTTAACCGTATTTTAATGAAATTGAACGTATATTTTAATCATATTAGTCATGATTGTACAGAATTCAACGTTAGCGCATGCGCAGAGACTACCTTTTATCTGACGGCGATGAAATTCGTGACAGATCATTGAGGAGCCAACCCGAAAAAAAGCACTGAAAATATCATCATAATCGGATTGTAAACTTCATATAGTTTTGCTTATTGCATGGATAAATTGGATCACACAGACATGCTACTTGGTCAGATATAGGTACAGACTGGAAACCAAAAATGCGAGTGGAAATTTCATTTTTGAGGATCTTCTAAGGTAATAATGTTGATCACAATGCTTTCGCTAGGTTTGGTAGACGGAGAGGGTGGTTTTTTTTTTTTAACCGAATTTTTGTCAAAAATGAAGCTATTGAAATGACTCCACAATTTTTAAAATGAAAATTTTCTTAATTTAAATTTGTTTTGAGGCATTCTGAAAGGAATCCTAGAGTTCAACGCTTTTTAATAAATAAATATAAATCCCCTTAGGACTGAGATTAAAATTCCGTTCTTGAGTAAAAAAAATCAGCTTTCAGAATGACAGGATGAGTTCTCTGGCCGGCTTTAAATTGGTCAAATGCCAAAAAAATATGCTCAAACAATCTCTAAAAATTGCTGGCTAAAAATCGTTAAATTTATATTTTTTAGCAGCATTTTAGTCAAAAACGTTCATCAACAATGGCCTAAAACATTGAAAAGTTGTTATACAAAATTATGCTGAAAATGCACTTAAATTGCATTATTATTTGCTGAAAAACGATAAAAACTGCAAAAAAAAAGCTAATAATCAAAAATATTTCTTGAATCGCAGAGTAGGTATCATTTAGGACGAGTTTTTTTACTATTAAACTGGCAGTTAACAATTTGCACTCGAAGTGCTCAAATTTCAAAACAATACCTAACATTATATTATAATACGATAATTTACGAAAATTCGCTCGAGATCTTTCTGCACGACTGAAACTTTTTTTCTCTCAAAGCCAATTAACTCGAATCGAGTTAGTACATTTGTTTAGTAATATAAAAAATATAATTTTACTTGTACTAGGGAAAATCTTACAAAATAAAAATAGATTAAATAGGCACTGATCTTCATTTACCTCATTTAGTCTCACGAGGCTGAGAATGTAGGTGCCTAGTTATAATATAAGCTAAACTCACTTTTCATTTTGGTTTCCAGTGTTTTCATTCCATAATCCATCGCAGCTATTTCAGAAGCAAGTTTAGCAGACATTTCGTTTGAACCTGACCCATGGGGACCTGTTGAGGATAAAGATAAAGATAAAGAACGTATATTTGTATGAAGGCCACTGGGGCCCTTATGTATACAATTATTTACAATAGTGGTGGGCAGGAAAAGTAAAACTAAAAAGCTGTAGTACATACAAAATTTTTTTAACATGAACAAAAGTAAGTGAAAAAAAAAATTCAAAAATAATAAAATTCAAAAGAAAAACCCCTTTTTTAAAAAATAAAATATTTAAAATAACAAGAGGAAAGAAGAAGAAGAGAAGAAAAGAAAAGAGAGAGAGAGAAAAAAAGAAGAAAACCAATGAAACAGAATCTAGTGAGTGCTGTGAAGAAAAATTGAAGGAAGATATGGAGAGGTAAAAGAAGAGAAACAAAAACGCTGCAAATTATTACATAATGGTTTATTATTTCTAAATCAGATAGCCAGCAACCAGCATGCTCTGGGGCTTTCGCCAGTCTCTTTTCTAGTATCCACCTCTGTTCTTCCTCTCACTCCACCCCCCGCTCACCCCCCTACACCACCCACCGTGACCCCCTGCCAAGCGTGCCAGGCGTGCGCGCGTGCGTAAGTCTACCACTCAAAACATCGAAAAAGACACTTTTTCGCCCGTTTTTGGCCCATAGCATCTATGCGAGTAAAGCGATCGGGATGGTTAAACGTTAGGACCAACTAGACCCCAAATGGAGTCTAAGAACGGGTTATAAAAATGGTTTGCTATACAATCACATAAGCTTATTATTGGAAATAATAAACCATAAATTAAGGGGAGGGGGAAATGAAAAGAGATGAGAGAGAGAAGAAAAGGGGGAGGGGGCAAGCTAGTTGTCACGCGCAAGAAACGATCCTACAGCACGCCTGAATCGAGCAATGGAAGTCAGGCCACGGACCCTAAGGGGCAATGAATTCCACAGCTTCGTTCCTGCCAAATGAGTAAGCCAGTGCTCGAAATTGATGCTGGATAATTCTCAAAGCATTGGATCTAGCAGAGAGAGCACGAGAGATGAGGCAATTCAAATACTCCGGTGCTAGTCCATTGCATATCATGAATATGGCGACAAGGTGGCGTAATTATTTACGAGTATAATAGCTGGTGAGGTCGAGGCTTACCAAAGAGGTTTTGAATGGAGAAATATCTGCTCGAAGTTTCAAGTTGTGGACATATCTGATGCAACCTCTAGGCGTTGCTTGCATTAATTTGTAATCTAATGAACAACTGAATATTGTATCGCAGTAAAGGAAGTAAAGGAGAATTAAAGAAACAACAAGTTGCTTCTTTACTGCATGAGGTGTGAAAAATTTTAAGCGCCTAAGTGAATGAAGTGCTCCATACACTCGGCGGCAAATGTGTTTTACATGTACATCCCACGAAAGAATGGAGTTGGATAGCTTAAGTAGGTAGTAGGTGGGACCGGTTTAGTTGCTTTCGAAAAATAGGTTACCTAACATGAATATTTCTAACGTCAAAGTAATTCCCGATATCACAATAAAGATCATTGTGAAACAATTAACTAAATTAATCAACATTAATCTTCTCCTATAACTCAGTGGGTCCTGAAGTGTCCACCACGCTTGGATGTCAAGTATGGGGAAAAGAAGGTGGAATTACAGGACGTTCTCTAAGAATCAAGTCGAGTCACGAAACTCTAGACCTTGACTTGATCTTTGGTTCCCAGCGCTTCAGTTGCCATGAGATTTCACACAGATCAGTTTTTTGCTTAGATCAGTGGTCTGGATGCACGCTACACTCGCATCTCAAAAATGCAGAACATCAAGTAAGTAGTCAATCCCTTAGTAAATATTCAGATTAGTTGGACAGATAGCAAGTCAGGGTCTAGTCTCGTGACTCGACTTGATTCTTCAAGAACGTCTCGTGGTGGAATTGGAGAAGTGGTGCACATAACACACATTTCAACATGGTGTGGGATAAGGAAGCTTCGAACTAGTCTAGTTGAATGGAAAAGCCATCTTTGGATACGGTTACATTGGAACAGACTTTTTGCATGACCGTTAACGGCCGAACAGAGCCGGTCCTAGGCGCATGCGAACCAAGCGGCCGCTTGGGGCGCCGGTCAGGAGGGGGCGCCCCCTTTTGGAAAGGCGCCCCAAGTTAAAAAATTTATCCCGAGATAATTGTAAAACCCGCCGAGAAATAAATATTACTATGAAAATATAATTAATGCATGAAGAATATGTACAGGTTGCCTAAGAGTTTGTCAAATTTGGCGCCTTAGAAATTAGTACGCAACTCTGTCGACTAGAGGCGCTCATGACTGTCGCTGCTGCGATGGAACATGGAAGACATATCCAATCGACCGGTTCATCTCTGCATCAATCTCTGCCGTGTATCACAGAGTACTTTTAGCTTGCGTTTTGCCAGTGTTTTTCTCACATAGTTAGGGAATCACTTTGTTGTAGTACGGTTTAAAATACACGGTATAGAGTTTTATTAAGTATGTTTGAAAAGAAGAAGCTGTCGGGAGCAGCGAATAGAAAAAGAAAAGCAGCGTTCAAAAGCAAAGACGAGAAACATGCCTAATTGTTAAAATACCTCTTAACCCGACCACCAGCATCACGAAACGAAAACAAGTCAACAGCTGAAACTAACCTAACACGGAATCCAGATGATGCAGACCTAAGTGATTGTTCGGTAAGAAAATTTGATGTAGATATTTTTACACACGACAATATTGAGATGATATTGAGGGGATAGATTTGCCAAAAACTCTCTTTTTCTCGGCATTGTCATGGTACTTTCCTTTACCCTCACTACTGTAAAAAACCGCAAGCTCATTTAATTTGGCTACTCTTCTGTCACAATGTGTCATTCACTATCTGCTCAACTCTTAGAAACATGTGACCTCAAGATCATTTAACTATCGAAATATTTACTGGAAATGTTCATACATAATTAGCAAATGGCGAAGGAATCTTTTTCGAGATCCGAAACTCTTGTTCGAAACTCGAAATCTGTCTCGGTCTCGTCTCGTTTTTTCAGGCGGCGGTCTCGTCTCGGTCTCATGTGATGCATACATAATAAACATAATAAGTCGCTTGTATTTTTGGATTTCATTTCTATCTCTTAAAAATACGAATCGTAAAAAGTTTGCCTTTTTTTGGCTTCCATTATGATGGGGGGGGGGGGCGCAACTAGCCCTTCCGCATGGGTAACAAAAATGGCTCGGACCGGCTCTGCAGCCGAACTGAAGTCGCCAGATTTGTCCGACTAGGTTAGTTTTTCACCGGTAGGGCGCTGCTTTCCGTACTTACAGTCGGGGGAGGGGGGGGGGGCAAGTGCGAACCTGTTTTTCCAAAATCTGACTTTGCGATGCTACTATACTATACAAACTACAAGTAGAATAATGACTACAGTTTTATTACATTCCCCGGACATTTCTACGTCGAAAAACGTGTGGATATAATGAATTGAAGTTGGTAATTCATTAAGAACTGGGAAAAACCAAGAAGCATTCAAACAACGCACTTGCCCCCTGTTGGGGGGCGAGTGCGTTTTCAACTCTCTACCAGAAAAATAATGAAAATAAAATGAACCAATGTAGGTAGATTTTATGCATCATTTAAAATGAATTGTAAATGAACAATAAAACGCCGAAAAATAGATAATTTTAGCAACTCAACATGAGTTCCTGAGTTGATAAAATGGTCAATAAACTCATCCACTTGTTGGCTGTCCTCTGATTCGCTGTCGGTTGGGGAATGAGGTTTGCGTGAGAGAGAATTTGAAGACTCCAGAGTTTTGCAGAATCAGATAGGACTGAGGTTTGGAAGAAGCGTGCGGTTGTGCGTGGGGGTTGAGGAAGAGGTTCTGAATGGAAACTAGGCTTCAAGACCTTGATTTTCTTATTTTTCCTGGTAATTTCATGCGGTTTTCAATGAAACGCACTTGCCCCTTATTTGAAAACGCACTTGCCCTACAGTAAAAAAAAAGTCCAGTCATGCAGCATGACCCCATGAGCGAATTTTTGAAGAAATCTTCGACATTTCAGTCGCAATTGATCGTGTTTTGAAATTTTAGTTTATGATTTTGATAGACAAACATGGAATCAAATTATTAACACATGCACAGAGTAAACTCATCGGTTGTGATTACATTTTTTTTTTTTTTTTTAACACGCACCTACTACCTACGTTTTAAACAGCATGGTTCTAGGATTGGTTATACAGGGATACTTCCGTAAGAGTAGTTCAATCTGAATTTGGACAATGTTTCATGCAAATATTACCGATTTTTACAACTAGCGAACGGCATTATTTCGATTTTTGACTGATTTTTCAACTTTGAAATTTTTGAAATCTTGATACATATTCTTATAGGAAATTTTACGCTGATTCCGAGTATACCACATGTTAGTATGCTGAAAAAATTATTTCGCACAACAAATCGCAAAAAACAGACTACATTTTTGAAAATTTCAACCCGAAGATGTAATCCGATCATGCTGGCCAACGAACTTGAACTTTCGTTTTGTGTCCTTAACATTTTAAAATTTGTTTGAAGTTTCTAGCACAATTCTACGGACAGTTATCGTCTGGAATGACACATACATACATATATACATACATACATACATACATACATACATACATACATACATACATACATACATACACACATACATACATAAAAAAATGCGTTAAACTTCAGAATATGATTCAGAATAGCCTAAAACGGATTTCTGCATAAAATTTTTTCAAAAATTCACATTCTACAAATTTTGAGGCGAGAGCAATAGCTTAATTTTCTTCAAAAATTCGCTAAAAGAGGGGCAAGAACGTTTTATTGATTTACTGCAGCAATTTTTGTAGCCTTGAAGTTATCAAGTGCGCAGTTCATACAGAGACAAAAGGTTGAAAGACAAACAGTGGAATAAACAGGAAAGGAAGGGTTTTTAGACAAGAAAACCATTGAAAACTGTACCTCCCTCAGATTCACACTCTGATATCGGACGAAGGCTTCGCGGAAAATGGTTCCAATTACGCTTATTTGTTCACTGAGGAGGTTAAAATTTTTATCAGGTGATAATAAACACCTGTTCTATCATTTGCTAAGAAACTTATTAAAATAGAGTGGCCTCATAGCGAAATAAAACGAAGAGACGCACTTGCCCTGAAAACGCACACAACACCCCCCCCCCCCCCCCCCCCCGATCCTACATGATCTTGGACAACCATTGGATTTGATGGATTATTTTAGAATGAAGGTTGGTTGATAGTGTTACGCTCCAGGAAAATAACTCTTACAGTCGAAGAGGTTTGGTCACCCTGGCCTCTTAGCTCTGGTCATTAGAGCGTTGCAACTCCGGGAAATTAATAATAATTTCTCGTAGTTGTGACGACGCGAGTTCGAACTCCTGTCGAGGTATCAAATATTTTTAGCCTGTTACAGTGGCGCAGCCGAAATAGGACCCAAAATCATACGAAACAATAATTAATTAAATCCCTCTCGAGCCAAAAGACTGTAAACATCACATTTCCTGTTGTTATGCCTTTCATTTCCTCACTCACTTGAGTCAAAACACACCGTGACAATGACCTCGCTCGACTGCTGACTTGTTCCAGCGAGCATCTGCTGAGCCAGCGGCCTGCAGTTTCACTCGTCTTCGTCCGACCCCAAACCAGCCGAGACGGCTGGTATTTGACTCCGGGGAAATGTTACGCTCCAGGAAAATAATTCTCACAGTCGAAGAGGTTTGGTCACCCTGGCCTCCTGGCTCTGATCGTAAGAGCGTTGCAACTCCGGGAAAATAATTTCTCGTAGTTGTGACGACGTGAGTTCGAACTCCTGTCGAGGTATCAAATATTTTTAGCCTGTTACAGTGGCGCAGTCGAAATAGGACCCGAAATCATACGAAACAATAATTAATTAAATCCCTCTCGAGCCAAAAGACTGTAAACATCACATTTCCTGTTGTTATGCCTTTCATTTCCTCACTCACTTGAGTCAAAACACACCGTGACAATGACCTCGCACGACTGCTGACTTGTTCCAGCGAGCATCTGCTGAGCCAGCGGCCTGCAGTTTCACTCGTCATTCGTCCGACCCCAAACCAGCCGAGACGGCTGGTATTTGACTCCGGGGAAATGTTACGCTCCAGGAAAATAACTCTCACAGTCGAAGAGGTTTGGTCACCCTGGCCTCATGGCTCTGATCGTTAGAGTGTTGCAACTCCGGGAAATTAATAATAATTTCGTTACAATAAACAGTGGAATAAACAGGAAAGGAAGGGTTTTTAGACAAGAAAACCATTGAAAACTGTACCTCACTTAGATTCACACTCTGATATCGGACGAAGGCTTCGCGGAAAATGGTTCCAATTACGCTTATTTGTTCACTGAGGAGGTTAAAATTTTTATCAGGTGATGATAAACACCTGTTCTATCATTTGCTAAGAAACTTATTAAAATAGAGTGGCCCCATAGCGAAATAAAACGAAGAGACGCACTTGCCCCGAAAACGCACACAACCCCCCCCCCCCCCCCCCGATCCTACATGATCTTGGACAACCATTGGATTTGATGGATTATTTTAGAATGAAGGTTGGTTGATAGGTAGATACACCTTGGAAAATATTCATTCGAGATCAGATAAATTGAATGTTCTAGTTCATACATTTTTTCCAAGTAGGTACCCAACTAATATATTCTATTTTAAGTAAGTATATATTTTAAACTATTTCTAGCGGTTTTTCTAATTTTTCATGCACATTATTTCAAGTTTAAGCAATTTATTTTGCTCAAAAAGTGCTATCCAATGAGCTCAGCCTTTCTTTTGGAACCCTTGCTAAGAACGGAATTTTTATCTCAACCCAATGGACAGTGTTATTGTCTAGATTGACATACTAATAAAAATACGAAATCAGGATACAATTCTAAAGATGTATTATATAATACAAGTTTTGCGAACGCACTGAAACTAAAACCAAATGCGCTGATACCTACGCTGGCGGCGCTATCTGTGGGAGGTCAAGTACCATAAAAATCTACACAGTATTGTTCATTCTAATTAAACACTTTCAATAAAAAAAACGGAGTACAGAGCTCTGGTAGAAGTCTGTCGAACTTTGGTGTGATGAGAAAGAAACTCTGGGTCATTCAGCAGCTATCTTTAATGTCAGCGCCCTAACTTAACGAAACGCTTGCATACGAGTCTGCAACAAATTGGGACATTTTATGTCTTTAGTTGCAGACTCGTATGCAAGCTCTAAGAGCCACTCATCTGATCCGGACCCTGGGCATCGTCAAGTAAATGTCCTAAAGAGGCTACATACGAAATTACAGCTTCCTAGGGTGTAAAGCATAGAAATTACCTATTAAAATGATTTAACCACCGCTTCACAAATCAAACCGTTCTCGCAATATTTGGATCACCTGCTATGAATCAAATCATCGAAACACCAGCTCAATGAAATCATCAGAAATTAACAAGCGGTTGCAATCATGTTCACAATATCAATTATTGAGAATGATCACATGAGTGTAGGTACACAATTATTCAAATAACCATGCTCTTAACTAAGCTTGTTGGCCTCGCACTTCGCAGTAGTTAACATAATATGGTTGGATAAATCGAGAGCTTTCGAACGAAGTATGGTCAACGAATTTTGTGGGATGAAAAACGACGAAGTACCATTTCCCTAGCAACGAGTCGGTTGTAAGCGGAAATAATCACAAAACCAACCGTAACGCCTTTTTTTAAACGCTTTTTGTTTACGCTTTTTTCGTTTATGTGCCAAAGTAAAAACATACAATGTCAATAATATGGAAAGACATAAATATATATATTCTTGTAGGTACCTAATCGTATATTGAAAAGCGTTATGCTCCATAACGACGGATTTCCATGAAGAACTTATTGGAAAATTTTATTTTATTTTTTAAACTTTAAAGCCATAGAAATAGGTAATTTAATTGTCTTCGAAAATTTACAAAAAATGTAAGTAAATAATAAGCTGTAAGGAAATGTAAGGTAAAGCTGTAGGAAATAACATTTAGGTAACTACCAGTTATTTTGCTGGGCAAGTAGGTGTTTCTTACTTTCAATTTTCATAATCTCAATCATTCTACACCATAATATTCTAGAAATTTATTTGTATTTGTAGTACTGCTACAGAGGTTGGCGAGATAGCAATGGTCTTCCAGGATAGTGTACCTTTTAAATTCATTTCTGTTTGATGAAAATCGTTGTTGGGGTCTGAGTATACCCCACGTGGACTTCCGTGAAAAAAAAATTTCGGCACATTCACTCACATGTTTTGTCTTAATTTTCAATCGTTTGAGCATACATACGTAGTGGTTACTTAGTTCTCCTGTTTGCACCATGGAAAAAACTGGGAATGTGAATCAGTCGTTTTTTGTCCATACTAGTAGACAGTGAAGTGGAGGACGAAATCTTGCCTAACGAGGACTCAGTGTCCGACGAGTTCTTTGTTGTGAAAACATGAAAAATACCAATCGCAATGTGACTGCAAACAATTGGTTCACGTCATATGTATTAGCGGAGGTGCTCACTAAATGTAAATTCACTTTCGTAGGCACCATGCAAAAAGGCAATATGAAAAGGCAATTTTCGAAAAAGTTCTGTGTTGGCTGAAGTTCCGTATTTTATTGAAAAACAATGGGCCTTCTTAGAGTTTATATGCCTAAAAAGTTGACTAAAGTTTATATTTCGTTCTGATATAAATAAAAGACTTGAACGTTTTGCTTTTTATTCCTTTCTCTTGCGTTTTTAATTTTCTTAGATGAGGAAATTCTTTGACCCATGTAATTTCGGAGCTACAAGCTGCAACTTTGCTACCATAGACACAATATTAGGAGACTATCCTCGGAGACACCTCAGAATTGATTGCATGATGTTTTGACGCTAGTCCCATGCAGCAATGGGGCGGCACAGCCAGAAATGTGAGTGGGGTCCTGGTGGACCCCACGTGGGCGACTATGATTCTAGCTCCCACGTGGTCGACGCAGGGCTAGCAGGAAATCACAACAAATTATTTAGAGTACCACAATGTCATAACAGTAAAAACCAACATATATAAAACTCATGTGAAAACATCGGGAAGTTCACATTAGAAAAACCAGGGTGGCAGGTAAAGTTCGACCGAATGAAGCAAAATTATTTGTTTGGAAGAGGGTGCTTGTCCCTGTATGGTTCCACCTGTACCTAAGTCCACCAGTTTGTTCGCTACTGCCGTTGACTGCTGAATTTGGCAGAGCTGAAAAATCGGCCAAAGTCCGTTCCAATGTAACCGCAACCTTACCATTTTGGTCTGATGGCTCCCCATACACTTGCGTCAACGTGGAGCTGAAATATAGGGATCCCCCACTCTTATTTACTGCCATCGAATAGCCATTCTCGATAGTATCGATTCAGCCTCCCAACACATCGATTTGCTCATTTTGAAATCAGCTGACCTTCTGAGCGCCAAAATTGAAAAAGTTCCAGTCAATCCCTTAGTAAAAATGCAGATTAGTTGGACATGTAAGTAGATTAGAATGATGTGTATAGTTTGGTGGTCTGGTGGTCTCGCAAGCTCGCATCTCAAAAATAAACAACATCAAGTAGTCAATCCTTAGTAAAAATGCAGATTAGTGGACAGGTAGGTCAGAATGAAGTGTATAGTTCGGTGGTCTGGATGCTCACAAGCTCGCATCTCAAAAATACAAAACATCATGTAGTCAATCCCTTAGTAAAAATACAGATTAGTTGGACATGTAGATCAGAATGATGTGTATAGTTTGGTGGTCTGGTGGTCTCGCAAGCTCGCATCTCGAAAATACACAACACCAAGTAGTCAATCCCTTAGTAAAAATGCAGATTAGTGGACATGTAGGTCAGAATGAAGTGTATAGTTTGGTGAGCTGGATGCTCACAAGCTCGCATCTCAAAAATACAAAACATCATGTAGTCAATCCCTTAGAAAAATACACATTAGTTGGACATGTAGATCAGAATGATATGTATAGTTTGGTGGTCTGGTGGTATCGCAAGCTCACATCTCAAAGATACACAACATCAAGTAGTCAATCCCTTAGTAAAAATGCAGATTAGTGGACATGTAGTTCAGAATGAAGTGTATAGTTTGGTGGTCAGGATGCCCGCAAGCTCGCATCTCAAAAATACATAACATCAAGTAGTCAATCCCTTAGAAAAATACACATTAGTTGGACATGTAGATCAGAATGATATGTATAGTTTGGTGGTCTGGTGGTATCGCAAGCTCACATCTCAAAGATACACAACATCAAGTAGTCAATCCCTTAGTAAAAATGCAGATTAGTGGACATGTAGTTCAGAATGAAGTGTATAGTTTGGTGAGCTGGATGCTCGCAAGCTCGCATCTCAAAAATACATAACATTAAGTAGTCAATCCCTTGGTGAAAATTCAGATTAGTTGGACATGCAGGTCAGAATGACGTTTTAGAAGTATATGTATTTCGGAAGTTGTACGAAAAAAAAAAAAAAACCATGCATCAGGACTCGAACCCACGACCTTCATCTCACGAGACCGGTATCACAACCAATGAGCTACTCCACAAGAAACAATCATGGTACTTCAATAATCAGTAGGAAATGCTTTTGAGGGAGGCCGTCAGAGCGCTCTGAAACGACTCCTATCACTGCATCTGAATGCATCGATGTGTTAGGAGGCCGAATCCCCGAGTCTCCCCATTCACGGTCTAACCAGTAGTGGGCCCATACACTGATCCAATCAGAAGTGGGGTGCGTTTTATGCTCTCCTATCTTCCGACTTTAGTCGATGGTCGTTGCAGGTTTCATCTAGAGGACTAAATCATCGATCATACCCAAACAAAACCAAAATACCAACCGGGTCATTCTCATTTCATTTGCCGCTTCCATGGCTCCTGACGACGAGTTCTCACAATTCTTGACCAAAACTAGTGATTTTGGGGGAAAAGGGTAGTATAAGTTGGGAGATCAACGAAGAAATAATTTGACTGCCCAAAATCCCCTTTAACCAATACACAGTGATGTCGAATGAAACCTGAAATCCTGGAAATTCATGAGTGTTACTGTCCCCTCCTACCTAACACTAAAGTAGAAGTTAGGTAGTTACGAAACAATGACAATCTAGAACTGGTCAGGGTTACTAGCAGTGAGTATAGAAATAACTAGAGCGGCCTTCCCCTGTGCTGGAAGGTGAGCGGGCGTATGCGCTGCCCCCCCAACCCTCAGGTGCCTTTCCCCGCCCTGTAGAGGAGAGGGCCTCTCACTGCTCACGGCCAAATACCCTACTTGCATCTTCGTAGCGCATCTCCTTTTAATCATGTACAGATGATTTATTATCATTCCAAATAGGTCTATGAGCTCCTTCGGAATGTTGGTACCTACAGGGTGGCAGGGGATAAGTGACGAAAACTTTTTTGTGTTAATCTGCATCAAAAATGTAGTAAAATGCCGGCAACCGCATATTTTTTATCTCAACCCGTACTCGAGATATGATTTTTACGGTTTGTTTCAAGAAAACCGTGTTTTTCCTTTTAAACTCAAATTTCTCCACTTTCCTTTATTTAATTTCAACTTTTGACCTCATTTCGGAATCAGCATTGAATTGTCCGTAAGAATGATGTACTTGAGTTCTAAAAAGTACCATCCAAAGACCTTCACATCAGCTCAAACATTGACGATTTTGAAAAAATAAAATTTCTGAAAATCGTTAAAACTTTACTACTCTTCCAAAAAAAATCTTGAAAACTGACAAATCTCCTGAAAAAAAATCATCTAATACTCTTTCCAACGGTATAATCAATTTTACTTTTTCTTAGTTATTGACGGGAGAAAATATAAAAAATTATGTTTTAATCTTAAAAAATGTGGGTTTTTCAATGAAATTGTTGGTTTTCTCGAAAGATTACCCTCTATGAACCTACGAGTATGGGGTCGGTTTCTATGTATTTTTTCTCGCTGTATCGAATGGTAACATTTGTATATCTCTCCAACTCCGTTATAATCGAGTTTTACACTTAAACTCGCAAATGTTTATTTTTTTTTACGCTTAAATGTATGTGTGTTATGGGGTAAAACTAGTTAATTAAAGTGTAAAACTCGATTATAACGCAGTTCGAGAGATCTGCAAGCTTTTCCATTCCGACCTCATACTCGTAGGTTTCATGGTGGGTCATCTTTCCAGAAAAGCAACAATTTCATTGAAAAACCCACATTCTTCAACATTAAAACATAATTTTCTCCCCTGAATAACAAAGTATAAGTAAAATTGATTATACCGTTGGAAAGAGTATTAGATGATACCTACAGTTTTCAGGAGATTTGTCAGGTTTCAACATTTTTTTTGGAAGAGTAGTAAAGTTTTAACGATTTTCAGAAATTTTATTTTTTCAAAATCGTTAATGTTTGAGCTGATGCGAAGGTCATCTGATGGTACTTTTTAGAACTGAAGTACAACATTCTTATAGAAAACTCAATGCTGATTCCGAAAATGTGGTCAAAAGTTAAAATTAAATGAGGCAAAGTGGAGAAATTTGAGTTTAAAATGAAAAAAACACGGTATTCCTGAAAAAACCTTTAAAAAATCATATCTTGAGTACAGATTGAGATAAAAATATGCGGTTGGCATTAGGCAAAACGATGTCTTGGAAATTTTGTGTAATAAATCACCGTGTTCCGACAATATAAGATTCTTATTTTTCAGTTCTTTACAATCTCTTGTAAATTTGCCACTTTCACTTTCAGTCGCTTCTGTTTGAAATTGGCATTTCGCAACTTTTTCCTTGTAGCAATAAGCCTTTGTTTCGTTTTTTTCAAGTTTTTCCGAAGTTATTTCTAAAACAATTGGTTGGTGGAGGTGGAAATGGTGAGGAATCCCGCTTCAAAACCCTCCGTGGTATCTTTGAAGTGGAAGTTGATGGCTGTAAATGAGGTGGAAAAGCAGAAAATCTTTTTTTTTTAGATATCTTCGAAAAGGAGATGAATTATCATATTCGGATTCTTTAAAATGGTCACCACAAACACGACTGTGATTGGTGGGGTTCCATTTTTCTCTGAGTTCAGGGTCTTTAGGGAAATGGTGAAAGAAAATCTTCGTTACCTCGCCATCGCCAACGTCCTTGGTTCTCTCACTGTTTTGGCATCCATACGCGACACACTCACTCGGCATTTTCTCATTGTAAAAGTAATTTGCTACTCACCTACGTACATCAATCCATACACACACCGCTTCAAACACAATCACGTCCCACTAAAAATCAAAGCAACTGTACCTCAAACAAGTAGGCGCGTCAACAACAAAACACGGAAGAAGAGAACGAAGAAAGAAAGAAAGAAAGAAACTGCTGAAAGAGTGCCGAGCGAGGCGCCAGGCGTCAGGAGAGGCACCAGGGAGTGGGGGAAGGTAAACACGCTTGGTCTTTGCCTCAGGCCGCTCTAGTTATTTCTATACTCACTGGTTACTAGCTGCAGTAAGTTGGTTCTTCTTTATTTAGAGTAAGGATTTACATTTTTAAGATTTTTCCCAACCTGTGAAAAACTAGTTTTCCAGACAGTCCCCCATATCTCTTCTCAATGGGACCTCAGGAGTGTTATCATTTTTGGGATCAAGAAAGCTGATGGAAAATGGCGGGAAACAGCCAGTGTGAAGGTTATATTGTCCAGTTGAAGATGTGAGACTGTAGTGGAGTGCTTGGAGTTCCAGCAGTTTTTACAGCGAATGAAGCCTAAAAACATGTTGAGTATTTTTATTTTCAATCATGAGTGTTACACTAATTACGAGTGTTGTTAGTGCTTAAGCAAAATAATCCGATATCAACAACCATACTGCTTGGTGACAGGTTTCAAACAGTAGCCATCCCCGAGTTTTGTCACTTCATCATCCTGTGTGACGCTATTTTTACTGGAAATTCTCATGAGTGTTACCTCTCAGGAAAGTGACCAAGGCTGAGTAACACTCCTGATAATACGGTAACACTAATAGGTGCAATTTATTACACTGCCTTCAACATGAATTCCGTAAAATCTGAATATTACGTTTGAATGTGATTGTTTTGTACTTGCTTGAACCCCATCAGCAATTTTGCCAAAGTCATCCATTTTACAGAAATCAATTTTAGAAATCTGGTAACACGCATGAGTTGGATATCATGTTTTTCAATACAAAAAAATATATAAAATACATCAATGAAAAACTCACTGTTCATCTATGGAACACAAATCTGCAATGTACAATGAGTAGTGTTTGCCGATCTAACCTCATTTTCGAGCACTTTCATATTTCATGTCACTGAGGTTCTCAAACGACCCAAACCGGCAAATGAAATGAGAATGACCCAACCACCACCACCAGCCAACTTTATGGCCATTGAATATAACAAAATATATAAATAAAAAAAGCAAGGTAAATAGGTACGTACCGATCAACCTATTTTCATTTTAATCTAAGTGTCGAGCTGATAATGAACAAGTTTGTTTCATTTCAAGACCTAGGTAGGCACCTGCCAATGATTCTGTAACTACACTGTAACTACCTACATAAATGGATGGTAGGATCTGAAGTAATGCTGTACCTTGGCTGGGACTATCTGTTCGAAACGTCGTTCCTCCTGCCCTCACATTTGAGTAACCTGGGTTCATTGTGGAGATAACTGGATTTATCAGACGTAGGTAGTGTATGAAACGGTTCTGTAACTTTCGAGATCTAAACAATCATGAACACATTAACCGGTTATTAAAGAGACAATACAACACTCAATTAAAGGTTATTCAAATAGCCATGAGTACTTTCGTAGTTTGTGGCATTGCCGCCAGGGGCCAATTTTTATGGTGGCAAAATTAATAAAAATTTTCAAATTTCTTCACTGCAACAATAACTACCACTAAACTGGTGGACTCATTTTACACCTAATACTTGAATAGGTAGGTAATTTGTGGAAAAAAAAAAAAAAACGCTTGCATGCGAGCCTGCAACACATTAGGACATTTCATGTCTTTAGTTGCAGACACGTATGCAAGCTCTAAAGCCGATTTCACATGGAGCGGTATGTCCGGAGACGGAAAGACGGAACGCAATGTGATTGGCTGTTGGGACAACTGTTGAGGATGGTGGCTGCCATGTTGCCGGAATGGGTGGTAGGCGGTCGGCGCCGGCGGTAGAAATTTGTATACCGTTGCCACGCAAGCTCATTGGACAGGAATGTTGATAACCACAAGTAGAGGTTTCAGATCAGAGAAGGTTTCAGTAGGAAGGATATGATTCCGTTTAGCGAGGTGCCGCTTCATGTGAACACCCCTCCACTGGGTTTTCCGGTATTCCGTCTTTCCGGTTGTTACGCTCGTACCGCTCAATGTGAAACCAGCTTAAGAGCCACTCAGCTGAGCCGGACCCTGGGCATCATCAAGAAAATGTCCCAAAGAGGCTACTTACATACAAAATTACAGCTTCCTAGAGTGTAAAGTATAGAAATTACCTATTAAAACGATTTAACCACCGCTTCACAAATCAAACCGTTCTCAAAATATTCGGATCACCTCCTATGAATCAAATCATCGAAACACCAGCTCAATTAAATCATCAGAAATTAACAAGCGGTTGCAATCATATTCACAGTATCAATTATTGAGAATGATCACTAAGTGTAAACAATTATTCATATAACCATGCTCATAACTCAGATTTGTTGGCCTCGCACTTCGGAGTAGTTAACATAATATGGTTGGATAAATCGAGAGCTTTCGAACGAATGGTCAACGAATTTTGTGGGATGAAAAACGACGAAGTACCATTTCCCTAGCAACGACTCGGTTGTAACCGGAAATCATCAGAATATTTTCGTCATTCAATTTCCACGACGTTTTTTAGTTTATGTTTCATAGCAAAGACATAAAAAAAAACCTTCAAAAATAGGTGAAAATCCCTTTTTTTAAGCACTTTTTTGGTCTTTCTTCAATATTGCCAACCATCGAATAACAACCCCATCCTTCTAAGATGTGATCCATCATGATAGCATCCATGTAAAATGAATACAAGTAAGGAAGGTAGTGTGAAGCCTCGCACCAGATATATTTATTTATTTTGTTTTTCCAAGGGTTTGGTATCAGAATGGCCTGAAACAGATGTGTATTGGCTTATTTACTACCTCTTGCTTGAGTGCCCCCCCTTCCATGAGATCAATTCTAATAAGCAGTCACAGGTGTCTGCAAAGCAATGAAGGTTTTCTCACACGAACTGCCATTGACGGAGAATCGTCAAAAACATCTCCAGGAAATAGAAAAACCTTTCCCCTAAATCGTACCTGTTCCTAAACGTGATTTTTTCGTGAGTCCATAAATATAAATTTCATGGTTGAATAAGCGTTGAGAACATTTTTCATCAAGGCTCAAATTGGGATATTGCGAACAAGACACAACATTTTTAGGCTCAAAACTAGTGGAAATTGTAGCCAGAAAAATTATCTTTCCGAATAAAATATTGTGAAGTATTAATTTTGCCATTATATGAGCAGAACCACGAAACATTTACTCAGACTCGCTTTACTTAAAAAGCGGATTTTATTAAAAAATTCCAAATATCCGGAGTTTGGTAGGGTCGAGTATGTCTAGAAATATTCTCTCAGAAGTTCAGAAACTGGGAATTCAATTACAAGGTTCTGTTTTACAAACAAGAAAAAGGCGCTGGATATAAATCTCTGAAATTTTAACATAATTCAGGGATTTGTTCGTACAGAAACTACACAGACAATCATCACGCTTATCATGTATTCGGGCGCAACTACGCAATCTACAAGGAGACGCGCTCGTCTCAAATACATCTCTTTCGATAGACACATCGTTTTTCGAGAAACCCTTTCTTGTTCAAAATATCCATGATGAAGAATGTTCACTAGGTATGCTTATTCAACCATGAAATTTATATACCTATACGGATTCATGAAAAAATCACGTTTAGGAACAGGTTTGTCTATTTCCTGGGGATGTTTTTGACGATTCCCCGTCAATATGGCAGATCGTGTTCGCGAGAAAACCTTCATTGCCTTCCAGACACCTGTGCAGTCTTATAGTCTAAGAAGCCTTGTCTATATGAGCTGGGTTCCGAGGAACGTCCCAACAAACAAAGTCTACTGTCTCATCTCTCTTACAAATACATACCTACCTAGGTATTTCATAACTTTAAATCTACATGTGTATGTGGTATGTCTTGTGTAGGTATAACGCAAGTAAACGGATTTGGTTTTTTCGTACTTACCTTTTCCAGTCGAAGAGATGAATATTACGCAATACCCCTTCAAGTTGAATCAGAGAAAGAACGAAGAATATAAAGATAGTTACGACTCAACAAATGAATGAGATAGTTTACTTCTGAACCAATAGGATTATAAGATTCATGGACATAAAGAAGGGATACATCTTGTGTACGAATATGCACAAGGTTTTAAGCAAGATAAGATTCATGAACATAAAGAAGGGATACATCTTGTGTACGAGCATGCACAAGGTTTTAAGCAAGCGTAGTTGGGCCTGCATTTTATAATAATATTTGTACTAGGTATATTCCTGAAAAATATTAGGTAGCTACTGTGGTGAATTCCACTGGTCTACCATAAATTCCATTGATCTACCTACACCAAGTAGAACATATATAAATCCACTACATCTACCTACATATTTTACAATATAAAAAAGTGTCGGTTATGCATCATGACCTTGTAGGTACCTAACCGAATTTTCACAAATTATTCGAATTATGTTTATTGTTGAATTGACTTGTAATTTGAGCAATGTGTGCAGAAAAACTAACAATTTTCAAAAAAAGTGTGCAGAAAACTAACAACTTTCAAAAAAAAAAAAAAAAACTTTATGTTTGCATTATCGAAAACCGGCGAGGTCTAGAGTTTTAGAAAATCGCCGCTAAATGTCTATACAAGCGCTAACCTTGAGCGTAATGTCAGTCTATAGCAATATGGCGTCCGCTCAGTAGGAGGCTCCGTATATCGAGCAACGGATTCATCCACATGGGATCCGTCCATGGATCCCTGTCCGGATGGATGCATGCATGGGGGATCATGGATCCATGCATGCAGGCATCCATTCATCCCCGCATATGGACGGATCCATCCATATCCGATCCGTGATATCAGGGAACTGAAAACCAGGATAACAGATGCAGTAGCTACAGTCCAAGAAGACTTTGGACTGCGAACAGTTTGGGATGAATTCGCCTACTGTTTAGATGTCGTCCGAGCCTCTCAAGGAGGTCACATCGAACATTTATGATACATCAGCATAAACTTGATGCTCCTGTGAGTAGTTTGATGCAAAATTTGTTTTCATTTGAAATAGGGTCATTCTTTTTGAATCACCCTGTACATAACATCAAGTAGTGAATCCCTTAGTAAAATGCAGATTAGTTAGACGAATAGATCAAAGTGACGTTTTAAAGTATGATTTAAGACATTTTACAATTATGAAGTCTAAAATTATGTTTCGGAGGTTGAATTCGAATGCAGAAAAATTTTGGCCTGAGCTAGGGTCCCTCACCTTAGAAATCCGATTCTCTATCCACTACTCCTCAGGTGACGTTAACGACTGATGAATAATTACATATCTTAGTTACCCATAAGGGAGCTTATTTCCATTGCCAGTTGATGCTAGTAAGAATTCAGGTCGGCAGGGGTGCGCACAGTGGGACATGTTGTGTACCGATTGTCTGGTCGTGGAGTGGCCTTTTTCGGTTAATTCTCCTTCGAATGATCTGAGAGGTGGACCTGAACGCTTCTAATGTTTTTAAAAAGATCAAAATAAAACTTTCAGACTCAATAAGGAAATAAGAGGCATTAACACTAATCAATTGTAAGCAACGTTTTCACACGGTAAATTGCTTGAAAAATAACTAAAGAAAGAGGAAGCAAGAAAAATATTTGTATCACAAAGACCTTAAAGCACCAAAACCATCAGTAGGAATTTAAAAAATGAAATCCCAGAAATTTTAAAAAGTTAAAGAAGTAACGTACGTCTTGAATCGTGATGCCTCAATTAGAAAAATCCACTTGAAAAAGATAAAAATGAAATTCTTAATTGGTTTCTTGGTCGTTAAAATTTTTGGCTGCCTCCACTTGGTCTAACAGAACCTTTTGACCACCATGGTGGAGGACACTCAAGCCTCAATAATAGTGGCTTTGGGGACCTGATATTTGCCATGGGCCACACCAACTAATTCCCTCAACCAGCAGGTGCCTGGCAGGACAAGAACAACAACAATAGCTGAAGGAGTTCAGCACTAAAAAATCTTTGAAATGAGGCGTCACTCAGCAAAAAATGGAAATTTTTTTCTAGGTATCCAAAAACCAGTGGGTCCCTTGGGTAGTCCAAAACATTTTTGATTTTTTTTTCTGATTTTTATTTGCTTAAATTCCGCTATGTCACGCCATACACCCTTTCCATGCTGATGATGCGTATGCTATGCCAAGCCATAAATTTGGTTCAAAACTCAATATTTGGACCTGGTTTCAAATCATGACTAAAACTGGTTCATTTGGAGCTGCTTTGCAAAATAAAGTTTCAGCCTGGTGGTTAACTCCTACTCGTCGATCAGCACTGACCGTGTTAAATAGTAGATATATGGTGCGCAAGGGAAACTTCCACAGTCGAGAGGTTTGATTAAATCGGCCTCATTGCTCAATCCATTGGAGTGTTGCAACTAAAGAGAAATTTCTCCTTAGGAAAAACGCTGCAAATTATTTCACAAAGGTTTATTATTTTTTCAATTGAGTTTGATCGTAGTTTTAGTTGGCTTGCGTACGTCATAAGGCCCGTCCAGACTCCTCGGCATGTCCTATTTCGAGTTGCCACAACCTATACTTCTATAATTATATACGCATGTTTATATTACTCGATTTGAGCTCCTATCTATTCAAATAGTTATTGCCTTAATAATATCATCTAAGCATGTGCAAAAAGTTGAGAGGATATGTTATTAAATATGCGTAGGAAAAGCATTGGTATTAACACACAAATATGACCTAGAAAAAAACATATATTCATGCCTCGAAGGAACGCTGTACCCACCTCATGGTGCCGCGGTATATTATATGGGTATAACACGTAAAAGTAATAAATATCCATTCTCCTACACCCCTGGTCACTCCAGCCACCACAAGGTGCTGCGGCGCCTCCTCTCACTCCACCCCCCCCCCCCCCCCCCACCGTGACCCCCTGCCAAGCATGCCAGGCGTGCGTCTAACACTCAAAGTCTTGAAAAAGACACTTTTTCGCCCGTTTTCGGCCCATAGCATCTATGCGAGTAAAGCGATCGGGATGGTTAAACGTTAGGACCAAATATACCCCAAATGGAGTCTATGTGCGAAAGAACGGGTTTTTTAAGTAAATTCTTAGGCCTTTTATGTCCCGGACCGCGAACGGCGGACGGACATTTCAAATTTGGATTCTACGCACCTTGAAATGTAAAGTGACAAAGTTTGAGGGGGGGTTATAAAATTTTTTTGCTACACGATCACATAGACTTATTATTGGAAATAATAAACCAAAAGGGACAGAGTTTTGAGTTGAGTGGGGGTATCACATATTTTTGGGCCGTAACGGTTGGCACACAGTCAGTAGTACCAGAAATAAAATGATCAACAATTAATTAAATCAAAAGTAAATTGCTCCAATATAAAAAATTATACTTGAAACAAATCGCAAAAATGGCTAACACTGCTCAAAATCTGTGAATTAATATTTTTCAGCTAAATATTAAAAATAGTGTGTCAACTCGGAATTAGAATATTCAAAAATCTGAGCACAAAAATGTGCTGATACATGATACATAGCTCTATAGAACATAATTTTATAAACGTAGGGATTGATTGATAGGAATTGAAGGATTGGGCATTTGGAGTACAAGGGAGTATGAGGAGTAAGTAGACGCAGAGTAAAAAGTATACGCTTTTAATTTTAGTAATTGACTACCATCAGCTTATCCAATTCTATGATCTGTTTTTCTGCAGTGATGGATGCTAATCGGAGAGCTAATTTGAGCAGGGTTTGATGTTTACCTGCAGAACAATTTTTCCGTTTAGAACACGTTTCCTGTAAAATAATGGTTATATGTGAGGCAGAAAGCGAAAAGAGACCTCTTGTCGGCAAAGTTGATTGAGAAGAAGGCTAAAAATTGGAAGAAGGTCGAAAGTATCG
Organism: Adelphocoris suturalis; assembly: GCA_030762985.1. NCBI lineage: Eukaryota > Metazoa > Arthropoda > Insecta > Hemiptera > Miridae > Adelphocoris > Adelphocoris suturalis. The sequence continues at coordinate 126,232,456 of CM061042.1, read as the reverse complement.
ATTTTTCACTCTATCGATTATTAATCCTTGGACCCTCTAGAACCCAAGTGTATAGGTCTGAGAGATTGAATCAAATCAAAAGTAGCCTAAACAAGCAACTAGAGAGATTTCGTTCTTCCCGTACTATTTTTCCCCGTTAACGTGTATAGCAGCGTCTAGAGCAAGCAACTGTAGATGCTAGATCTTCACGTATTTCTACACGTATTTACACGATGAACCAAACTTTATCATCGCACTAAAGTCTCTACAGTATTTTCAATGTCAACAATTCTCTTGAATTCGAGATAGAGTCTGCTTTATCAGCTATCTTCACAGGAATCGAATAACTAGGTTCGAGTAATTAACAGATCCTACGACCTTAAAAAAAAAAAAAAAAAAAACGACAACGCATATTTCGTTGAAAACATCGGTTCTTATCTGACCTCCGAAGTTATGCGTTAAGCAACATCGGGCTTGGTTAGTAATAATTGGATGGCATCTTTATTATTTGTTCTTATTATTCAATTTTTCATTTAGCTACATCATGTTTGCTTAATCAGGCCTCGTGGAGTAGTTCGTTTTGAGTGCCTTCCCTGTTTTATCAAATGGTCATTTCCAAAATCTGAGAAGGTAGCACAAATTCTAATACCAACCTACTCAATTTGTTATTGAACTGACAACAGCTTTGTATACAAACTTATTATTTAAACACAAACTTGATCATTGTCTGAATCTTTATGTTGGTAGATGAAACTTTGTTGTACAAAATGTACTTGCTTACGAAGAATAGGAATATCTAATTGAAAACTGGAAAAGTATCAACGGCTGTATTTACTCCCAAGTAGTTGAACAGGATATCTGGAAGTTGGACGTAGTAGATACGTAGTTCACATAATCAACGGAATTTGATTTAATAATACAATTGTTATGTTTACCACAGGTTTTTACTTTTTTCGACCAGGTAGGTAATTGTGGAAGGGAAATGTTATTAGACGACAGTCAGAGGGAGAACGAATACCTAACCTATACTCTTAAAACTGGTCACCTTTGCGTCAGGTTATGGTGACTACGCGTTGGACGGGATTCCAACAAAAGCATATTTCCCGCTTACGTTTAGGTAGGCCTCTGTCCCGTACACGCATAGTTTAAGCGTTGATGCGTAAATTCGCGCATGCGCAGTTGGTATTTCAGTCTGTTTGTGTACGCGGGTAGAAAATTACGGGAAGAACAAAAATCTAATAACGATTTCAAGAAAAGGGACCTCCTTGTCGGACCCTTGGTAAGTGTAAGTTACAATCCTTTCATATCACCTGGATTTTTGTTTACTACGTGTTTCTTGCTTCCAAGGTGATTTTCAGCGTCCCAAGTTTAATTCCCTGCAAAATATTTACAATATCTGAATTTTGAATAAATTTGAATTTTTGGTATTTGTTCAGAAATGTAATTTTGATTATTCCATTTTTTCTATTGGATTACATTTTTCGTTATTGTAATTTTGTGTTATTCCGCTTTTTTCAATTGGATTACATACAGCACAATTTTAAGTGAATTTAGCATATTGAATCATTCCATAACTAAAAAAAAAGTAGCATTTTGAAGTTTGAGATATTTTTTTCTCAAAATCAATTTTTTCTATTATAAAACACTGAAATACTGCAGCTTCATTTTTTGAGCTACAAGGATGCTTTTGGTCTTCTTCATAAATCTATACAGATTTAGAAAATAGCAATAACTTCACTTTTATTAATGTCAACAAGAGGTCCCTTTTCGCTTTCCCCCTCACATATTTTGTACTGTAAACGTTCATTTTATTTTCAGGTCCGAAAATCGACGTTAACGAAAAACGAAAAAAAAAAAAGGCAGGCACTATAGAATCGCTAAATGTAGATGACGATTCTCCGTAATTAGCACCATTAAATGCAGGTGAGCAAGATACGTACTTTATTAACTTTATTAACATTAGTCGTTATCTGTACAACAAAAATATTTCCTTTCGATGGTGATTATTCATACATTTTTGGTTTATTTTATTTTCTACTATGAATCAACCAAGAACATTTTACTTTGGTTACTTGGCAAGATGGGCCTAGGCAAAGTATTTCGGTAAAAGAATATTCTGGAACACTGCGTCCAATATAACAGTACATACTGACCAGTTGAACTCACGTCATAGGCACTTAAGTTAGGATCAGTGGTGCTTCTCTGGCATACCACATGATTACTACACAATTGAACTGAAATTATAATGAGAAACAATGAGTTACCAAGGAGCCCATACTTAGAACTACGACATCAACAGCCCAGACAAGCTCATAGTAAACTGCCGTCACCATAAACACCGTCTAGCGGATGGTGCACAAATAGACCCTTCCCTATAGAAAACAAACTACTTCGGTGGAGCCGAACAGTATTAACACAACTATTTATAAAGTAATTAAAAATATGACTACATCATGAAATAATTCACCACAAATTAGATCGCATTTACAAAAGTACATTATATTGAATTATCACAAAAAAATTTGGATAGTTAAACTCTTAAAATGGAAATTTCAAAACTCGGTAGGCACCATTTTGTTCAGGGAATCTATCTCTTACAGCATTCACAACACAAGAAGGTATAACAACTGGGTCTCTGCTACCTATAGCAGTGCAACTGTTGATCCAGTTAACAAATTGCTTGTAAGCAATGTAGCGCCATGTTATGTTCAAGGGGGTGTCTGTATTGAGAAGTTGCTTCTTTTTTTTGTTTTTTGTTTTTAAACTTAGCACATGGCGCGTTATGGACAACACATCACTGTCAAGAATAAGTTTTTCGAATGCGGGAAGAAGTGTGATACACCGATAGTCTGATTTAACTGCGTGAACATTTGGGATTTCGCAGCAACAGGCACTTTTATCATTCGCTGTGGAGCACATATCACAAGGACAACTTCGAAGGGAAACTTGAGCAGGCGTTTCCAAAGGATCGTTTTCAGGTTCACAGGTGGATGTAGATAAGTTATACGTGAGGGGATCACACGAGATTGAGCTGGAAACCTCTCTGTCATCCATTTCGTTGTTGTCCATGACGGTACTCCCCACGACGGTACTCCCCACTCCAATGGCATCATTCAGGCTGGTTTCATCTGGAACTATAAAATGCTTACGTTGGATCCTTTGATAAATTATTCAAACTATTTTGTTTGCATGCACGCATGCTTAAGGCAAAGTCTCATGTGATTCGAATTCGGTGTCCAAAGGATTGTCCCATGTAGATGGCGACAAAAACCGTGCAAACCCTATTTAATTTTTTCGCGATTGTTTGTAAGCAGGGTGGCCCCTGGGAAATTCGAAATTTCCCAGACTTTTCCCTAACCAAACTTCAGATTTACCCGACTAAAAATATCAAATTTAATTTTTTTGTTTTGTCATCATTTTATTGTACTTTTAATGTTTCTAAAACGGAAAGCGTATAATTTAAAGAAGAAAAAAGTCCAGTCATGCAGCATGACCCCATGAGCGAATTTTTGAAGAAATCTTCGACATTTCAGTCGCTATTGATCGTGCAGAGAAATTTTAGTTTATGATTTTGATAGACAAACATGGAATCAAATGATTAAAAATAATTAGGAGGTACCTACTCATACTTCATTATTATTAAACTAATCTTGTAGATTTAAAGACAAATGTAGGTAAATATTCATAGATTTCGATGTCGAATGTGGTCAGTATTGGAGGCAGTTGAAATCTTAACAGTATCCTATCATAACATCATCAAATCTTGACATAAAATAAAATAACATACCGACGTCATATATGAAAGAAATGTATTTCCACAGCCAATCGATGATGAGGCTTTATATTACGAGTGATATAAAGTCAGATGCATTCGAATCTAGTATCCTACAACAAGAAATTGACAGACAAACTGTAGTCTCTGTGCATCTATTGACAGCCTAAATTATGGGGAAGCGTCACTTGGCTTTTCCGTAGCAGCAAGAAAGAAATTGAAACTACAAATGCTAAATTGTACTAGCATTAAATCCCAATTATTGTTGATTTATCAACGATTCGATTAGGTAAATTCTTGAATTTTAACTGCTTCATGTTATTTCTTCACTCTACTATTTGATAATTATATCCAATATCGCACATATTGGTTATTGAGGTACATACCTATCCCATATTACCGATTTTTACAACTAGCGAACGGCATATTTCGATTTTTGACTGATTTTTCAACTTTGAAATTTTTGAAAACTTGATACATATTCTTATAGGAAATTTTACGCTGATTCCGAATATACCACATGTTAGTATGCTGAAAAAATTATTTCGCACAACAAATCGCAGAAAACAGGCTATTTTGAAAATTTTGACTACATTTTTGAAAAGTTCAACCCGAAGATGTAATCCGATCATGCTGGCCAACGAACTTGAACTTTCGTTTTGTGTCCTTAACATTTTAAAATTTGTTTGAAGTTTCTAGCACAATTCTACGGACAGTTATCGTCTGGAATGACACATACATATATACATACATAAAAAAGTTCCAGTCATGCAGCATGATCGTATGAGCGAATTTTCATAAATGGACGTATTACATTTATGTTAAATTCTGTTGAAATTTGAGCACTTTGGGGACAAATAAAATTTTTATTATACATTTTATAGCAAACTAACTTATTGTCAGTAATATTCCAATGAACAAACGATTTTGTGGATTTTTACAATTTTTTCAAGTGTTCCTATCGATTTTTAGCTTATTTTAATGAAATTTAAGTACATTTTTCAGTACAATTTTGTGCTTAAATTTTTAAATGTCCTAGTTCATGTTCGATTAATTTTTTTCGAGTAGCATTCTGCTAAAAAATAGAAATTTGTTAATTTTTAGCGGTTTTTTTGCCTTTTTTAGTGAGTTTTTAAGTTCATTTTTTGAAATTTGACCAATTTAATGTGCTCAAAAAGTGTTGTCCAACGAACTCATCGTTTCTTTTGAAATGCTTGATTTTTTGGCAAAAGAACGAAGTTTTTATCTCAATTCTATCGAGAGTTATCGTCTGGAATTACACATACATATATATACTTTTATATATATATATATATATATATATATATATATATATATATATATATATATATACCTATAAAAAAGCATTAAAATCCTGGAATCATTTCAGAATGCCTCAAAACAGATTTCGATGAAGAAAATTTTTGAAAATTTTTATTTAAAAATGTTTGGAGCCATTGCAATAGCTTTATTTTCTAAGAAAATTCGCTAAAAAATGCGTTAAACTTCAGAATATGATTCAGAATAGCCTGAAACGGATTTCTGCATAAAATTTTTTCAAAAATTCACATTCTACAAATTTTGAGGCGAGAGCAATAGCTTAATTTTCTTCAAAAATTCGCTAAAAATAGACTACTTATATTTAGTCTACTTATATTTAACAATTTCATTGCCCTCGAAGAGCTCAAATATCATAACAATTTAACCTAAATGTAATACGATAATTTACAAAAATTCACCCATAAGATCATGCTGCATGACTTTTTATTTAATATTTTATGGTCTCTCACTTTGTGATCCAAAGCTATTTGTTGCAGTACATGTTTCCTTACATGGATTTCTTAGCTCTGGGAATAATTCAAAATTTTCGCCAGACAGCAAAAAATGTCACGCTTTTTTTCAACTACTATCAATCGTTGCCATAGCCAGTATAACTTCCTGATTTCCCATCCCACAAAAATCGTTCGTTGGGAAGTTGCTCTGTGAATTTATAACACGTGACTCCACATTCCAATGGGCCAATTTCCCCTCCTTAACCCTCCTGTGTTAACATTACAGGATTACATACAGCACAATTTTAAGTGAATTTAGCATAACTCTGAGAAAAAAAAAAAAAAAAAAAAAATCGGTGTGCGTCGGACCACACGGTGGAAGTTATACTTCTGTGGCCATAATTTATAATTAATAAATAAATTATGAATAATAATTTATAAATTATAAATTTATAATAATTATAAATTTATAAATTTATAATAATTTATAATAAATTTATAATTATAATATTTATAAATTTATAATAATAATCTATAAATTTATTATAATTTATTAATTATAATTTATGTATTATGAATCGATAGTTCTTAAAAATGTGTTCTTAAAAATTTGTTCTTAAAAATTATAAATTTATAATAATTTATAATAAATTTATAATTATAATATTTATAAATTTATAATAATAATCTATAAATTTATTATAATTTATTAATTATAATTTATATATTATGAATCGATAGTTCTTAAAAATTTGTTCTTACTTTTCTTACTTTTCAGCGTGACGCGGTTTCTCGACCAACATCCCATCCCAAAGGGTCTAACTCCTCCTCCTCCCTCACTCCTCCTCCTCCGCCTCCCTCCTCCTCCTCCTCCTCCTCCCTCCTCCTCCTCCTCGATTAATCGATAGTTCTTAAAAATTTGTTCTTACTTTTCAGCGTGACATCCCATCCGATAGTTCTTAAAATTCAGCGTGACGCGGTTTCTCGACCAACATCCCATCCCAAAGTGTCTAACGGGCGCAAAGAAGTATAACTTAAAAAAAAAAAAAAAAAAAAAAAACTCGTTGAGTAATAAACTCTAAAATCAACCCCTGAAGTTTGTGCAAACTGAAGTTTTTCTTGCATACCTATTTCAATCAATTGTAAATACAGCTTCAATGCGTTTGGCAATACATTTCGAGTGACTACCAGCTAAAACCAACTACGTGAGTTCACTCATCCAGAGGTCAGACCTGTGGGAGGATCATTGTATAAACTCGAAAATTCAAATTTTTTTTGGAGACAGGTTACTCTTGTTTCGTCTCAGTAGTTGGTCTGTGGTTGTTTCACAATGAATCAACCACATACCAATAACTGAGACGAAGCAAGAGTTACCTGCATCTCCGAAAACCAGTGTCCCTTTGCTTATTCAAAAAATGAAGATATCTAATATTCTCTAATATAGATAAATAGTAGATACATAATACTTCACATAAACCTAATTACGCAGATGTGAACAATTATTATTCCCTGCAGGGGTGTGGGAAGTGAAGAAAAGGTTCTTTAATTTCTTAGATTCTTGGTCTTATTAGTAGTTTCCCCTTCCCCTTTTCATTTATGTAAGTTGTGGTTCCCCCAACGTTACTATTTCATGTGCATACTCGTATTTCAAGACGCTGCGAGGCTTGCTGCACCTTTTGCCACTCCCTTATTAAGTTTTCTTTTATGTTGGATGGTCCCACAAACATGGATGTTCCTGAAGGTATGTTTGTCCCTTATACAGGGTGCGGCAGAGAGGACGGATGGTTTTAAAAAACTCATAAAATAGTTAATTTTTACTCAAAAACAAATTTATTGATGCAATAAGGTTTGCAAGGAAATAGCATTTGAGACAGTTAAGTGTGAAAAATCCCTTCAGGCATGTGGTGGCCGAAATCGTTGATGCAGTGCTGGAGGCGTTCTCGGAAGTTTGCGTAGACTCTCTCCAATATAGCTCTCTCAACTTGGCGTCTTCCACGCGAATTGCGTCCTTCAATTCGTCCAGAGTTTGGGGCTTGTTCTAGTATACTCTAGCCTTGAGGTGTCCCCATAAGAAAAAATCGCATATGGATAAACCTGGCCAACGAGGCCAATGAATATGGCCAAACCTGGAAATGAGGCGACCAGGGAAGAGAGGGTGATTGATGCTCTGGCCGTGTGAACGGTCGCCCCATCCTGCTGGAACCACACACGTCGGGTTGGAAAACTTCGCCTTCCTAATTCAGGGAAAAAGAATTGGTGATCATTTTGACGTAGCGCTCTGAGTTCACAGTAACAGCATAATTCCAAGAACGCCTCCAGCACTGCATCAACAATTTCGGCCACCACATGCCTGATGTGATTTTTCACACTTGACTGTCTCGAATGCTATTTCCTTGCAAACCTTATCGCATCAATAAATTTGTTTTTGAGTGAAAATTAACTATTTTATGAGTTTTTTAAAACCATCCGTCCTCTCTGCCGCACCCTGTATTAGTTGCTAGTCTTAACATTAAATTTTCTCTCTCAAGTTATTGTTGACGTGATGCCTGTTTTGCTTGCTCCAAGGATGCTCGGAGTTTTTCATTTTTTGTGTGCTGAAGATGGTCTGTGTTCAGACCGAAACCAGTACACTAATAAATTGACGCTCTCTTACAGGGGAAGTAAGGAATTAAAGGACCTTTTCTTCACTTCCCACACCCCTGCAGGAATAATCCGCAGATTCCCCCACCAGTTTTTAGAGTAGATACATAATACAGGTAGACACATAGTCAGTCTAAACACAGACCACACAGATAACAAACTGACATTACTTAGATGTTCTATATTGATGGTATTCAGATGTAGATACAAGGAACATACTGATTAGGTATGAGAAAATCATTAATTATGACAGTTTTTTGGGTTTTTGAGAATCGGTCAGGCTCTCAAAAACCCAAAAAATTGTCATAATTATCACCAAGCGGTCAATAAACTAAACCATATTAAAAATCATTAATTAACAACAAAGATTTATTAAAGAATGATTAAAATGCGTAAATATGATTACCAGCCTCTTGAGGTTCAAATTTAGTTGGCTCAGCTTCAGATTTCTTTTTGTGCTTCTTGGAGGTGCTGACGGGCTCTTGAGATTTAGTTCTGGACCTCTTGACGGTACTGACAGCTGGCAGTTGGATAACAGGAAAGGTCTAAAACCAGAAATCGTAACAGATTGTAACAGTGGAATTATGTAAATGTTCCTAGTGTTATAGTTGATCTGTGTTTTAGAACTTAATATTATTTTTGAAGAATACACGTTTTCACATTTTCTTGAACATACACACACAGTGAACTTTATTCAATATTCAACATATAAACATATGGAACCTAACAACATAACACAAGTTGTGTGTAGTGGCCAACTTAAACTTCAATACTGATGACAGAGGTACTCATTTTGACCGAAAGTTGTGAGATTTAGATACAATAATATTGTAATTAGCAATTACTGTGGGAATTATTGGACTCGTACCCGTCAAGCAATTAGTACCTAGGGTAATAGCTGTTGGACTCGACCCTGTTCGATCTTTTCCCCCCTCGACCCTGGGTATTGGTTTATTATTTCCAATAATAAGCCTATGTGATCGTATAGCAAAAAATATTTATAAACCCCCCTCAAACTTTGTCACTTTACGTTTAAAAGGTGCGTAGAATCCAAATTTGAAATGTCCGTCCGCCGTCCGGGCCATAAAAGGCCTAAGAATTGACTTAAAAAACCCGTTCTTTCGCACATAGACTCCATTTGGGGTCTAGTTGGTCCTAACGTTTAACCATCCTGATCGCTTTACTCGAATAGATGCTATGGGCCAAAAACGGGCGAAACAGTTTCTTTTTCAAGGCTTTGAGTGTTAGACGTGTTAAACACACGCCTGGCAGGGGGTCACAGTGAATGGTGAGCGGGGGGTGGAGTGAGAGGAGGCGCCGCAGCACCTTGCGGTGTCTCGGGTGACCAGGGGCGTAGCAGAGGGGTGTAGGAGAATGGATATTTATTACTTTTACGTGTTATACCCATATAATACACCGCGGCACCATGAGGTGGGTACGGCGTTCCTTCGAGGCATGAATATATGTTTTTTTTTTAGGTCATATTTGTGTGTTAATACCAATGCTTTTTCTACGCATATTTAATAACATATCCTCTCGACTTTTCGTACGTACTTAGATAATGATATTATTAAGGCAATAACTATTTGAATAGATAGGAGCTCAAATTGAGAAATATAAACATGCGTATTAATTATAGAAGTATAGGTTGTGGCAACTCGAAATAGGACACTCCGAGGAGTCTGGACGGGCCTTTTGACGTTCGCAAGCCAACTAAAACTACGATCATACCCAATTGAAAAAATAATAAATCTTGGTGAAATAATTTGTAGCGTTTTTCTATGCTTTCGATTCGGAGGTCTGGATGCTCGCAAGCTCGCATCTCAAACATTAAAAATGTTCTCAACCAATCCTTTTGGTAAAATATAGATCAATCAGAAAAATATATCAAAATCCGTGTTTAAAATCGAGAAAAAATCTGAATCCCCATTAATATGAGATTACTCAAAAAAAAAAAAAAAAAAAAATATATATATATATATATATATATATATATATATATGTATATATATATATATATATATATATTTAATGAGTGATCTTCATAAGTTAAACAACACAAGCTATATAATCCAAATTAAAGTTATCTTTATATATAATTCCGAACGGTCTTTGAAATTGTGAAGAACTTCGTGGTCCGACTTTAGTGTTACGACTGCTCATTCAAATTAGCACGGCCCCAAGTTTGTTGCAAAAGTGTCGCCGTTCGTCTCTATACCCGCCGCCTTGATAGTGTTCTAGGCGGTCCTTATCAAGGAGAGTTGTTTATTAGGCTGTGACGGTAACAACAGTTGCCATAAATTCACGGTAGGTAAGTAAGAAATGCGTTGCAAGTAATTCACTGGAGTGGTTATTTCGTGGATATTTGGCGAATGAATCGATCATCGAAGAGCACGTCCTTGGCCGAATGGAAATGAAGTTCGGTATTTCCTCTTTTTAATCATTTAATAACATCGCCTTAGCTTTTCAAAACGGATTTCAATGAAGAAATTTTTCGAAAATTTTGTTCTTAAAATTTTTGGAGCCATTGCAAATAGCTTCATTTTCTACGAAATTCGCTTAAAAAAATATATATATATATAAATAAAATAAAATAATAATAATATTAATGAAGAGACGCAACGAAAGTGAAAAAAGTCCGCCCCAATCTTCAAAATATTAGTAGGAATAAAAATGTGTTTTTGAATAATCCTCAGAACATTCAAACTTTTTAAAACCTCAGTATGGTTGAACAGACAAGATATTAAAATGAATTTTAAAATTTGTAGGAAACAAAGTTTGGGGGGTGGCAGAGAGTGGCAGATGGTTCAAATGGTAGTTCAAAAGCTCACCACCGATCACCGCCACGCTAGTGTCGAACTCAAACGCTTTCATCCTCAAAATGATGGGAGTTGCAGCGCCCTGAGTTCAGGTAAGATCTCCTACACACCTGTTGCTCATAAAGATTACGAACTGGGGAGCAGCTTTGTGTTAATTCGCACGTTTTCCTCCATCATCGATTCACTTCAAAACCCTGTACGGTCAGCAACTGTAGCGAGCAAACACTTTCTGTTGAGGTATTTACTACAGGATGTCTAAAAAAGGACTCTCTTCTTAAAAATTCCAAAAGAACACTTTAATTTAAACAAGAAACAAAACGAAAAAAGGACATCATTGGATTCAGGAGAACCTTTGGTTCAAGTATGAAATATTATGTCATTCATGTGAGCCCCCAGTTCTCCCTGACACGGTGGTCCGCTGACTGATTCAAGGCCGTCTGAAATGCCGACGAAAACTGACTACAAGGCGGTTTTCCGGAACCTTGTACGAGTAGAAATTGACCCCTCGGGAAATCTGAGCTGATCGTTTACTCGTACAAGACGCAAATCAAACATTCAGTTTTCGGGTGTTGTAAAAACCTAAATTATGGGCTCAGTAAAAAAAAGCTTGGGTTTAACTAGACCCCAAATGGGGTAGAATGCCACCAACCGCACGTTTTTATCTCAACCCGTTGCCCAGATATGAATTTTTAAAGTTTTTTTCTACAAAAACACGTTTTAGACCATAAAAACCTGATTTTCTCCACTATCGATACACTTTTTTCAGTTTTTGACACACATATCTGAAATTAGCGTTAAATTTCATGTAAGAATATTGTTCTCTGGATCTCCAGAAGTTCAATCCTTAAGCCATAATCCTTGTTCGAACGTGAGAAAATTATAAAAACCAAGTTTCCCGCAAATCTTTGAAGCTGTACTGTCTCCTAATAAATAATCTTGAGACTTATCAAACCTCACAAATTTATTCTTCATTCAAAGAGCTTTCGTTTGATGGAGTCGCTTTTGAAATTTCCTTTCAAATTGGTGCAGTTATTTAACCTGGAAGATGAAAAAACGTGTTACCTTTTGGATGTTTTTTTCTTGACAGACAGGGCTGGGATGAGAAAACAAATAAAAACACGGCGGTTGTAAAAAAACGACGAAGACTTGCTAATCTCATTGAATAGTTGAACTCTGTCTCTCATCACTTTGCTTATAACGCGTTGGAATTTGTTTTGACCGAAGAAAATTAGTCAGTTCGTCCATTCACTCTGTGACGGTGGGGTCGGTTCGAAAAAGGGCAAGGAGCGTGCATCCGCAGTCGAGGGAGCCACTTCGAAAACACAAAATTGTGAGTTGCATTTAAAGCAATAATGTAAATGTAAAAGTAAATTTGTATTCTCTTTATCCAGGAGTAATTTTCATTTGAAATTGCGTTTTTCCGTTGCCGTTTTTTTATTTGTTTTCTCATCCCAGCCCGTCCATCAAGAAAAAACAACCAAAAGGTAACACGTTTTTTCATCTTCCAGGATAAATAACTGCACCAATTTGAAAGGGAATTTCAAAAGCGACTCCATCGTTTGAAAGCTCTTAAAATGAAGAATAAATTTTTGAGGTTTGATAGGTCTCAAGATTATTTATTGGGAGACAGTACTGCTTCGAAGATTTTCGGGAAACTTGGTTTTTATAATTTTCTCACGTTCGAACAAGGATTATGGCTTAAGGATTGAACTTCTGGAGATCCAGAGAACAATATTCTTACATGAAATTTAACGCTAATTTTAGATATGTGGTCAAAAACTGAAAAAAGTGTTTCGATAGTGGAGAAAATCAGGTTTTCATGGTCTAAAACGTGTTTTTGTAGAAAAAAACTTTTAAAAATCATATCTCAGCAACGGGTTGAGATAAAAACGTGCGGTTGGTGGCATACTACCCCATTTGGGGTCTAGTTTCACCCGTTTTTTTACTGAGCCCATAATTTAGGTTGTTGCAACACCCGAAAACTGAATGTTTGATTTGCGTCTTGTACGAGTAAACGATCAGCTCAGATTTCCCGAGGGGTCAATTTCTACTCGTACAAGGTTCCGGAACACCGCCTTGTAGTCAGTTTTCGTCGGCATTCCAGACGGCCTTGAATCAGTCAGCGGACCACCGTGCTGATGAGATCCTCGACAACTCGCCGAATTTCTTCCTTCAAATCCGTGATTGTGCGAGGTTTCCTCCCTGTGACTTCTTCTTATGGGGGTTTGTCAAGTCTCAAGTCTAAAGCCCCCCATACACTGTCAGTTTAACTGAAGATAATCGTAAGGTGGCGACCCGAGGTCGCCCACACATTCATCAGTTAATCTGAAGATCGTGGACTGCAGTTCGGGCGGACTGAAGGTGTGTGGGCAAATGGCCGGCAAGGATCCGATGAGAGATCCGCGACAGGCAAGGACCTGTCAGATCATGATCGCAAATGCTCCCCGCCCCACACTATCAGTTGGCCTGCAGGCGCGTGATCCGTCGGCTCTTTTTTTCCCCGTTTTCGTCAGTTTTCCGTGCGATCAATTTGAGCGTGTTTTCACAAGCCGAAATCGGACTGACAGCGGACTGACGGCGAGGATGGACGGGAAACCTACTTTTATTTCGGCATTTATTGAGATTTATCGGGCCTATCCGTGTTTGTGGAAAATTAAGGACGATGCGTACGGCAATAAAAGATTACGGGACGAGGCGTACGACGTTTTATTGAAATGTGTTTGCAGGTTTCGGGTATGATTTTCCCGAGCGCTTGAGGTGAAATCCGCGTGGGAAACTTCAGATCTTCGAAACTTTGGCCCGTTGCCAAAAATCTCACAGTTGCAGTTAGCCTTTCTTCGGCACTGATAGCCTGGCGCAAATGAGTGTCTGATTTACTGATTCCCGGTGAAACCAAATTAAGAAGGTTTGGAAATTTTCTTCACTCATCCTCAAATAATTCATAAGATCCTCGTGGTGAGACTGCCTCAGTTCGCGGAGCAATGACATGTGAGAGCTAGCGTCTCTATCTTGAAGCCACTTTTTCATCCAAATTCTTTTTCTGGGGGTTCACCAAAAACTGACAGTAAATAAACCGCGCAACGTTTCCTTCGAAGCATGGTGGCGAACTGAGGTTCGCTTGCAGTCCTGATTCCTGTCCGACAGTCCGCCTGCAGGCCCCGGACAGATAGTGTGTGCGATGTTCAGGCGAGGATCAGCAGTTTAGTGCGGCCGCCTGCAGGCCGTTGACTGGTAGTGTAGGGAGCCCGGCGATATTGGTCGTAAGTTCGTCTGTTGAGGCGACGGCCTGCAGGCGATCCCATAGTGTATGGGGCCCTTACGAGAGGAAACCTCGCACAATCACAGATTTGAAGGAAGAAATTCGGCGAGTTATCGAGGATCTCACCAGGGAGAACTGTGGGGCAGTCATCGCCAACTTTCTTGCCGTGTGATCAGGACAGGGGGGGCTCACATGAATGACATAATATTTCATACTTAAAACGGTGGTTATCCAGAATCCAATGATGTCCTTTTTTGTTTTTTGTTTAAATTAATGTGTCCTTTTGGCATTTTTAAAAAGAGCGTCCTTTTGTAAACACCCTATAGAGCGACACTGGCAGCTGTTCCCAGGACAATCGTCCATTGTCCTCCTTTCCCAGCTGCTGACTCTGCTGAGTATGTGAATATCCTAATGTTTGGTTTGTGTAGTATTTTCCCTAAAATTAATAAGTTTTTTGCCTTCTCACAATAATAAAATGCTCTAATGATAACATTAGTTTAAAAAATCTCGAGCAATTCAACAGGTTTCACTTACCTTAATTGGAACTTCATTTGCACGCCGAACAAGTTCTTTAGTAGGGTCATCAATCCCAAGTAATTTCTTTAAAAAACAAAATTGAGTTATCTCTAGACCCGTTCCTGAAACTGAAATACGGAGAATATAAGTATGGCTAATAATTTTGGGTTGTTCTTTAGTACAACCCTCTTTCAAACCATATTTCAACAATAAAAACACACGAACACAATTTTGCTGAATCCAATGATCAAATGCGCTAAATCTACGATTAAAACCAAACAGCCAAATTTGGGTTTTTAGCGTTCCAGGCAATGATTATTACCAGTTCTTTTTCGTCTTCATTGTTTATATGAACGAACTTCTGTTTTGCTAAATTTCCCTACCTATTTCCTACGTGTACGAAAATGAGCCACAGAGGATTGATTAGAGCATTGGCGTTTGAGGACGAATTTGACGAGATGAAGACTTTACTAATCCACAAAGGATCAAAGAGATTACGGTGGATTTCGATCTCAATGAAATCTATTTTGAGACGAGGTGCCGACTTACAAAAGCTACTGTTTTGTCGGTCCGTGCCATCATGTGTTGTCATTGAAATGATACGGGTACCGTCTCCCGTCCTCACACACTCGGGTCATTCAATGTCAAATCAACACACTTTAAATATAAATTTTACCTCACCATTTTAGATTTTGCTCAAATTTAGTATATTCATAGTAAGTGTTGAGACTAAGAAAAATACCAAATTTTAAATTTTTATCTCAAACCGTTTCTTAAATATGGCTATGTAAAACTTACAAAATCTCGCCAAAAACCATGAACGGATTTTATACTATTCGCTCTAGGAACTGTCCTGATTGAGCTAGAGAGCTGGGAGAGGTATCATTTTGCAGCTTTTTTTATGCTCTTTCCAGTGATATACAACAGGACATAGGTTCTAATAGAAAATGTTTTGTCAAAATACAAATAAAATTTTGATTTAATTGATTTCAAAAAAGTACATAATTTAAAATTTTCAAAATATTCCTATAAATACTTAGTACTGTTTTAAACAATGTGGCAAAATATAAATATGGGATGATGATGGGTTCATTGTTTAAAAAAAATATTCCTGACACTAGTTTTCCACTAATAGCCCGGTTTTGACTAAATAATAAACATACTTACCTACTTTTACTAAAGACTACTTTTACCAAAGAGGTAGGCTATTCAATTAAATATATAGGTAGTGGTATACTATGTATAAAAGTAAAAAAAATATCAGAAATATCAATTCAAAATACTATCTTGAAACCTAACTTGTAAAAAACAAAAATACTATCTTGTGAAAATAACTTTTCTTCGTCCGTGTGGGTAAGTAAATACCTACATCATTCTCCTATCCTAAACACACGGATGTCCTGTGGGTGTCAGTTGTGGATGTTCTAACAAAAGTAAATCCAATTACACTGACTGGGAGAACATACACTCTAGCTGAAAGCGATCTTAGCCAAACCCAACTGGCTTTTACAAAATGTAATTCCGTAAACAGAGAAGATGTTTAGGGAAACTGCTGTCAACTCAAAACTTAATTTTTCCTCAGGTTAGTGTTAATCTAGATAGTTGTTTAAACATTATCGTTAGTACTGCACCAATTGTGTTACATTTACTTACCTACTTGCATACCTACTCATCATCATAAATATGTATAATATTATGTAAATTTTGATTAATCTGTTTGTACCAGAATTATTACCTAACTATTTAGACTATTTTCATACCTTTTTCAAATTTATTGTTATAGAAATGTTCAATTCATTTCATACTTTCAAATTATCACGTTCAATTCATTTATTACTTTCAAATTCATTTAAGTAATTACGTTCAATTATTCATTCAATTATTACATAACTATTTAGACTATTTTCATACCTTTTTCAAATTTATTGCAATGTTCAAGATTTTTGTTTTACTAATTAATAGGCGATTAACTTAGTTTAAATTGTATAAAATTAAAGTAAGCAACCTAATTAACTTAATTTTTATTGGAATATATCTATGGCTATTGGTTTTGTTTTAACAAGATAGTATTTTTAATTAATACTTCCGATATTTTTTTACCTTTATACATAGTATATCTTTATATATTTAATTAAAAAGCCTACCTCTTTGGTAAAAGTACATATGTTTATTATTTAGTCAAAACCGGGCTATTAGTGGAAAACTAGTGTCAGGAATATTTTTTTTTTAACAATGAACCCATCATCATCCCATATTTATATTTTGTCACATTGTTTACAACAGTACTAAGTATTTATAGGAATATTTTGAAAATTTTAAATTATGTACTTTTTTGAAAAAAATTAAATCAAAATTTTATTTGTATTTTGACAAAACATTTTCTATTAGAACCTATGTCCTGTTGTATATCACTGGAAAGAGCATAAAAAAAGCTGCAAAATGATACCTCTCCCAGCTCTCTAGCTCAATCAGGACAGTTCCTAGAGCGAATAGTATAAAATCCGTTCATGGTTTTTTGGCGAGATTTTGTAAGTTTTACATAGCCATATTTAAGAAACGGTTTGAGATAAAAATTTAAAATTTGGTATTTTTCTTAGTCTCAACACCTACTATGAGTATACCAAATTTGAGTAAAATCTAATATGGTGAGGTAAATTGGGTGTGTTGAATTGACATGGAATGACCCACTCATAATGTTTGAGCTGTGGGATCCCTCAGGTGAGGATAAACCGGTAGGCGCAGAGACACCTTCTCTGTGTAGGGCTAGCGACCATCCTGACCTTAATGGAGAAGTGCTGTATGGCGCTTTCTCCAGTAAATGGTACCACGGGCGGGGGGAGCCCCAGGCTACCGGTGCATAGACTTTGTCGAAGCACCACCTGCCTGCTCCCCAGTTGAGGTTGGATTCGCGGGGGCAGTGGTTTCATCACCCCTAAAGTGCATTCAATTTTGCAGATGTGGGGTAGAGGTGCGAGGGAGTTGACTCGCGGGGGTGAGTCTCCTTCCACGGACCTCGGCATTTGGAGTTATGTGGGTTTCCATAAACTCGGGTATCACCCTTCATAGTTGGTTAAGTGAGCTAGAACGCATGCCTCGACCCGTAGGTCAAAACGGGTACTTGGCAGTTGTCAAGGACATTGACTGGGTGTGCAGTCTCCTCTCAGGAGGATCTTTCCAGCTTGTCTGGGGGGAGACCACAAGGCACGATTGCCTAAAGACTCCTAAACACGACTTCCATTCTTTTTGAAGGATATATTGGATTCTTCTGTAATTGAAATGATGGGAGATAGGTACAAACATAAAAATACCTAGCCATGCAACTAGACCATTATATTATAAGAAAATTGTAGCCTGTTTCCTGCTCTTATTGAGTTCAAAATATCATGATAATTACAGGGTTATCCTGAAAATAAGGTAAAAAGTCCCCAGGTTTTTTCTTAAGGTTGGCATACCTAAGTTCAGGGGGGTTCCCAGCGGTCAAAATAAGACCGAGCCAGTGTCAGTCTCAGCAACCGATTCCGTCAACCTCGAAAGGTGCTGTTTGCTCCACCTAGTGCTGATTTCAGTCATCAAATTCCTCGCTTGGCGTCACGAACCTGCCTCCAAAATCCATCGTCAGCTTGTGGAAACTTAGGACATGAGGTAATGTCACGTCAGCATGTTGATGAAAAAATTTGCACTGATTGTCAGGTAACTATTGACAATCTTCATGGGACCTTTTCCGTTAATTCACTACCATTCATTCATTCTGACCTGTATGTCCAACTAATCTGTATTTTTACTAAGGGATTGACTACTTGATGTTATTTAATTTTGAGATGTGAGCTTGCAAGCATCCATACCACCAAACTATACACATCATTCTGACCTACACTTCCAACTAATCTGAATTTTTACTAAGGGATTGACTACTTGATGTTATGTATTTTTTAGATGCGAGCTTGCGAGCATCCAGACCACTAAACTATACACAGCATTCTGATCTATTTTACCACAGTGGACGTGGACTTAATGATTGGGGAACAGTTCTTAGAACAATAGAATATATATCTAGCGGTAGTGAATTAACGGAAACGAATAAAACGGGTGGTAGTGAATTAACGGAAAAGAACCCCTTCATGAAATGTTTCCACACATCTCGTGAAGCCTTATGTGTGAAATTTTCTCGGAAAAACTGGATTACAGGAAGTTATGTGCAAGATGGGTATCGAAAATGTTGACTCTGGAACATCGTCAAAATCCCGTTTCGGCTGCACAAGAATTTCTTCATTGATTTGAAATGGAGGGTGAAGCATTACTTGACTCGATTGTGACTGGGGACGAAACTTGGGTATGTCACTATACCCCAGATACAAAAAGGCAGTCCCAACAATGGCGCCATACTCACTCCACATCAGAAAAAAAAGTTCAGTTTTTAGACCGAAAGATCATGACATCTGTGTTTTGGGACAGGAAAGGGGTGTTGTTGGTGGATTTCATGGCTAAAGGGGCAACATCAAGCTGACAGATACTGTAAGACCCTTAAAAAAAAAAATAAAAAAAATAAAATAAAATAAAAAATAATAAATAAAAAATAAATAAAGCCAAAAGGAGGGGCATGCTGATTTTATGGTGCGCAAACTGGCGTATTATGGTTTCTCTTCATCTGCCTTGAGGTTCTTCGATTCCTTCTTGAAGGGATGGCAACAAATTGTTTCTTACAAGTTCAGATGCTGCCTCCATCACATGTGGCGTTAAACAAGGTTCAGTTCTTAGCTCTAGTCTCTTCATTTTATTTGTTAATGATCTAGCTTTTCAGTTTGGCAGTCGGTTCCTATGAGGTGATTCTCCGCTCTGGTGAAGATTATGTATCCGCCACTATTGGAAAATGGTGTGAGACAAATGACTTAATGCTCAATGTAAGCAAAACTCAACATCTTGATTTCCATTTGAATGGCCGTCTGACTTCTTCTGTTAATTTTCTTGGCTTGATAATCGATAACCGCCTGTCTTGGGTTAACCATGTTGCTTTTGTCAAAATTGGCCTCTGTGAATTTTATGCTACATTGCTTGACCATGTCTGTTTCATTTGAGGTACTTGAGTCAGTATATTTCACTTGTTTGATGAGTAGAGTTGCCTATTAGATTATCCTTTGGGGAAATTCTGGCCGTTCCAATTTGGTATTTAAGGCACAAAAGACAGCTATAAGAACGATTTTCAACCTAGGTTTCAGACAAAGCTGTAGAGGCCTTTTTGTCAAACTCGGCACGCTTACTGTCCCTAGCCTTTATATCCTGAATTGCCTCTTGTATGTCAAAGAAAATTTGGGCACCTTTACAAAAGGATCTGAAGTACATAGCCATTTCACAAGAACTAGAGATAAATTATGCCCGCCAACTGTTCGTCTTGACTACTTCGGTACTTGGTAGCCCAGATCAAGTGGGGCCTCGCCTGTTTGACCTTCTATGAAATCACTTTCAAGTAAGGCCTTCAAGAATAGTGTTAAGAATCTGTTACTTCAAGCTGAACTTAATTGTGTAAACGACTTTTTAGCGAATTTTCTAAGAAAATAAAGCTATTGCAATGGCTCCAAAAATTTTAAAATAAAAATTTTCAAAAATTTTCTTCATCGAAATCTGTTTTGAGGCATTCTGAAATGATTCCTGGAGTTTAACGCTTATATATATATATATACATACATGATGTATATATATATATATATATATATATATATATATATATATATATATATATATATGTCATTCCAGACGATAACTCTCGATAGAATTAAGATAAAAACTTCGTTCTTTCGCCAAAAAATCAAGCATTTCAAAAGAAAGGATGAGTTCGTTGGACAAAACTTTTTGAACACATTAAATTGATCAAATTTCAAAAAATGTGCTGCTAAAAAAATCACTAAAAATGACTGAAAACGTCTAAAAATTGTTAAATTTATATTTTTATCAGAATCGTAGTCGAAAGAAGTTTATTTACGAAGAACTAAAACATTCAAAAATGTATTCACAAAATTATGGTGAAAAATGTAATTCAATTTCATCAATATTTGCTGAAAAATCGATTGAAAAACTGAAAAATGGCTAAACATCCAAAATCTGTTTTTATTCGTAGAATATGATTTGGAACGAGTTTATTTGCCATAAAATTGGTGGTTAACAATTTCTTTGTACTCGGAATGCACAAATTTCAAAACAGTAATATAATATAATGTTACGATAATCTACGAAAATTCGCTCACACGATCATGCTGCATGACTGTTTTAAATGCCTTTTTAAGTCTATTTCTTCTATGACCGTTATACGTACCATATTATGATCCAAGTTATTTATTAATTGTGTTATGTCTCGTCATATATTTTCTTGTAGCCAATGTAGATTTTCTTGTCAACAGCCGATGAATTTTATACAAGTACTCGTGCTAGCTTTTTATATAATTTTTCTGTGATACAATTGTTGATAATATTTTTGTTAACCATTAGTCATATTATTCTTCTTATTTTCATTTTTGTGCGTCTGATATTTTGCATCTTTTGTTTTGTATGTTTGATTGCATCTCTAATTGACAATTGTCACACATAAGTATTACGTTTTTGACAAATAAATCAATCAATCAAATATCTGAGTTGAATAATGATTATCTTAAGAGTTGATTAACATCATTATATCAATTTTTTTAAACCACTCTTTCAGGGGGACGCCACTTTTGCACACCTATAAAAACCACAAGACTAGTTTGGTCAATCCACGAAAACCCTCGCATATATGTGTATATATATATATATATATATATATATATATATATATATATATATATATATATATATATATATATATATGTGTGTGTGTGTGTGTGTGTGTGTGTGTGTATTTTTTTCCTCAAGTTTCATGGATTTCCGGAGAACCTGGGTGGTGTTGTTAGAAAGTATGTGTACCAAATTAAAACTTTTTAGAATGTTTTGATAAAATTGGTTCTACATTTGGAATCGGTTTCAAAATTTGAATTTGATGATCTACAACTTTGCTTGTTTAAGAAACTTGATTAAATATCTACTTCAACTTCTAATATTCAAAAAAGGGTATTTTCTGGTCCTGGAAAACTTTTTTGAACGGTTCTCGTAAGGTCAATTTTTTAAAAATATATGTACCAAAAAGGTTTTTAAAGCAATCAAATAGGATTAAGAAACAATTCTAGGTATAGGGACATGGGGTACATTAGGAATCAGCATCAAATTCCTTCTAAGAGAGGCGCATAAGAAAATTTTGCCTTGCAATCATATTTCCATCAGCCACATCAGCTTATGGCGCCAGTTAGTAGGGTATGATTACAATAAAATTGTAGGTAAGACGCCTGACTCTAAATTAAATTGGAGAAACATCGAAAAGAAAAAAAGCGTTGAAGATAACTTATCATGAAGAATCAGAGAGGAGTCTGACAGCACCTGAGTAGAAATCCAAATCAAATACTCGTAGTAGTTACAGAGAATAAAAATAAATGATAATGTAACTCACTTGCTTTCTCGACGTCATTTAGGGATCTACATTTTTTCCCTTTCGTTGGTGGATGGTAATAAACGTCTACCTTCCGTGAGGTGTTGGCTCGGAGTACTACCTCCCTCCTCCAACCTTGAAAATGAAAAAGAGCATAAATATATTAATGTAGAAACCTCAGGCAGGTATAAATACAAATCAACAAATTTATTAATACCTACACGGTAACCTTTAGCCAGGTGTGCCGATTTAACAAGCGCCAAGTGGTGGCGCCATGAC
The DNA here is from genome assembly GCA_030762985.1 of Adelphocoris suturalis. Taxonomy (NCBI): domain Eukaryota; kingdom Metazoa; phylum Arthropoda; class Insecta; order Hemiptera; family Miridae; genus Adelphocoris; species Adelphocoris suturalis. Next base: position 126,209,934 of record CM061042.1, on the reverse strand, counting down.
GCCACTAACAATAAAAAATATACATTTCTGGAGCAACTGACTTGAAATTTGGTAGGTGGACTCCTTGGAAACCGAGAATTCGCGGTAGTTTTTCGTGGCACCACAGCGTCACATGGTGGGGCAAAGGAGTCACCTCCAAGTTATAATAGACATTTTTGAAACTATCGGCTTGAAATTGTGTTGGTAGATTCCTTGTTCACCCAGAATTGGGTAGGCAAATAATTAATAAAGATATATATATAATCTTTTGGCATGCATGTGCGATGAAAATGAGAAACAAATGTAAAGTGATTTAAAAGAAAAACTAACAAACTTGCAAAGAGTGGAATGATAACCTTTATCATCTTTATTCTACTCGTCATCATTTACACTTCATCATTCCACTCTTCGTTTTGAAAAAGGCTGAACACCGAAATATAAAGTGTGACAGTTCTCGTCAGAATCCAAGAGAATGCGCGTCCGTCGCTCCGGCGTGATTCTCAAGTTCTTGAAATGCTGCGTTTGGCGATAGATGAGGATCCGAGAACCGGAAAACCAATCTTCTCGTATCACTCGGGATACTGTCACAACACTCCCCTCTCTCAAGGATTTAGGCCCCATTGCACCTCTGGGGGGCCACCCAAGTCCTTGATAAAAGTCTGCAAGTTTCACTTTTAAATCACTTTTTATTTGATTCTAATTGTCATCATAGGTCTATGCCAAAAGATTATACTGCTCTTCTAGAACCGTTTCAAACAATCAAAACTTATACATATACAAGAAGTGAAGTCGAATTTATTTTACTAGACAATCAGCTTTAGAAACTTCATGAGCCTGGGGAGAGGGGGGTGTCTGCAACTTTTGGAGACTTAACTAACATTGGACTCGTTTTCCATTGGACTAATTTTCCACTAACAGGCAAAAAGCAGGCATAACAACATTTGAAAATTAAAGTGTTGAGTGCCCTGGATATCCGAGCCGAGCGACCATTTTGATTATTCGGATAAGTTGACTGCTGCCATAAATACATATTATTACCTTTTGAATATTCCCGAGTTACAACTAATTTTCCATCTGATCTTCATGAACAACATCCCAACTACTTACAGGGCTTTCTTCGTCGTTCCGTGCTGAGTCTTCAAAGCTCGGAAGATTGTTTTACAATGTCACCAACTAATTTTTAAAAAATCCGAAGTGTAAGGTGAACATTTTTCACTTGAAGAGTGAAGTAACAGGAATGACAGAAGAACAGTTTGTTAGATCATTAGTGAAGGCTGACGGGTGGTCGTAACTACTGATCAGACTTCCTTCGTCACTCCAACAAGAACAAAACCCTACGGGAAGAAAATAACCACTGATAAGTTCAATGAAGTGTTCATTCGCACTTTCTTGTTTGAAAGGAGTTGCGGATCATCAGTAAGGTAAAGGAAGCACCGAAGAAAGATGAGGTTGTCGAATTTGTAAAAAAGTACGTTTGCCTCCCACATTAAATTACGTAAGATTTGTAGATTCAAATGGAAGACCTGCCTCCTGACAAATCTGCAAGTAACTAGTTGAACGGGCTTTGGATGCTGAATATTTTGATATCATCACGAAATTTCTCTCGGAAGGAAGAAAAGTTGTTCATTTCGGCAAGGTGTACGTCAATGAGGGGCGCATTTTCAATGTCTTCGCAATCCTCGAATCAACTCGGAGCGACTGAACCGCATAGGAAAGTCTCATCAGAAAGCGACGAGGTTTGTGCCCAACAAACAGTATTGAGTTTTAAATACTTGTGATTACGTACGTACTCGTGAGTGTTTCAGTTCAATGAATTATGAAAACTAGGTTTTTTCGGATTTTTGTATCAACTGTGTTTACATTTAAAATTTTTCGAATTTTAGAAGCAAATTAAGCTATTGCTCTCGCCTCAAAATTTGTAGAATGTGAATTTTTGAAAACATTTTATGCAGAAATCCGTTTCAGGCTATTCTGAATCATATTCTGAAGTTTAACGCATTTTTTTGTATGTATGTATGTATATATGTATGTATGTGTCCCTTCCCGAATTCCAGACGATAACTGTCCGTAGAATTGTGCTAGAAACTTCAAACAAATTTTAAAATGTTAAGAACACAAAATGAAAGTTCAAGTTCGTTGGCCAGCATGATCGGATTACATCTTCGGGTTGAAATTTTCAAAAATGTAGTCAACAATTTCAAAATAGCCTGTTTTTTGCGATTTGTTGTGCGAAATAATTTTTTCAGCATACTAACATGTGGTATATTCGGAATCAGCGTAAAATTTCCTATAAGGATATGTATCAAGTTTTCAAAAATTTCAAAGTTGAAAAATCAGTCAAAAATTGAAATAATGCCGTTCGCTAGTTGTAAAAATCGGTAATATTTGCATGAAACATTGTCCAAATTCAGATTGAACTACTCTTATGGAAGTATCCCTGTATAACCAATTTTATGTCAAGATTTGATGATGTTATGATAGGATACTGTTAGGATTTCAACTGCCTTCAATACTGACCACATCACACATCTGACCTCATGGACATCGAAATCTACAAGATTAGTTTAATAATAATAAAGTATGAGTACCTCCTAATTATTTTTAAGAATTTGATTCCATGTTTGTCTATCAAAATCATAAACTAAAATTTCTCTACACGATCAATAGCGACTGAAATGTCGAAGATTTCTTCAAAAATTCGCTCATGGGGTCATGCTGCATGACTGGACTTTTGTTTTTCTACTTCCCTCATGAGAAAACAGCATGAATAACTTTGAATTTAAAATATAGTCATGACATAGGTACATTATTGGTAGTGTTATGAATACGGTAGTAAGGTAGGTTGACATTAGGCCAGAACCCGTCCTGGGTATAGCAAGATGCACGATAAAAACCGCTTTGTGGGAAAAGATAAGGAAGGAACACAAACGACTGGGATAACACCCCAGAACAGAAACATGGAAGACTGGTAATGAGCCCCCATTGTTGGAGTACAGCCGCCCTAAATCTCTCGAGGAGGAAAATAAGACTCTTGGTGGGAATGCACGGTGGTCCTCGATCGGATTTGACCTCAAAGTGCTTGCCCTTCAAATTTTCTTTCGAAATATGATTTGGGAATATGTTAGGATTATAATTCAGCAAAAACTGAAATCAAGCATTGAGCCGTTTTTTTTTTAAATTCAGTTTTTAACTTTTTAATTGATACTTTAATCGCCAAAATTCCGAAAAAAATAATATTTATTATTTATGTGTCATTATACAATAAAATCTTCATCTAGTTTCATAGTTCTGATCTATTTTGTGATAAAATATAATTAGAAAAACAAAAATAACATTTTATTGAACAAAATAATGATTATATTTGCATGAAGCTCTTAATAAATGCCTGTGAGTATGCGTGTAGTATGTGCGTGTGTGTCTATGTGTACGCTTGTGTGTGAGTTTATAATGATTCATTATATAAATTTTAACATAAAATATGTATCTAAATTGAATAGAAAATAAAAATGATAGCATTTCAACAGTTTACATATGAAGAGAATTATATTCGCATACAGCTCTTAATAAACGTTGTCCATATTCAGGATTGATTCGCAATACTTTATATTTGGCCCGCGTCGCTGAAAAATTATGATGAACGGCCTCCATATCCTGTTTACTGTAAAAGCCGTGACCATTCCCGTGTTTGGTACAAAATTCTTCCACACCAAAGAAAACCGTGTGAACTTTTGGAGTGACTGGAATATCCAAAGATAAATATGTTGCTTTGAATTCATTGATATATTCAATGAATTTTGGAATCAGCCTGACTGAGAAAGATGCTTTGACAACTTCATTGAACTTCTGGGAAGCATCATTGTATTTTAAACAACCTAAGCTACAGTTTGAACAACGCAACAAATCAAGTTTCTGTAGCGAAATGCGGCAACTATTTCCTTTTAACGAAGGGCTCCCATGGGTCATTTCACGCTGGACACTACAGCGCTCTGCCCAAAGAAGAGCTTCAGCTTCAAATTCTTTGGAGATGTGAGAGAACAAGGTGTTACCCATGGAAGCCCTTCGTTGAAAGGAAATAGTTGCCGCATTTTGCTACAGAAACTTGATTTATTTCGTTGTTCAAACTGTAGCATAGGTTGTTTAAAATACGTTGATGCTTTCCAGAAGTACAATGAAGTTGTCAAAGCATCTTTTTCAGTCAGGCTGGATCCAAAATTCATTGAATACGTCAATGAATCCAAAGCACCATATTTATCTTTGGATATTCCAGTCAGTCCAAAATTTCACACAGTTTTATTTTATGTGGAAGAATTTTGTACCAAATACGAAAATGGCCGCGGCTTTTACAGTGAACAGGCTATGGAGGCCGTGCAACATGATTTTTCTGCGACGTGGGCCAAATATAAAGTATCACGAATCTATCCTGAATATGGTCAATGTTTATTGTGAATATAATTCTCTGCATATGTAAACTGTTGAAATGCCATTATTTTTATTTTCAATTCAATTTAGATACATATTTTATGTTAAAATTTATATAATGAATCATTATAAACTCACGCACAAGCGTACACATAGACACACACGCACATACTACACGCATACTCACAGGTATTTATTAAGAGCTTCATGCAATATAATCATTATTTTGTTCAATAAAATGTTGTTATTTTTGTTTTTCTAATTATATTTGATCACAAAATAGGTCAGAACTATGAAAATAGATGAAGATTCTATTGTATAAAGACACATAAATAATAAATATTATTTTTTTCTGAATTTTGGCGATTATAGCGTGTTTTCATGATTAAAGTATCAATTAAAAAGTTAAAAACCGAATTTAAAAAAAACGGCTCAATGCTTGATTTCAGTTTTTGCTGAATTATAATCCTAACATATCCCCAAATCATATTTCGAAAGAAAATTTGAAGGGCAAGCACTTTGAGGTCAAATGCGATCGAGGACCACCGTGAATGGTGACTGGGCACAGGTGCTTCAGGAAACATCTGCACAGGATTGGAGCCTACACAGGTGATCCAGTGTGCAGAATGTGTGGAGAGGAGGAAGAAACCGCATATCATCTTCTCTTTGAATGCCCAGCACGCGAATCTAAACGATTCAGAACCTTTGGGACCCTTGACCCAGGGGAGATAGTATCTGTAGACGACCTTGTGGGGGGAATTCTCAGTCTGGCGGAGGTGGGGAATTGCCTCCAGAACCTATAGGTTGGAAACAGGGGAGAGTACCGCACAATAAACCGCAGTTTCGGTGCGGCGGAGGGGGAAATTAACCCCTCCCACGGACCCTGAATAAAAATAATAATAATAAGGTAGGTTGAAGGTGTTGAACAAAAAGGGTAGGTAAAGAAGCAGCAATTTACTTATTTTTTTCATTTAAAAGTTTATTAAATATGCACGCAATTTACGTTAAAAAAATCACAACATATCAGTAACGATTTACTTCGTTATAAACGAAAAGTTTGAAGGCCTATGGAACGGAAGGAAATACAGACACCTGTGAGGGGGAAAAATTACGAAAAAAATATGGTACGCACGAGAATTTTTAAATGATAAGAAGACAAGTAGTTCAATTTTCTCTAGCAGGATTCGCACTGATCGCAAACCATCTCTGGTCGACCTACAGTTTTAGGCATTACCACCATAGTTCAACTCTTAAGCAGCAAAATGAACACAATTTTTTTTCTTTTTTTTACTTCAACATTAGGATCAATAACCTCATGGATGAAGTTTATATTCAACACATGAATAATGAAAAAAAAAAGTTCCAGTCATGCAGCATGATCGTATGAGCGAATTTTCATAAATGGTCGTATTACATTTATGTTAAATTCTGTTGAAATTTGAGCACTTTGGGGACAAATAAAAATTTTATTATACATTTTATAGCAAACTAACTTTTTTTCAGTAATATTCCAATGAACAAACGATTTTGTGGATTTTTACAATTTTTTCAAGAGTTCCTATCGATTTTTAGCTTATTTTAATGAAATTTAAGTACATTTTTCAGTACTATTTTGTGCTTAAATTTTTAAATGTCCTAGTTCATGTTCGATTAATTTTTTTCGAGTAGCATTCTGCTAAAAAAAAGAAATTTGTTAATTTTTAGCGGTTTTTTGCCTTTTTTTAGTGATTTTTCAAGTACGTTTTTTGAAATTTGACCAATTTAATGTGCTCAAAAAGTGTTGTCCAACGAACTCATCCTTTCTTTTGAAATGCTTGATTTTTTGGCGAAAGAACGAAGTTTTTATCTCAATTCTATCGAGAGTTATCATCTGGAATGACACATACATACATACATACATACATATATATATATTATATACATATAAAAAAGCGTTAAAATCCAGGAATCATTTCAGAATGCCTCAAAACGGATTTCGATGAAGAAAATTTTCATTTTAAAATTTTTGGAGCCATTGCAATAGCTTTATTTACTAAGAAAATTCGCTAATGATGAAAAAATCGGATTAATAATAATATATCATTATTTATCTTTAAAATTTATTATTATATTTATTTGTATATTATTATTTATTATATACTATAACAGGGTGGCCCCAAATGGAAATTTTCAATTTCCCTGACCTTTCCCTGACTGAACTTCAGATTTCCCTGACAAAAAATATCAAATTAATTTTTTTTTGTTTTCTTGTCATTTTATTGTACATTTAACGCTTCTAAAACAAAAATCGTATAATTAAAAAAAAAAAAAAAAAAAAAAAAATACTAATATTCAACAATTTTATTGCCCTCGTAGTGCTCAAATATCATAACAATTTAACCTAAATGTAATACGATAATTTACGAAAATTCACCCATATGACTTTTGGTTTATTATTTGCAATAATAAGCCTATGTGATCGTGTAGCAAAAAATTTTTATAACCCCCCCTCAAACTTTGTCACTTTACGTTTCAAGGTGCGTAGAATCCAAATTTGAAACGTCCGTCCGCTGTTCGCCGTCCGGGCCATAAAAGGCCTAAGAATTTACTTAAAAAACCCGTTCTTTCGCTCAAAGACTCCATTTGGGGTCTAGTTGGTCCTAACGTTTAACCATCCCGATCGCTTTACTTGCATAGATGCTATGGGCCAAAAACGGGCAAAAAAGTGTCTTTTTCGAGGCTTTGAGTGTTGGACGCACGCCTGGCACGCTTGGCAGGGGGTCACGGTGGTTGGTGAAGGGGGTGAGAGGAGGCGCCGCAGCACCTTGTGGTGGCTGGTGTGACCAGGGGCGTAGCAGAGGGGTGTAGGAGAATGGATATTTATTACTTCTACGTGTTATACCCATATGATACACATTCCTTCGAGGCATGAATATAAGTTTTCTTCTAGGTCATATTTGTGTGTTAATACCAATGGTTTGCCTACGCATATTTAATAACAAATCCTCTCGACCTTTCGTACGTACTCAGATAACGATATTAATAAGGCAATAACTATTTGAATAGATAGGAGCTCAAATCGAGAAATATAAACATGCGTATATAATTATAGAAGTATAGGTTGTGGCAACTCGAAATAGGACACGCCGAGGAGTCTGGACGGGCCTTATGACGTACGCAAGCCAACTAAAACTACGATCATACTCAATTGAAAAAATAATAAACCTTTGTGAAATAATTTGCAGCGTTTTTTCAAAGGAACCTTCTTACCGAAAATTGTCATAATGTAAGAACACAAAAGTTCCAGTCATCCAGCACGATCGTATGGGCCGATTTTCGTAAAATATCGTTCAACATTATGCCACATTGTTTAGAAATTTGAGCATTTTGAGTGCAAAGAAATTGTCAACTACGAATCTCATGGTAAAAAGAAATTGTTCAAAATTATATTCTGCAATCAACATAGAGTTTCAGCTATTTTTGAAATTTTAATCAATTTTTCAGGAAAATATTAATAAGATTTAGGGGAATTTGTCAACATTTTCTCTTTTCCAGCTATAACAGCTCCTTATACTAGTTCCTTATTAGTTCCTAATTCCTTCCTAGTTCCTTATCAGTTCCTATTTCCTAGTTCCTAATTAGTTCCTTACTAGTTCCTAATTAGTAGTTGGAAACCCCTGGATGGGCAAAAAGCCTGTGTCACCAATGGTATTCTCCAAGGAGTGAGTTCTGTCCAGTCCACAGAACATCTATTAAGTGCGAATTAAAAAAAAAAAAAAATTTATTATTGGCTTTGCAATATACAGGGTGGGAGGGGAAAAGTGACGAACAAATTTTTCTGTTAATTTGCATTAAAAATGTAGTAAAATCCGCCAACCGCATATTTTTATCTCAATCCGTACTCGAGATATGATTTTTTAAAGGTTTTTCAGGAATACCGTGTTTTTTCATGTTAAACTCAAATTTCTCCACTTTGCCTCATTCAATTTTAACTTTCGACCTCATTTTCGGTATCAGCATTAAATTTCCCATAAGAATAATGTACTTGGGTTCCTAAGAAGTACCATCCGAAGACCCTCACATCAGCTCAAACATTGACGATTCGGAAATAATAATATTTCTGAAAATCTTTGAAACTTTACTACTCTTCCAAAAAAAATCTTGAAAACTGGCTAATCTCACGAAAACTGCTTTATTTAATGCTCTTTCCAACGGTACCTATAATAAATTTTACTTTTATTTTGTTATTTAGGGGATAATATTATGTTGTAATGTTAAAAAATGATGGGTTTTCAATGAAATTGTTGGTTTTCTCGAAAGATGACCCTCCATGAACCTACGAGTAGGGGTTTCTATGTATTTTTTCACACTATATCGAATGGTAACATTTGTAGATCTCTCCAACTCCGTTATAACGGAGTTTTACACTTAAACTCGCAAATGTTTAGTTTGTTTGTTGCGCTGTGTGTTATGGGGTAAAACTAGTTAATTAAAGTGTAAAACTCTATTGTAACGTAGTGGGAGAGATCTACAAGCGTTTCAGTTCGATCCAGCGAGAAGAAATACATAGAAACCGAACCCATACTCGTAGGTTCATAGACGGCCATCTTTCGAGAAAATCAACGATTTCATTGAAAAACCCACATTTGTGGTTTATTGTTTCCAATAATAAGCCTATGTGATCGAGTAGCAAAAAAATTTTTATAACCCCCCCTCAAACTTTGTCACTTTACGTTTCAAGTTGCGTAGAATCCAAATTTGAAATGTCCGTTCGCCGTCCGGGCCATAAAAGGCCTAAGAATTTACTTAAAAACCCCGTTCTTTCGCACATAGACTCCATTTGGGGTCTAGTTGGTCCTAACGTTTAACCATCCCGATCGCTTTACTCGCATAGATGCTATGAGCCAAAAACGGACGAAAAAGGGTCTTTTTCCACGCTGAGGAGTCTGGACGGGCCTTATGAAGTACGCAAGCCAACTAAAACTACGATCAAACTCAATTGAAAAAATAATAAACCTTTGTGAAATAATTTGCAGCGTTTTAAACAATAAAACATAATTTTCTCTCCTAAATAACAAAGTAAAAGTGAAATTGATTTTACCGTTGGAAAGAGTATTAGTTGAAATAGTTTTCATGAGATTTGCCAGTTTTCAAGAATTTTTTTTGAAAAGTATTAAAGTTTTAACGATTTTCAGAAATTTTGTTTTTCCAAAATCGTCAATGTTTGAGCAGATGTGAAGGTCTTCGGATGGTACTTTTTAGAACTCAAGTACACTATTCTTATAGGAAATTCAATGTTGATTCCGAAAATGAGGTCAAAAGTTAAAATTAAATGAGGCAAAGTGGAGAGATTTGAGTTCAAAAGGAAAAAAATACGGTTTTCTTGGGGAAAAAAAAAAAAAAAACTTAAAAATCATATCTCGAGTACGGATTGAGATAAAAATATGCCGTTGCCGGCATTTTACTACATTTTTAATGCAAATTAAGAGAAAAAATTGTTCGTCACTTATCCCCTGCCACCCTGTATATGGTGTCCCCAAAAACGTTCCCCCCCCTGCTAAAATCTTTGTGTGTGGGCCAAAAAAAATTTTTTTTTTTTGAATCTTAATATTTTTTTGTAAGGATCTCATAAATGAAAAAATTGCGCAGTGCGCAATTGCGCAAATATGCGCAACCGACATCAACTTTGTTTTTCCAAATGGAAACCCCTATTTTTTATTGCAGATTCGAATTCTACGCTAAATTTCATGAATTTAGGACCCCTCAATCGATTTTTTTCATGGGGCGCAACCCGCTCAGCGAGCGCTCAAAAAATGCGTTCCCCCCCTGCTAAGATCTTTGTGTGTGGGCCAAAAAAAAATTTTTTTTTTGAATCTTAATATTTTTTGTAAGGATCTCATAAATGAAAAAATTGCGCAGTGCGCAATTGCGCAAATATGCGCAACCGACATCAACTTTGTTTTTCCAAATGGGAACCCATATTTTTTATTGCAGATTCGAATTCTACGCTAAATTTCATGAATTTAGAACCCCTCAATCGATTTTTTCCATGGGGCGCAAATAGGGTCCTCGTACACCTTATTTTTCAAATACCCCCAGAGGTTGATGTCGGTTGCGCATATTTGCGCAATTGCGCACTGCGCAATTTTTTCATTTATGAGATCCTTACAAAAAAATATTAAGATTCAAAAAAAAAAAATTTTTTTTGGCCCACACAAAGATTTTAGCAGGGGGGGAACGCATTTTTTGAGCGCTCGCTGAGCGGGTTGCGCCCCATGAAAAAAATCGATTGAGGGGTCCTAAATTCATGAAATTTAGCGTAGAATTCGAATCTGCAATAAAAAATAGGGGTTTCCATTTGGAAAAACAAAGTTGATGTCGGTTGCGCATATTTGCGCAATTGCGCACTGCGCAATTTTTTCATTTATGAGATCCTTACAAAAAAATATTAAGATTCGAAAAAAAAAAAAATTTTTTTTGGCCCACACAAAGATTTTAGCAGGGGGGGGGAACGTTTTTGGGGACACCCGGTATAATACAGCCATGCAATGGCGCATCAAATGTGGCAAAATAATAAAATACACATGGCTAATTTTAACAAATCAAATTGATAGTCATAAACTTGTAAAAAATTCATAAATAAAACAGAAGATTACTTTTACTGAGAGCAACTGAACATAATGGAAGGGTAAAGTTAATACTGGAGTAATGTTAAAAAAAGTCGACCTTTTCACATCAAATGTTGATGGGGTGGGTCCAGGCGTACAGAACTTTCGATTTTAGTGGGTTGAGTCGAGAAGTTTCTATTCCGGAATATAGATGGGTTTCAATAAAACTCACTGTCAACAAAAAATGTCCACTGAGTCAAAGTCTCACTTTTTAGTAAATAGGTAGACATCCAGAAAAAGAGTACGACAAATCCCAGCTCAATGAAATGGTCCAGTCTGAAGTCAGCCAAAAACGAATTTTGTGAAGAAAATTTGAGGCCTAATCGTTTTATTGATGAAGTCAGCTAAAAAACGAGAGCTTTCCAACAAATGGAGAACGATTTTGGTCCCATAAACACTAAAGAAGTTTTATTTCCCCAGCAACGGCTTGGTTGTACGTGAAAATCATAAGAAAGACAAAGCAGCTTGAAATGCTTGCATACGAGTCTGCAACACATTGGGACATTTTCATGTGTGTTTTCTTATTGTATTTATTACTAGGCAGATCTCACCCGTGCATCGCACGGCGGGGCGTACAAATCAATTAAATGGGCCATAAGAGAAACCGCCCACCCGTGGGTACTTAATTGAATTCGCGATCGTGTTGACTCATTGTTCCGACACCCGTGGGTACTTCATTGAATTCGAGCCAGGCTACATCGCCTACCCCCCTGCAGACCCCCCTCAAGCTCTAAAAGCCACTCAGCTGATCCGGACCCTGGGCATCGTCACGTAAATGTGCTAAAGAGACTACATACGAAATTACAGCTTCCTAGAGTGTAAAACATAGAAATTAGCTTCAAAAGCCACTCATCTGATCCGGACCCTGGGCATCGTCAAGTCAATGTCCTAAAGAGGCTACATAAGAAATTACAGCTTCCTAGAGTGTAAAGCATAGAAATTACCTATTAAAATGATTTAACCACCGCTTCACAAATCAAACCGTTCTCGCAATATTTGGATCACCTGCTATGAATCAAATCATCGAAACACCAGCTCAATGAAATCATCAGAAATTAACAAGCGGTGACAATCATGTTCACAATATCAATTATTGAGAATGATCACCTGAGTGTACACAATTATTCAAATAACCTTGCTCATAACTCAGCTTGTTGGCCACGCACTTCACAGTAGTAAACATAATATGGTTGGATAAATCGAGAGCTTTCGAACGAATGGTCAACGAATTTTTTGGGATGAAAAACGACGAAGTACCATTTCCCTAGCAACGACTCGGTTGTAAGCGGAAATCGTCAAAAAAAGACGAAGCTTAAATTCTTTTAAAAAATTTTTAAACGTCGTTATAAAAACGCTTGCATACGAGTCTGCAACACATTGGGACATTTCATGTCTTTAGTTGCAGACTCGTATGTGTTGCAGACTCGTATGCAAGCTCTAAGAGCCACTCAGCTGATCCGGATTGGGCATCGTCTAGTAAATTTCCTAAAGAGGCTACATACAAAATTACAGCTTCAAACAAAATTACAGCTCAATGAAATCATCAGAAATTAGCAAGCGGTTGCTATCATGTTCACAATATCAATTATTGAGAATGATCACCTGTGTGTAAACAATTATTCAAATAACCATGCTCATAACTCAGCTTGTTTGCCACGCACTTTGCAGTAGTTAACATAATATGGTTGGATAAATCGAGAGCTTTCGAACGAATGGTCAACGAATTTTGTGGGATGAAAAACGACGAAGTACCATTTCCCTAGCAACGACTCGGTTGTAAGCGGAAATTATCAGAAATTGAGCATATTTCGTTACGTAACGTAACGTGACATAACGAAAATTTGGTTGTGTGCCATAGCAAAGACATGAAATGTCAAAACTGGATTCTAGAGCCACTCAGCTGATCTGGGATCGGTCAGTTGTGTTCAAAAGTCCCTCAAGGACCCACATACCAAATCTCAGAATCGTGGGATCATTAGGGAAAAAACTGGATTCTAGAGCCACTCAGCTGATCTGGGATCGGTCAGTTGTGTTCAAAAGTCCCTCAAGGGCCCACATACCAAATCTCAGAATCGTGGGATCATTAAAGAAAAAACTGGATTCTAGAGCCACTCAGCTGATCTGGGATCGGTCAGTTGTGTTCAGAAGTCCCTCAAGGGCCCACATACCAAATCTCAGAATCGTGGGATCATTAGGGAAAAAACTGGATTCTAGAGCCACTCAGCTGATCTGGGATCGGTCAGTTGTGTTCAGAAGTCCCTCAAGGGCCCACATACCAAATCTCAGAATCGTGGGATCATTAGGGGAAAAAACTGGATTCTAGAGCCACTCAGCTGATCTGGGATCGGTCAGTTGTGTTCAGAAGTCCCTCAAGGGCCCACATACCAAATCTCAGAATCGTGGGATCATTAAAGAAAAAACTGGATTCTAGAGCCACTCAGCTGATCTGGGATCGGTCAGTTGTGTTCAGAAGTCCCTCAAGGGCCCACATACCAAATCTCAGAACCGTGGGATCATTAGGGAAAAAACTGGATTCTAGAGCCACTCAGCTGATCTGGGATCGGTCAGTTGTGTTCAGAAGTCCCTCAAGGGCCCACATACCAAATCTCAGAATCGTGGGATCATTAGGGAAAAAACTGGATTCTAGAGCCACTCAGCTGATCTGGGATCGGTCAGTTGTGTTCAGAAGTCCCTCAAGGGCCCACATACCAAATCTCAGAATCGTGGGATCATTAGGGAATCTCCGCGTAACGCTCTCCGCGTGTCGCTCCCCGCGTGACGCTCCCCGCGTGACGCTCCCGCGTGACGCTCCCCCGCGTGACGCTTTTTCATTTATGTGCCATAGTAAAGACATAAAATGTCAAAAATCATATAGCCAAATTTCAGCTATAATCATATAGGTACCTACCTACCTCACTTCTACGAATCATAATAATCATTGAGCATATTTCGTTACGTAACGTAACATAACGAAAATTTGGTTGTGTGCCATAGCAAAGACATGAAATGTCAATATTTACGTTACGTTACGTGACAGTTTTTTGTGCAATGTGCCAGGGCAAAGACATGAAAATGTCAATAAAATAGCTCCCTTGTCACTATATGCAGGACATACCATCAACATATGTTCTGATGTTCCTTCACCATTCTCACAAGCCTGACAATATGATGAGCACTCTGGAGTCAAAAACCTATGCTTGTAATCTACACATAGCCACTATTAATGCTCTGTTGGATGTACACTCAGAGAACCAAGGAGATTAATTAGGCTTATAGTGAATTAGCTTAAAATTCCCCTTCTCAGTTTCATCGCATGCCCTACCCCACAGGGATTTATAATAACTGTTGACAGTAGGGACTCTAATTTGAAGTTACGTACTGCTCATAGCTCCAAGCTTGGCTAATAGCCCAGTCAAATTAGAGGAAACAGGAGAAAAAATTCATAGTAAAGAAATTTCTTCACCAAGCTCTTCCTTCATACCTAGTAAATCATATCTCAAAAGTCCCCTAGTATGGGGGGTGAGCTCGAGGAGGGGGGGGGGGGTTTTTTTCTCCTTTTTTTCAACTTTTTTTTCGGTTTTTTGCATATAACTCGAAAAGTAAGCGTTCTAGCGACTTGTTTACTATTACCAGAATTACCGCCGCTAGAGCGCGTTGAAAAGTAGGTATCATTTCAAAAAATCAGCAAAAAGGCCTTTATGGTCTTTTTACGCAGAAATCATTCGTATGAAGCTTCTGGGTGACTTAGAATACATCATGATTTGTTTTAAGAACATCAATGATGCTCGGACAGTGGTTTGAGCAGGTTTCATGTATGTCTTTTTTTTCTGTTCTTCGCTTACATCCTGGAAACTGTGGTAACCATAACACATTTTCAGCACCTTTACCAACTCACTGTGAATTATCAGTGAATATATATGTATATAAAACACAGTGGCTCTAAAAAATAAAATAAAAAAGGAACTAAAGAAAATGAGCTGTGTTTCACCAAAAAATGTTTAATGTGCAGGTACAGTATAACCCATGTTAAAGTAATATTCACAAAAGGAGTGGGAGGGGGAAGGGGTCATCAATCTTCACAGGTACTCATCTCTTCAGGGGTCTGCTCTTCATCCATTGAGAATCACCATCCACAGTCAAACTGAAAATTCAAAATCGGATTACAGAGAGGTGCATATAATCTTATAATGGTAGATAGATGAAGTTCATGCAGATGATTAGGACGAAACTAACAGGGCGATGACATATGTGTTGAGTGGGTAGTCTTATGGTTCCAAGTCTGTTTCATCATCTTCTGTAGATGAACCGTCGTCAGCAAGTGGTGGGTTATTTTTGCAGGAACCTGAACAGTTGGAGCAGAGTGTTGAGCAGTGGATGCCAGCTCTGCGGCATCCACATCGACCACTACCGCAGCTTTTGGTGCAGCTGCAAAATATATTCTGCAGAATTGGAGCTGGAGTAGGGAGACGATGGCTTCCTCAAACCAATTCCAACTTTGGATCCACCAGCAACATCTGAAATTCTGCAGAATATATTTTGCAGCTGCACCAAAAGCTGCGGCAGAGCTCGATGTGGATGCCGCAGAACTGGCGTCCACTGCTCAACACTCTGCTCCAACTGTTCAGGTTCCTGCAAAAATAACCCACCACTTGCTGACGACGGTTCATCTACAGAAGATGATGAAACAGACATGGAACCATAAGACTACCCACTCAACACATATGTCATCGCCCTGTAAGTTTCATCCTAATCATCTGCATGAACTTCATCTGTCTATCAATTTAAGATTAAATGCACCTCACTGTAATCCGATTTTGAATTTTCAGTTTGACTGTGGATGGTGATTCTCAATGGATGAAGAGCAGATACCTGTGAAGATTGATGACCCCTTCCCCCTCCCACTCCTTTTGTGAATATTACTTTAACATGGGTTATACTGTACCTGCACATTAAACATTTTTTGGTGAAACACAGCTCATTTTCTTTAGTTCCTTTTTTATTTTATTTTTTAGAGCCACTGTGTTTTATATACATATATATTCACTGATAATTCACAGTGAGTTGGTAAAGGTGCTGAAAATATGTGATGGTTATCACAGTTTCCAGGATGTAAGCGAAGAACAGAAAAAAAAGACATACATGAAACCTGCTCAAACCACTGTCCGAGCATCATTGATGTTCTTAAAACAAATCATGATGTATTCTAAGTCACCCAGAAGCTACATACGAATGATTTCTGCGTAAAAAGAGCATAAAGGCCTTTTTGCTGATTTTTTGAAATGATACCTACTTTTCAACGCGCTCTAGCGGCGGAACGCCTAATCGTAGAGAATGAAGTCAGGAGTGAAAATTGTAGTAAATTTTATGCACTTCAATTCTGGTAATAGTAAACAAGTCGCTAGAACGCTTACTTTTCGAGTTATAGGCAAAAAACCGAAAAAAAAGTCGAAAAAAAGGAGAAAAACACCCCCCCCTCCTCGAGCTCACCCCCCATACTAGGGGACTTTTGAGATATGATTTACTAGGTATGAAGGAAGAGCCTGGTGAAGAAATTTCTTTACTATGAATTTTTTCTCCTATTTGCCTCTTTTTGGTCTAATTTGACTGGGCTATAAGGAGGTTTGGTCCACCACTGACAGGTAAGCAAGAGACTCATTAGGGAGTTTTTGCAACGCTGAGTCGAGTGGGAGGAACTACAGATAGAAATGGAGCATTGAGCATGCGCGATAAATGCTAACGATTAGCGGCCTATTAGTTGTACGACTAGAAAAATCATATTCGGAGCTCAAGGGCAACCGAATACAGCCCTGAATACGCATGTAACCTTCCATGACGATAACCTATAATGCTATAATCAATTTTTTAGTTCCTATTTCAAGGTGGCATGACATGCGCATTGTAATATTCGTAATTTTCAAAAAAGGTGGTTGGTTTGTAGGATATATCTTAACTTAAATGCGCTGCTTAAATTTTTTTTTTTGTAAGATACATTACGTATGTAGATATGATAAATTTAATTATAATTAGGATGAGTCAGCACTCCGACCCCCAGCACAAGTTTTCTTATAGGGGGTCGTAACATCGTCATTTTGGTTTATTATTTCCAATAATAAGCCTATGTGATCGTGTAGCAAAAAAATTTTATAACCCCCCTCAAACTTTGTCACTTTACGTTTCAAGGTGCGTAGAATCCAAATTTGAAATGTCCGTCCGCCGTTCGCCGTCCGGGCCATAAAAGGCCTAAGAATTGACTTAAAAACCCGTTCTTTCGCACATAGACTCCATTTGGGGTCTAGTTGGTCCTAACGTTTAACCATCCCGATCGCGTTACTCGCATAGATGCTATGGGCCAAAAACGGGCGAAAAAGTGTCTTTTTCGACGCGCGCACGCCTGGCACGCTTGGCAGGGGGTCACAGTGGGTGGTGGGGGGGTGGGGGGGGTGGGCGGGGGGTGGAGTGAGAGGAGGCGCCGGCGCCGCGGCCCCTTGTGGTGGGTACGGCGCCCCTTTGAGGCATGAATATATGTTTTTTTTAAGGTCATATTTGTGTGTTAATACCAAAGCTTTTCCAACGCATTTTAATAACATATCCTCTCGACTTTTCGTACGTACTTAGATAATGATATTATTAAGGCAATAACTATTTGAATAGATAGGAGCTCAAATCGAGAAATATAAACATGCGTATATAATTATAGAAGTATAGGTTGTGGCAACTCGAAACAGAACACGCCGAGGAGTCTGGACGGGCCTTATGACGTACGCGAGCCAACTAAAAGTACGATCATACTCAATTGAAAAAATAATAAAGCTTTGTGAAATAATTTGCAGCGTTTTTTAAGTAATATGTATCACCTTTATCACAAATAAAAATGTAATAAAAAAAAAAAAAAAAAAAATTCACCACGTTTTGTTGGTGAGAGAAGACCTCACGAAATATGGTACAGCACAAGTTTCAGTACCTATTTCTGCTAAAGAAAAAGTCGCCCTAACTTTGAGGTAATAATTGTCATAACAGCCTTAAATTCTAAAGTTTTGGTCCGATTTCGATATTCGATCGGTATTCAGGGATGCGGGGTAAATCCTATATGGTCCCATATAGTTATTTCAACGTCAGGGATGAGGAATCTATGTGCTAGTTTGGCAGAGTATTTTTTATTATGAGTAACAATTGGTTGGTACATACATTTCTAAATGCACAAACAAGTCGCTCTTTTCAGAGTTATGTATAATTATGAGGGGAGAGAACGTTGGTTTCGTACTGATTATCTTCTGGTGAATCAGAATTTGGCCAAATAGAGTATCCCTCTATAGAGAACCCGTTATAGCGTACAGTAAAATAGAGAACCCTATTGCGGGTCTGCATACCCTAGCCACGTAGGCGCGCGGCCAGACTGCTCCCTCGACTACTCCGACCGCAGCCACGGCGGCTGTCATGTAGCGGTTTTCAAGACCATGTAGCCGCCGCACAGTGGGACGAAATGCGATTCTGGCTGGACAAAAATATTTTATTGGCTATTCTTATAGGAAATTTCACGCTGATTCCGAATATACCATATGTTCCTATACCTAAAATAGCTCTTTAATGGACGTTTCTTGAAAAAACCTCGAAAAAACACGTTTTTTGAAATATTTTCCCATTTTTCATCCTTAAGATGTACTGGAAACGTTTTTTGCTCAATGGAAAAGTTATAGAGAATTAAATTATGCGTCGATTCGTCACCAAGGAAAGTAAAACGTTTGGTAGAATAAGGAAGTTATCGAATTTCAAAGTTTTCCAAGACCGGAAAATACCATTTATTGCCGTATTAGAGGTGAAACTTGATATTCAATTGACTTTCACAAAGAAGAAAAGTTATAAACCATCGAATTCTGCAGCGATTGACTACCAATTTTTTCGAAAAACACCAATAATTAAGAGAGTGATGATGTTCCAAAGTTTTTGACAACTCCTATTTTCCACTTTTTCACTACGCTGATTCCCAGGAACCTATCATCACCTCACCATTCCTTCATATATGCGTTCAACAACTATTATGGTACACCGTGAAACCAATTCCAGCTGCAAATATTTGCAAGTAATCACGATACCCTCGTCAACGTTGTGAAAGTGTGCCAAAACTCTGGTATAATTAGATAAATAAATCTTAGATAATTCAAGTAACTGCACTTAGAGAGTAGGAACTAAAGCGAGATTCAATGTCAAGAGGTACATCCCCTGTCTTGGTGACTAAATTAATGGCACGGGAAGCTCGGATTTCCGAGGTTACATCGGGGGAGGACAGGTCGGGGCGTACCCTTAAAACGATCTCGAAAGTACGCCCCAATTTCCCTTCCGTCACAGACAAGCATATTGTCACCTGTTCGGACAGTGTCATAGCTCTATCTTGGATAACTGCATAACCTTCAACTTTACGGTTTCCTTGTTTCTTCCATTGAGGTTTACGACCTCGCTAGTATTGCATCTTAAGGATGGTACTTTCTTAACTGTAGGAGCCTCGGTGATCGACAAATTAACCATACCTATTCCGAGTCGATCTTTCAATATACCAAGGGCAGAGGGAAAATTAAGATCACAGTTAGCTGATCCCGAGTTTAGTAAAAAAGACAATATTGACATGTTATTTAGCTCCGGTCTCTTTGCAGCACTCATGCTCCCGGAAACAGCAGCGCCTAAAGGTCAGGGGCCCCACTTCATGAGAACTCGTGTAGGTTGGGTAGCTTTAGGCAACATACCCAGAAATTTTCCCAATAACTATGAGAAAAGCTATCGCTTCCCCTTCCTCAAGGAGAGGAAGGTCCGATTTGATGAAACGGTGAAGCAAGGGGGAGACACCCCATTGACCCTGAGGCCAGCTGTCACTGACCTAGTTCCCGTTGACGCTCCCGCTAGCTTGACCTTGAATCCAGATGTCAATGACCTAGTTCCCGTAGACACTTCCGTTGACTCTCCCGCTCGCTTAAGCTCGCCACCTGTTTTCATACGCAATTTGTATTCGTTAGTTCCTCCCCTTGTCGGACCAACAGAATCTGTTTCCTTGTTTACGATTGCCAATAAGTTGCAAACCCCCCAGGGAAAGAGTGTAGTTCCCGAACACGTTTGGTGTCAAGTGTCTAACCTTGAAGTCAGTTGTAGTAGCGCGACAGAATCGCAAACTAATGAACTTCTCCGTCGCATGTTTGAAATCGAGTCAGTAGAAGAAGCTTCCCATTATACTCCTGCTGAACAGGAAGCCGAGGAAATTTTCTTAAATTCCGTTTCCCGTGATTCGTTAGGAAGGTATGAAGTGGCACTTCCGTTCTCGCAAGATAAGTCATCTTTAGGTGACTCCCGCAACATTGCCCTCCGCCGACTATATAGTGTGGAAAGTAAATTCAGAGCTGATAATCAGTTAGCATCCGCTTACAGGGAATTCATGTCGGATTACCTTAATCAGGGTCACATGAGATTCGTTCAGCCTCCAAGGTTAGGTCCTTAGAATGAAAAAAGATTACTCCTTCTTCCGCAACTTGCGCCGAGAGCGCCACTGTCTATACACTGGTTGATGAATATCAATTAATATACATAAATTGGTTAACATGAATACAACAGCCTTTGATTACATTATACAATTTCTGGAGCACAGATCACTTATTAAGTTTAATTAGTTTAATTACATTCGGGTAGTAGTTTCCTTGTTCCATTCAGATACAGCTACACTAGCGCTCGACTCGGGAGTTCGATGAACTCCGAGGCGGGAGATATGAATTTGGTTAGAGGCGGGAATTATGAATTTTGGTCACGACCAAACATTTTTTTGGTCCCATTAAAGACTTTGAGGAGAGATTCTCCTCAGGATCCCATTAAAGACTTTGCGCTCAGCTCGATTTCGGTTTTAATACGATGTTTGGTCGTGACCAAAATTCATAATTCCCGCCTCTAACCAAATTCATATCTCCCGCCTCGGAGTTCATCGAACTCCCGAGTCGAGCGCTAGTGTAGCTGTATCTGAATGGAACAAGGAAACTACTACCCGAATGTAATTAAACTAATTAAACTTAATAAGTGATCTGTGCTCCAGAAATTGTATAATGTAATCAAAGGCTGTTGTATTCATGTTAACCAATTTATGTATATTAATTGATATTCATCAACCAGTGTATAGACGAAATCCGCGTACATTTTCGCCACGCGGGAATTATGAATTTTGGTCACGACCAAACATCTATAAAATATTTATAAATCTAGATAAATCTTACTTTTCCCTTGTTTAGTGCTAGTGTGTATAATTTATTCCAGAATTTTGCTTCCAAGTTTACCAAGGTAGCGGAAGCATTGTTTTCACTTTTTGGGGATGAAAAAAAAGTCCTCCAAAATCAAAAGTTCCACTCGTACTTCACGTTTTGGGCCTTCCTGAACATTTTTGGTTCCGTGTCTGTCTGTGTGTGTCCGCAAATCCTGTAACCCGCGAAAATCCGAAACTATTGGACTGATTTTTATGAAATTTATAGGAGGTACGTAGGTAGGCATAGGTATATACGAATATAGACATATGTTTTATACATTGCAACATATCTATACATAGTAGGTATTGGATACGAGGAAGCTATTACCCTCACCCACTTGGCAGATGTATTTTCATGCATGAATAAGAAGCTATGCTATCTTTGGTTGCAAAATTATGGAATAAATTATACACACTAGCACTAAACAAGGGAAAAGTAAGATTTATCTAGATTTATAAATATTTTATAAATTTATATTTTAAAATTATCTAAGATTTATTTATCTAATTATACCAGAGTTTTGGCACACTTTCACAACGTTGACGAGGGTATCGTGATTACTTGCAAATATTTGCAGCTGGAATTGGTTTCACGGTGTACCATAATAGTTGTTGAACGCATATATGAAGGAATGGTGAGGTGATGATAGGTTCCTGGGAATCAGCGTAGTGAAAAAGTGGAAAATAGGAGTTGTCAAAAACTTTGAAACATCATAACTCTCTTAATTATTGGTGTTTTTCGAAAAAGTTGGTAGTCAATCGCTGCAGAATTTGATGGTTTATAACTTTTCTTCTTTGTGAAAGTCGTTCGAATATCAAGTTTCACCTCTAATACGGCAATAAATGGTATTTTCCGGTCTTGGAAAACTTCGAAATTCGATAACTTCCTTATTTTACCAAACGTTTTACTTTCCTTGGTGACGAATCGACGCATAATTTAATTCTCTATAACTTTTCCATTGAGCAAAAAACGTTTCCAGTACATCTTAAGGATGAAAAATGGGGAAATATTTATTTCAAAAAACGTGTTTTTTCGAGGTTTTTTCAAGAAGCGTCCATTAAAGAGCTATTTTAGGTATAGGAACATATGGTATATTCGGAATCAGCGTGAAATTTCCTATAAGAATAGCCAATAAAATATTTTTGTCCAGCCAGAATCGCATTTCGTCCCACTGTGCGCCGAGGCTGGCCGCCGCCGCGTCGGGGAAATCGGTTTCATCTAAATACACTGAAGGAGTGGAGAGCGTCTGGTCGTGGGCCGCAGCCCCGTCAGGGAAATTCCACCTTAAAACTTCTCGATCTACCATCAGTCCGATTTCGTTAGAGGGTATTTGGGTACAAGTCTCAGGATCTCATCCTACTAATTTTGTTGAACTAGGTAACCATTGCACCTGCCAAACCTGAAATTGGTTGTTATAGACGAAGCTCCGATACTGATAGATCGATTTTGATGAAATGGCTAGGGATTGTGCCACATTACACAGAAAATAGACACATACAGAAACGGCTGTCTTTGAACTTTGTCGTGTATTAGCAGTTATCTACATCTTCAATAATGAAACGTCATTGGCCCAGGGAAAAACGCTGCAAATTATTACACTATGGTTTATTATTTCTGTGTTAGATAGCCCTTCTACGCAGATCATTGGCCTATAATTTATTATTAAACTCCATATGTAATATATGATCAGAACATGGTGCATCGTGACTCCGAGAAGAGTTAAAATTTTTACAATTTCAAGACCCGACCCCCAAGTTTTTGTATAACAGTAAAAATGTTTAACCAAAATGTTAAAATATGTTTATGTGTTTACCTCGTAATTGTTACCGAGGAGTCTTAGAGGAGCTCCATATAAGTAACAACAACGTGGGTCAAATAGGAAATTTAGCCTCGGAGGCTCCGAAGCTGATCTGAGTCTCTCCATAATCTGTAATTGTATTCCAGATCTCCAAAAGGAGATAAATTTCAGGTTTCAGCATCATAAGTCAATTAAAAAACAAAGTAGGCTCAGATACACCACAGCTGATCAGTGTGCACTGATATTGAATGTATTCTTGATACTACAAAGGAGGTTCATTTCAAATCGCAGATCCGAAGGTAGACATCAATATGCCTACTTAGATATAGGCACCTACAGAGGAAAACGCTGCAAATTATTTCACAAAGGTTTATTATTTTTTCAATTGAGTTTGATCGTAGTTTTAGTTGGCTTGCGTACGTCATAAGGCCCGTCCAGACTCCTCGGCGTGTCCTATAATTATATACGCATGTTTATATTTCTCGATTTGAGCTCCTATCTATTCAAATAGTTATTGCCTTAATAATATCATTATCTACGAAAAGTCGAGTGGATATGTTATTAAATATGCGTAGGCAAAGCATTGGTATTAACACACAAATAAGACCTAGAAAAAACATATATTCATGCCTCGAAGGAACGCCGTACCCACCTCATGGTGCCGCGGTGTATTATATGGGTATAACACGTAAAAGTAATAAATATCCATTCTCCTACACCCCTCTGCTACGCCCCTGGTCACCCCAGACACCACAAGATGCCGCGGCGCCTCCTCTCACTCCACCCCCCGCTCACCCCCCTCACCACCAACCGTGACCCCCTGCCAAGCGTGCCAGGCGTGCGTAAGTCTAACACTCAAAGCCTTCAAAAAGACAATTTTTCGCCCGTTTTTGGCCCATAGCATCTATGCGAGTAAAGCGATCGGGATGGTTAAACGTTAGGACCAACTAGACCACAAATGGAGTCTATGTGCGAAAGAACGGGTTTTTTAAGTAAATTCTTAGGCCTTTTATGGCCCGGACGGCTGACGGACATTTCAAATTTGGATTCTACGCACCTTGAAACGTAAAGTGACAAAGTTTGAGGGGGGGTTATACAATTTTTTTGCTGCACGATCACATAGGCTTATTATTGGAAATAATAAACCAAAAGTGTAAAATATCGTTCATATTATGTAGGTAATGGATATAGGTAGGTAGGTAAATGTTTATAATATCACACATCTTGATCGTTGATCATGTTGAAGTTCCCGAATGAGATTCTCCTAACCCAAGGCGAATTTCGATGTTGCCTTAACATCTAACTACCCTTCCAAGTTCCTCTCCTTCTACTACATCTATTTCTAGTGAAAAAATTAAACCACAGATAAAGTTGTTGCTAATTTGTACTTCTTCCATTATGAAAGAATTCATTACATGTTAGGTAATCTATGACTCGGGCTTAATTATGAAGATTTGGAGTAGTGTAGTCACGTTAGTGTGACTTTTGAATCGTTTTGATCAACCGTACAACAATTCCCCATTCGGGCAATACGACTCAGTGGTTAGCTTCTGGTTTGCTTGCGCTAGAAAAACCTCTTTTTGTACAATGACTCAGATGGAAACCTGCAAAAACTCCCAATGGTGTTGAGGACAATCGCAAGCCCTCAAACCCTCACATACACATCCATCCCTGCATACATACATATAATAATATTTTCATGCAACGTGGAAATATGAGTTCAGTTGATGTCTGGAACCACCTTCCTCGTAGTGTTCCAGAATATTCTTTTACCGAAATACTTTGCCTAGGCCCATCTTGCCAAGTAAGCAAAGTGAAATGTTCTTGGTTGATTCATAGTAAAAAATAAAATAAACCAAAAATGTATCAATAATCACAATCGAAAGGAAATATTTTTGTTGTACAGATAACGACTAATGTAATTAGTTAATAGAGAGTTCCTAAAGCGATAGGGAGATAAAGATGAGGCGCCTTATTGTGAACGGAAAACACTACTGCGCATGTGCGGGCAGATGAGGCGGCTCATATCCAATAAGACAAATTTATTTCACCTAAACATAAGACGCTTTACCCCGAACCAACCTATCTCATATTTTCCTCCCTATCGTAAAGTAACCTTAGGGTAACCTGGTGTACCCAGGGCCTGGTGTACCCAGGGCCGATCAAAAATTGAAGCGGAAGAAAAGATCATAACAGTGATGTGTTTACCATGCTGCATAGCCTTTTCCAGGCACATGTAAAAATTCCATATTAAATATCCATGATAACAGGTGCTGACTCGTGAGGGCTGTCAAAAGTTTTTGTATGGTAAAGCAGTTCTGCTCTAAAAAGTTGGGCTGTAAAAAGTTGGAGTGTTTTTGAGGTGCAAGTGAACAAGGTAAGAAAAAATATTCACGTTTCTATGGTACTACTATATGGTTAACATCTTATTAAAGAGTTCTGAATGACTTTATAGGATTTAATCAAGAATTATAGCAGACATGCAAGTTTTTAATTTTTGATAATTCTTTGTACCCAGGGCCGATTTTTCGTTGTACCCAGGGCCGGCCCTGGGTACAACATGAGGTGGCGGCCCTGGGTACAACATGAGGTGGCGGCCCTGGGTACAATATCTGAAATAATATTGTATAAATTAAGATTAGGAGTATAAAATTAACCAAATTCGGTCAATTTAGTTATTACTTTAAGTAAATCAATCTTTTTCAGATGCCACGAAGTTCTGTGGGCATAAAAAAAACCGCCCCCCTCTGAAGCTACAATAGTTGCTGCTGTCCTGCTGTGTATGAAGTGTTAGCGGGAACAAGCATAAATAATCGCACATTATACTCTACAGTGACAAAAAATTCAAACAAAAGTGCTGATGGAGAAGTTAACTATGATTATTATCGTGACCACAAAAAAGTTTTTTCGGCATCTGAAGAACATCTTCCGGTTTTTTAAGGTTCTACCAGATCCAGTTTTTCAAAGAAGGGGCAAATGAAGTTTTCGGTCGACTTCCAAGGTTTGAACGTAATGTGATTTACGTTTTTTCGATAGACCATGCTAACCACTCTCAGGGTTCCATTTAGTTCGTATGTTTGTATTTTCATTTTCATTGTTATATAATGTAGGTAGACGTATTCTCCCGTTTTTATTTTTTATTTTTTTTTTTTTATTTTTTTTTTTTTTTTTGGCTCCATTCCAAGAGCAGTCTACAATTTATCCCCATATTTTGTTTTATTACAACGGTTCATTATTGAAAATAATATCTAAACCATAGAAGTTATGAAACTGGAGAGCAATTTTACGATATAGTAGTCTCTCTGGTTATCTAAACTAGGTACCTACCGAGCTTTTTAGCTCTCTAAAATTTCTTTGTAGTCCTTTTCTTGTCGTTCCCAAGTCAAGCTTTGATTTCATGTGATTTTGAACTAGTAACACATGGACATTAATGTGAGGATTCCCTATAACTCAAATTTATAATGCCTTTGTATGATTTAGCATATTCTAGTTGTCTCTAAGTTGTGATTAATAAGATCTTGGATTTCAATCGTGTTAGGATGTGATTTTGACCAGACCTAAGTTTTCGATGATTTTATGGTTTTCTATCAACCATCTATTCGTCCTTAAGTCAGGCTGAGTTGTAAATACCATCGTGATTTTGATGTAGGACCTGCAAAGTTATGTCAAGAAATCTTAAAATTTAAGAAAGATCTTGTATAATATAATTAATTTGATATTAAATTTGTCGTTTACGGTATAAATAAAGCGGCTATTTGAGTTATTGGCGCATTTTCTTCTAATTTTAATGATCAACTGTGGTGGCCCTGGGTACAACACCCTCTGGCCCTGAGTACAACGGGGTGTTGTACCCAGGGCCACTTTCCCATTTTTTAAAAAACATGCTGCTGTACAAAAAATTGCGTCTTGATGAATGATTAAGCCAATGAGAATTGTTACTAAGGAGTCGCTCCAACGATAAATTATAAAAATAGTATGAAATAAGGGTACTTTGATACTCAAATTACGATTTGAAGAAAAAGTGGCCCTGGGTACAACAGGTTACCTTACACATCGATAACAGTGATATTCATTTCTTGTTGGTATTCATGAAAATTATATTCATTTTCTTGTTCATAAATTTTCAAGATCTGCCATAGCGAAAACTATTCCTGAAAAAGAAATGAACTAGGAAACTTAGAAATGCTGGAAACTGAGCACACGGCAAAGGCGGGAAAATCCCCTTGGAGGTTCTTCATTAGTTGAAGATAAGTAGCGTCACTCTTAGATGAAATGCTAATTCGACCCTCTTGCTTTATCTGGTTACCATCCGCTGTGGCTCGCCCCAGATGATAAAATCCCCAAGCACCTAATCCCAATTGACTTATCGTTTAGGAACTCTCTAATAAAGTACGTATCTTGCTCACCTGCATTCAATGGCACTAAATACGGAGAATCGACATCAACATTTAGCGATTCGATTCTGCCTGCCATTGTTTTGGTCGATTTTGGTTCCACGTCGATTTTCGGACCTGAAAATAAAATGAACGTAAGCAGTACAAAATATAATCATTCACAGCATTTTACAGGAAATGTGTTCTTAACGGATAAATTGTTCTAGAGGTAAACATCAAAGTCAAATTAGCATCAGTTCTAGAGGTAAGCATCAAAGCAATTAGCATCCATCACTGCAGAAAAACAGATCATAGATGTTGTGAAATTCGATGAGTTTCACAACAGTCTTATTTGAACTCTAAGACACAACTTTGACACTGTTTGATTCCCTTTGTCTGTGTTTTCCACACGTTTGACATCTGTGAGGGGACTGACTGACTTTCCTTTTAGCGAATTTTTGAAGAAAATTAAGCTATTGCTCTCGCCTCAAAATTTGTAGAATGTGAATTTTTGAAAAACATTTATGCAGAAATCCGTTTCAGACTATTCTGAATCATATTCTGAAGTTTAACGCATTTTTTTATGTATGTATGTATGTATGTATGTATGTATATATGTATGTATGTATGTATGTATGTGTCATTCCAGACGATAACTGTCCGTAGAATTGTGCTAGAAACTTCAAACAAATTTTAAAATGTTAAGGACACTAAACGAAAGTTCAAGTTCGTTGGCCAGCATGATCGGATTACATCTTCGGGTTGAAATTTGGAAAAAAGTAGTCAAAAATTTCAAAATAGCCTGTTTTTTGCGATTTGTTGTGCGAAATAATTTTTTCAGCATACTAATATGTGGTATATTCGGAATCAGCGTAAAATTTCCTATAAGAATATGTATCAAGTTTTCAAAAATTTCAATGTTGAAAAATCAGTCCAAAATCAAAATAATGCCGTTCGCGAGTTGTAAAATTTCTCTACACGATCAATAGCGACTGAAATGTCGAAGATTTCTTCAAAAATTCGCTCATGGGGTCATGCTGCATGACTGGACTTTTTTCTGCTGGATTCTTGGCATTGCTTCCAACAGGTTTTTTGCTACCGCTTCCACAGATATGAGCCTTCCGTGAAGTTCTGTCGAATTGAGGCCTTCGATACGGGCTTGGACATCTTCTGCAGCGGCCATCGTTATAAAACCATAACACCGAGCTCCAGGCGTTTTCGCACTGGTCACAACTTTGGCTGCAACAACATTACCAAGTTTTCAAAATACGTGTTTCAGATCCTGTGCTCGGGTCACAGCAGCCAACCCGCTTACCCACAAGTTACAGTAGTTACTCTTCTCTTTGACATCGGTTGAGTTGTCTAGGGTGATACTTCTGGCATCGTTCTTCCTCTTCCACTCCTTTCTGTGCTCGTATCTTTGTGTTTGTCGACTAAATCATCCTCTCCAGCTGTTAACTTCTCTTCGTCTTCACCGATGGTCAGATGGATTGAATCCCCAGTGTCCATTCCATCAACATCACTTTTGTTTTTCAACTCAGTAGCATCATCATCATCCATATCCTTACTGTCACCACCCTCTATATCTTCCATGTCTTTGTCTGCCAACAAAACCTCAAGCTCATCCCTTTCTTCGACTTCTTCCTTCTGCTTCTTCTCACCATCGCTCCTTCTCCTTGCGCCTGCCAAAAGGCGATCAGATGCTTGATTTCGCTTTCAAACTTTTTGATTTCAGGTCGTTTTAAATTTAACAATTGATGAAAAGACAGTGAAGGGGGCTCACTTGTCAAGCTCGTCTTCTAATGCCTTCTGAAATTACATTTGAAGAAATTCTCTCATCAGGGCTCTGGAGTTGGGAATAACACCTTGTCAAAATGTCCAGTCGGGCTCTGCCTCTAATGCATCTTCTATCAGGATTTCCTTGATCTGATTCACTTCCTTAGTAAATACGGTGCGATAAACCTCTCTTGTTTTTGAATCCATGCTGAAATATAGCTCTGATACCACGACTCCTAAATGTCGAGTCCGAAAGAATTCCCGTTAGTCCCTGTCACGGTCGCCACAAAATGTAAGAATCAAATTATAATCGGATGGCACGGGATCTTAAATAATAGATTTTACAAAACTTCGAACACGACACTTTAACTACTACATAAAATTTCTGCCGCCTTATTCCCCTGTGCTCAACCCAGCAGGACACGCATTTTCTAAAATTAAGAATGCGGCTCGAAGAATCTAGCTATATCTCTAAGTGTAGGAGAAGTTACGCCGAACGATTGTTCAAACTATGTAGTGAACACGTTCATCAATTTAACTTAGGCTGCAAGTGGACAACGTCTTCTTCAAAGAGCTTATTCACCTCATCATTAGAAAGACCGTTGTTTTTGAAGACGTTGATTTTCTTTGCCCTTTTTAGCGAATTTTTGAAGAAAATTAAGCTATTGCTCTCGCCTCAAAATTTGTAGAATGTGATTTTTTGAAAAAAAATTATGCAGAAATCCGTTTCAGGCTATTCTGAATCATATTCTGAAGTTTAACGCATTTTTTTTAATGTATGTATGTATATATGTATGTGTCATTCCAGACGATAACTGTCCGTTGAATTGTGAATACTAACATGTGGTATAATATTCGGAATCAGCGTAAAATTTCCTATAAGAATATACATGTATCAAGTTTTCAAAAATTTCAAAGTTGAAAAATCAGTCAAAATTCGAAATAATGCCCTTCGCTAGTTGTAAAAATCGGTAATATTTGCACGAAACATTGTCCAATCCTCCCAATTATTTTTAATAATTTGATTCCATGTTTGTCTATCAAAATTCATAAACTAACATTTCTCTACACGATCAATAGCGACTGAAATGTCGAAGATTTCTTCAAAAATTCGCTCATGGGGTCATGCTGCATGACTGGACTTTTTGCAAATAAAGTTAAATATCTTACAAATGAAGTTAAATATTTTACAAATAAATTTAAACTTTCAGCTGCGGTAGGTAATTTTGATTTGCACATCATGTTTTTTAAACAACGAACAAGAACATAAACAAAGAAAATTCCAGTCATGCAGCATGACCCCATGAGCGAATGTTTGAAGAAATCTTCGATTATTTCGATTTTTGACTGATTTTTCAACTTTGACATTTTTGAAAACTTGATACATATTCTTATAGGAAATTTTACGCTGATTCCGAATATACCACATGTTCGTATGCTGAAAAAATTATTTCGCACAACAAATCGCAAAAACAGGTTATTTTGAAATTTTTGAAAATTTCAACCCGAAGATGTAATCCGATCATGCTGGCCAACAAACTTGAACTTTCGTGGATGGTAAAGCGTTTTGAAGGTCACTGAACCAACTCTGGGGATCCGAGTGGGCGAATCTATCAGAATTACTGATGGGATTACTTGGGTCACAGGCTATTTGATAATGTTCAAGTCAACCTGTGATACGCACGGGTGAACCAGCTAGTAGATAATAAACCCTTTCGTAGAAAATTGGTAGTTTCAAAGGTCAAAAGCCAATTTGAACACTTGTTGACTTTCTACATAAATTTGACTGCTCCAGTACTTATTGCCATAAAAACCTGCTTTATTCAATATTCACAAAATTGTATACGCAAAATTCCAAGTAGGAAAAAGTTTCTAGGAGACGTACGGAAAATACGACACATACCCAAGACACACAATTTCTTCACCATTTAGGCGAACGTGCTGCAAGCTCATCGTCATCGGAGTCCAACTCACTTGCACCATAGGAGTCGCTGACATCGTCATCTAACGAGACAATTAGTCAGTCACTAGCTTCCTCAATTAATCCACCCTTTTGCCAATAATCATCCTCAATCTTCTTGATGTGGCCCACGTAAGATTTCCGGTCATTTTCTGATCTATTTGTGCGAATTCATGTGCTTTCTACTTGTGCACTTCTGAAAACACGGTAAGGAATTCTTTTTTCCTTAAATAATTTCTTCCCACAGCTTGAAATTGTCACCAATTGTCTGCCAATTCTATAGGAATGCCTAGAAACATCGGGCGGGGGTGTTGAAGACAAATTGACTGTGGGGGTGGGGTTAACGGAAAAGTACCTGACACACTTCCTGGGGACAAGCCTTTTCGGTCCTCCGAATTTCGATATTTCAGTCCAAAAAGAATGTCACGTCTCGCATTTCAATCTTGTGATGTTGTTGAGCAACTCTGCATCACGAAACCTTGAAAAAGTGTCACTGATGGGTTTGTTGACGAGCGTGAAGTTATGAAACCGGAGTGATGACATGGCGGGGGAAGGACATTTCGACTGCTCAAATTGAAATTTATGAATGAAACATCAATTTGATTTGATTATAACTCTTTGTTGTCGACAAAGCAAGTCAAGAAGCATAATTACAGCTTTTTATTTGTGAAAAATCAGTAAGGGGGACTAAGGAATCCATATGGGACAGCGTTTGGCCCTTTCTGGGAAAATGAACCTGAAAATGAATGGTTTTTGCGATTTGTTGTGCGAAATAATTTTTTCAGCATACTAACATGTGGTATGTTCGGAATCAGCGTAAACTTTCCTATAAGAATAAGTATAGGTAAAGTTTTCAAAAATTTCAAAGTTGAAAAATCAGTCAAAAATCGAAATAATGCCGTTCGCTAGTTGTAAAAATCATTCAGTATATACACATCATTCAGTCCATTTGTCCAGCTAATCTATATTTTACTAAAAGGATTGGCGTGTGGTCGTCCATTATAGTACGTACCCACCGAAAGTAGATTTCAATGTCAAATTATACTACCAACCATAAACTTACGTTTCCAATGTTCCATTCCACCTATCACGAACTAATTATTACGATTTATAAATTAATTTGGAGCTGTTGTGAGCGAAAATCTACGGGCATTCGGCCTTTACAGTCAAAATGTTATATAATCTAGTAGGTCTATGTTTTACTTGCAATGCAAGATAGGATTGGCCTTGACACTAAACTGAAGGCCCTTGATACAAACTTCATTTAAACTTGAAGTATTTACCAACTATCTAAAATAATACATTAATACTTGCCAATTAGGTACGCTTTTCGCCTCGGCTTTGATGAAAGAAGCATCACTAAAAGATGAAGTGTTTGCAGAACAATAATAGTGAAACTTACAAAAAATTCTATCACCACCAGATGAAACAACGCTGTCGGGCTCTTCTTGCTCGGATTCGCAGACGCTAAATGAGACCTCCAGCATGGAGAGAGGATCGATATCGGACGCCATTTCGGTGAAGGGAAAGGGCTATTCAACAGGTATAAGACCAGCAGGGAGGGATAAATTTAGGTCCAATACTTTAGCATATAGGTTGAGCACAAGTTGACACCACTAAGTACATGAGGACAGAACAATCCGAGATAACAGTCGTACTTCTTCTTCTTCACTCTTCTTGCTGGCCGTGGGGAGCGCCTCGGGTGGCCATAGGCATGCTGTTCAGCGTTGTCTGGCCTTTGAGTAGTGATGGCAATATTTCATGAAAAATCGATTTTTGGAAACATCGATGTATCGAGTTCATTAAATCGATGCAAAAATCGAGCCCAAAATATCGATTTTTAAAAACATCGATGTTTTAACATCGAAGAAGACAAATTTTGTTAAAAGAAATATAAAGTACTTGAATTTAATATAAAGAAAGTAAGGTAATAGGCTACAAAATAGTAGTTTCTGAAAACGAACATTTAAGGGTTTAAATAAAACAATCATTTCATTTTGTTGCTGTATTTGTTAGCATTGAAAATACTAAAGTAATAGATTAATCAAAGTTATATAATAATGATAATAAGTACAATAACTTATTTTAGACCCAACACACTGTTATGTGTTTAAGGTAATATAATAAACCTAAAATCTAATTTAAAAAAAAATAAAAACCAATAATTTAGTAGGTACAGTAAAAAAAAAAAAATAAAAAATAAAAAATAAAAAATAATAATAATATTCAAATTTACGATACTTAAATATTCTCGAGACAAAATTTTGATTTAAGAGTCCTCCCTACCCCTGGGTGTTTTGAAACATAACAGGCAGACAGACAGACAATTACCATGCAACAGAGGTAGAATCAGTGTGTATTTTGCGTTGTAAGGTTTCGCGCGGTCCCATTTTGAGCGTGTTTTTCAACATATCAATGCAATACGATATTATTAACACAGAATGTGTTTTAGCCATGGACTAACTAGCCGAAAATGGAACGCGGGATGGGAACGAAATGTGTGACGGATGATTTTCACGTACAACCGAGCCGTTTGTAGGGAAATGGAATTTCCGCCATTTTAATCGCACAGAAATCGTTCACCATTCGTTGGAAAGCTCTTGATTTATCACGAGTTTATTTCGTATTTTTTTTTCGTAGTTTCATACTATAACTATATAAATTGATGTTATAAATGAATAGTAAACAATGACGCTTGTTTGGTTGTCACTTGGTTGCGCGACAACGCAATTTTCGTAGTTTCATACTATAACTATATAAATTGATGTTATAAATGAATAGTAAACAATGACGCTTGTTTGGTTGTCACTTGGTTGCGGGACAACGCAAACACATTCTGTGTTTCAATAATTTCGTCCGAAGTATGTAAATAGAGGTAACCGGGGGTCCAGGGGGCTTGCCCCCTGGCGAGGCGCGGAGCGCCGAGTTTTTAAATAAATCATAGTCTAAACTACTGTGATTGCTTTTTTATTTTTTTAAAAAAGGTCATAAAACACGTTCTATTGATGTCCAAAGTTGACCATTTTTCGACCATTTTCAATTGAGTAGAGAAAAAAAACTATTTAAGTTATCAAAAATCCAAAAAGCAATCCGAGTAGCTGGATATTTTAATAGACAATTTCTTTCAAAACAAAATATAGAGCTTGTATATCTGAATTTCCGGTTCGAAATTGTCGGTAAAGCTACAGAAGTAAAAGCTTTATTCCGGCGAGTTAAAAAATCGATGGTTTGGGATGAAAACATCGATGTTAGATAAATATCGTACAGCAAAAATCGATGTCTAAACATCGATGTTTGAAACTAAAAAATCGATTTTTCGAAAACATCGATTTTCTTTTGCCATCACTATTAATAAGATGGAGGGCTATTAGTGATGTTTCAGCAAGGACATTGTAATAGTAAACTAGACCCACTCGTAGCGCTAGTGTCGCATTGAAGTCGGCCATATTGGGGGCAACATCGTTATTTATGTGCCATGGACATTGTATTATTATGAACTAGAGGCCTGTTAGGGCTTGGAAAGCCCTAATCTAGTCCGTATAACAGTAGTACCTAACAGGAACTCAGCACATTATGGTAACGATATAAGTCCTACCTATTTGATCGATTCATTCGCCAGATATCTACGAAATAACCAGTCAGTGAATTACTTGCAACGCATCGTCTTAAAAAAAAACTATAGTCTCAACGCCAGCCGAATGCGGTAGATACATTTCTAAAGTGCCTAGTAGTATAGGTAGGTCAAACCTTTGCATGGTTTGACCTGTCCTCCGCCTTGCGATGCCAAGATGTGCGAAACACCCTTCCTCTCTTCGGTGGTCTTCCATTCATGGTCTTCCATTTCAACTTCCTACAGTGAACAGGAAAGAATTTAGCTCGCTCAGCTGATCAAAAAAGACCCCATCACTTCTCTCGTCCCTTAATGTCCCAGAGAGTCTACCTATCAAATTTCAACTTCCTACAGTGAACAGGAAAGAATTTAGCTCACTCAGCTGATCAGAAAAGACCCCTTCACTACGTTTCTTACTCGTACTTACCGACACTTTTGCAACAAACTTGGGGACGTGCTGATTCGGAATTATATCCGCTAAAATCTTCAGTTTCAATTTCTTCGTTCAGAAATAACTCTCCTAGATACTACACTACGTTTCTTACAATAGCGTTGAAACATTGAAATACACACAAATCTACCAAATACACCAAGCTATCTAGGAATATATATAAGTATATAAAATTCATTATTGATAATTCTACTGGGTACCTACTTATGAAACAAATATGTACCATATTATGACACTTTTCCCTACATTTTGGGGAAAGTAAATCTAATATGGTAGGTACCTACACCTTTCTTTGGATCAATTTTTGGACCACTCGTTGTACAAAATCTTCTAACCAAATTCACCAGTCATACATTTATTCATACTCTACCAGAATCTTGGTACAATGTGCTCAAAAATTGCTATAGGATGAAAAAATTAGGCATCTCGTAAAAAAATTTAATTTTATAGTTTTCTGGAAAGGGTTGCCTAACAATAACCTACCTGGTGGATTATTTTAGGCAACCCTTTCCGGAAAAAATTAATTTTTTAAAGGAATTCCTATAATTGAATTCATCTCGTGATGTAAGTGGTCTACAAACTCGGGGCCCCGCCCCTCTGCCCCCCGGCTCACCCCTCTGCCCCCCCCCCCCCGGCTCGCCCCTCTGCCCCCCCCGGCTCGCCCCTCTGCCCCCCGGCTCGCCCCTCTGCCCCCCCGTCCCGCCCCTCTGCCCCCCGGCTCGCCCCTCTGCCCTCCCCGGCTCGCCCCTCTGCCCCCGGCTCCCCCCTCTGCCCCCCGGCTCGCCCCTCTGCCCCCCCGGCTCGCCCCTCTGCCCCCCGGCTCGCCCCTCTGCCCCCCGGCTCGCCCCTCTGCCCCCCCGGCTCGCCCCTCTGCCCCCCGGCTCGCCCCTCTGCCCCCGGCTCGCCCCTCTGCCCCCCCGGCTCGCCCCTCTGCCCCCCGGCTCGCCCCTCTGCCCCCCGGCTCGCCCCTCTGCCCCCCCCCCCCCCCCCCCCCCGGCTCGCCCCTCTGCCCCCCTGCCCCCCCCGGCTCACCCCTCTGCCCCCCCGGCTCGCCCCTCTGCCCCCCCGGCTCGCCCCTCTGCCATCACCCCCGCGGTGCCGGCTCAAAGCTTAACTCTGATTTCCCTTTCAATACAATTACCTGCTTTTCAACTTCTCTTACCTTTTAATTTGCTTACGCCCTCCCCTGAATACTTTTCGGTTTATTCTTTCCCTCAATAAAAAACATTAAGCACTGAAACATTGAAATACACACATATCTACCAAATACACCATGCTATCTAGGGATATATGCAAGTATATAAAATTCATAATTGATCATTCTAGTGGGTACATCATGAAACAAATATGTACCATATCAGCAAACTTTTCCCTAAATTGTAGGGGAAAGTGACCTAATATGGTACCTACATCTTTTTTTAAATCAGTTTTTGGACCACTCATTTATCCAAAATCTCCGAACCAAACTGACCCGTCGTGCATGTACTCATACACTACCAGAATCTACGCTAAAAATGACCAAACATTGCTGTATGATGAAAAAATTACGCATTTTGTAAAAATAATTAATTTACTAGTTTTCTGGAAAGGATTGCTTAATAATGACCCACCTGGAGGTTATTTTAGGCAGCGCTTTTCAGAAAAAATTAATTTTTTAAAGGAATTCCTGCAATTGAATTCATCTCGTGACATAAGTGGTCTACAAACTCGGGGCCCCGCCCCTCTGCCCCCCCGGCTCGCCCCTCTGCCCCCGGCTCGCCCCTCTGCCCCCCCCGGCTCGCCCCTCTGCCATCACCCCCGCGGGTGCCGGCTCAAAGCTTAACTCTGATTTCCCTTTCAATACAATTACCTGCTTTTTAACTTCTCTTACCTTTTAATTTGCTTACACCCACCCCTGAATACTTTTCGATTTAAACTTTCCCTTGATAAAAACATAGAGCACTGAAACATTGAAATACACACAAATCTACCAAATAAACCACTATATTTAGGAATATATGTACCTAAGTATATAAAATTCATAACTGATAATTCTGGTGGGTACCTACATCATGAAACAAATATGTACCATATCAGCAAACTTTTCCCTAAATTGTAGGGGAAAGTGACCTAATATGGTACCTACATCTTTTTTTAAATCAGTTTTTGGACCACTCATTTATCCAAAATCTCCGAACCAAACTGACCCGTCGTGCATGTACTCATACACTACTTTTGCGTACCTATAGGGTCGGATACTATATCGTTTTTCGTGTAATCTCGAACACTGATCCATTCAGACATTGACTGTTGGTACTGGCCCCAGGCCTCTGCGAGCGTACCTGAGTGAGAAAAATTCCATATTGCGTTTTTCGTACTATAAATAACAATACTGCAAAAAAAGAAAAAAGAAAAAAAAAAAAAAAAATCGAAGTCTTACGATACTATCCGCCAGTTCTTGTTGATGGTGTACCTGTACCTTACCTGTCCCGTGTTAGAAATCTTGGTGTTTACGTTGACAAGACTTTAGGGTGGAGGCACCGATAGTAGCCACCCCTGCCAGTAGTAGCCATCCATGAACTTTAGATTTGAAAAAAAATGAACCCATAAAAACAAGTTTTTAATGTAACTCTTTCTTTTTCTCATGTTCTCAGTTAATTTTATTGTTGTTTCAATATTTGGTAGTTTCTTGGCAACAGTAAATTGAAACAAAATCACATTGTTTCAAAGTCACATTGATAATAACTTAAATTAAATTGACAAGGAAAATCATTTAATATTTTATTGACCCTGGATTCGTTGTCATTTTATGCAGACGTTCAATAGTATCATTCTCCTCCCTCCTCCTCCTCATCCTCCTCCTCCGTCACTCCTCCTCCTCCTCCATCCTCCCTCATCCTCCTCCTCCCTCCTCCTCCTCCTCCTCATCCTCTTCCCTCACTCCTCCTCCCTACAATACACAACTCGTGTAAGGTGTCCCATATTAAATTTCAAATTTTCGAAAATTTATAGTATAAATAACTTTTGAAGTTATACTTCTTTGCGCCCGTTAGACACTTTGGGATGGGATGTTGGTCGAGAAACCGCGTCACGCTGAATTTTAAGAACTATCGGATGGGATGTCACGCTGAAAAGTAAGAACAAATTTTTAAGAACTATCGATTAATCGAGGAGGAGGAGGAGGAGGAGGGAGGAGGAGGAGGAGGAGGAGGGAGGAGGAGGAGGAGGGAGGCGGAGGAGGAGGAGGAGGAGGAGGAGGGAGGAGGAGGAGGAGGGAGGCGGAGGAGGAGGAGTGAGGGAGGAGGAGGAGGAGGAGGAGGAGGAGTTAGACCCTTTGGGATGGGATGTTGGTCGAGAAACCGCGTCACGCTGAAAAGTAAGAAAAGTAAGAAAAGTAAGAACAAATTTTTAAGAACTATCGATTCATAATATATAAATTATAATTAATAAATTATAATAAATTTAGATTATTATTATAAATTTATAAATATTATAATTATAAATTTATTATAAATTATTATAAATTTATAAATTTATAATTATTATAAATTATAAATTTTTAATTTTTAAGAACAAATTTTTAAGAACAAATTTTTAAGAAAATTTTTTTTAAGAACTATCGATTCATAATATATAAATTATAATTAATAAATTATAATAAATTTATAGATTATTATTATAAATTTATAAATATTATAATTATAAATTTATTATAAATTATTATAAATTTATAAATTTATAATTATTATAAATTATAAATTTATAATTTATAAATTATTATTCATAATTTATTTATTAATTATAAATTATGGCCACAGAAGTATAACTTCCACCGTGTGGTCCGACGCACACCGATTTTTTCTTCGCGAAAATTTGATAGATTAAAATGTACGCCAGCATGAACTCGTGTGCAAAATTTCAGATCGATTGGATATCGGGAAGTGGGTTAAAAATCGATCTGAAATTTTGTCTCAAGCAAGCAAGCAAGCAAGAAGAGAATCGAAGTTGAAAGAAAGAGTTAAAAATAAGGATTTGGCACCATCAAGACATTCGACATTAGCACCATTTTAAAGCAGGAGATGTCAGCTGCGCATTCCAACCGTTCTCGCCATAATTAAGAAACCAGTTTGATTAACAACACGCCTTATAACCCAGATGGACTGCTAGTTGATCAGATGAGCTCCTCGCCAACGGTTTTGATTAAGGACGTAGTCCTTGTTTACCTCAATATTTCACTTCATTCTAGGACTTTTTGAGATAGTTTCGTTTTATTCACGTTCCTTGGTGATTTCTTGATGTATTTCAAGTTGTTTCACGTAGGATATTAGACAATTAGGGTTCTTGAAAACCTTGCGAATTTCTGTAGTAGCCATGATGTGGCCACCACTGAGTTTTCGTGTTTTTTTCACATTAAACATGAAAATAAGCTAGATTTTCATCAGGATCACAGTGATATAATTAGTTTTCCTGAAAAATTAGAGGTTCCAGTAGTAGCCAGGAGGTGGCTACAGCTGGTCCCTAACAGTGGCTACTAATAAAGATTTTGGTGGCTACTACCAGTTCATGAAAACCTAGCGAATTTCTGTAGTAGCCATGACGTGGCCACTACTGAGTTTTCGTGTTTTTTTCATATTCAACATAAAAATAAGCTAGATTTTTATCAGTATCACAGTGATATAATTAGTCTTCCTGAAAAATGAGTATTTCCAGTAGTAGCCAGGGGGTGGCAACTTCTGGTCTCTTACAGTGGCTACTACTAAAGATTTTGGTGGCTACTACAAGCGACAGATCTTGGTTTACTTTTCTTCGGTTTTTGTAAAACTAATCAACACATTCGATTTTTTAAAATATCCATTCTATAGAGCAAACATTGGGGTAAAGGAAAAACACGGGATTGGAAGAAAGAACGAAGAAATGAAGAAATTACGTTGTAAATACCGAAACTGGGCTGCTTAAGGGTGGCTACTACTGGTGCCTCTACCCTATCCTGGGAACATCACATAACACTCATGTATGCGGTCGAATATATGGTGCTTTGCATAGTCTTAGACGCCTCTCTCGTTTCACTCCCCATCCCCTCAAGAAAAGACTTGCCACATTTCTGGTTCTCCCTCACTTATTATACTGTTCTGCATTCATATCTTGTTCTCTTTCTGCTGCCTTATTTAATAAAATAAAAGTTGCATATAATGCCTGTGTCCGCTATGTTCATGACATAAAGCCTCGCCATTCAGTTCACGGATATACCTACTATACTTTGTTTGCCTGTTGACGACCACTGAAATTTGAGAATACTTAAATTTCTGTTTCTGTTCCTGAAAGGTTCCCCTCCTCCTTACCTGCGTTTCTTATTTCATAGGTCCACCTCTGTGCGGTCCGTAGGTATTCTGGTTCCATCTCACGAAGGATTTTTTTTCAGCAAGTCCTTGCAGGTGTATGGGGCTAGGATCTGGAACGCCCTCCCAACTTCTTTACGCTCGTTGCCCAACCTAGGGCGTTTCCAGTCGGCGGTCATAGATTATTACCAAAGAGTGAAATCCTGGACATACATGCAAACCCCCTCTCCTCCACCCCACCCTTTCGATCATTCTTCACGTTTTAAAAATTAATTTACCACTTTTGTCTTTCTCTCTTAATTTGTAGTTTTTATTTTTATCAATAGCCGTCATAAACATTTTTATTGTACAACTCCAACAATGTAATTCATGTCTGCATTATGTACTACTTTCTTGTACCCAGCAGAATAAAGGCTTAGTATTATTATTATCTTACGAAACTGGTAGGTACTGGTCCTGTAGGTTTTTGAGGGTGCCGAATCCGAAGCCCGTTTTACACGTAGGCGTCTAATTTTTGAGGTACGGCACCTGCATTTTTGAAAAAAGCTCCTAAATTCTAGGGTGATTAATGTTCAATCAAAAGGTGATATTCTTGTTGGAAATTCAACGCTGAATACGCCGATACTACATATGATGGGTCTGAAATGCTTCCTTACCGTGTCTTTTGACTAAAAAATGCCAAAAAACGTGGTTTTTCTCAGATATTTGACGATTTTCCTACAGTTTTTTTTTAAATATTTCTCGTACAATTTACACCACTTGGCGACCTGAGAAAAAGTGTGCTATTACTTGGACTATTCTGCGTCGAGTGATACCACCAGCTGCTCTGAAGGTGTGATAATTGATTTTTTGTGATTTTTCAACAACGTACTGGAAAACGTGTTTTTTGGGAATATACCTACCGAGAAAAATTAAGTTGTCAAAAAACTGACAAGAAACAAGTTTTTCGGTACCTACCTAGTTGAAAAATCGCAAAAAGTCAATTATCACACCTCCAGAGCTGCTAATGGTATCACTCGACGCAGAAATAGTCCAAGTAATAGCACAATTTTTTTTTAGGTCGCCAAGTGGTGAAATTTGTACAAAACTACCAAAAAACTGTAGAAAAATCGTTAAAAAACCACATTTTGACATTTTCATGTCTTTCATATGGCACATAACAAAAAAATCGTCACGAAAAAAATTGTCCCAAGTGGCCACAACGATGATTATGACCATCAGAAATGACGTTGACCATTCATAGGTAAACACATGAAAATGTCCCAATGCGTTGCAGACTCGTATGCAAGCGTTAGGAATTTCTGATGATTTCCGCTTTTTAAAACATTTTATAATAGAACTTTATTGCATA
Source organism: Adelphocoris suturalis (assembly GCA_030762985.1). Lineage (NCBI taxonomy): Eukaryota > Metazoa > Arthropoda > Insecta > Hemiptera > Miridae > Adelphocoris > Adelphocoris suturalis. The sequence continues at coordinate 126,167,990 of CM061042.1, read as the reverse complement.
AAAAATAATGCATTATAGTTGTTTAGTGAACAGATTATAAAGAAACATTAACGTGGAACATGTAAGGGAGTAGAAGTCCATTGACTTTGTCCCGTAAAAGATAAAATAAATAGATAATAATATTATCTCTGTATATTATACTGAGATTGTAAATATATAAAGGTGATAAATATGTAGTTAGAAAATAGAGCATATTGGAGACATATACAGGGTGGTCCGTAATAAACGGACACATTTTAAAATCCTGTAACATTCACAAATTCGATCGTAGGGATCAAAAAATAAGCAGAACGTGTAGAGAAAATCAGTAAGTTTTATTCACAATCGAAAAATCGGAAAAAATTATCAAGTTTTAAAAATTATGTCATTTAAATGACGACCCTGTTTGGTAACGCACAGTTCAAGACGGTCCTTGAAGTTCTGCATCACTCTTTGCACCATACCTATCTTCCGGTATTTCTGCGATTTCTCGTCTTATTGACTGCTTCAATGCTTGAATGGTTCGTGGTTTGTCCACGTACACTTTAGATTTCAGGTGGCTTTTTGCGAACGATTTTTCCCGGACGCGTGATCTCCCGGCATGGGGATGTTCCCTGGCCTCCACGTTCCCCAGACCTCACCCGCTGTGACTTTTTTCTATGGGGCCACCTGAAATCTAAAATGTACGTGGACAAACCACGAACCATTCAAGCATTGAAGCAGTCAATAAGACGAGAAATCGCGGAAATACCGGAAGATATGGTGCAAAGAGTGATGCAGAACTTCAAGGACCGTCTTGAACTGTGCGTTACCAAACAGTGTCGTCATTTAAATGACATAATTTTTAAAACTTGATAATTTTTTTCCGATTTTTCGATTGTGAATAAAACTTACTGATTTTCTCTACACGTTCTGCTTATTTTTTAATCCCTACGATCGAATTTGTGAATGTTACAGGATTTTAAAATGTGTCCATTTATTACGGACCACCCTGTATTTGAATTTCACTTTCACTCTGTTCTAGGGAGGTCTGCATGGCGTTTCCGCTTAGTCTTCGTCTAGGGTGATCTGGTGGAACTGTCTCCACTATGTTAGCAGCTAGGGGATTAGGGTGATTTGAGAGTCGCTGGCAGAATCTACAGTACACCGCATTTAATACTTTTTGTACTGGGGCATTCCAACATCTTTATGCAGATTTGAGCTTCTAATGTACCAAGGTGCATTGGTAATTACCCTCAAATCGGGTTTTGGAAAGTTTGTATCCTCTTGATCTGCGAATCGGACGCACTTCCCCATATCCGGCAGCCGTACTCCCAAATTGGTCGGATTAGCATGATGTACATCAGCCGTTGTAGCGAGTGACAGAGGAGATTGTTTGCCCATTAGTGGTTTGGGGGTTCTTAGACGATGTCGGCATTTTGTGAGTGTGGATGTAATATGAGCGTTGAATGTCATTCTTTTGTCGAGGGTAGCGCACTGTTGATTTGGACGGAACGACATCTTCCCCAATGCACAGTACTGGTTCTTCATAACTGTGAAGGTAGTTGAATGTTACAGAGCACGATTTTATTGGATGTAGCTTTATTTTCCATTTAGCAGCCCATTCGTTTAAATCAAATGTAAGCTCCTTCAGTTCCAGCCCCGCTCTCTCTCCTCACGGAGAGCTGCATAGAAAAGCTGCATCATCCGCAAATCGAGCTGCGGTCGCTTCGGGAGGTTTCAGGATGGCGCCCGAAGACGAGATACAACAGCGGACCCAAGTTTTTTTGGCAGTTTTTGGGCATTAGGGTTTTTAGGCATTTTAGACCCATCATATGTGGTATAATAGACGCGTTCAGCCTTAAATTTCCAACAAGGATATCATCTTTCAATTGAACGTAAACTATCCTAGAATTTGAGTGATTATTTCAAAAATTCAGGTGCCGTACCTCAAAAATTAGACGTCTACGTGAAGAACGGGCTTCGGATTCGGCACCCTCAAAAACTTCCAGGACCTTAACCAGTTCCGTGAGGGCACGACTTTGATTTCTTTTAGCGAATTTTTGAAGAAAATTAAGCTATTGCTCTCGCCTCAAAATTTGTAGAATGTGATTTTTTGAACAAATTTTATGCAGAAATCCGTTTCAGGCTATTCTGAATCATATTCTGATGTTTAACGAATTTTTTTAATGTATGTATCTATGTATGTATGTATGTATATATATATATCTATATATTAAGTGTGAAGTTATTGACTGGTATGTATGTAGTAGAGGTGGTTTTCTTGAGGATCAGTCATAAGTAATTTGATTTGCCAAATTTTCGGTAAAGTTTATTACCATTCTCAAGGCATGGAGTAGTATACAGTTCAGTTTTTTCACAAGTATCACAAACTTATAGGAACTTTGGACAGATTTGTATATTATAGGTAAATGCTGAACTGTTAGCTCGAGAGTTTTCTACATACTTGTTAAATACTAGTTAAATTCTAGATACTTGTGAAAAAACTGAACTATATACCTACTACTCCATGCCTTGAGAATGGTAATAAACTTTACCGAAAATTTGGCAAATCAAATGACTTATGACTGATCCTCAAGAAAACCACCTCTACTATAATGTATATATGTACTAGCCGCTCCGGCTCGCTACGCTCGCCTCCACGTCCAGCCCCCCCATTAAATTGCTCGCTTCGCTCGCAAAGTGTGGCATGTAGGGAATATTGCTCGCTTCGCTCGCAAAGTGTGGCATGTAGGGAATGTTGCTCGCTTCGCTCGCAAATTGTGGCTGTATACATGCGATGTATTACAATTGAAACGTGTAGGGGATGTTGCTCGCAAACGGTAGATCTCTAAGGGTAGTTTTAACTTCTGTAGGGGATGTTGCTCGCTCCGCTCGCTTGAGGAAGTTATACTGCCCACCCAACTTGGCAGACGTTTTTTTCTGTTGGAAATTCTTACAAACAAATTAAATCTTATAAAACTACGTGGAACCACGAAAATTTTATTAGGGGATGTTGCTCGCTTCGCTCGCAAGGTATTGCTGTATATTTGTAGGAAAAAATCCGAATTTATTCTGTTGAAATGGCTCTCGCTTCGCTCACAAGGTACCTATGTGTACCTGCTCGCAACACCCAAACACCGAAACCTGTACCTGAGTTATCGAACCCCAAACACGTCTGTCTTCCTAGAGCCTTCTCGCGTCCACAGCACATATAATTTCTCATTTTAATAGCTTAGTCTCGCTTCCCCTCGCAATTTGACCGACTGCCCGTCACTTTTTTCGATATCCGATTTCGGATTCAGATTCGGCGGACCCAAAGCTGTATTTCGCCCGCGAAAACCGTTCCGAAAAACGTACCTTTATGGGGTATATTTTAATCGGAAAAAACCAAGTTTTTCGGCGGACTTTTCGAGAAAACGGGTCCGTACTCTCGCATTTTTTCGACGCATTTCCCGATACTTTTTTCGCGATCCAATTGCGCCGTCGTCTTCCTCGTAGGAAAACCTACGAAACCCGTATTTTTCCGGAATTGTCAACGGCCGTTTAGAGGGGTAGGGGAAGCGGGGAAGTCCAAAAAGCGCACATTAACCGGAACTTCGACCCCCCTCCCGCCCTACGGCCCATGGTTCGGGTGGGATTAGACAATTTTAAATTCGCTCGTTCCCACTTTTGGAAAATCCCAAGAAGATCCCCCCACTCGTAGACTCCCCCCACTCAGCCGTTTGGCCGTGCATAGCACGGACAGACAAACAGACAAACGGACGGAGTTTCATTCTTATTAATTACTAGCCGCTCCGGCTCGCTACGCTCGCCTCCACGTCCAGCCGGGGGGCAAGCCCCCCGAACCCCCCCATTAAATTGCTCCCTTCGCTCGCAAAGTGAGGTATGTAGGGAATGTTGCTCGCTTCGCTCGCAAAGTGTGGCATGTGGGGAATGTTGCTCGCTTCGCTCGCAAAGTGTGGTATGTAGGGAATGTTGCTCGCTTCGCTCGCAATTGAAACATGTAGGGGAGGTTGCTTGCTTCGCTCGCAAACGGTAGATCTCTAAGGGTAGGCTTAACTTCTGTAGGGGATGCTGCTCGCTTCGCTCGCTTGAGGAAGTTATACTGCCCACCCAACATGTAGGGAATGATGCTCGCTTCGCTCGCAAACGGTAGATCCCTAAGGGTAGGTTTAACTTCTGTAGGGGATGCTGCTCGCTTGAGGAAGTTATACTGCCCACCCAACTTGGCAGACGTTTTTTTCTGTTGGAAATTCTTACAAACAAATTAAATCTTATAAAACTACGTGGAACCACAAAAAGTTTATTAGGGAATGCTGCTCGCTTCGCTCGCTCGAGGAAGTTATACTGCCCACCCAACTTGGCAGACGTTTTTTTCTGTTGGAAATTCTTACAAACAAATTAAATCTTATAAAACTACGTGGAACCACAAAAAGTTTATTAGGGAATGCTGCTCGCTTCGCTCGCTCGAGGAAGTTATACTGCCCACCCAACTTGGCAGACGTTTTTTTCTGTTGGAAATTCTTACAAACAAATTAAATCTTATAAAACTACGTGGAACCACGAAAAGTTTATTAGGGAATGTTGCTCGCTTCGCTCGCAAACGGTAGATCTCTAAGGGTAGGTTTAACTTCTGTAGGGGATGCTGCTCGCTTCGCTCGCTTGAGGAAGTTATACTGCCCACCAAACTTGGCAGACGTTTTTTTCTGTTGGAAATTCTTACAAACAAATTAAATCTTATAAAACTACGTGGAACCACAAAAAAGTTTATTCGGGGATGTTGCTCGCTTCGCTCGCAAGATATACCTGTGTAGGAAAAAACCGGTATTTATTAAGTTGAAATGAGTCATCGACTCCCTTCAAGATTTAACTGCATAGGCCAAGTCCCTTCCTTCGCAAGGTATACCTGTATATGAGTAGGGCACCTAGGTGTACCTGCTCGACACATTGTCATCGAACTCCAAACACGTCTTCCCAGAGCCTTCTCGCGAACACGGCAAAATTAATTTCTGATGTTAAACGCTTCTCCTCGCTTCCGCTCGCGATTTAACCAACTTAACGTCACTTTTTTCGATATCCGATTTCAGATTCAGATTCGGCGGACCCAAAGCTGTATTTCGCCCGCAAAAACCGTTCCGAAAAACGTACCTTTATGGGGTATATTTTAATCGGAAAAAACGTAGTTTTTGTCGGACTTTTCGAGAAAACACGGTCCGTACTTTCGCAATTTTTTTGACGCATTTCCCGATACTTTTTTCGCGATCCGATCGCGCCGTCGTCTTTCTCGTTTCAAAACCTACGAAACCGGTATTTTTCCGGAATTTTCGACGGCCGTTTAGAGGGGTTGGAAGAGCGGGGAAGTCCAAAAAGCGCACATTAATTATTACTTCGACCCCCCTCCCGCCCTACGGCCCATGGTTCGGGTGGGATTAGAAAATTTTAAATTCGCTTATACACCCTATCGGAAAATCCCAAGAAGATCCCCCCACTCGTAGATCCGGCCCACTCAGCCGTTTGGCCGTGCATAGACACGACAGACAGACAAACAGACAGACGGAGTTTCATTCTTATAAATAACTAGCCGCTCCGGCTCGCTACGCTCGCCTCCACGTCCAGCCGGGGGGCAAGCCCCCCGGACCCCCCCTTAAATTGCTCGCTTCGCTCGCAAAGTGTGGTATGTAGGGAATGTTGCTCGCTTCGCTCGCAAAGTGTGGCATGTAGGGAATGTTGCTCGCTTCGCTCGCAAAGTGTGGCATGTAGGGAATATTGCTCTGTTCGCTCGCAGGGAATGGTGCTCGCTTCGCTCGCAAAGTGTGGCATGTAGGGAATGTTGCTCGCTTCGCTCGCAAAGTGTGGTATGTAGGGAATGTTGCTCGCTTCGCTCGCAATTGAAACATGTAGGGGATGTTGCTTGCTTCGCTCGCAAACGGTAGATCTCTAAGGGTAGGTTTAACTTCTGTAGGGGATGCTGCTCGCTTCGCTCGCTTGAGGAAGTTATACTGCCCACCCAACATGTAGGGAATGATGCTCGCTTCGCTCGCAAACGGTGGATCCCTAAGGGTAGGTTTAACTTCTGTAGGGGATGCTGCTCGCTTCGCTCGCTTGAGGAAGTTATACTGCCCACCCAACTTGGCAGACGTTTTTTCTGTTGGAAATTCTTACAAACAAATTAAATCTTATAAAACTACGTGGAACCACAAAAAGTTTATCCGGGGATGTTGCTCGCTTCGCTCGCAAGGTATTGCTGCATAGGTGTTGGGAAATACCCGTATGAAATTCCGTTGAAATGAGTCAAGTGCGTAGTGCATCGCGTCCCTTTCAGGTAAGCAACGTTGTGTAACGGCGGCCCGTGGTCAATTAATTTCTGATGTTAAACACTTCTGCTTGCTTCTGCTCGCAATTTGACCGAGTTCTCGTCACTTTTTTCGATATCCGATTTCGGATTCAGATTCGGCGGACCCAAAGCTGTATTTCGCCCGCGAAAACCGTTCCGAAAAACGTACCTTTATGGGGTATATTTTAATCGGAAAAAACGTAGTTTTTGTCGGACTTTTCGAGAAAACACGGTCCGTACATTCGCATTTTTTTGACGCATTTCTCGATACTTTTTTCGCGATCCGATCGCGCCGTCGTCTTCCTCGTAGGAAAACCTACGAAACCGGTATTTTTCCGGAATTTTCGACGGCCGTTTAGAGGGGTAGGGGAAGCGGGGAAGTCCAAAAAGCGCACATTAATTATTACTTCGACCCCCCTCCCGCCCTACGGCCCATGGTTCGGGTGGTATTAGAAAATTTTAAATTCGCTTATACACCCTATCGGAAAATCCCAAGAAGATCCCCCCACTCGTAGATCCGGCCCACTCAGCCGTTTGGCCGTGCATAGACACGACAGACAGACAGACAGACGGAGTTTCATTCTTATTAATAGTACTAGCCGCTCCGGCTCGCTACGCTCGCCTCCACGTCCAGGGTGGCATGTAGGGAATATTGCTCGCTTCGCTCGCAAAGTGTGGCATGTAGGGAATGTTGCTCGCTTCGCTCGCAAACGATAGATCCCTAAGGGTAGGTTTAACTTCTGTAAGGGATGCTGCTCGCTTCGCTCGCTTGAGGAAGTTATACTGCCCACCCAACTTGGCAGACGTTTTTTTCTGTTGGAAATTCTTACAAACAAATTAAATCTTATGAAACTACGTGGAACCACGAAAAGTTTATTTGGGGATGTTGCTCGCTTCGCTCGCAAACTCTGGCATGTAGGGAATGTTGCTCGCTTCGCTCGCAAATTGTGGCATGTAGGAAATGTTATATTGTGGCATGAGGAAGTTATACTGCCCACCCAACTTGGCAGACGTTTTTTTCTGTTGGAAATTCTTACAAACAAATTAAATCTTATAAAACTACGTGGACCCACGAAAAGTTTATTAGGGAATGTTGCTCGCTTCGCTCGCAAGGTATTGCTGCATAGGTGTTGGGAAATACCCGTATGAAATTCCGTTGAAATGAGTCAAGTGCGTAGTGAGTCCCCTGGGGGTCATCGTGTCCCTTTCAGGTAAGCAACGTTGTGTAACGGCGGCCCGTGGTCGATTAATTTCTGATGTTAAACGCTTCCCTCGCAATTCCGCTCGCAATTTGACCGACTGCCCGTCACTTTTTTCGATATCCGATTTCGGATTCAGATTCGGCGGACCCAAAGCTGTATTTCGCCCGCGAAAACCGTTCCGAAAAACGTACCTTTATGGGGTATATTTTAATCGGAAAAAACCAAGTTTTTCGGCGGACTTTTCGAGAAAACGGGTCCGTACTCTCGCATTTTTTTAACGCATTTCCCGATACTTTTTTCGCGATCCGATCGCGCCGTCGTCTTTCTCGTAGGAAAACCTACGAAACCCGTATTTTTCCGGAATTGTCAACGGCCGTTTAGAGGGGTAGGGGAAGCGGGGAAGTCCAAAAAGCGCACATTAATTCTTACTTCGACCCCCCTCCCGCCCTACGGCCCATGGTTCGGGTGGGATTAGAAAATTTTAAATTCGCTCGCTCCCACTTTTGGAAAATCCCAAGAAGATCCCCCCACTCGTAGACGCCCCCCACTCAGCCGTTTGGCCGTGCATAGACACGACAAACAGACAAACGGAGTTTCATTCTTATTAATAGTAGAGATAGAGATAGATAGAGACTAGCCGCTCCGGCTCGCTACGCTCGCCTCCACGTCCAGCCGGGGGGCAAGCCCCCCGGACCCCCCATTAAATTGCTCGCTTCGCTCGCAAAATGTGGCATGTGTACATGCAATGTATTTCAATTGAAACATGTAGGGGATGTTGCTCGCTTTGCTCACAAACCGTAGATCCCTAAGGGTAGGTTTAACGTGTGAAGGAGATTTTGCTCGCTTCGCTCGCAAACGGTAGGTCCCTAAGGGTAGGTTTAACCTCTGTAGGGGATGTTGCTCGCTTAGGTCACTTGAGGAAGTTATACTGCCCACCCAACTTGGCAGACGTTTTTTTCTGTTTTAAATTCTTACAAATTAAATCTTATAAAACTACGTGGAACCACGAAAAGTTTATTAGGAGATGTTGCTCCTTCGCTCGCAAGGCATACCTGTATATAGGTAGGAAAAAAACCCGTATTTATTCTTTTGAAATAGGCCTGCTCGTAACGTTGTGAAATACCTGAGTCATCGAACCCTTCACGTCAATTCTTGAGCCTTCTTGCGTCCACGGCACAATAATTCTAATCGCTTCGCCTCCCTTCCCCTCGCAATTTGACCAACTTCCCGTCACTTTTTTCGATATCCGATTTCGGATTCAGATTCGGCGGACCCAAAGCTGTATTTCGCCCGCGAAAACCGTTCCGAAAAACGTACCTTTATGGGGTATATTTTAATCGGAAAAAACCAAGTTTTTCGGCGGACTTTTCGAGAAAACGGGTCCGTACTCTCGCATTTTTTTAACGCATTTCCCGATACTTTTTTCGCGATCCGATCGCGCCGTCGTCTTTCTCGTAGGAAAACCTACGAAACCCGTATTTTTCCGGAATTGTCAACGGCCGTTTAGAGGGGTAGGGGAAGCGGGGAAGTCCAAAAAGCGCACATTAATTCTTACTTCGACCCCCCTCCCGCCCTACGGCCCATGGTTCGGCTGGGTTTAGAAAATGTGAAATTCGCTTATACACCCTATCGGAAAATCCCAAGAAGATCCCCCCACTCGTAGACTCCCCCCACTCAGCAGTTTGGCCGTGCATAGCATGGACAAACAGACAGACGGAGTTTCACTTTTATAAATAGTATAGATATATATAATATATAATATATATATATATATATATATATATATATATATATATATATATATATATATATATATATATGTATGTATGTGTCATTCCAGACGATAACTGTCCGTAGAATTGTGCTAGAAACTTCAAACAAATTTTAAAATGTTGAGGACACAAAACGAAAGTTCAAGTTCGTTGGCCAGCATGATCGGATTATATCTTCGGGTTGAAATTTTCAAAAATGTAGTCAACAATTTCAAAATAGCCTGTTTTTTGCGATTTGTTGTGCGAAATAATTTGTTCAGCATACTAACATGTGGTATATTCGGAATCAGCGTAAAATTTCAAGTTTTCAAAAATTTCAAAGTTGAAAAATCAGTCAACAATCGAAATAATCGAAGATTTCTTCAAAAATTCGCTCATGGGGTCATGCTGCATGACTGGACTTTTTGTTATGCAGTGTAATATTTTGTGCCACATTATACTTTTTCGTGCTTTTCTTCAGTGGGGTTCAAAAAACTGTCACGTTTTTCCTACAGCACATTCACTTCATTAGCGTATATTTGTAGCAGCGTTAACAAGCGAGTTATTAAGCGATAGTGCTGCTAATGAATATCGATAATGAATGTTATTAATGAATATGACTTGTCGAATATCCATTTCTGGCAGAGGCACTGGCCAGTAAGTACCCGCTAGGAGCTAAAATGCATTTGATAAAACTAAGTAGTCAATTTCTCAACACTATACAGCTGGGCTTATCAACTTTTATGTTATTTACAGCAGACTTCACTATATTTGGATTACAGGTAAGACAATGAGTATTAATAATAACAATTGGGTAATTATTGCTTGAATTAACTCATTTTTGGGCTATCGGCTTGGGCTGTACGGCCTCTGGTAAACATGGGCGTCCTGAAAATGAGGAAGTCACTATTTCTTAGCAATTAACGGAACAAAAGAAACGCGTGGTTACATTTCATATTTCAGTACTCATCGACCTTTATTATCTAAAAATATCTAATTTTCATTAAATTGTATTATATTGTCAATAAATAATTGCCAAAAGACTTATCTATGCATGAGTTTTTTCCGAGGAAGCGGTAAAAATTTCAATTTTTCAGTAGAATATTACCAAAAAGAAGTATGAACTAGAACAATAAAAAATGTATGCACAAAACTACACTGAAATCAAAGTTCCAGCATTTTCGTTATTTATCATATTGCTTCCGAGACTGCAAGGCAGCGGAAGCTTTGTTTTCACTTTCGAAATGAAAAAAAATTTTTTGCTCCAAAATCAAAATTTTCGATTTTAGCCAAATTTTCGGTCATAACATGCGCAAAAGTGATGTTTTTGTCACGGTCACAGCTTAGTTAATTTTATCGGAGTTTGTTCAAATTTTCAGAGATGATCCCGGTAGAGTCCCATGCTGGCCAAAAAATATCCCCAAGGATGTTTTAATCATGAATTTAGATCAAAATATTAATGAAATCCTGTAAATCAATTAAAAAACTCCTTCAGTTTTGATCCGATTTAGACGAAATTTTCAGGGAACATGCGGACCATTTTGGATGGTCCCATATTAAAATCAAAATTTTCCTTATTAATTTCATTTATTATATGTACCATTCAGCTTCCAATTTCCCACCTTATTAATTCCCTGATGCCAGAACCGGTCGTTTCTAGTTTTCTGGACTGTGAAGGTCACGAGGAAGCTCATGTGCCATTTCCTTGGGTACATTGTTTTGGATTGGGTACATTGAGTGCAAAGAAATTGTTCCCTACCAATTTTATGACCAAAAAACTCGTTCCAAATAATATTCTGTGATTCAATGAAGGTTTTGGATTTTCGGCTTCCATTTGCAGTTTTTTCCGATTTTTTTTAAATTACATATTGGAATTTAAGAGCATTTTTCAGCCAATAATAAGCCTATGTGATCGTATAGCAAAAAATTTTTATAACCCCCCCTCAAACTTTGTCACTTTACGTTTCAAGGTGCGTAGAATCCAAATTTGAAATGTCCGTCCGCCGTTCGCCGTCCGTGCCATAAAAGGCCTTAGAATTGACTTAAAAAATCTGTTCTTTCGCACATAGACTCCACTTGGGGTCTAGTTGGTCCTAACTTCTCGCCAGCTCGATCGCTCCACACCCATGGGTGCTATGAGCCAAAAATAGAAGAAAAAGTATCTTTTTTTTGTATATGTCAAGTTGTATAGAAATTGGAGATTTATGAGTGAAAAGAAAATGTTAGCTATTAATTTTATGGAAAAAAAGTATTCTAAATGATACTCTTCTATTCAAAAAGAGATTTTGGATTTTAGGCTATTTTTTGCAATTTTATAGATTTTTTAAAACAAAATTTAATGAAGTTGAAGTTTTTAGCATAATTTCGTACATAAATTGTTGAATGTTCTATTTCATAGTTGATAAACTTTATTTGACCAATCTTATGCTAAAAAATATCAATTTAACGATTCTTAGCCATTTTCAGTGATTTTGTCAGCACATTTATTGAAATTTGACCAATTAAATGAAATCAATATACAGTATAGGTAACACTTTTATGTGTTGGAAAGATGACTTGTTAATAAATTGTTATGTTTATCAACTATATTAAAAAGCGTAAAATTGTGAGATAATTGAACCCATTTGTGAGGTCCGAAGCTCTGAGTATACTATACTCTGATATACTATAAGCGGCGTTTAATAATTATGGACCAGAGATCTACGTAGAAGGGCTGTCTAATACATAAATAATAAACCTTTGTGTAATAATTTGCAGCGTTTATATATTATGATTCGCTGACAAAACTTCATTTTCAGCATTTCGCTTGACGTTGTTCATTTCGTTTGTCCCCACACCATTTTGGTTTATTATTTCCAATAATAAGCCTATGTGATCGTGTAGTAAAACATTTTTATAACCCCCCCTCAAACTTTGTCACTTTACGTTTCAAGGTGCGCAGAATCCAAATTTGAAATGTTCGTCCGCCGTCCGCCGTCCAGGCCATAAAAGGCCTCAGAATTGACTTGAAAAACCCGTTCTTTCGCACACAGACTCTATTTGGGGTCTAGTTGGTCCTAACGTTTAACCATCCCGATCGCTTTACTCGCATAGATGCTATGGGTCAAAAACGGTGTCTTTTTCAAGGCTTTGAGTGTTAGACTTAAGCACCCACGCACGCCTGGCACGCTTGGCAGGGGGGGGGGGGGGGGGTCACGGTGGGAGGTGAGGCGGGCGAGCGGGGGGTGGAGTGAAAGGAGGCGCCGTGGCACCTTGTGGTGTCTGGGGTGACCAGGGGCGTAGCAGAGGGGTGTAGGAGAATGGATATTTATTACTTTTACGTGTTATACCCACATAATACACCGCGGCACCATGAGGTGGGTACGGCGTTCCTTCGAGGCATGAATATATGTTTTTTCTAGGTCATATTTGTGTGTTAATACCAATGCTTTTCCTACGCATATTTAATAACATATCCTCTCGACGTTTCGTACTTACGTAGATAATGATATTATTAAGGCAATAACTATTTGAATAGATAGGAGCTCAAATCGAGAATTATAAACATGCGTATATAATTATAGAAGTATAGGTTGTGGCAACTCGAAATAGGACACGCCGAGGAGTCTGGACGGGCCTTATGACGTACGCAAGCCAACTAAAACTACGATCATACTCAATTGAAAAAATAATAAACCTTTGTGAAATAATTTGCAGCGTTTTTTCTCATGTTTCCCGACCTCATTCCATTGTTAACAACGGCGTTTCGCCCTTGGGGTTTTCCCATATCTCTCTACGTTCTTGTTTGTCATATCGGGCGCCACCCGACTCAGTCCAGGCCCTCCCCGACTCAGTCCCGCTAGTGAAAGTCCCGACTCAGTCCAGCTTGTGGAAAATTCCGTGAAAAATTCCAAAATTCTGATTGATATCGACGTGATGTTTATTAAATTAAAAAAAGTACTTACATCATGGTAAGATCGTCATAATTATGCACTATATGATCACATAAATAGGTATCACAGTCTCACCCGCCAAAGGACATCATCAACGTCTTCCGGCTGTAAAGCCGATTTTACATGGAGCGGTAGTATGTCCGGAGACGGAACGCAATGTGATTGGCTTTGGGACAACAGTTGAGGATGGTGGCTGCCATGTTGCCGGAATCGGCGGTCGGCGGTAGAAATTTGTATACCATTGCCACATTCCGTCGAGCGTTGCACAAGCTCATTGGACAGGAATGTTGATAACCGCAAGTAGAGGTTTCAGATCATAGAGGGTTTCAGTAGGAAGGATATGATTCCGTTTAGCAAGGTGCCGCTTCATGTGAGCACCCTGCCGCATTCCGCAGCCCCCTCCACTGGGTTTTCCGGCCTTCCGTCTTTCCGGTTGTACGCTCGTATCGCTCCATGTGAAACCGGCGTAACAGTGGAAGTCCGAATATCCATTTCTTGTAGCTTTTACAATTGAACTTATTCATTGCACCACATCTCCACCGTGACACACCACCCGCCGAAGGTTTATGGAAACTATATCTATAGTTCTTGTGAAAAAGTGAATCCCCATATCTTTGGCTACCACCTTTGATAATTGACACGCTCATGACTAAACTAACACTGAAAACATAACGACTACGGAGTACTCTTATCGCTTTCATGTTCCAACGGGACTGAGTCGTCTAACCGCTCAAAGCGTAAGTACCTAGTGGGATCAAGTCGGGATATCCCCCTTTCACCAGTTGGGATCGAGTCGGGTGTTGCCCGTCATATCCTACCCCCATTTTCTGCGCATTTTGTGGTTCACAAGAGTTCAAAACTCTAAACCCCCTCTACCAAGATGATAAAACCCCTTGGAGCTCTGCCTGTGGTTTACATTTCGGTCGGGGGGAAACTGCCAGACCAGGAAACTGTCCGAAACGCCCGTCCTAGAAATTCGGGGAGATTGGGGTTTTGTTTCAAAACTCCCGGAAAACCTGTTCCTCCAAACTCCCCGAAAAGGTGGAACGAGGATTCTGCCAGAAAACTTGAAACACAGATTGCGAAGAGTGGCAACTGCCCGAATCTGTAACGAACTGAAAACTGTCCGAGAATAGGGTCGTAAATCCCTTTACCAGGTTCCAGGTTCCACCTTGGGCCTTATCAAAGAAATACGAACGTAGGTAATTAGCTCCTGAGGAACTCCCAAGTTCACTGCCAGACAACAGAAGGCCAGTAACATTATTTGCATGATCTAGGCCCCAGTGGGACATGAAAATACCTCAAATTATATATATTATGACTAGGGCTCGGATCGATATGCTCGATAAAATCTCCAGATATGCTTGAAAAACATCTGTTTTATGCTCGATAGCAAATACCATTATATGCTCGAAAAACACCGTTAAAAACTATAGAAAGGAAATTGAAACGAAAAAAATCTACAACTTATCTTTATATGCCTACGAACTTTATTTTCAAATTGTATGTATGTATTGTATGTATAATTGTATCTACAAGTTTCAGGTATATATATGAAAAGTTTCATTTATACACGTTACATTTTAAAAGTCTATTTACAAAATGTTCAGTACTAGACGAGTCATTGAAATAGATTTGTGTTGGTCTATACAACACGAATTTTTTCTATATTTTCAGTTTTAAATGATATTCTTAGATCGGTCAATTAAATCTTCAATGAAGAGAACGATCTTTCAACGTCAACTGACACGAGAGGTAAATACTTGAATGTTGCTGCTTCTTGTGCAGAGTAGGTTGGAAAATCCTCTGACGTTGCAGACTCGCCACGCAGCATCCTCTCCAAGTCCAATGCTGCTCTCCAACCGAGATTTCTAGCCAGCACGATCTCCAACTTTTTCCTCACAGTTTTCCCAGTCTCTCCAGGCCATGATTTCGCTATTTCGATGACTCCATTTATTGTAGTGATTACTTCAACCAACTCCATCCCTCGCGATTCCAACTTTAGGACGACCTCAGGAATGATGGTCATGTAGGCTTTTATGAAAGTCAAGGATGGCACCAAGTCGTTGGCGACCAAACGTTGATAAATCTGTATCACTAACATCTTCCGGCATGTCGGTCATCTTTGCTGTTCCAGGACATGGCGTATGCTAACATTTCATGTACCACACTGAGTTTTTCTTTTTATCTCTAATATATGAGAAATTATTGCACTCGTCAACGTAAAGAAGTGAGTAGGCTCGTTGGCCCTGCATTACAAAAGTTCCAGTCATGCAGCATGATCGTATGAGCGAATTTTCATAAACTATCTATCGTACTATAGTGTGTTGAATTGCATTGAAATTGGATCAATTTTAGTTGTCAGAAATGGTTAAAAACCAATTTTATGGCAAAAAACATATTCTAAATAAAATTCCACTGATTCAAAAGGGATTTTTGATTTTTAAATTTTTTTGCAGTTTTTATAGATATTTTAGCGAATTTTAATGACATTTAAGTACGTTTTTCATCATACTTTTGAGCAAGCATTTTTAATGTCCTAGTTAATCGTTGATAATTTAGTTTTGACTAAAATTCTGCTTAAAATTATAAATTTAACGATTTTTGGCCGTTTTAAGCCATTTTTAGTGATTTTTTTAGTACATTTTTCGAAATTTGACCAATTTAATGTGCTCAAAAATTGTTGTCCAACGAACTCATCCTTTCTTTTGAAATGCTTGATTTTTTGGCGAAAGAACGAAGTTTTTATCTCAATTCTATCGAGAGTTATCGTCTGGAATGACACATACATATATATATACATATATATATATATATATACATATATAAAAGCGTTAAAATCCAGGAATCATTTCAGAATGCCTCAAAACAGATTTCGATGGAGAAAATTTTTGAAAATTTTTATTTTAAAATTTTTGGAGCCATTGCAATAGCTTTATTTTCTAAGAAAATTCGCTAAAACCATGTTGAACGGACAGAAACACGTCACAGAGATGGGAAAATGAATATCTTACTCGCAGGAATGAAACTTTTCGAATGAATTATTATGGTGCGAGAATGGCCATATATAGGCTTCCCTCTAATAATTTAAGAAGACGCTTTACAAAGACGGATTAGAATGTGACTCGAATTAGAATGTGATTGGATTAGAAAGGACCCACTCGGAGTTCATTGCCCTGAGCAGACGTTCGGACAGTTTTCGAAGTCGAAACGGGGATTTTCCATTCTGCCGGAATATTTTCGGACAGTTCTGCAGCTTTCTGTTTTCCGACAGTTTCCTGGCCCTATTTTCGGAGACATTTACGTGAACTCCTTGAACTCCCCGAATCGGTTTTGGGGCAGAAATTCGGACAGTCTCCTGGTCTGGCAATTTCCAAGTTCCCTACATTTCGTCCTTCGCGCTTGCCATATTTCGATCCAACGATAACTGTTTGTACACGATCCACTCTGTTCTAAACGAATCATCATATGACATCAGTGCAGTAATATTCCTTGTGCTCAAGGGTATTCGTGCTATGCGAACTACCAATACTCGGTTGTAGTCTCACATCATCCTCAAAAGACTTTTCTAATATCTTGTATAGGTATATATTTCCACCGCTTTTACTTATTCATGAGTTGTACATATCGAACTTTACATTAATTAATCGCTTATCCGAGAAGGAATAAATCAGATACAACCAAAGCGTCGAAAAATCTGATTTTTACTTTATTTCATCCCTGATCTTCCCGACTGTAGAGCAAGCAGCCCTACAATATGAAAAAAGTTCCAGTCATGCAGCATGATCGTATGAGCGAATTTTCGGAAATTATCGTATTGTTTAATGTTGAATTGTTTTGAAATTTGAGCTTTTTGAGCGCAAGGAAATTGCTAACTATTCATTTTATGGCAAAAAATGTCAGAAATGGTGAATTTTGTTCCTCCCACTTTCCCAAATTTAAGCAATCGCCAAAAATGTAGTTTCTAACCGATCTTTAATAACATTCTATGCAGAGATTAATCATCTGAGAATATGATTCCCTTTTATATTTTCTTTAAATTACTACTTGCTACTTATTATTTCACAAATAAGGTCAGAAATGTTCTAACCTCCTTTCTGGTCAAATGATTTGTTGTGTAAATGTTGGGTATTAAAATTGTTGTATATTGATTTGTTGTGTATATGAATATAGTACCATTTGTTTTACATTTTCCAATGGTAAACCAAAACATCCATTTCTTACATAGCTCCTATGGAGGAGTTCGTCACTGTACATGTTTTGAGATATCATCCATTTTATGATTTCCGGCCACCACTATTCAAGACATGTCAAAGTTCACATGTGATTGTTGTGGCACAACTCGGTAAAAATTGACTATTTTGCATCGCTAAATCAATTTTAATTATTCTGGACGTCTTAGACACTAACGTTTACGATATTCACATTATGATTTTCGACCTCCCATCCCTTAGCAACGCTCAAGTTGAAATTTATACTGTCTGCAAAATAAATGTTAACTATAAATTTTATTGCTCAAATTCGTCATATTGTCTGCAAAAAATTGTTAACTATCAATTTTATTGCTGAAAAATTTGTTCTAAATAACATTCTATTATTTAAACAAAGATATTGGATTTCTAGAATTTTTTAAATTTTTATCGATTTTGTAGCACATTTTAATGAAATTTAATTACAATTTTGAGCATTGGTTTGAGCTTTAATTTTTAAATTACCAACTTCATAGTTGATAAACTTTATTTGAGTAATATTCTGCTAAAAAAAAAATAAAAACACCGATGTTTAGCCTTTTTTTGTCATTTTTGGTGATTTTTTTTACTTAGTACATTTTTTGAAATTTGACCAATTTAATGTGCTCAAAAAGTGTTGTCTAACGAACTCATCCTTTCTTTTGAAATGCTTGATTTTTTGGCGAAAGAACGAAGTTTTTATCTCAATTCTATCGAGAGTTATCGTCTGGAATGACACATACATACATATATATATATATATATATAATATAAAAAGCGTTAAAATCCAGGAATAATTTCAGAATGCCCCTCAAAACCGATTTCGATTAAGAAAATTTTTGAAAATTTTTATTTTAAAATTTTTGGAGCCATTGCAATAGCTTTATTTTCTAAGAAAATTCGCTAAAAGCGCAAACTTCAGGAATAGTTTTGGAATGCCTCAGAACGGTTTTCGATGAAGAAAATTTTGGAAAATTTTGAATTTGGGAGAATTTTAAAATTTTCTGACCCATTGCAATAGCCTCATTTTCTACGAAAATTCACAAACGTACATGGATTTATTTATTTTGTTATGTAACTAATTTGGCATGAATTTAATACCTAGGTACGATAATTTACGGAAATTCACTCATACGATCATGATGTATGACTGGACCTTTTTGATTTTCTTTGCGACTTACTTTAAAGATAGGCTCTATCATTTCGCTCTTTGTGGTAACTCAGAATGTGCAATGTGTCTGTACCGGGGTTGTTTTTGTTGTCCGTTTGTTATCGTGTATCTTGTTATCAAATTATAGTTAGTATTCTGCCTCTATTCATGCCTCGTTCAATCAATTGCTCTCCCCATTACCCACCACGATATATTACCACAATTTGGCGACGATGGATGAAAAAGTGCTCGCGAGGATCTTTAGTGAGTTGGCAAAGACGATAGCTACGAGTCAAGCGGAACTTGTTGAAAAACTCACGTCTTCCAACGTAAACGTTTCTGCTCCAGGTGCGGCCGAGTCGTTCGTCCAGCCTTTCGAACAGTACGATCCAAAGAAGGAAAAATTTCGGAATTATATCGAACGTTTTGAAAATTATATTGCCGTTCTAAATGTCAAGTGCGAAACTAAGAAGGCTCAAGTTTTGTCCGCGTCCGTTGGGCCGTCACACTATAACAACCTGTCGGCACTTCTCGGGCCTGATAAGCCAATAAAAAGTTTGAAGTTTAAAGACCTTGTCTCATCTTTCGAAAAAATGCTATCCCCGGCAAGAAGTGTGGTGGTTGAACAACATTATTTTCTATCAACCGTACAAAAAGAAGGTCAAAATATCGCCGAATACGTCGCAGCTTTGCAAGGCCAGCTGTCCGAGTGTAAGTTTTATGTTGAATGTAGCTGTAAACAAAACGTTTCTGTCGCCCATATTTTCCTAAGAGCCCAGTTTATTCGTGGTGTGCGGGATCATGGAATAAGAGAACAGTTATTACAAGCGGATTTAATGTCATTTAAAGAAATAACGGAGCGTGCAATTGCATTAGAAGCCTCGAAGATTCGAAGTCGGGAGCTCGAATCTGCTACTGGGGGTCCCGTTCTTGCTCCTACAGATACCAATCGGCTGTCACAGTTCAAACCAAACCGTTCTAGAAGCAGTTCCCGCCACCGACAATCAACGTCGTAGTGCCCCCGCTCATCCACTCCGAGGCGTTCCACTAGGAACAACTCGATTCCCCGAAGGAAGAGTAGCGGTTCAAATTCACGGGGTCCGATGAACTATCATGCACTAGGTATCTCAAATCTTTGTTTTGCGTGTGGAAATGCCTCCCACCGAGCAAATGAGTGTCGAATCAACCGAAATTCTTTACATTGTAAATCATATGGTAAAACTGGACATGTCGAGCGTGTCTGCATTGTCACTTTGTCGAAAAATAGGGTTGATAGTCACCAGTTGAGTCACCGAATATGAGCAAGCAAGTCCAAGTACACACACAGCACAGCACGAATATGACCCAAATTCGCAAAATTCGTCACTAAGTCAAACATATGGAATGCATCACGTCGACGTAGTGCCAGTATCACACACACGTCAGGTCATTGACCTATATGAATGTCGACCTAATTCAGGGAAGTATTTGGTTCCTGTTTTTATTAATGGAAACGAAATAGACATGGAAGTTGATTCCGGAGCTAAATTTTCGATATTACCTGAGGACAAATACACCGCCCTAAACCTTGATGCCACTTTGCAGCCTTCAAATGTTAATTTTCGGGCATATTCACATAATATTGTCCCCTGCAAGGGAAAAGTTAAGGTGTCAGTCAAGTATAAAGAGAAGTTCATGTCTGCTGATGTATATATTGTTCCATCTGGATATGCTGCTATTTTGGGACGTGACTGGATTAGAGTTTTGGGCCTAGAACTAAAAGAGATTGATGCCGATATGCAGAATTTCAAACCAAGGGGCCTTGATTCTTCAAATGCCACTGTTTTTCAAGTCAATGATATTTTCCAGGAATTTTCTACCATTTTTGAGGAGCGTATTGGGTGTGTCCCGAACATGGAAGTTTCACTCGTCCTACGTTCAGATGCACAGCCTGTTTTCACCAGGGACCGGGATGTACCTTATGCATTGAGAAGCCGAGTCGAGAAGGAGCTTGATACCCTTGAGAATGCTGGTATTATTACTCCCGTAGCAACGAGTGATTGGGGGTCCCCACTCGTTGTCATTCCCAAACCTGATGGCACAGTTCGACTTTGTGTCGATTACAAGTGTGGAGTGAATGATCGCCTGGTGTCGTCAAATTTCCCGATTCGAAGGATTGATGACGTGCTCTGTAGCCTTCGAAATTCGAAGTTTTATTGCAAATTGGACAAAGCATATTTGCACATATGTGTTGATGAAAAAAGCAGTGAAGTGCAAACGATTGCGACGCACAGAGGCACCTACCGCATGAACAGGCTCAGTTTTGGCATCAAGACTGCTCCTAGTCTTTTCAATAAAATTATGTCTCAAATCATCCAAGGGTTGCCCAAAACTGAAGCTTATTTCGATGATGTTATTTGCCACGGAGCTACCTACGAAGAGTGTGCACAGAACCTTAGAGCTTGCTTGAGAAGACTATCTGAGTACAACTTGCATCTTAACCGGAACAAATGCGAATTTTTTGCCACACGCATAGAATATCTAGGTCATGTTATCGAGTGCAACAGGATCATGAAGTCTCCTATGAAGGTTGCTGCAGTTTCTGAGATGCCTCGCCCGAAAAATATTGATGATGTGCGCAGATTTTTGGGACTCATTACTTATTATTCCCGTTTCGTGCCTCAATTTTCTACCATGTCTCACCCACTCAGGAAACTCTTACAAAGAGATCGTCGTTTCCAGTGGGATGCCTCGTGTGAGTCAGCGTTCTTAAGTTTGAAAGATGAGATATGCAGTGATCGGGTTTTGATACCGTATGACCCGACACTTCCTCTGGTCTTGACATCGGATGCAAGTCCGGTTGGTGTGGCGGCAGTGTTGAGTCACATTGTCGATGGTACTGAAAAGCCTGTGGCATACGCCTCCAGATCACTAACACTGTCGGAGCAAAACTATAGCCAGCTGGATCGCGAGGCGTTGGGCATAGTGTTTGCTGTTAGCCATTTTTTCAATTTTGTTTTTGCTCGACAGTTTGTGCTCGTTACTGACAACGAGCCGCTGACACGCATTTTTGGGCACAACCGAGCTCTCCCGAAGATGACATCTGCACGGCTACTGCGTTATGCCTCCTTCCTTAGCGGTTTTGACTATACTGTCAAGTTTAAGAAGGGGAAAGACAATACAAATGTCGACTGCCTCTCCCGTGCTCCTTGCGCCAAATACTCTGGGACTGCTGATGTTTCCATCAATGAAGAAGTAAATCAGTTGTACTTTGGGTCCCTTCTTCAAATTACATCCACGAATGTCACTGCAGTCACCATTGCCACGGAAACCAAAAAGGATTCAGAGCTGAAGCAGATCATTACGAGCCTACAAACAACGTCAACTGACTCTCCGTTCACTCGCTAGGATGGGATTCTATTCAGACTGGACCGAGTCGTAATACCTGCCACGCTGCGACCTTCTATTCTAGCTGAGCTGCACTCTACTCACGTAGGTGTTTCAAAAATGAAACAACTCGCTAGACATGGATTCCCAAACTGGGGGGCACGCCCCCCCTGTGGGGCGTGAAGACGGGTTAAGGGGGGCGTGAGACCACGACCATTCTTTGGGGCAACGTCGAGCCAACTCCAGGAGCGAGCTCATTTTTGCCCCAAACTAACATATATCATCTTTGGGGCTGACAGCAGAAAAAAATTATTTCAAATACCGCTGTCCGACAATATAGTGAAACGTCTTATTGATGATATGGCTGAAGACAAAAAACCAGGTAGTCGATGGAATAAAACTGTCACAATTTTTTGCCATCCAGCTATGCGAGAGTACAGACGTTGCTCAATGTTCTCAGTTAGTTGTATATGTTCGATATTTTGAAAATGAATCAATGAAAGACGAGATACTCTTTTCAACAGAGCTGGAGACCACTACAAAAGCTGTTAATGTGATGAAAGCCGTGTCTGATTTTTTTGAAAATCATGGACTCTCATGGCAAAAACTAATGGGCACAGATGGCGCCCCTTCAATGCATGGTTTTCGCTCAGGCTTCGTGCAGTTAGTCAGAGAAAAAAACGCTGATGTGACGCTTCATACACCGACAAGCTTCGGCAGCCAAAACTCTTCCAAACGACCTCAATGCCGTCTTAAAATTATGTATTAAAATAGTGAACTACATAAAAAACCGTGCACTAAATACCCGACTGTTTAAAATTCTTTGTGAAGATTTAGGAACTGACCACAAAACACTGCTATTTCACACAGAAGTACGCTGGCTCTCAAAAGGAAACATGTTGGCAACACTATTCGAGCTCCGAGATGAAGTAACTTCGTTCTTGGAAAACCAGAAGCAAAATGAGCTAAGCATGAACTTCAGCAAACCTAGTTCTCAAGTAATGTTGACATATTTGTCAGACTTCCTTGATTCGTAAACGGCCTTAACTTAAAACTGCAGATGGAGACTCAAATATCATAACTCATCGTGATGACATCAAAACGTATGTTGAGAAACTACAACTTTGGAGACGAAAAGTATCAGCAAACCCCTGCAACTTTTCAAATTTTCCAAAGCTAGTATCAATCTCAGAAGAAACACGCTCCAAGGAGGTTTTTGAAGGATAAAACTTGTCAAAACAAGTGTCAAACCATTTGGAGACGCTCACTGATGAATTCGGGAAATACTTCCCTAACACTGCTGACGAACATATTTACAGACTTTCAACAGATCCTTTCCATGTCAACGTTGAACATGTTCCAGAAGCCCTGCAAGGAGAATTTTTTGAAATAAAAAAATATTCTTCTGCCGAGTATGACTTCGAAAAAATGGCTACTTCATAAAAGCTACGTGTTATCAAATCGTGTTTTGTATAAATAGCAAATAAAAAATTGTTTTCAGTGTAAAACTTGCATTTTTTTTTTCCACACCCATTCATTAGTTATGTAAGGGAGGCGTGGGAGGCTTTTATTTTACCACAAGTGGGCACGGTACAAAAAAGTTTGGGAACCCCTGCGCTAGAAAATACGTGTACTGGGAGAATATCAACCGTGATATTGAGAATTTGGTGAGGGGTTGTGAGCCATGCGCAAAGCTACGGAAAAACCCACCTCACGTGCCGGTGCACCCATGGGATGAGCCTAGTGAAAATTGGGAGCGTGTCCATCTCGATTACGCAGGTCCTTATGAAGGCCACCATTTTCTGATTTGTGTGGATGCAAAATCGAAGTGGATTGAAGTGCGCCCCTTGAGGTATGCTCCTACGTCTGCTACCACCATCAGTCTCCTAAATGATGTATTCGCGTTCCATGGGTTTCCCAAGTACCTTGTTAGCGATAATGCCACTGTGTTCACGAGTGAAGAGTTCACATCATACTGTGCTGCTCGTGGCATCTATCAAAAGTTCATTGCGCCGGGCCATCCTGCCACAAATGGATTGGGGGAACGCAATGTTCAAACGTTTAAACAGAGAATGGCTTCTATAGCAAGTGAACCAGGAACAATAGTTGAGAAGGTGCAGAAGATTGTGTTCAGGTACCGGGCTACTCCACTGGCGTCTGGGAAGTCACCATCGGAACTATACCTTAATCGGAAGATGAGGATCCAGCTCGACGCGATCTTCCTCAACCATCCAAGGGAACGAGAGGATATTCCACCTCCTGTTCGCAGTTTATTAGTGGGGGAGAGGGTTCAGTCTCGTTGTTACGCTCAGAACCGAGAGATATGGCAGTTTGGAGTGATCAAGCAGAAGTTAGGGTCTCGTCACTATACTGTTCTGCTGGATTGTGGACGGACTGTAAAGCGGCATGTCAACCAGTTGGTGTCTACTAGGGTTCCAAACCCGAACGGAGCTGTGAGGTATGCACCCGCTATCCAGAATGTGCAGCGCCGCTCTGTGATTTTTGATGTGCCTAGACCGGACGATGTACCTCTGCCAGATGTGGAACATAGAGAGTCTCCAGGACCAGATGGACCACGTCGCTCTGGAAGGGAACGTCGCCCGCCACGGCGGTTCAGGGACTACCTATGAGCTGAGTTGGTCTGAGATTATTTCTGGAGTATTGTTATTGTTTTTCAAAATTGTAAGCTAGATTTAGTGGGGGAGACTGTGGTAACTCAGAATGTGCAATGTGTCTGTTGTTGTTGTCCGTTTGTTATCGTGTATCTTGTTATCAAATTATAGTAAGTATTCTGCCTCTATTCATGCCTCGTTCAATCAATTGCTCTCTCCATTACCCACCACGATATATTACAACACTCTTGATTTTAGAATTTGGTCTCGTCTTAATTTAAACCTTTACGTTTGTGTCAGATCAGAAACTTATCAATGTGAGCATACGTCAAGACAACGTCGATTACAATGTTGATGGCTACGTCTCCCAGGGCCTCATATACTTATGTTATGGAATATTTCTCATCATTGCACCATCTTTTATTTCGTGGCTTGGACCGCGCTTGGCGATAGTAATTGGGTCTACTATGATGACGTAAGTTTTATACAACATTATTTATATTAAGGTGATATAGTAAGGTGTAGTAGTAGGCCGATTAAAATGGTTTTTGTTTGATTAAATTTTTTAAATTTTTGTTTGAGGGATCCTAGAACTCCAACCTTAATTTATTTATTTGTACTACAAATATGACACTATGTGTCAATTACAAAGTTACAGAGAAACACATTTAATGAAGAAAATGAAGAGATCTGCCCAACAACTGGGTTGCCTGATGGCACAGAAGCAGCTCACTTTCGGTGGAATCGATTGACAAGATTTGCTCATTCTTACTCAGCTGAGTGAGCTGAATTGTCTCCTGTTTATCCTAAGAAGTTGAGATTTGATAGGGAGACTCTCTGGGATACTAAGAGAATTGAAATTATTGTATATTTCCTAATCATGAGTGAGCTAAATTCTCTCCTGTTACTCCTAGGAAGTTGAAATTTGATAGGGATACTCTCTGCTAGGACACTATGCGACGATTGAAATGAACGAGACGTTCCAAACCCGACGCGAGCACCTCCCACTCCAACATGTTACTCCCTACAAAGCAACTGCTCAGCCTTGCCAACCTTCGTAAATATCCGTAACTGCAGGGAGTTATTGTCAAATGTACAAACAAATAGTGAATCGAACTTGAACGCCAGTATTTTAAAGCTATTTTTCATATCTTTCAGATTGACGTAAGACATTAGGATCATGATATTAAAAGTTTCAGTCAAGCAGCATGAACTTCCGAGTTAATTCCAATTCATATTCATTTATGAGGGTACTTATACCTTAACTCAAGACTTTTTCAGAATGCACCTTATCAGTTCAAATTTAAATACTTTCATGAAGCTAATCTGCCTGGTAATGTTCAAATTTCCAGGGTGACAAAACCGTTTTAACAACTATTTTAATCTTAAAATAAAATGAAAATGAATAATAAAACAATGCGGAATTTGCATGGTTATTTTTTATTTGCTTAATAGACAGATCTTAACGAGAGCTTTCCAAAAAGTAGCTGTACGGTGGGTATCATACCAGTAATACGGCTCTTGTAATTCATTTGCACGATGATGTTACGGCCCTCACCTGTCTGAAGGAACCTACAGCTCTCTTGCATTACTACTTGCGTGATCTTATCACCCGTTTATTGGCCAGACTAAACAGTAGGTATTTTGAGCTGCAAATTAGTAGTAGATGGTTTTCAAGTGTGTTGAATCCGAATCTGGGGTCAAAAGTGTGAAATTCCAACACATGAAAGTTCCCCATTAAATTATAAAAGAAAATTCGTTCAACGAATTTTTTGCCATTTCTCGAGTTCATAAATTTTGAAATTAGAGCAACTTTTTGCGTTAACATTTTCAACTATAATATTTATTGCTATTTTCAACCTTTTGATTCATTGTATCTGAACACATATTTCAAATGGAGTAGGGAAAATAAAATTGATGCAAAATGACAAATTATTAGAATAAAGCTTTAATTTTATTATGTAGGAGGAACAATAAATTACCACCACTCACTTTCCATGTGACTTAGAGACTGACTTAGAAGAGAGAGTGACTTAGAAAAGAGTAAAGTAAAATCACAGTAAACGAGTAATAAAACTCAAGAAATTTTCCTGAACACAAAAAATTCATTGTTTGTCGAGTTAACTTTGTCCGAACCATGCCAAGATTCTATGTGCTGGTGAAGATTGAATTTCCTCTTCGTTTGGTATGTGCAATGGTAACAAAATAGCATGTTGAAAAGGGGGAACACATGCGGAGGAACACATAATAAAAGTAATTTAAACTACATATATAATACCTATATAATTAAAAGTACCTACATATATAAACTAAATACGCATGACAAACCACCAACCGTAATCAAAATAGAACCTAAACAATAAGATAAGTGATAAGACGGGTCAGCTGTTAGGTTGTTACCCAGCAAAGGCAGGGAAAAGGCAGTAGGGTGGGAGGTGCTCGCGTCGGGTTTGGAACGTCTCGTTTGAAATGATTGGCTCATTCCTAATCAGCTGAGTAAGCTAAATTCTATCCTGTTCATCCTAAGAAGTTGAAATTAGACATGGAGACTCTCTGGGACACTAAGAGACGATTGAATTGATTGGGTATTTTCTGATCAGCTAATTTAATTGAGACATTTTGACATGGATATTTATCACCTGTCTTGGGTCAATTTGCAACTGTCATTTGTAATATGTATTAAAAATCAAATAAACCACCATGCCACGATTTTTTCCGTGTTAGCGGTAAAAATTGACATGTTCATATACAGGGTGTCTCTTCGTTTCTTCAGAAATTCGCCAAATATGAAGCTGGAAAATTTACTTTGATTTACGAGTCAACAGTAGCAGCTTTATAAAACGCCTATAAGGGTCATTCCCATTTCATTTGCCGCTTGCATGTCCCTGACGACGAATTCTCACAATTCTTGACCAAAACTAGCGATTTTGGGGAAAAAAAGGCAATCCATCCTGTTTTAATTTCTCTTTTCCTATCCTCAATCGCCAATGCAGCTATTTATTAATGAGCATCAGTTCTCAGCCAGTAAACTATTCCACCTGGTTTACATACTTGCTCTTCAATCAAGTATGTCTTTAAGTAGGGGAGTGTGACAGAGTTCCCGTCAGAATCCCAGAGAAAGCGCTGCCATCGCTCCGTTGGAATACAACGGGCATCGCACGCCTCTTCTCGTGTTCTTGAGAGGCTGAGTTTGGCGTTGGATGGGTAATCCAGGTCCTGGAAATCCAATCTACTCCGAACATAGCTCATTAATGCTATTAGTAGGAGTAGATATCTCTCTGACGGGATACTGTCATCCTCCTCTACCTTTTTGTCGAGGATTTGGGATCCCATTGCACCTCTGGGGGGCTACCTAGATCCTTGATAAAATTTATGAGAATCGGCGAAGGGAACTTTCGGGTACCTACTCAGAAGGTTGCGATAAAATGTCGATATAAAAATATAAAAATGTCGATGATTATTTTTAGTAAATTAGAAATATGTTAATGACTCCTTGTTTCAAGTTGAACTAAAACTTTTATTTTTTTACGTTGTTAATAACTTCAAACCGTATGATAAATTAATATTCAAATTGGTTATTCAAAAATAAACTGAAGTTAAATAACAAAAATAACTTGCGTAGCCCTACAGCTACTCCCTCCTCAGCGATTTACTAGGCTGACTCCAGAAATCGCGCTGGGAATTTGACGGTAATCTTCGGTCGATTTGTTTGTTTCTCAGTCTTGTCTGGCTCTATTTTCGTAGGTTCTAGTTTTGTCGGTTCTTCTATCGTTGTTTCTGGGTCTGCGAGTAGATATGCTGGCTTTAGGCGATCTATCGAGATATTGACAGTATTTCCATTTATATCCAGCGAATAAAACTTCCCCACTCGCTCTTTGACTTCAAAAGGTCCTTCGTATGGACACACAAGTGAGGGCTTGAGCTTGTCAACTCTGACGAAAACATGAGTTGAATGAGCCAAGTCTTTATGCACGAAAGGTGTTGTGCTGTTCTTAAGCAACTCTCCAACTGGCTTCAGTCTGTTCATCCATTTTCTTAGTTCTTGAACAAATATTGCCTGATCTTCTTCAATTCTTGTGTCCATGTCCTCTTGAAAAAAATCTCCAGGTAACCGAAGCTGTTGTCCGTAGACGATTTCCGCTATAGACGCATTTGCTTCCAGCTTGATCGCGCTCCGGATGCCTAAAAGGATAGTGGGAAGAACTTCGGTCCATTTCTTTTTTGAGTGCGTTCGAATGGCTGCTTTTAGAGTTCTATGGAACCTTTCGATTTTTCCCTGAGCCTGTGGATGGTATGGGGTTGACCTTTGAATTTTACAACCACAGATTTTAGCCAGTTCATGAAAAAGTTCTGACTGAAACTGCCTACCTTGGTCGCAATGAACTCTCAGAGGTGTTCCAAATCTCGCGATCCATTCTTTAAAAAATTTCTTTGCTACAGTTTCGGCCTCAATATTCTTCAGCGGAATAACTTCTACCCAACTGTTGAATCGATCGATACAAGTCAAACAGTAAGAGTATCCCTCTGATTGTGGTAATGGTCCAACTAAATCGATATGTACGGCTTCAAACCGCTTCGTGGTCTTGGGGAATTCTCCAATAGGTGATTTCACATGCCTAGATATTTTGGATTTTTGGCAAGGTATACACGCTCTAGCCCATTCACGTATATCTTTTTCCATTTTCGGTCATACACACTTGGAGGAAATTAGTTTGGCTGTAGCTTTTGGACCAGGATGCGCTAAATCGTGATACGTATTGAATACATTCCGACGATAGTCGTGTGGGATGAATGGTCGTACACATCCGATCGAAACGTCACACCATAATGTGTTAGTTTCGGAAAAAGGACATTTTACTAATTTCAGAGATGTGTTGGATCGAAATAGGTTTTCGAGCTCAACATCACCCTGCTGTGATTGTGCAATTTGTTCATAACTTATTTAATTAATTTCTAATCTAGACAAATGATCGGCGACTTGATTTTCAGATCCTGGAATTGTCTCACATCAGTTGAAAATTGAGAAATGTAATTTAGGTGTCTTAGTTGTCGTGGTGTGGCCTTGTCATTGTTTTGTTTAAACGCAAATATCAGTGGTTTGTGGTCAGTGTATATTGTGAAAATCCTACCTTCCACAAACTGCCTGAAATATTTTACGGAATTATACATACTGAAAAGTTCGCGATCATATGTACTGTATTTTCTCTGCGTGTCGTTCAGTTTCTTTGAATAGAATCCTATTGGCCTCCATCCTAATTCCTCTTTTTGTTGGAGTACTGCTCCTATTGCATGATCAGAAGCATCAACAAACAAACCTATCTCGTATTTAGAACTAGGAAAAGTAAGAGTTGCAGCTTTTATTACATCTTGCTTGCAAAGCTCAAATTGTTTTGTAGATTCTTCATTCCAGTTTATTATTGAATTATCTTTCTTTTTGGTTCCTTTAAGATAATCGTTTAGTAGTGCTTGACGTTGTGCTGCGTTTTTTATAAATCGTCTATAAAAATTCAATGACCCTAAAAACCTTCGTAACTCACGAATGGTTTTAGGACGTTGATAATTTGCTATAATTTTGACTTTTTCTGGATCTGGTTTTGTGCCTTCAGCTGAAATATGATGACCTAAAAATAAAATTTCACTTTTTCCAAATTCTGATTTTGCGAGGTTAATTTTTATTCCATGACTATTTAAACGTTCGAATACTTTTAATAAATGATGTTTGTGTTCTTCTGGCGTAGTTGATGCGATGCAGATGTCATCTAAATACGCAAAACAGAAATCTAAGCCACTCAAATTTGAATTTATAAATCTTTGAAAAGTTGCAGGTGCATTTTTGAGTCCGAAAGGCATAAAGTTGTATTCAAACAAGCCAAATGGAGTTATTATGGCAGATTTTGCCTTGTCTTCTTCAGCCATAGGGATTTGGTGGTATGCTGATAAAAGATCTATTTTTGAAAAAAATTGTTTTGTTTTCTAAAATTTGATTTACATCCCCAATATGAGGTAGTGGATATCTATCAGGAATGGTTCGGTCATTTAAGCGGCGGTAGTCTCCACAACACCTCCATGTTCCATTTTTCTTCCTAACCATATGCAGTGGACTAGCCCATGATGAATCAGATTGTTGAATAATATTGTTATCAAGCATAAATTGAAATTCTTGCTTAGCTTGTTTAAGTCTATCTGGATCAAGTCTACGAGGCTTACCGAAAACAGGTGGTCCAGGAGTGGTTGGTATATAATGTCTTACTTCATGGCGAATATCAGTTGGTACCAAAGAAGGTTTTGTCAAGTCCGGGAAATTCTTTAATAGTTCAGTAAACTGCGAGGTAATATGTATGGTGCTCAAACTATCGGCTGCTGTGACCTTTGTTATGTTGGCTGAAATACATAATTTAGTTTTGTTATCGATGAGCTGCTTTTTCTTAAGGTCTATCAATAGATCGAAATTGTGAAGAAAATCGGCCCCTATGATGCCTTTTGCAGTTTTCGCTACAATAAACGGCCATTCAAATTTTCTTTTTAAACCTAAATCAAGATCCATTAGCTTCCTGCCAAAGGTCGGAATTTCACTACCATTGGCAGCATAAAGTTTGTAGGCCTCTGCAGTCTCACTTTTAAAATTTTGTTTATAAGGAAGAACTGAAACGTCAGCGCCACTATCTACCAAAAATCTGATGCCTGACCTCCTATCCTTAACGAAAAGCCGATAGCTTCCTCCTTGTGAACAATCTTCGACAGTAGTCAGCGGAGTTACTGCTGCTGTCGTTGGTCGTTTCCCTTCTTCCACTGACATGGTGGTAAACACTTAGTCGGTTCACACCTAGATCCAAATCTGAAGTGATAGTAACAATATTTGCCATTAGGGTTATATCGTTTAGTCCTACTTTGACTGTTACTGCGATTAGAACTAGTACTGCGGGATGAACTTCTACTACGAGTATTAACCTTTGTTCTAAGTTCATGGAGCTGCATCTGAACATCTTCTAAAATACGAGAAATAGCCTCCAAACTATTTGAATCGTGATGGGTTTGTTTTGGTGTTGCTTTACTTAAGTCTACTTTATCGACTACTCTTACATCAGTAACTTTATCGGCCAATAGAGTTAACTTTTCCAAGTCTCCATCATCAGCTATGACTAGTATGCTCCTAACTTGTTCTGGGAGTTTCTCTAGCCAAAGCGTTTTCATTACTTTATCAGAAAAATCACTGGTTCCTACCAACGATCTTATTTTGCATAGTAGTTGACTTGGTTTCAGTGCACCTAGCTCTAAACCATTAGTTAGCTTTTTTATTTGCGATTCCTCACTTTCCTTATATATAGATATTCGCCTATTTTTCGCTTGAGTATATTTGTCACGTGCATTAGAATCAACAAGGTCATAAATATTTTCAACGTACGCGTTGTCAAGCTGTGCCAACAGATAATCAAATCTTACTGATTCGGAAGTTATCCTTTTAAGTTTGAATTGGGCCTCAACTTGAGCGAACCAGATGTTTGGCTTTTGTGGCCAAAATGCTGGAAGTTTGATGCTTACTTCGCACGTTGAAGGTTGATCCTGCTCACTACTATCTGTACTTCGCAATCGCAAAATAGGCGAAACACCGTTGTCCATTTTTCTAACGTAAGGCGTCACTAGTCTTTCAGGTACCTACTCAGAAGGTTGCGATAAAATGTCGATATAAAAATATAAAAATGTCGATGATTATTTTTAGTAAATTAGAAATATGTTAATGACTCCTTGTTTCAAGTTGAACTAAAACTTTTATTTTTTTACGTTGTTAATAACTTCAAACCGTACGATAAATTAATATTCAAATTGGTTACTCAAAAAAACTGAAGTTAAATAACAAAAATAACTTGCGTAGCCCTACAGGAACGTTGGGAAAAAAACCACGCTGGGAAATATTTTAGGTATGAATGCCAGAATAACGGTTCTGAACAGGTAATTTCAAGTTATTAGAAGTTTGAGGCTTAGTGGATATCCGAAAGGTTCCAACAAGTGTCATTTACCGTTGACATGACACTCAAGGGTGTCGAGCAGGTAGATTAGGAATTGCCCAATTCAACCAGCACATATTTTGAGCCAATGCTCGAAACAACTGTCACTGCTGGATCATAATCGTAAAGTTTTAACGTATGAAGTATAAATAAAATGAGTTTCAGAAACGAGTAAAAAGTCAATTTCATTGGAATGAAGGTACCTACTTACAGTTCCACTTCCCTGTATATATGGATGAATAAGCCGTTAGCATTCCTTCCAGGTCGCAATCCTTAGTGTATGATTCATCATGTTATTCCGTAGTTTGTTAACCCTTTTCTACCTTGGTTATTCTTTTGAATAAGAATTTGTTGGTATGATTTTGTTCGTTTTTATCAAATATTAATATATAGATAGGAAGAGGTTTTTGATGGTCTCGATTTTGCCTTTTTCAGTTTTATTTTCTCTTCCTTAAGGATGGTGATCACTTTCAAAATGTTTAGTCCTTGATTTTTTAGGTCTTCAATTATTTCGCTTTTATCACGCGTTGCGTTGAGGCCTCTGGCCATGACCTTGATTGGTCTGTCCGCCTTTTCTTGATACGTAAGTAGGTATACCACTGTTATTTCTCTGCACGTGGTTTGTCTGATACCACTTTCCAGTTGTCTCTGATTCTAAATATATTTTCCAAACATTATTGTTCAGAGCACTGATTTTACATTGATCTTTCGGAATTTCATCAATTACCTATATCATATCTATTATATCTTATCTTATCTTTTCAGATTATTGAAAAATCTGTAAAACCATTCTTAATACAATTTTAGAAAATCAAAGTATAATAAATGAAAACCAGTTTGGTTTTCAACCAGGAAAAAGCACCCTAGATGCGATTTTATGCATGGTAGAAAACATCACTTTGGCACTCGATAAAAAAACTCGATAAAACATTCACTCGACAGGCACTCGATAAAGAAACATTATTCTCACTCTTTTAGCAAATTTTTGAAGAAAATTAAGCTATTGCTCTCGCCTCAAAATTTGTAGAATGTGAATTTTTGAAAAAAATTTATGCAGAAATCCGTTTCAGGCTATTCTGAATCATATTCTGAAGTTTAACGTATTTTTTATGTATGTATGTATGTATGTATGTATATATGTATGTATGTGTCATTCCAGATGATAACTGTCCGTAGAATTGTGCTAGAAACTTCAAACAAATTTTAAAATGTTGAGGACACAAAACGAAAGTTCAAGTTCGTTGGCCAGCGTGATCGGATTACATGTTGGGTTGAAATTCTCAAAAATGTAGTCAAAAATTTCAAAATAGCCTGTTTTTTGCAATTTGTTGTGCGAAATAATTTTTTCAGCATACTAACATGTGGTATATTCGGAATCAGCGTAAAATTTCTTATAAAAATATGTATCAAGTTTTCAAAAATTTCAAAGTTGAAATATCAGTAAAAAATCGAAATAATGCCATTCGCTAGTTATGAAAATCGGTAATAATTGCAAGAAACATTGTCCAAATTCAGATTGAACTACTCTTATGGAAGTATCCCTGTATAACCAATGTTTAAAACGTGGGTAGTAGGTGCTTGTTTAAAAAAAAAAAAAAAAAAAAATGTAATCACAACTGATGAATTTACTCTGTGAAATATTCCGTCCTCCGATTCTCTCGGTCGCTCTCTTTAATGTTTTACTCTTAACTGTTTTAGGACTTGATGTAACTTTAATACTGACTGTGGCTTAGAAAATATCAGCCATGAAATTATGAAGAAGTTCTATTTATGTACGTACTAGCACGCAGACCCAAGGCCTCGCTCCGCTCGGCTGTTAAAACGTTAATCTCAAGGCCAAGTGGCACTTCCCCGTAATTTAGGCTGTCAATAGATGCACAGAGACTACAGTTTGTCTGTCAATTTCTTGCTGTAGGATACTAGATTCGAATGCAACTGACTTTATATCACTCGTAATATAAAGCCTCATCATCGATTGGCTGTGGAAATACGTTTCTTTCATATGACGTCGGTATGTTATTTTATTTTATAACAAGATTTGATGATGTTATGATAGGATAGGTAGGTACTGTTAAGATTTCAACTGCCTTCAATACTGACCACATTGGACATCGAAATCTATGAATATTTACCTACATTTGTCTTTAAATCTACAAGATTAGTTTAATAATAATAAAGTACATGAGTACCTACCTCCTAATTATTTTTAATAATTTGGTTCCATGTTTGTCTATCAAAATCATAAACTAAAATTTCTCTACACGATCAATAGCGACTGAAATGTCGAAGATTTCTTCAAAAATTCGCTGCATCATGCTGCATGACTGGACTTTTTTGACTACATTTGGGAGTGAGACGAATATACTCAACGGCCTGGCTTATTTTCTCCTATTGCACAACCGTACGGGAAAGTGTGGTGGTGGATTCACGCATCTCACCCAGATTGAAAAAAATATTTCTAATGTTGAAATATGTTTGAAATGACTCAAACTAGAGCTCTATCAAGAATATCACATAACTGATTGAATTATGAAAACTAGGGTATACAAAGTAGAGGTTGGTAGGTAACACATTAATTATAACATATTGTTTGGAGTGAACTTCACTACATTCTCCCCCATTCAGGAGAACGTGATATAGTCCTTCAAATAGGTAGGTAGTCTCCGTTCTCTTGATGGTCGAGAAGATTCTGTTGAGAAGGATTTGGAGATTCTTGATTTTCTGATTCGGAGGTAACTTTTGGAATCTGTATGTCTTCAGAACTCGTGGAATTCGGTAATGGAGAACTCTTGCTGACTCTTGCTGGGGATAATGATTGTTGATTATTTCCATCATAGTCTGTATAATAACGATTAACGGGGCTCGTAGGGCTTTGTGTAGATGTCTGAATATCTCTGACCATACTCGTATCTCCCCGAGGAGCAAGATGTTTAAGGGATACAGTATCCTCACGTCCGGATGGATGACGCACTAGGGCATACTCAGGGAGAGCTCTAAGCTGGACTTCTTCAACTTGAGGATCATATTTACTGTTCCGGACATGTTTTCTTAGGAGTACGATTCCTGGTTCACTAAGCCAGCTTGGCAGAGCGCATCCATAAGTTGACCGTCGAGAGTAATTGAACATTCGCTCATGTGGTGTGCAATTAGTCGCTGTGCATAGCAGAGATCTAACAGAATGTAGCGCTTCAGGTAACACTTGTTCCCATAGGGCGTTTTTAAGATTTTTGCTTCTAAGTGCGAGAGAGACAGCTTTCCACACAACGTCATTGTCCTTCTCTACTTGTCCATTGGCTTGAGGGTTATAAGGAGTTGAGTGGCTTGTTGATGTTCCGCGAGAGTAAAGGAATTTAGTCACTTCGCAAGCCATAAAGGAAGTACCACGATCGGAATGAACGAATGCAGGCATCCCAAACATAGTGAAAAGCTCTGTGAAACATTTTATCACAGTAGCAGCACTAAGGCCCTTGCAAGGAAATGCAAAGGGGAATCGCGAATATTCGTCAATGATTGTCAAGATGTAAGGTCTGCCTGTAGTCGACGGTAGAGGACCCTTGAAATCAACGCTTACTCGTTCAAATGGTTGTGTGGCTTTTACCAACACTCCTGGACGTTTTTTAAAATATCTAGGCTTCACTTCGGCACATACGGGGCAAGCAGCAGTCATTCGACGAATTTCCTCTAGAGTGTAAGGTAGATTACGACTAGGTACGTACCCAGTGGAACATACACGTGACTCCTGGATGGCATAGCGCGTCATGCATTGAATATAATGATTCTGTATTTACTGCTCCACAGACTCTTGATAGTGTATCCGCCACGATGTTATTCTTTCCAGGTCTGTAGATAATATCGTAACTAAATGCGGGGAGCTCTAAGCGCCAGCGCATTATTTTGTCATTCTTTATTTTACTGGAGTGTTTCAAGTCAAAGATGAACGAAAGAGCCTCCTGATCTGTGAGTACTGTGAAGTGCCTTCCCATTAAAAAATGCTTCCATTTTCTCAAACATTCCACTATGGCTGAGGCCTCCTTCTCTATTGCCGAATGGTTTCTTTCGCTAGCTGATAATGTTCGAGAAAAAAATGCAACTGGCCGATGTCTTTGGGAAAGAGTAGCCACGATGGCGAAGTCAGATGCGTCTGTCTCCACTTGAAGAGGAACACCTTCTTCGATTGTTGTTACAGCTGAATTTGCTATGTCCCTTTTTAGTTCCTCAAAACTTTGCAGCGCTTTTGAAGATAGAGGAAACAATTTACAGTCTATTAAAAGCCTTATTTTTTCAGAAAAATTTGAAATCCATTTTGAATACTGGGCAAACATTCCCAAGGCTTCTGTAGGGAAGTTAGTTGGTGGTGGAAATGACAGTAAAGATTTCATTCGATTTGGATCAGGGCAGATGGAGTGATTTTATATAAAATACCCTAGAATCGTGATTGAAGATTGTGAGTATTTATATTTAGCGTCATTGAGAGTTATTCCATACTTCTTCACAGCAGCAAAAAATTTTGTAAATTTCGATCATGTTCTTCCTGGGTTTTTCCACACACGGTCACATCATCGATGTAGGCAAACTAGAGCTTTATTCTATCATGAATATCACATAACTGTTTGAATTATGAAAACTAGGGTATACAAAGTAGATGTTGGTAGGTAACACATTAATAATAACATATTGTTTGGAGTGAACTTCACTACAATGTTCCAATATATATATATCCTATTCCTGTCGTTGTATATATTTCATTTATACGTTAATTGAGGATATGGGCCCTTAAATGTTACTGTGGATTTGTACAGTACTCTTTCACTTTAGTTCGAATTGGTAAGAAGTATACTTAACGGAATTGTCATTGTACGATATAATTTCAACAGAACGGAACTATTTTCACAAAATGGATTTGGAAAGGAACGAAACAGTAGGTTTGTTCGCAGTGACCATCAAACCTGTAAAAAATGGTTGGAAACGCGTTTGGGGCGTTCGGAGTGTCCATTTGAGGAAATTTACGACTGTATAGCATCCATAGTGGTCCGTTCGCAGTGACCACCAAACCAGTTTGAAACGCATTGTGACCGGTCAGAGAAATTTCTGCTGTCCCCACCACACCGCTACTCGAAGTAGCCAATCAAATCATTCTACTGTGAGATGGATGGGTAGCGGGAGCTCAGGGAGCTGAGAGATAAGCCAGCCGAACGAGATGAGAAAGCTGTGGGACATCTGCATGACGTGCACTGTTCATTCACTAAGTTCTACCTTTGCATTTACCCTCGTTTTACTTCTACGGTTATTTATTGAAAGTTTCCTACTCTGAGTTGTGTGATATGGAAAATCTTATTGGTGACAACGACGTAGAATAGGAATCTTCGCATGAATAGCAACAAAATAGAAAATCAAACAGTAAAATGTTATTACTCAATCTCAACTGAAGAGTTATTTGTAAAGCTATTAACATTAAAAATCAAGAAAGTCGGTCGACTTCGAGATCGATTTTATTTCTTCCCGCGAGATAAACACCACATTCTCCCACAAAATCATCAGCTGGAGGCAAGAAAAGATTAAGCATGGTTTTCTTATTCCTGTTGGAAGGTTTGAACGAATATTTTTCATTTTTCAACCTGTTTGTTGTCTTGCAGGCCATCTCTTTACGGTTCAGGTTCTTTATTCATACATGAAATGTTTACCTATTCGAAGGATGGTGCGAGCCCACCAAGCAGGTTACAGCTGTTTGAGGCCATGCGACGGTTAATTTTAGTCAAACCCGTTCGCACTCGCAGTGCGGATTTGGTTACAAATGGTTTGAAATTAGGTGTTGGTCACGCATGCGCACTAAACCAATCACAAACCTGGTCGCCGACGGTTGGTAACCGTTTCCAACCGGCACTGAGAACAAAGCTAGTGTTACATACTTGTATTGGAGCCGAGTTAAAGTTGTAAAGCACTGCAATAGTAGGCAATAGTGGCGATTCGGAGATGTCTGTTTGGAGGAGAGATTCCCCATAAAATTTGGAGAACAGCAATGATGGCGGAAATCGGCCAAGTCTTTGAAGAACCGTTTCACTCTCAAACGCAGTAAAAACATTTCAAACTTCAAGTACCTAAGTAACTAAACAACTCGTAAACGAGTTCCACTATCTGCTTTACAAGCAGATACCGTGTTACATGGATATGTCTTTGATTGGGGATTTCATAACGGTTGTCCTCGAGAGTTGTAAACAAATCCCTGGGCCGCATCCCGACTAATTCCAACAAAACAACGGTTTACTTATAGAAATGTTGAAGAGAAGCCTCTACAATGAGTTGTTGTTAACAGTCGACTGTTGTCAAGATGATAAAAATGTTTCCTATGGAGTGGAGTAAATGATGCTATTGCTTTACGTTAAGAATATTGTAACCGGCTTATTAAAATTGTTTATAGTTCAATCAATTTAGTTAAGGAATGTAGCGAGGTACGTAAGGAGGGGGAAATTGGTAGCTTGAGATGTGAACATTTATCACATAAATCAAGCGCTTTCCAACGAGTGGCGAACGATTTCTGTGCGATGAAAACTGCGGAAGTTCCATTCCCCTAGCAACGGCTGGGTTGTACGTGAAAAACACTGAAATTTTTGGTTGACCCCCCCAGAGCAAAGACATATCCATGTCAATAAAACTCGTAAACGAGTTCCACTATCTGCTTTACTAGCAGAGATACCATGTTACATGGATATGTCTTTGATTGGGGATTTCATAACGGTTGTCCTCGAGAGTTGTAAACAAATCCTTTAACTTTAAACAAATCCCTGGGCTGCATCCCGACTAATTCCAACAAAACAACGGTTTACTAATAGAATAATGGCGGAAGTTCCATCCCCCTAGTAACGGCTGGGTTGTACGTGAAAAACACTGAAATTGTGACACAAATTTTGCGTGACGGAAATTTTTGGTTGACCCCCCAGAGCAAAGACATATTCATGTCAATGAGTGAGAGAATCACGAGTGGGAGCACTGTATGAGGAGACGGGGATCCGACTACTGGCTTAGCCCAGATTGGTTGATGTCTATGCATTTTGTAGCTTGTATGTTTTGCACCGTGGAGCGGCTTTATTTGGGAGTAAAAATAAAACTGCCAGCGCCTAATCGATTCAGTGCCATACAATATCACATCGATTCTGTGCCACATCAATCACATCTCTACAACAAATTATATCAGTTGGCTACCTTGGAAGTAGTTTATTAATAATATTTTATACAATATGATTATAATGTGCTTCAAAGACAGCCAACACCAATTATTACCATCCCTCACATAGAAACACATGCTGGAATCCCTTAAGATTAATGTTTCTGCACTGACTCGCCCTTCTCCCCTTTAGTATTGTAAGCTGTGCTCCGGAGGTAATGATAGAATGATAAGTTGACAAGGACTATATGACGCTACGTTACTATTGAATTAATATTGGAAAAATGACAATACTAGAATGTTACCAATAGGCACTTCACCTTGAGGGGGTGGCGAATCGTCCTCGCCTGCTTCCTGTAATAGTGCTGCCACCAAAAGCAGGCCTGAGCCCTCGGTAATATAGCGGGAGCGAAGAGAACAAATAACCTGAACGTTCACTTGAACGTTATTGCAAATGTTGCTATTATATAGAACTCGAACTGAAGGTTCTTCAAGGTGTGCAATCGTGCCTGAAGGGCTTTCAGCAAAGTTGACTTGTAACGATAAATGTGTCTGAACCAGGAGTCAAAGAAACACAGGATACGTGTTGAATGTGTCGTGTAAAATATAGTTTAGTGCACAAGAAATAATATAAAATAGAATAGGATTGTCTTCAACTAGCTCGACAAATAAAAAAATAGGAACTTTGGCAATACGACTTGGTTAAATGAAATATGGCAAACGTTCTAACAAAATATATAAGCTTATTTGTGCTATTACTGTTACTACTGAACTCTATATACAATTGACTTAATTCTTATATTCATTATGGTTCACTCTCAACATTACGATCAAACTTATCACAATGCTAACTTATTTGTTAGTCTTATTACCAATATACAAACGTTAGACTCTATCACTGAATTTCTAAATGTTTTATGTGTCCTTTCACGAATAGTCGCCACTTCCTACCTACTACTATTGGCCAATAGATAGAATGTGGTAACGTTACCTCTGTGCTGTCGGGGCCCTTAGGAAATCCTCGGGTAGAGATTCTTGAATGTGCCGGGTGCGTCAATACCGTGCCGTAGTCCAGTGGAAAGTCAATATGAAAAGCCGTAATGATCGCCAGGAGAACTATCGTAATGTGTGGGGGTCGTTAGTAGGAACGAACGGACCAAACAAGGTGAACGTTACGGGGATAGACTGGGATGCTGTAAACACATGGGCCTTACTCCGGGGACATCTTAGGGAACTGACAAAACGAAGACACTGAGCAACTGCTAGACTGTCATAAGATGCAGAGGGGTCCGCGTCCTGGGGTTTTATGGGCGACACCCGACTCGATCCCAACTGGTGAAAGGGGGACATTGCAATTGCCCGACTTGATACTGCTACCTTTTGAGCGGTTAGACGACTCAGTCCCATTGGAACATGGAACAACGATGGATATCTGATCTTATAGCACTGCACAGACAGCAGGCCATAACAACATACACGTTAATGAAAAGAGTATCGGCTAAATATCAAGCATATCCGGACTGAAGGAAATTGAGAAATGGTTGTTGAAGACAGTGATACCTATTTATGTAATCATATAGTGCGTAATTTTGACGATCTTACTATGATGTCAGTATTTTTTTAATTTGATAAACACCACGACGATATCAATCAGAATTTTGGCATTTTCCACGGAATTTTCCACAGTAAGCGGGACTGAGACGGAACTTTCACTAGCGGGACTGAGTCGGGAGAGTGGACCGACCTTTCCATTTCTAAGCGGGACTGAGTCGGGGAGGGCCTGAACTGAGTCGGGTGTCGCCCGGTTTTATATGGGACGCCTCTGGTTCGCTCTCCCGCCGTGCCTGACGTCAGTGGACGCCTCCTCTGGCCTTCGCTTGAGGGGGCCTTTCTCGGCCTCTACTTCGTTAGCGGGAAGAGCCCATCTAGGCCTAGCTCACCAGGCCTACAGTATGACTCCTACATATCTATTGACTAGGTATCTATCAGATTTTTGGCAGGGAATCAGTAATGACGAACCGAAATCACGCCAGCCGTTCATATCGGAAAATACTGCTTTATTTGCTACGTGAAAATAAGCCCTGTTAGCTTTCATATTTTGATGAGTAAATATAATAATGGTCGATATTCTCTGATATTTCACCCTGTTCAAACCCACCTTTGAACACAGCTTTAATTAACACGGAGTTCAATCCACTCCTTCTTTTCAACCCCTAATCGTCTGTCCTTCCTTTGCCTGTTGGTTTTCCCAAATCTTTCCAATACCGAGAGAACATGCACCTACTCGTAGTCCCAAACAATAACTATCGACCTTTCAATATTAAAATTCCTCTTGGAAATGTAGGTATAGACCGTTAAGTCCTTCAGCATTAGCCTAGTTAGCTGGTTGCATATTTCTATTGGATCCCCACCTTGTCAACCTGACAGCCTGACACCCACTAGTTTCTTGGTGTCTATTGGATTTTACGTGTCTTGAGATGAAATGTGTGTTCAGTGACTTCTTATTCATTTTACCAAACAGAACAACTTATCCGTGATTTTTACTCTTGCTCTTAAAGTAGCAACCCTTCAGGTTCATATGTACATATACCAAATATTCACCATTTATTTTGCTTACCAGTGCATATATTGTAAATATTATTTGTTAACTGTAAATCTCTATTATTTATAAGAATGAAACTCCGTCTGTTTGTCTGTTTGTTTGTCTGTCGTGTCTATGCATGGCCAAACGGCTGAGAGGGGGGAGTGTACGAGTGGGGGGATCTTCTTGAGATTTTCCGAAAGGTGGAACGAGCGAATTCAAAATTGTCTAATCCCAGCCGAACCATGGGCCGTAGGGCGGGAGGGGGGTCGAAGTTCCGGTTAATGTGCGCTTTTTGGACTTCCCCGCTTCCCCTACCCCTCTAAACGGCCGTTGACAATTCCGGAAAAATACCGGTTTCGTAGGTTTTCCTACGAGGAAGACGACGGCGCGATCGGATCGCGAAAAAAGTATTGGGAAAAGCGTCAACAAAATGCGAGAGTACGGACCCGTTTTCTCGAAAAGTCCGCCGAAAAACTTGGTTTTTTCCGATTAAAATATACCCCATAAAGGTACGTTTTTCGGAACGGTTTTCGCGGGCGAAATACAGCTTTGGGTCCGCCGAATCTGAATCCGAAATCGGATATCGAAAAAAGTGACGGGCAGTCGGTCAAATTGCGAGCGGAAGCGAGGGGAACCGTTTAATATGAGAAATTAATCGACCCGGGCGCCCGTTTCACAATGGTTCGACGCACTTAGCCTACGCAGTTAAGTCTTGAAGGGAGTCGATGACTCATTTCAACGTAATAAATACCGGTTTTTTCCTACACAGGTATACCTTGCGAGCGAAGCGAGCAACATCCCCAAATAAACTTTTTTGTGGTTCCACGTAGTTTTATAAGATTTAATTTGTTTGTAAGAATTTCCAACAGAAACACACGTCTGCCAAGTTTGGTGGGCAGTATAACTTCCTCAAGGGAGCGAAGCGAGCAGCATTCCCTAATAAACTTTTTGTGGTTCCACGTAGTTTAATAAGATTTAATTTGTTTGTAAGAATTTCCAACAGAAAAAAACATCTGCCAAGTTGGGTGGGCAGTATAACTTCCTCAAGCGAGCGAAGCGAGAAGTTAAACCTACCCTTAGAGATCTACCGTTTGCGAGCGAAGCGAGCAACATCCCCTACAGAATTAAACCTACCCTTAGGGATCTACCGTTTGCGAGCGAATCGAGCAACA
Source organism: Adelphocoris suturalis (assembly GCA_030762985.1). NCBI lineage: Eukaryota > Metazoa > Arthropoda > Insecta > Hemiptera > Miridae > Adelphocoris > Adelphocoris suturalis. Next base: position 126,124,535 of record CM061042.1, on the reverse strand, counting down.
TCCTTTACATGCTTCAATTGTAATACATCGCATGTGTACAGACACACCTTGCGAGCGAAGCGAGCAACATGATGGGGGGTGCCAGGGCTTTTGTTTGCGAGCGAAGCGAGCAACATGCCCTACACACCCTTAGGGATGTGCCGTTTGCGAGCGAAGCGAGCAACATTCCCTACATGCCACTCTTTGCGAGCGAAGCGAGCAATTTAATGGGGGGTCCGGGGGGCTTGCCCCCCGGCTGGACGTGGAGGCGAGCGTAGCGAGCCGGAGCGGCTAGTATATCATATCTCGGCTACAAATCGTGGGTGCATTAATTTAATAATCTACCCGATCCCCCGGGCAAGTACATACTAAAAAATGTAAAAAAAATGTAACATAAATGTGCATGAAATAAAAAAGTATACATAACCAATTAGGTAAGTAGTTGGATGTTTAAATTTAGTTGGTATCTGGTTAGAAAATATTAAAACAATATTTTGTGTTTCAGAATTTTCTTTTTCCTTTTTTATTTCGAAAACACATGGCTCACGTATTTAGGAGATTTATTATCAGGATTGGGTTGTTCGCTATTGGTTGTTGGCGAAGGAAATTACATTGTACTAAACTCCGATAGTACCACCATTTCGTTTCATACCTCACTATTCTGGGCAATGTTTTCTTCTTCGTAAGTACCTACCTACCTACTTACAGTTTACTGATCTGAAGTAGGTTGCGTATCAATGTTGATAAATTAAGAATACACCGAAATACATTTGAGGTTGCATTATTGATTTCAGAATGATACCAGGTTACGTTTATTCAGCCATTTCCTTCTCTGGAAAAAGTCGGATTGATCGAGCAACGAGAAATCAACTGATATTCGTCGCCACAGGATTTGGGGTGATTTCGATTTTGATAGTCGTATTTCTCCAGCGACCTAAAGGAAAGGTTTCTTTACCCCCGGTAAAGGACTCACCTTTGGCTGCTCTGAAGAGAACAGTCTCCCTTTACATCTCTCGAGAGTTCGTGACACTGACGCCAACTCTTGTTTTCATGGGTGAGGCATTTTTATAACTGTTCCAAGGGTCATTCTCATTTCATTTGCCACTTTCATGTCCCCAACGACGAATTCTCACAATTCTTGACCAACACTAGCGATTTTGGGAGAGAAAAGGGTAGTATAAGTTGGGAGATCAACGAAGAAATAATTGGACTGCCCAAAATCCCCTTTAACCAATACACAGTGATGACGAAAAACCTTGAAATCCTGGACACTCATGAGTGTTACCGTCCCCTCCTACCTAACATGTAAGTAGAAGTTAGGTAGTTAGGAAACAATGACAATCTAGAACTGGCCAGGGTTACTAGCTTCAGTAGGTTGGTTTCTCTTTATTTAGAGTAAGGTTTTACATTTTTAAGATTTTTCCCAACCCGTGAAAAACTAGTTTTTCAGTCAGTCCCCCATATCTCATCTCAATGGGACGATGGGACCTCAGGAGTGTTATCATTTTTGCGATCAAGAAAGCCGATGGAAAATGGCGGGAAACAGTCAGATGTGAAGGTTATATTGTTCAGTTGAAGATGTGAGACTGCAGTGGAGTGCTTGGAGTTGCAGCAGTTTTTACAGCGAAAGAAGCCTAAAAACATGGGGAGTATTTTTATTTTCAATCATGAGTGTTACACTAATTATGAGTGTTTTTAGTGCTTAAACAAAATAATCCGATATCAAGAAACATACTGCTTAGTGACAGGTTTCAAACTGTAGCCATCCCCGAGTTTTGCCACTTCATCATCCTGTGTGACGCCATTTTTACTGCAAATTCTCATGAGTGTTACCTCTCAGGAGTGTGACCACGGATGGGTAAAAGTATATAAAATACAACATCAATGAAAAACTCACTGTTCATCTATAGAACACAAATTACAATGAGTAGTATTTGCCGATCTAACCTCATTTTCAAGCACTTTCATATTTCACGTTTTTGAGGTTCTCAAACGACCCAAAGCGGTAAATGAAATGAGAATGACCCCCAAAATATTAACACACCGTAAGGGTTATGGCCGTAAAGGATTTTCTGTGTTGGCAACATGGGAATAAGGCCTGCCGCAAATTGAACCCAGCACACGCACAGCCCACGCCGACCCCATCCCCAACTATAAATAATAATAAATTAACAATATTAATCATAATAACCTCAACAATTACAGGAGCTATTATAGGGTTAAATCATACATCAACACAAAAAATTATAGCATACTCATCTATTAATCATATAGGATGAATAATGGCATGTGCTAGAATGAACTCAAAAATATGAATTATATATATAATAATATATTCATTAATAACAATTATATTAGGAATATATATATACAAATATATTATATATATATATATATATATAAATATAATATTATATATACCAACCAATATAACAACTATATCAATAAATATAACAGAAAAAATATCAGTATTAGTAATAATATTGAGAATAGGAGGACTACCTCCCTTTATAGGGTTCGTACCAAAATGAATCACAATTGAATATATAATTATATCAAATGAATTTATACTATATTACATACGTATAATTAGATCTATAATATTAATTATAAGACACTCACAAAAATGAATATTCATAAATAAAAAAGAAGCATCAACTATTATATTATATATTAATATAATAATGCCTATATTAATCATTTTATTAAACTTTATATAAAGCTTTAAGTTATATAAGCTTCAAAGTTATAAATACAGCAAATTGTAAGCTTAGGGTGAACACTACTTTAGAATTGCAATCTAATATCATTCCTACCCACGCGTGGGTCGGACGTGGGCTGTGCGTGTGCTGGGTTCAATTTGCGGCGGGCCTAAGATATATCACGTTCCTAAAGCTTAGGACCCACTGGGACTCAAAGAGTCGATTCATGTCGCGACGGTGCGTCCGGCCTGCGTAGATTCATTGTTCGTACGCGGCCCCGACTCAGCTCCGCGACAAAGAATCGTGTCCGCACCAAGATTGTGTTTCTTTTCAGTCCACGTCAAAATGTCGGAGGAAATTGCTCCGTGGGGAATATCTGTAGCCCTTTTTAGCGAATTTTTGAAGAAAATTAAGCTATTGCTCTCGCCTCAAAATTTGTAGAATGTGAATTTTTGAAAAAAAATTATGCAGAAATCCGTTTCAGGCTATTCTGAATCATATTCTGAAGTTTAACGCATTTTTTTATGTATGTATATATGTATGTATATATGTATGTATGTATGTATGTGTCATTCCAGACGATAACTGTCCGTAGAATTGTGCTAGAAACTTCAAACAAATTTTAAAATGTTAAGGGCACAAAACGAAAGTTCAAGTTCGTTGGCCAGCTTGATCGGATTACATCTTCGGGTTGAAATTTTCAAAAATGTAAGTAGTCAAAAATTTCAAAATAGCCTGTTTTTTACGATTTGTTGTGCGAAATAATTTTTTCAGCATACTAATATGTGGTATATTCGGAATCAGCGTAAAATTTCCTATAAGAATATGTATCAAGTTTTCAAAAATTTCAAAGTTGAAAAATCAGTCAAAAATCGAAATAATGCCGTTCGCTGGTTGTAAAAATCGGTAATATTCTTCAAAAATTCGCTCATGAGGTCATGCTGCATGACTGGACTTTTTTTAATAGCGCGTAGTGCATCCGATCGCAGGAGCATTAAAAAAATACCCAAAAGATGGTGGGTGCGCAACATATTTCACGGTGGGAATCAGCATGGGCAACAACTTCTCAACACTTTAAGAATGAATGATAGCGTAGGGTTCCGCAATTTCTGTAGGATGTCCCCGACTGATTTTGAATTACTTTTAACGAAAGTTGGCGGCCGAATTTCGAAAAAAAAAACTAACTTTCGGGAATCTGTTTCACCGGCAAACAGACTAGCTGCCACTCTACGGTTCCTAGCAAGTGGGGACTCGTACTCAAGCCTGATGTATACCTTCAGGATTTCCAAACAGACGATATCGGAGTTTGTTCCTGAAGGGTGCGGAGCCTTAATTGATTGTTTGAGAGAATACATCAAGGTAAGTGGAAATTCGGAAGCAAAACCAAATCTACGCCAACCTACTACGCCAAAAACCAAATCACAATAACACAAAATGCCCGAAAACCAGGAGCTCCAATGGGTGAATCTGTGAATCACAGCGAAACGCGTCCGCACGGACACAATGTTGCGCAACATTGAGTCAAGAATCCCATTTTCGATGGGATGCAAAAGAGTCCGGAAATACTAACCCGTAACACGCCGGATTCTTCGCGACAATGAGTCTACGCAGCGTAGATTCACCCGGGACGCAGCCGATATTCTCCTGAGATTCAAAGAGTCGACTCAAAAAGTCCCAGTGCGTACTAGGCTTTAGCAGTGCACCTCATTCTGTGGTTATTGTGGAATGCACTGAGGAAGCCAGCAGACTTTTGGTAGGTAATTGTTTACAATTATACAAAATTAAATTAGTACAAGTCGTGATAAAATACGGCTGATATGAAACCCACAATGCTAATGTCTATGCTACCATGGGGTTGAGGATCACATCGTCTTGACTTTTACTGTGGATGCTCATACTTGTTAGGTGATGGTAGCAATAACTGTCCAAGTCAAATTGTTGATTAGTAATGAAATTTCAAGGAGAAGTTGTTGTTTCGAGGGTGACTTGGAACACATGCAATCTTTGTTACAAGTCACCTAAAGTCACGAAAAGATAAGTTCTTAGTCATTTATTACTTATTTGCAAGACTGATTGACAGTTTTTAAACTGATTGGAAAGAAAATATTATTTTTTCTAATATTTTCAATATAAACTTTGGTCTCTGTAGTTGAAAGAATAACAAAAATTCCTGGACCATTCTTTTAGATACCTAGCTGTATATTTTTAAAATTTGAATCGGTGAACGGTTCTGCAGATTTAAAAAAAAAAGTTTGGTAATCAATTGTGTGTGTGTGTGTGTGTGTGTACGTGGGGGGGCATGTGTGGCATTGTAGGTATTCTCTAAACAGCCTTCGACCTTTTACGACCATATAGCCGTATTTTTAAACACATTATTTTGGCCGGGAGAGCCTCTAAAAGTTCAAGTGTATCAAATCACCCACTTGATTTATTTTTAGCGCATTTTCTTCAAAAAAAAAAAAGGAGAAATGAGCTAAGGCTTTCATTTTGTCCGTTGATGTATGTATGCGGATGTATGTATGTCCTCTTAAAATCGTTTTATATGCCACTTCCCGACGTCCGATTTTGATGAATCTTGGTGTGGATCTAATATGTAACATGGCGAGGATAAAGATGGATCAGGGGCCGCTGACGCATGAGATGTCATTGATCAGCTGATTGAGCTCCAAAGCCATTTTGCCACCTTTTCGACAGGCAGCAGGTGTAGTATCTAAAATACACTGCCAAGGAAATGGCACATGAGCTTCCTCGTGACCTTCACAGTTCGCCACCATTAAATTCCAGAAAACTAGAAATGACCGGTTCTGGCATCAGGGAATTAATAAGGTGGGAAATTGGAAGCTGAATGGTACATATAATAAATGAAATTAAATTGAACAAAATCCGATAAAATTAGCTAAGCTGTGACCGTAATAAAAACATCACTTTCGCGCATGCGCCTAGCGTGCCGCTGCTGATGATCGCGAAGAATGTGATACGGGACCTCAAGAAACCTTGCCCGCATCATCCCTGAAAATCTGACCGAAATCCGTTCACAATTGCCTGAGTTATGACCGAAACAAGAAAATTTTGTTTGCGCCTGCGCAGAGGCTACCGTTGATTCGATCATGACGGAACTGATAGGGAACCATGTAGAGCTATACCCACACGATCCCTAAAAATTTGAAGAAAATCGCATCAAAATTGTGGAAATTACGGCTGTTGCAAGGACCGTAACAAGAATATTTCGTTAACGCATGCGCAGAGCGTACCGCTAATGCAATTATGATGATTGTCTTATGGGACCTCAAGGGACCTTACCCACATCATCCCTGAAAATCTGACCGAAATCTGTTCAACATTGACCGAGTTATGACCGTCACAAGGAATTCACGTTAGCTACCGTTGATTCGATCATGATGAAGTTGATAGGGGACCATCTAGAGCTTAACCCGCACGATCCCTGAAAATTTGGTTAAAATCGGATCAAAATTGTGGAAGTTATGGCTGTTACAAGGAAATGTGGACGGACAGACAGACAGACAGACAGACAGACACGGAACCAAATTTGTTCAGGAGGCTCTGAAACGTAAAATGCGAGTGGAAATTTTGATTTTGGAGCAAAAAAAATTTTTTCATTTCGAAAGTGAAAACAAAGCTTCCGCTGCCTTGCAGTCTCGGAAGCAAAATTATGAGCCGTGCAGGCTTACGTGAAGGTATTCCTGTGCAGTTATACCTAGTAGAGATAAACCCGATCGTGTATGGCCGGTTTAATAATGTCAGTAAGCTGACACTTAAGTGTCTCCGATTGGTCAATTCAAACTAACAATATCATTAAATTTAAACGTTAGATGCATTATTTTAATATGGAGGTACCTATATTTTTCTTGTACCGATTCAAATGTCATCACAAATTTTACAGTTGGTTATTACATTCTGGAACAATATAAAAATAATGCATTTTGCCCTAAAAAACTATGTAATGATATATTTTGTCCGTATGCTTTATTTATTTCAGGTATTCAACAGTCTTTTGGGTGGGGAGTGTTCATTTCCACCATTGTGTTCACCCAGGGGTTTGGCACATTTGCGACCCAGCTAGCTCCAATTTCTGCTGCAGTTTATGGTTTCGGAGATGTTATGGGTAAGTGAAGAAAATATGAGGTTCAATGTATATATGCTGTTTAAATACATGTTGCGAATTGTTCAAAATGAGATAGGTAATTGTTCCCGATATCATGGTAAATTAGATTCTTCAGCATCTAAACAGCAGTAGGCTATCTAGACTTTAAATGCAGCATGATGATTAGACTGAAAGAAGAGACCAACTCGACCAACATTAGGTTGACCTGATATTCTTCAAAGTGGAGCAGATCTGTAAGTGTGGCAGACGTGCCGATCAGATGTCCAAGTCATGAGCATGACCTACAAACATAATTCATGGAGTTTCCTTCTTTTTGAACGATTTTTATCAAGTACTAGCCGGTTACCCGTGCGTTGCATGGACCCTCCCGTATATGCTAGTCGGTTCATAGACTGTGGAACGTCACAAAGAGTCGCCCTCGCGAATTTCAACTACCTAGAGCGAACAGGAGAGAATCTAGCTCACTCAGCTGATCAGGAAAGATCCCATCATTTCAATTGTATCTTAATGTCCCAAAGAGTCACCCTATCAAATTTCAACTTTATAAGGTGAACGGAAGATAATTTATCTCACTCAGCTGATCCTGAAAGAGGCCATCATTCCAATCGTCTCTTACCTTAATGACCCAGAGAGTCACCCTATCAAATTTCAATTTCCTAAGGTCAATCACCTATCAATCATGAGACCCATGCTTCACTCGGAACACCAGTAGCATATTAAGTACTAGCCGGTTACCCGTGCGTTGCACGGACCCTCCCATATATGCTAGTCGGTGCATAGACTGCGGAACGTCCCAAAGAGTCGCCCTATCGAATTTCAACTACCTAGGGTGAGCAGGAGGGAATTTAGCTCACTCAACTGATCATGAAAGAGGCCATAATTTCAATCGCCTCTTAGTGACCCAGAGAGTCTCCCTATCAAATTTCAACTTCCTAGAGTAGTGAACAGGGGAGAATTTAGCTCACTCAGCTGATCATGAAAGAGGCCATAATTTCAATCGTCTCTTAATGACCCAGAGAGTCAGTCACCCTATCAAATTCTAACTTCCTTGGGTGAACAGGAGGGAATTTAGCTCACTCAGCTGATCCTGAAAGAGGCCATCATTCCAATCGTCTCTTACCTTAATGACCCAGAGAGTCTCCCTATCAAATTTCAACTTCCTAGAGTAGTGAACAGGGGAGAATTTAGCTCACTCAGCTGATCATGAAAGAGGCCATCATTTCAATCGTCTCTTAATGACCCAGAGAGTCAGTCACCCTATCAAATTCTAACTTCCTTGGGTGAACAGGAGGGAATTTAGCTCACTCAACTGATCATGAAAGAGGCCATAATTTCAATCGCCTCTTAGTGACCCAGAGAGTCTCCCTATCAAATTTCAACTTCCTAGAGTGAACAGGAGAGAATTTAGCTCACTCAGCTGATCATGAAAGAGCCCATCATTTCAATCGTCTCTTAATGACCCAGAGAGTCTACCTATCAAATTCTAACTTCCTAGGGTGAACAGGAGGGAATTTAGCTCACTCAACTGATCAGGACCCAGAGAGTCACCCTATCAAATTTCAACTTCCTAGTAGTGAAAAGGAGAGAATTTAGCTCACTCAGCTGATCATGAAAGAGGCCATCATTTCAATCGTCTCTTAATGACCCAGAGAGTCTAACTATCAAATTTCAACGTCCTAGAGTGAACAGGAGAGAATTTAGCTCACTCAGCTGATCATGAAAGAGGCCATAATTTCAATCGTCTCTTAATGACCCAGAGAGTCTCCCTATCAAATTCTAACTTCCTAGGGTGAACAGGAGGGAATTTAGCTCACTCAACTGATCATGAAAGAGGCCATAATTTCAATCGCCTCTTAGTGACCCAGAGAGTCTCCCTATCAAATTTCAACTTCCTAGAGTAGTGAACAGGGGAGAATTTAGCTCATACAGCTGATTAGGAAAGATACCATAGTTTCAATAGTCTCTTAATGTCCCAAAGAGTCACCCTATCAAATTTCAACTTCCTAGAGTGAACAGGAGAGAATTTAGCTCACTCAGCTGATCACGAGAGAGCCCATAATTCCAATTGTCTCTTGATGACCCAGGGATTCTCGCTATCAAATTTCAACTTCCTAGGGTGAACAGGAGGGAATTTAGCACACTCAGCTGATCATGAAAGAGGCTATAATTCAATCGTCTCTTAATCACCCAGAGAGTCTCCCTATCAAATTTCAACTTCTTAGAGTAGTGAACAGGGAGGAATTCAGCTCATACAGCTGATTAGGAAAGATACCATAGCTTCAATCGTCTCTTAAAGTCCCAAAGAGTCTCCCTGTCAAATTTCAACTTCCTAGAGTGAACAGGAGAGAATTTAGCTCACTCAGCTGATCATGAAAGAGCCCATCATTTCAATCGTCTCTTAATGACCCAGAGAGTCTCCCTATCAAATTTCAACTTCCTAGAGAGTGAACAGGAGAGAATTAAGCTCATACAGCTGATTAGGAAACATACCATAATTTCAATCGTCTCGCAATGTCCCAAAGAGTAGCCCCATCAAATTTCAACTTCCTAGACTGAAGAGGATAGAATTTACCTCACTCAGCTGATCATGAAAGAGGCCATCATTCCAATCGTCTCTTACCTTAATGACCCAGAGAGTCACCCTATCAAATTTCAATTTCCTAAGGTCAATCACCTATCAATCATGAGACCCATGCTTCACTCGGAACACCAGTAGCAGCCCGTCAAGGCTTCTCCACTTGTCACGAATTTCCGCCGCTAACAAACAAACCGGTAGCGAAGATAGCGCCGCTTATGAAGTAGAAGGGTATTGAAGGTCTAGCCTATGTTGTGCGCCGGAGCTTGCTGATCATTTCACGACCGCTCCCACCAGAATCGGTCCAGCCGTTTATTGGGGACATACATAGATAGAAACGAACTTTGAGTTCTATATATAGGTAAGGATACGCCACTCTTCAATAGTCAGGGGAGGATTATTTACATACCTCTGTATTGTAGCCAAATGTATCTCACCGAGTTGATGAACCACCGCTGACGTTTATATTAACATGTATCATGTTTTAGCCCTGGGGTCCTAGCAAATTTTGCGAGTCAATTTTTTTCCGCGCACGAAACATATAGTGTTACAGTGATTTCCGCCTACAACCGAGTCGTTGCTAGGGAAATGGTACTTCGTCGTTTTTCATCCCACAAAATTCGTTGACCATTCGTTCGAAAGCTCTCGATTTATCCAACAATATTATGCTAACTACTGCGAAGTGCGTGTCCAACAAACTGAGTTATGAGCATGGTTATATAAATAATTGTTTACACACAGGTGATCATTCTCAATAATTGATATTGTGAACATGATTGCAACCGCTTGTTAATTTCGAATCAATTTCGAATCAATATCGAGGAGAAAACATGATACATGGTTGAAAGTTTTGGTTCTAGAACAGAAATATTTATATTATATCATCGAACTCACCAATAGAACCAAGAGGCCCATTTGTACCACTTTTTGGTTTATTATTTCCAATAATAAGCCTATGTGATCGTGTAGCAAAAAAATTTTATAACCCCCCCCCCCCCCCCCCCCCCTCAAACTTTGTCACTTTACGTTTCAAGGTGTGTAGAATCCAAATTTGAAATGTCCGTCCGCCGTCCGGGCCACAAAAGGCCTAAGAATTGACTTAAAAAACCCGTTCTTTCTCACATAGACTCCATTTGGGGTCTAGTTGGTCCTAACGTTTAACCATCCCGATCGCTTTACTCGCATAGATGCTATGGGCCAAAAACGGGCGAAAAAGTGTCTTTTTCGAGACTTTGAGTGTTAGACTTACACACGCGCGTACGCCTGGCACGCTTGGCAGGGGGTCACGGTGGGTGGTGGGGGGGGGGGGGGGGGGGGGGTGGAGTGAGAGGAGGCGCCGCGGCACCTTGTGGCGGCTGGGGTGACCAGGGGCGTAGCAGAGGGGTGTAGGAGAATGGATATTTATAGATACATAGAATGAGGGGGATATTCGCTTGAAGTTTGAGGTTTCTCTTCTACTTTTGTGGATAATCTTATTTAATTAATTGTTATATATCCTTCATATCGGCATTAGTGCGCCATCCTCCAGTCCAAGGCACCTCACCTTCCTCCTCCTGCCTCTTATCCTCAGTGAAACCGCCCGTACGATTGAAATTTGGGTTTTTACTCTCACCCATTGGGTGGTGTGCGACAAGGGCTTCTGCCATTTATCAGAGAGCACGCATGCAAGCCTCTTGAGAAAATATTCAAATTCTCTGTGCAGGGCGCCGTCACACGAAACCACCAGTGGTGTGAAGGATCCTCTCACGTCTTCTGCTGCTGCATTGTATTTGGCGTGTTTGGCGTTCGCTGCATTTTGGGATATTGTTTTCCAATCCTGAGAGCAGTAAGAGGCGGCGTCAGCGTTAATCACGCGCGTATCAAAGTACGCTGTTCTCTCTGCGTCCCAGAATCCATGTACTTTTATATCTGCAATAAGCTTTGGAGTGCCATCTATATCTTCTTGTAAGACCGGTTCCAGGCCGACGGAATTCCAAGCAAGACTTGCCATCTTGGCACAGGAATCTCGAATTTGGTCATGGCCATACTTAATAAGCCCCCCCTTTTTACAATTAAGCACATGACTGAGGTTCATGTGGTTGCCACATCCGTCGCAGTGGCTAGGCAACCCCTCTGGCTCCTTCAGAATGGATATTTATTACTTTCACGTGTTATACCCATATAATACGCCGCGCCAACCTGAGGGGGGTACGGCATTAGGGGCATAGTGGAGTAGCAGAAAGGCGTCCGGGGCGTATCGGAACGGATATAATATATATTTTATTACTTTTACCCCATATAACATTTAACCTACCTTGAACACACTAGTATATTTATTATATCATACTTTAGTATGTTACAAAAATAATTGATCCAGCCCATCTAAAATCCTTCGTTCTTCTTCTTCCCAAAATCTTCTCAGATAGTTCGAAGCAAATCGTTTTTAAATTAAAATTGCATTACATGGGCAGGTTGGAGTCTGAACCTGTGGATGAATAGCTGTTTACTTATATTTCTGCCATAGGTAAGTGGGGTGTCGTCACCCAAGTAATTTCGGACACGAACTAAATCACTCGCGTCGAAATTGTGGAAACCCATTTAAAAACGGAAGTTAGTGAAAAACGTTGTCTATTTCCACGAAAAATAAAGAGTTACACTGTTAAATCGATTTCGACGGTTAGGCCATCATCAGTAACAAACAATAACAAACAATAAGTTATTGTTTGTTACTGATGATGGCCTAACCGTCGAAATCGATTTAACAGTGTAACTCTTAATTTTTCGTGGAAATAGACAACGTTTTTCACTAACATCCGTTTTTTAATTTCGGACGCAGAATCGACTGGGATATGTCCCAGATGCTTTTGAAATCCAGTGTACCTACGGTTTTAGTTTGATTCCTATAGAAATTAGCTCCGTGGATTGAATGAGACCACTCGGGTGGCTGTACGATCATCCATTTGCTCCCCATCGGGAGCGCAGCCTGTAACGCGAGAACAGAGGTGGATACTAGAAAAGAGACTGGCGAAAGCCCCAGAGCATGCTGGTAACTATAGCTGGCTATCTGATTCAGAAATAATAAACTATTATGTAATAATTTGCAGCGGTTTTTTTAAAATAATAAGTAAAGAGCTTCTACTTACTCCATTTTACTTGGTAATGTTAAATATTAGTACGCACCTTAATATTGATAGTAAGTAATAAATTTTACTGCTGTTCCAGGTGCAGCTGTATTCACAATCTCTCCCAAGTTGAGGAATTTCTGGACTAGGCGATATGTGTTCTGGACTGGTTATGTTCTCCAATGCTTAGGATTTGTTGGGATGTTCATAAACATTCCAGACCAAGCTGTTTTTGGATATACGAATGATTCACCCTTCATCGGAACACCAATGTAATTTTCTTATCGTTTTCTGTACCATTTAATAAAATATCATCTGAAGTATAGGATAAGTTAAGACTATCAGTTAAGGATTGTGTGTTGATCCTAAGTAGTGTTTCGTCTTGGGGGCCAAATAGGATGCAATACCCGCAAACGTAGATGAATATTTCGTAGATTCTAAGAAATCTACGGTTTTTTGTTTCCTAGCTATTATCATGAATTTATACCGTAATAACCGGGTATATCAAATGTGACACTCCCGGTATATACACATAATAGAAGTTTAAAGGGAAAATTGAACGTGAATATTGGCGTGACCTACAGATACGATAAACCTTCTCAACGCCGAAACTGTCCAAGATAATGGTGTACTGAAACGATGAGTTAAAATGCAACCACCCTGCTGTTATCGTGAATACACTGTAATAACAGCATATATCATATCTGCAATAAAGTAGTGGATATTATTTGGCGTATCTTTTCTGGCGAACAGTTCACTGTTCGTTTAGGCGTTCATTAGTACCTTTAGGGATCAGTTCAACCAGTTCTAGGATTTTTTCAGAACTGGCAACATGCGCAGTTGAGGCCATATCTTTCTCTCGCTCTCGGATGGAAAGGTAATATAGTTGAGCAAACCAACTTTAGTCACATTAGTAGGCGAGAAGAACTTGTGGGGACCCCACAGACTCAGAGAAACCAGATCAACAGTTCCTGACTCCTCAATCAGAACAAACTGCTTCATTATGCCTATAGTTATGTGTATAGTTTGGTGGTCTGGATGCTCGCATCTCAAAAATACATAACATCAGGTGTTCCCTTTGTAAAAATTCAGTTTAGTGGAACATATAGGTAAGAATGATGGGTACAGTTTGGAGGTCTGGATGCTCACAAGCTCGCATCTCAAAAGTACATTACATCAAGTAAAAATCCCTTCAAGTAGTCAATCCCTAAGTAAAAACTCTGGAACAGACCCTGATTTGGTGGTTTAGTTGCCACTGGTGCCCAGTTCATGTGGATTTTGAGAGGGAATCCGCCACAACTAGGTATGGCACTATGGGCCAATTACTCATATGCCAAGAAATTACAAGATTTAAACGCCACAGAAGAAAAACTTGGACTGTCTGAAATGGCTAAAAACTGGCGCGGTCTTGAATCTACGAACTTGGACCAAGGAATGTGAGGGATGTGGATGAAAAGCAGTGCGAACTAGTGGAAGAAATTTCGCTGTCCGAAATATAATCTTTATCTGACTGAGACTAAGAAAAAAAAAAAAAAAACACGCAGTTTGCGTAAGCAGAACCAACTTTTCGAATCGATCAGCTGGAGCTTTGGGTGAAGCCCGTAATTCCATTCGTCCCTTGATGTCCTAGAGAGGCTCCCTATCAAATTTCGTTGTAGTCAGACAGACAACAACTTTTAGCACAATCAGCTGATAATTTAGACGAATCAGCCTATAAGGTCATTCGTCTCTTGTTATCCCAGATATAATAGGCAATTTGCGGAAAATGTTTTTGCCAGATTCGGGATATTACGGGTGGTTAAAGAGACAACATTATGAAGGAAGCACGAGATCATGATGATGAATTAGTAAGGGTGGTTTTAAGCTGAGTGGAGCATGTACCTGATTTGATTGCAATTTCACATTGGCGGCCTACTAGAAAACGAACACAAAAATCAAGTATGAAAAACAGAATCTAGCTATAGCCGCTCTCAGGCAGTAGCCACGAAATCCTTAAGCCGTGGCCACACAGTGGTAGGTACTCAGCCAAGCACCAAGCATGCTTGCAGAATGGCAAATATTCGCCCCCAGTTGCGCTAGACATGAGGTGTTTTCCAAGCAACAATCCGAGTATTGTATATATATATCTAATATTATTATAAATGTAAGTATTCATTTTTTTGTGAGCGTATATTGTATAAAATGCACACTTACAACTACGTATTAATTACACTTTATTAATCAATCAAATTTTGCGAAAACTTCGTTCATTTTGAGAAATAAAACAGTGTTATTGTGATCAACAACATATGACAATGAAAAGGAACAACTATAATGTATTATATAGGTACAGGGTGGTCCGTAATAAACGGACACATTTTAAAATCCTGTAACATTCACAAATTCGATCGTAGGGATTAAAAAATAAGCAGAACGTGTAGAGAAAAATCAATCGAAAAATCGAAAAAAAATTATCAAGTTTTAAAAATTATGCCATTTAAATGATGACCCTGTTTGGTAACGCACAGTTCAAGACGGTCCTTGAAGTTCTGCATCACTCTTTGCACCATACCTTCCGGTATTTCCGCGATTTCTCGTCTTATTGACTGCTTCAATACTTGAATGGTTCGTGGTTTGGCCACGTACACTTTAGATTTCAGGTTCCTTTTTGTGAACGATTTTTCCCGGACGCGTGATCTCTCCTGGCACGGGGATGTTTCCTGGCCTCCGCGTTCCCCAGACCTCACCCCCTGTGACTTTTTTCGATGGGGCCACCTGAAATCTAAGGTGTACGTGGACACACCACGAACCATTCAAGCATTGAAGTAATCAATAAGACGAGAAATCGCGGAAATACCGGATGATGTGGTGCAAAGAGTGATGCAGAACTTCAAGGACCGTCTTGAACTGTGCGTAACCAAACAGGCTCGTCATTTAAATGACATAATTTTTAAAACTTGATAATTTTTTTCCGATTTTTCGATTGTGAATAAAACTTACTGATTTTCTCTACACGTTCTGCTTATTTTTTGATCCCTACGATCGAATTTGTGAATGTTACAGGATTTTAAAATGTGTCCATTTATTACGGACCAACCTGTATGATGACTAATCTGTCTCCCTCCACCTGTCTAAATTAGGAAAGCCTTCTGTCTAAATTGGCCAATGTAAGGCGTGTTTACACTCATTTTCTTCAGCTTTTCGTGAGGATAGCGGAAACACCTACCATTGTTACCTGAAGACAACAACAAAGAATTTCGTAGGATCAAGATGATTTTTGAAGGTGACTCATTGGGGAACATGTTATTACAGTTTCGAAAGTAACTGGACTCAAGGTTCGACTTCCTGAGTTCGGTCATCATTCGTTACCTCGTTGTTGTGTCAGTGTATTAGTGAGTCCAAGTGCCATCGAGGTTTGATGAGACTATAGTTGGACTTGATTTTTTTCTCGAATTTTCCACATTTACAATAGTAGGTACAATCGATAGCTAGGTAGGTACTAATGGCAAACACTAGGTAGAGCTTTCTCAGGTTTTAGAAGTGCAAAAGGAGCGGGAGTGGCTGGCTGATGTGAGACTGGGCCGTTCGCGGCCACCTCCACTCCTCTACCCCACCCCATAGATGAATTCGCGGATCGTGATTTGCAGGAGCCCGTGGTGAAGAGGGAACCGCGAATCTAGCTTCGTTCTCAGTGCGCGTTCTGTCAGTTCTCGAACTCACCAGAACTGGGACGGGAAATCCCGGGGCGTTCAGGAACTTGTGGAACCTCGTTCTGGAACTTGTGGAACCGCGTTCTGGAACTTGTTCTGCACTGCGAACGATTTCAGAACTTGGATGTGGAATAACCTGTGTTGTTGTTTGTAACCTCACTCATCTCGTGTTACCTTCTGGCGCTCCTTTTCATAATATTTTTAGCCCCCGTGAATATATTACTTATTATGCCCGTGAATGTTACTTAACTATTACCCCACGGCAATAAATTAAAAAAAAAACTTGGCGCTCCGCGCCTCGCCAGGGGGCAAGCCCCCTGGACCCCCGGTTACCTCTATTTACATACTTCGGACGAAATTATTGAAACACAGAATGTGTTTGCGTTGTCGCGCAACCAAGTGACAACCAAACAAGCGTCATTGTTTACTATTCATTTACTATTCATGCTCCTAACTCAGGTTGATGGCCACGCACTTCGCAGTAGTTAACATAATATGGTTGGATAAATCAGGAGCTTTCCAACGAATGGTGAACGATTTCTGTGCGATTAAAATTGCGGAAGTTCCATTTCCCTACCAACGGCTCGGTTGTACGTGAAAATCATAAGAAAATTTACAAGCGGTTGCAATCATGTTGAAAAAAATTAGACGAGATCCAACTATAACTTCAATCTCGTCCTCTTCATTAACAAACTAAACACCATCGTCGAAAGTTGACGCTTTCCGAAATTGACGAGCTAGTTGAAATTTCGATCATAGAATAGGTACTTATACTAACGTATAGAGACTAAAGTATGATCAAGTATGATTTTGATGAAGAAGAAGAGAGTTATTTACTGCACAAGATCCGAAAAATATCTCAAATTACTGATCTCGTCACGAAAACTTGTACCCAATGAACGGAATGAACAATTAGAAGGAACGACTAGGAGGAAATTGCTGGGCGATGATTGGGCCCACCAAAAGCAGACACGCCCTGGACGAGTGAATAAAACTGTTTGACGAGCATCAGCTCGAGGTCTTGTTTCTGAAATTGTGTACCCGTCCGGAGGCGGAATTTAGTCCGTTGAGGGAGCAGTGGAAGACAAACCGGTAGCAGGTCTCCACTCTTCGGCGCCCGCGTTCCTATGACGCCAAGAAGAATCGGCAGCCGAAGATCAGCGAGTCTCCCTAGCCAAGAGACGCAAATGCTGAGGAGGATTCAAGATCAACAGAGAGCCGTTCAGCCAACGGTAAGCAAACACCCCCTTTTCCATCTACTGCCAAAAAAACAGTCTCTCCGACACCCACTTAAGTACCTACACCCAGACACTTCAAGAAAACGTCCCGCGGTTTTCCTCGGTCGCGCCGTGCCCGATAAACCTGCGCGAGACGGAGTAGTGAATTTTGGAGGCTTACCTAGGTGTGTATATAGGAGTGTAAAGGACTGTAGGTATTCTCTAGCGCTAAAAAACACAGGGCCTCCACATGGGGGGGGGGGGGGGACAAGTGGGTACTGTTGCCCCGGGCCCGGGCCCAGGGGGGGCCCGGTCCAGTCTTGTATTTAATAAATAAAGTATTTTATAATTTTTAGGCCTACATAAAACAGAGTGTATTACACTTGACGGGCCCTGATCAGATTATATTGATTTACTACACCAGACTGTTTCTCTTAAACAGTTGCGATGATTGCGATGGCCCAAAATATTGCTCTTTACCCTTTACCGTCTTTACCAGTAGGCACTGGACTGAAGACTTGGGAGAGAGCATCCATGGGCCAAGAAAGGTTGAATTTCCTTGCCATTCTCAGCATTAAGCACAAGTTAGCATCCAATCTTGACTTTTCTAAGGTTATTAAAGAATTTTCACTTAAAAAGGCACGAAAGTTTTAAGTGTTTTGTCTTTTATTTTTCAAATGCAACTACACTTTTCTTCACTTCACTTTATTAGTTTTAAAATGTTTCATTTTATAAAACATGAAATTATAGCCTATTACAGTTTTCTATATTTAAAAAGTTTTCCACAATTATAATTAAATTACAGAATGGTATTATAACTCAACACAACAAATTTCTCATTTTACTAATTCATATTTTTGATAGTTTTTCACTAAATAACTCTTGTATCTTTTGTTGTTATAAATCTAATTCTTTACTGCATAGCTTCATTACAAGTAGATAAACTGTAATAAAACAATTATATTTTTGTAGATTTTTATTTTTTTTTTTTTCCAAAATTAATAAATGTATTCTTTCAAACATAATCATTGTTTCAATTAATTCCTTCAGCCATCTTGTATACAGAGACTTTCCTTTTTAATCCGTCCATAACATTAAAATAAAGTTAATTGTGTGTGTTGATTAATGATTAAATGAAATTTAGTCAATCATAATTTCTGCCACAATCGTCCGATTGAGGAATGAGTAAATTGGAACTTCTCTGAATACGCCCTCTATTCACAAACAATTGTATTCAAAGTAGTTAAAATAAAAATCCTATGACCGAAGGATATAGAATTTTTTTTTTTTTCAAGGTAATTTATGGCATTTTTATGGTTTTGTAATTGGTTGGTAATTACTAGAGTATGAATACTTGAATTTTGAATTCTTAAGTTACACTTTACTTTTGATTAAATGTTGAATAAAACGTAGTGAAGTAGTAAGAGTTCAGCCCCTCAAGTGTTCTTATTCGAACACTGAACCTTGGTAGGAAGTATAAATGATTTTTCGTTTGGTTAGAGAAGGTTCAATAGTTTTTTTTAAACAATTATCATAGCCATCTCTAGTAAAAGTGGCGCGAAAAAAAAGGTGGGGGGGAGGGGGAGGCCCGTGGCCAGAATCTGGTCCCGGGCCCGACTTGGAGATGTGGCGGCCCTGAAAAAACATATGTCATAACCTGGTGATATAAGTGTATTTGAAGAACGAGCAAATCTCTGAATATTCATAATAAATACGTGTTGACCAATTCAAAATTGCCATCATGCTTGTCATAAAAATTGTCATCATTATTAACCAATCCACTTAACATTTGTTACTCTTAATAAAACAGCGTGGAGACAGGGGAAGTATACTCTCTGGTTATGGTCAAGTGTCTCACGAGCCTGACGGTGAGTATTGAGACCAAAACGGGAACCTTTTAATTTCGTCAAAACTAAGGGATTAAGAAGTCTCTCCTTTAATCTGGTTGGTGGCCTGGACCTAGACCAACAAATCTTACCCGTTCCATGGTGAACACTCATCCGCATGTGTGGCTAGAGTAAACGCTCGTGACTGAGCGCATACGCGAAGCTCCCCATCGACGAGTTTTTATACGTGAAGCTCCCCGCTTACTTTCTCTTCGTGTATGCGAAGCTCCCCGCCTCCGTTCTTCTCATGTACGCGAAGCTCCCCGCCTCCTTTCTCTTCATGTACGCGAAAATCCCCGTCACCAATATACGAAAGTCACCTAATGCAGTAACCTAGATTTTAGGCATTAACAAAAGTCAAAATTCTTATTTGATAAACTTTGATTCAGGCATTATCTAGGAGAAGAAAAGAAGAAGGAGAGGAAGAATTATCCATATCCACCACACCTCCTCACGTAAAAAGAGAGAAAAAAATAAAAGAGAAAGCAGGTGGAGACGGGTGGCTCCCCGTCTGGCCATGGCGGCTCCCCATGCCAGAAACACAATGGCAAATACCATCGACACAACAGCCATTGACCGCCGCCACCGGTGCTAAAAAAAGATTCTACACTATAAAGTTCAGTAGGTAATCAATAAAATTCTCTTCAATTTCATCTTAAATAAACTGCATGGTAGATCAGGGTAGATCATAAGGGGTGAACAAAACATCATGCATGAATAATTATAGTATATTAAAACAAAATTAATTAAATAATGTCACAGAATAATATCGTGAGCGTCGTCAATAAGGGAAATTACGTAAAAATAAACATCGAAATGGTCAGTCGTCAAACAATTTCACTATTTCGTCCCTATTTTTCATTGATTTTTTTATCGAAGCTTACACATTATTTTGGAGCACCCTATTCGCAACGTCGCTTTTTACAGCTGGGGGATGGACGTGGTCATGACTGCCAACCACATCCACAATCTGCCTTAACATTGTCTTTACTGCGTACTCACACTTCCTCACACTACACACTCACCTACTCATTTCGTTTGCCAACGGTTTTTGGAAATGAAATTTAAAACTGTCCACCAATAGCACATCGCGACCGCGACGAGTACCGGATGCTACAAACGTGGATACGTTCATGTTGTTCGATGATCACTGATAACGCTTGAAACGCCTCGAAAGGGGAAGAACGTTCGACGGGGAGCATCACGTACACCCATTCTCTCGGCACGGGACGCTTCGCGTATGTCTGCTAGAACTTGCCAGGGAGCACCGAGTACATCGCAAATGACTTTCACTTCGGACGGGGAGCTTCGCGTAGTCACCCTCGTGACTTGGCAAATGTTTGTCTCCTTTAAAGTAGCCAAAAAACGGCCTCCGAAGCAAGCCCTTCACAACTAGATAAGGGCCTCATCGGGCACTATCATCCAGTTTGCTCTCTATCTACAACACCTAAGCTCCTTGAGAAGCTGGTCATAAAGCAGCTCCAGGTCAAGCTCAGGCCTTTCATTGTGGTTGAGCAGCATGGTTTTATGAGTGGACGCTCGACGGTTACAAATTTACTCTTATTCCAAGAATACGTTATGGAGGGCTTTCGCACTGGTTGCCAAACTGACCTGGTCCCAACGGATTTCTCCAAAGCCTTTGATAAGGTTTCGCACAGTCATCTAGTGAGCCTGCTTGGCTCCTTGGGGGTTTTTGGACCACTGCTTGATTGGTTCTCGTCATATCTATGTGATAGATGGCTGAGGGTGCGGGTTCGAGGTGCACTGTCCTCTCCATTTCATGCTTCCTCGGGAGTTCCACAGGGCAGCCATCTTGGACCCTGGTGTTTCCTGATGGCTATTAACAGTGTTATTGCCCACTTGGGTCCTGCCGTGCGTTGCCTACTATTGGCTGACGACTTGAAGATTTTCCGATACGTCACCTCAGCTGAAGACCGTGACATCGTTCAGCTGAGCTGGAGGATTGGTGCGTGGTGAACTGCCTTTTTCTGAACCCGTCGAAGTGTTCTGTCGTCTCATTTCATCGCTCAGTGGCGCCCCTTCAGTTTGCGTACAACCTTGGAAACGCACCCCTAGCGAGAGGGAATGAAACTTTGGATTTGGGAGTTAGGTGCGACAGTCAGCTCACTTTCTCGCGGCATATCGAAATGGTTGCCACTAGCGCTATGCGCTCGCTTGGCTTTGTAAAGAGGCATACCCGCGACTTTAACCACGTTCATGCCATCGTTACGCTTTATAAGGCGCTTGTCCTTCCTAAGCTGGAGTACGCCTCAACGGTATGGTCTCCTTACTATGCAGTCCACAAATATCAAATTGAGCGAGTACAAAATAAATTCTTGCGGTATATTGCATTTAAGCTTGGAATATCTTCTGAAAACGTGGACTATCCATCACTCCTCAGGACCTGCAGACTCCAACCCCTGGAAGTGCGGCGTGGCATGGCTGATCTGTCATTTCTCCACAAGCTCGTAAATGGCGGTATGGACTGTCCTCCGTTGCTGGCGGAGATTCGACTCTCCATCCCTCGTTTCTCAAGTCGTCAGCCTGAAATTTTCCACATCCCTTTCTCTCCGACAAACTATCTTCGAAATCGACCACTGCACCGCATCCCCCGTTCTGCCAACCACTTCTTAAATTTGTACCCTGATTTTGACTTTTTCAATAGTCCCCTGTCATCTCTGAAAACTTTAGTGCTCTCCTCTCCCGCTTTGTTTTGACCATTATATCCAAATTGCTCTATTTGACTTCATAAGTTACTGTTACGTTATTACTGTTATATTATATTATTATGTTATTTTATTACTGTTATATTATTGCTGTTTCTGGTAATTGTTCTTTTTCATGTTGTATTTCTCAAATTTGAAAATTCTTGTATACACTGAATTGCAACTTTTGTTATGCTGTTGTGAATTGGGCTTGCCCGTTAATAAATAAATAAATAAATAAATAAACTATTTGTCCTCCCGGCCATACTCGGGGCCGGATCAGTGCTACCAAGCCGTTTCAGCTAAAAATCCCCCCTAATTCACGGAAAAATCCCCAGGAAGAACCAGAAAATCCTCCAAATTTAAGGTGCCGTTAAAAGCGATTTTGGACACAATATTGATCACAAATTGAATTTTAAGTAGGTAATAAAAGGTCATCTAACAAGGAAAACAATATGAAAGAAAGAGCGGATTATTACAAAAACAAGAGAAACTCCATTACCAACAGTAGACAGGTACTTATGGTGAATCATGTCAATAAAAGAAAGACTTGATGGAAAACTTTCAAACGAGTAATAAATTTGAATAGATCAACACCAACATAACATGGATCACCAAAAAAATGTAAACCAACAAGTTTGTCTAGAAAGTAAAATAGGAAAAAATACACTGCCAAGGAAAAATGGCACATGAGCTTCTTCGTGACCTTCACAGTTCGTCACCATTAAATTCCAGAAAACTAGAAACGACCGGTTCTGGCATCAGGGAATTAAAAAATTAATTCCCGGCCGGGAATATTCCCTGCAAATAAATTCCCGGCATGATGGGCACAATCACTGGTAGTACAGTACGATTCGTATGGCACCCCAACGGACTCTACCGGGATCATCTCAGAAAATTTGAACAAAATCCGATAAAATTAACTAAGCTGTGACCGTAACAAAAACATCACTTTCATCACTTTCGCGCATGCGCCTAGCGTATCGCTGCTGATGATCGCGAAGAATGTGATACGGGACTTCAAGAAACCTTGCCCGCATCATCCCTGAAAATCTGACCGAAATCCGTTCACAATTGCCTGAGTTATGACCAAAACAAGAAAATTTTGTCTGCGCCTGCGCAGAGGCTACCGTTGATTCGATCATGACGGAACTGATAGGGAACCTTGTAGAGATATACCCGCACGATTCCTAAAAATTTGAAGAAAATCGCATCAAAATTGTGGAAATTACGGCTGTTGAAAGGACAAGAATATTTCGTTCACGCATGCGCAGAGCGTACCGCTAATGCAATTATGATGATTGTCTTATGGGACCTCAAGGGACCTTACCCACATCATCCCTGAAAATCTGACCGAAATCCGTTCAACATTGACCGAGTTATGACCGTCACAAGGAATTCACGTTAGCGCCTGCGCAGAAGCTACCGTTGATTCGATCATGATGAAGTTGATAGGGGACCATCTAGAGCTTAACCCGCACGATCCCTGAAAATTTGGTTAAAATCGGATCAAAATTGTGGAAGTTATGGCTGTTACAAGGAAATGTGGAAGGACAGACAGACACGGAACCAAATTTGTTCAGGAGGCTCTGAAACGCAAAATGCGAGTGGAAATTTTGATTTTGGAGCAAAACATTTTTTTTCATTTCGAAAGTGAAAACAAAGCTTCCGCTGCCTTGCAGTCTCGGAAGCAATACAAGTACACCCACTGTACATGATGTAGAAAGATGCATTTATTCTTCCTTCAAAATTTTGGAGAAAATCATTTTTCTTGGGGTTCAAACTCCTTCCCTTTCCTGCATCTTCACTAACTCTAACGAAAATCAAAATAAGATAATCACTGGGGAGTGTCAATTTTGCAATTATGTGATTTGAACGAAAATAAAAGATCACCCACAACTCGTCTATCTTGGAGTGATAAAAGACTACACTCAGTCATCAGGGAATAAACAACATCATTCTGCCGAATATGTTTTTTAAAAGCAATATAGCGGAGAAATTTATGTTGTTATGACTCAATACGCCTTTCATGTTCTTGATAGTATGGGGACCAAATCGTACTTCCATACTCCAGAAGGGGGCGAACCATGGCATTATAAAGGATAACTAATGCTTTTATATTATCAAAATCACGAGTGTTACGCTTGAGCCATCCCAATGATCGCATGGCTCGACTACAGATATTATCAATATGTTCATTAAAAGAAAGATATTCGCCCATAAAGGCAATTAAATGTATAGGAGCCATCTTGAAGCTAACCCGCACATCCCCAGAAAATTTCATTAAATTTTCATCAAATTTGTGCAATTTAAATTTTCATCAAACATGTTTCTCTCCTAATATGACACTGTAAAAGTAAATGCGACAATCATGCCAGAAAGCTGGAGTTGCTTTTTGGATACAAACAAAATTATTGGTTTGTTAACATAAACATCAAGTGCGAGGATTCACACTATTTTCCCGACTTTCCTCATTTATAGATGCTGTCGGTGTTCCTAGTTTATAGTTCTGCACACTATTTTGAGATCGATTTGAGCCTTCCAGGTAGATTTCAGATTCATATTTACACATTCCCCTCCTTTTTCTAGAATGAATTCCCCCAAAAGAATGGTACAACAAAGTTTGCAGAACGAAACTCGGACAAGCCGTTTTGTCACAGTTTTGGGAATAGTTTTAGCTCATTTTGAAGCACAACGTTGTGGAAGCTTTTATAACTAAACCTTTTCGCCTTAAGTTTATTTTTCTCCTATAAAAAAAAAAAAAAAAAAAAGAGGAATTGCTATTTTAATTAAATAATTTTATTGTGTTGAAAAGTATGGCACCTATGGGATGAGAGGTGTTGAATAAAATAATTACCAATTATTTTACTTCAAAATTTGTCGTTCATAAAACATCAATTCTCAAGGGTATCTCATTTTTCAAACAAATGGTAATAATACAATTTTTATAAATATCTATATATTTTTTACTCAGGGCTTGGCTGGCGATTCTATGCAGTTTTGTCATCGGCGTCAGTGACGGATTCTACAACCCCCAAATGTATTCATTGTTGGCAAACATGCATCCAGAACATGCGGCACAAACATCAGCATTGTTCAGATTTTCAACGGTAAACTGATAATTATATTAGTTTTCTCAACAAATACATGAAATTGATATTTGATTCAGGTACTGAAGAGCTGCTAAACTTTATTCTTCTGGAACTTTATTGCTCTATAATTGGGGGAAAAAAAAGTAACAATTTTTTTTTTTTTTTTTTTTTTTTGGTGGATGATACTTGGCCATTTGGGCCTCGCCAGGGGGCAAGCCCCCTGGACCCCCGGATGGTTACTGCTTAGATCCTACCGTTAAAATTCAAGAAACATGGAACATGCTTTAGCCGTGTTTTATGTGTTTGCTGTTTCCTTTTACTGTGCATTTGTTGTAAGTTGTTTTAATTTAGCTCTTTATGGGCCTGCTTTTCAAATTGCTCGTCATTTCATTCACCTCTTGCTGTCCCAAAGGTATTCTTATTATAAAGGAATCGAAAACATCTGAAACGTCGAAGAACACATTGCAACTAAAAGCCTAGGTTACAAGATCCTTTGATTACTTTTTGGTAAAAACGATGCCAGCCAACTACATGAATAAAAATCCGCTAAATCGAAGTTGGTTGGATATGTCAAAGTTGTAGACATTACTTTACACTCTGTTGGGATGTTGGGAAAGTAAAAATGGACATTACTTTCCACTCTGTTGGGATGTTGGGAAAGTAAAAATGGACATTACTTTCCACTCTGTTGGGATGTTGGGAAAGTAAAAGTGGACATTACTTTCCACTCTGTTGGGTGGTTGGGAAAGTAAAAATGGGCATTACTTTCCACTCTGTTGGGATTGGGAAAGTAAAAATGGACATTACTTTCCACTATGTTGGGATGTTGGGAAAGTAAAAATGGACATTACTTTATACTCTGTTGGGATGACGGGAAAGTAAAAGTAGACATTACTTTCCACTCGGTTGGGATGTTGGGAAAGTAAAAATGGGCATTACTTTATACTCTGTTGGGATGTTGGGAAAATAAATGTGGACATTACTTTCCACTCTGTTGGGATGTTGGGAAAGTAAAAATGGGCATTAGTTTTTACTCTGTTGGGATTGGGAAAGTAAAAATGGACATTACTTTCCACTATGTTGGGATGTTGGGAAAGTAAAAATGGACATTACTCTCCACTCTGTTGGGATGACGAGAAAGTAAAAGTGGACATTACTTTCCACTCTGTTGGGATGTTGGGAAAGTAAAAATGGACATTACTCTCCACTCTGTTGGGATGACGAGAAAGTAAAAGTGGACATTACTTTCCACTCTGTTGGGATGTTGGGAAAGTAAAAATGGACATTACTTTCCACTCTGTTGGGATGTTGGGAAAGTAAAAATGGACATTACTTTCCACTCTGTTGGGATGTTGGGAAAGTAAAAATGGACATTACTTTCCACTCTGTTGGGATGTTGGGAAAGTAAAAGTGGACATTACTTTCCACTCTGTTGGGATGTTGGGAAAGTAAAAATGGACATTACTTTCCACTCTGTTGGGATGTTGGGAAAGTAAAAATGGACATTACTCTCCACTCTGTTGGGATGACGAGAAAGTAAAAGTGGACATTACTTTCCACTCTGTTGGGATGTTGGGAAAGTAAAAATGGACATTACTTTCCACTCTGTTGGGATGTTGGGAAAGTAAAAATGGACATTACTTTCCACTCTGTTGGGATGTTGGGAAAGTAAAAATGGACATTACTTTCCACTCTGTTGGGATGTTGGGAAAGTAAAAGTGGACATTACTTTCCACTCTGTTGGGATGTTGGGAAAGTAAAAATGGACACTAATTTCCACTCTGTTGGGATGACGGGAAAGTAAAAGTGGACATTACTTTCCACTCTATTGGGATGTTGGGAAAGTAAAAATGGACATTACTTTCCACTCTATTGGGATGTTTGAAAGTAAAAAATTCCGCGCTACTTCTGTTCCATGGTTTCTTCACGTTTAAGCACAGTTAGGTGATGGCTAAAGCATGTTCCACGCTAAAAAATGTTTACGCCTACTTTGATTTTTTCCATCCCGTGAGTATATTTGTCCAAAGTGCTGATTTTTTCTGAATTTTTTCATGGGTATAAAATTCTGACGCCCAATTTTGTATTTTGAATAAGATGGTCACATTCTTGTACACGAGTCAGATATACAGGGTGTTAACCTTTGGTAACTGCCACAGGCCGGGGATCGATTGTTTAACTATTCATTTATTTAATGTAATTGAACATGTATGTTCCTTACATTCGAGTATGCTTCACAAAAAAATCATAATTGAAACATTTGTTGTGTAAACATCATTAACGTAGTATTAGCGAAATTTTGAAGAAAATTAAGCTATTGCTCTCGCCTCAAAATTTGTAGAATGTGAATTTTTGAAAAAAATTTATGCAGAAATCCGTTTCAGGCTATTCTGAATCATATTCTGAAGTTTAACGCATTTTTTTATGTATGTATGTATATATGTATGTATATGTGTCACTCCAGATGATAACTGTCCGTAGAATTGTGCTAGGAACGTCAACAAAATTTTAAAATGTTAAGGACACAAAACGAAAGTTCAAGTTCGTTGGCCAGCAAGATCGGATTACATCTTCGGGTTGAAATTTTCAAAAATGTAGTCCAAAATTTCAAAATAGCCTGTTTTTTGCGATTTGTTGAGCGAAATAATTTTTTCAGCATACTAACATGTGGTATATTCGGAATCAGCGTAAAATTTCCTATAAGAATATGTATCAAGTTTTCAAAAATTTCAAAGTTGAAAAAGTCCAGTCATGCAGCATGACCCCATGAGCGAATTTTTGAAGAAATCTTCGACATTTCAGTCGCTATTGATCGTGTAGAGAAATTTTAGTCTATGATTTTGATAGACAAACATGGAATCAAATTCTATCTACAACATAGTTCTAGCCTCTAACAGCATGATTCTAGGATTGGTTATACAGGGATACTTCCATAAGAGTAGTTCAATTTGAATTTGGACAATGTTTCATGCAAATATTACCGATTTTTACAACTAGCGAACGGCATTATTTCAATTTTTGACTGATTTTTCAACTTTGAAATTTTTGAAAACTTGATACATATTCTAATAGGAAATTTTACGCTGATTCCGAATATACCACATGTTAGTATGTTAAAAAATGTATTCATTGTTGGCAAACATGCATCCAGAACATGCGGCACAAACATCAGCATTGTTCAGATTTTCAACGGTAAACTGATAATTATATTAGTTTTCTCAACAAATACATGAAATTGATATTTGATTCAGGTACTGAAGAGCTGCTAAACTTTATTCTTCTGGAACTTTATTGCTCTATAATTGGGGGAAAAAAAAGTAACAATTTTTTTTTTTTTTTTTTTTTTTTTGGTGGATGATACTTGGCCATTTGGGCCTCGCCAGGGGGCAAGCCCCCTGGACCCCCGGATGGTTACTGCTTAGATCCTACCGTTAAAATTCAAGAAACATGGAACATGCTTTAGCCGTGTTTTATGTGTTTGCTGTTTCCTTTTACTATGCATTTGTTGTAAGTTGTTTTAATTTAGCTCTTTATGGGCCTGCTTTTCAAATTGCTCGTCATTTCATTCACCTCTTGCTGTCCCAAAGGTATTCTTATTATAAAGGAATCGAAAACATCTGAAACGTCGAAGAACACATTGCAACTAAAAGCCTAGGTTACAAGATCCTTTGATTACTTTTTGGTAAAAACGATGCCAGCCAACTACATGAATAAAAATCCGCTAAATCGAAGGTGGTTGGATATGTCAAAGTTGTAGACATTACTTTACACTCTGTTGGGATGTTGGGAAAGTAAAAATGGACATTACTTTCCACTCTGTTGGGATTGGGAAAGTAAAAATGGACATTACTTTCCACTCTGTTGGGATGTTGGGAAAGTAAAAGTGGACATTACTTTCCACTCTGTTGGGTGGTTGGGAAAGTAAAAATGGGCATTACTTTCCACTCTGTTGGGATTGGGAAAGTAAAAATGGACATTACTTTCCACTATGTTGGGATGTTGGGAAAGTAAAAATGGACATTACTCTCCACTCTGTTGGGATGACGGGAAAGTAAAAGTAGACATTACTTTCCACTCGGTTGGGATGTTGGGAAAGTAAAAATGGGCATTACTTTATACTCTGTTGGGATGACGGGAAAATAAATGTGGACATTACTTTCCACTCTGTTGGGATGTTGGGAAAGTAAAAATGGACATTAGTTTTTACTCTGTTGGGAAAATAAAAATGGACATTACTTTCCACTATGTTGGGATGTTGGGAAAGTAAAAATGGACATTACTCTCCACTCTGTTGGGATGACGAGAAAGTAAAAGTGGACATTACTTTCCACTCTGTTGGGATGTGGGAAAGTAAAAATGGACATTACTTTATACTCTGTTGGGATGACGAGAAAGTAAAAGTGGACATTACTTTCCACTCTGTTGGGATGTTGGGAAAGTAAAAGTGGACATTACTTTCCACTCTGTTTGGATGTTGGGAAAGTAAAAATGGACACTAATTTCCACTCTGTTGGGATGACGGGAAAGTAAAAGTGGACATTACTTTCCACTCTATTGGGATGTTGGGAAAGTAAAAATGGACATTACTTTCCACTCTGTTGTGATGTTGGGAAAGTAAAAAATTCCGCGCTACTTCTGTTCCATGGTTTCTTCACGTTTAAGCACAGTTAGGTGATGGCTAAAGCATGTTCCACGCTAAAAAATGTTTACGCCTACTTTGATTTTTTCCATCCCGTGAGTATATTTGTCCAAAGTGCTGATTTTTTCTGAATTTTTTCATGGGTATAAAATTCTGACGCCCAATTTTGTATTTTGAATAAGATGGTCACATTCTTGTACACGAGTCAGATATACAGGGTGTTAACCTTTGGTAACTGCCACAGGCCGGGGATTGATTGTTTAACTATTCATTTATTTAATGTAATTGAACATGTATGTTCCTTACATTCGAGTATGCTTCACAAAAAAATCATAATTGAAACATTTGTTGTGTAAACATCATTAACGTAGTATTAGCGAAATTTTGAAGAAAATTAAGCTATTGCTCTCGCCTCAAAATTTGTAGAATGTGAATTTTTGAAAAAAATTTATGCAGAAATCCGTTTCAGGCTATTCTGAATCATATTCTGAAGTTTAACGCATTTTTTTATGTATGTATGTATATATGTATGTATATATGTGTCACTCCAGATGATAACTGTCCGTAGAATTGTGCTAGGAACGTCAACAAAATTTTAAAATGTTAAGGACACAAAACGAAAGTTCAAGTTCGTTGGCCAGCAAGATCGGATTACATCTTCGGGTTGAAATTTTCAAAAATGTAGTCCAAAATTTCAAAATAGCCTGTTTTTTGCGATTTGTTGAGCGAAATAATTTTTTCAGCATACTAACATGTGGTATATTCGGAATCAGCGTAAAATTTCCTATAAGAATATGTATCAAGTTTTCAAAAATTTCAAAGTTGAAAAAGTCCAGTCATGCAGCATGACCCCATGAGCGAATTTTTGAAGAAATCTTCGACGTTTCAGTCGCTATTGATCGTGTAGAGAAATTTTAGTTTATGATTTTGATAGACAAACATGGAATCAAATTCTATCTACAGCATGGTTCTAGCCTTAAACAGCATGATTCTAGGATTGGTTATACAGGTATACTTCCATAAGAGTAGTTCAATCTGAATTTGGACAATGTTTCATGCAAATATTACCGATTTTTACAACTAGCGAACGGCATTATTTCGATTTTTGACTGATTTTTCAACTTTGAAATTTTTGAAAACTTGATACATATTCTTATAGGAAATTTTACGCTGATTCCGAATATACCACATGTTAGTATGTTAAAAAAATTATTTCGCACAACAAATCGCAAAAAACAGGCTATTTTGAAATTTTTGACTACATTTTTGAAAATTTCAACCCGAAGATGTAATCCGATCATGCTGGCCAACGAACTTGAACTTTCGTTTTGTGTCCTTAACATTTTAAAATTTGTTTGAAGTTTCTAGCACAATTCTACGGACAGTTATCGTCTGGAATGACATATATATATATATATATATATATATATATATATATATATATATATATATATATATATATATATATAAATAAATATTATATATATATATACATGTATACATATATATATATATATATACATACATACATACATACATACATACATACATACATATATACATACATACATACATTAAAAAATGCGTTAAACTTCAGAATATGATTCAGAATACCCTAAAACGGATTTCTGCATAACAATTTTTCAAAAATTCAAATTCTACAAATTTTGAGGCGAGAGCAATAGCTTAATTTTCTTCAAAAATTCGCTAAAATCAGTCAAAAATCGAAATAATGTCGTTCGCTAGTTGTAAAAATCGGTAATATTTGCATGAAACATTGTCCAAATTCAGATTGAACTACTCTTATGGAAGTATACCTGTATAACCAACTGCCTTCAATACTGACCACATTGGACATCGAAATCTATGAATATTTACCTACATTTGTCTTTAAATCTACAAGATTAATTTAATAATAATAAAGTATGAGTACCTCCTAATTATTTTTAATAATTTGATTCCATGTTTGTCTATCAAAATCATAAACTAAAATTTCTCTACACGATCAATAGCGACTGTGAAGATTTCTTCACAAATTCGCTCATGGGGTCATGCTGCATGACTGGACTTTTTAGGGGTGCAACCAGCTAAAGTGTAAAACTAAGTTATAACGGGATTGGGGAGATATGCAAGTGTTATCATTTGATTCAGCGTAAAATAATACGTAGAAAATTAACATTCTACAAATTTTGAGGCGAGAGCAATAGCTTAATTTTTATCAAAAATTCGCTAAAAGTGGTCATTTTGAAGATGTCACAAAATTCACTTTTCGGATTGGTGTTTCACCTTAGAAAACTTTTATGATACATTAGACAGATGGAAAATTCAACACTCTTTCCTACGGAATAATCAAATTTGAATTTTCTCAGGTAATTAAAGAAGTTATGGCCGTTTTAGTGAGTTAAGGTCAAAATCACGGAAAAAATCTTAAAAGTGAAATTAAATTACTCGAAAACGAAGCCTTTAAAGAAAAAATTAGGTACTTTTTGTTGAATATTAGTTGTACAATCGATCCTCGGCCAGTGGCAGGTACCAAAGGTTAACTAACACCCTGTATAGGTACCGACACACAATTTTTTTGAAAAGAAAACCCCCCTTCAAAGGCGGAGGAGGCACGCTATTAAATAAAAATTAAAAACAACTAAATTAAAAAGTGGGGAGGACGCCCTGATTTACCCGATACAGGCCTTTGGAATTCGCTTGACCTGTTACATTATT
Organism: Adelphocoris suturalis; assembly: GCA_030762985.1. Lineage (NCBI taxonomy): Eukaryota > Metazoa > Arthropoda > Insecta > Hemiptera > Miridae > Adelphocoris > Adelphocoris suturalis. Next base: position 126,092,112 of record CM061042.1, on the reverse strand, counting down.
TACGATTGTATTACTTACATACTTTATTGATTTCAGAGCTTATCGGCGGCTGCACTATACTTCGCGAGTACGGTGGTGAGCTTACATATTCAACTGATTGTGATAACAATCTTGGGTTTCATGGGATCCATCTGTTTTTCGGTTGTGGATAAAAGAGTTTACAAGATGTCTAGTGAAAGAGAGAGTGGATCTGATTCATGAAACATAATGTGGCAATAAAAAAATTACTGTAAACGTATCCTTATTTGATCTTACCTTGATCTTTCCATTTTGATTTATTATTTTCAATAATGAACTTTTGTAATTGAAAAGGAAAAAAAAATTTCAACACCCCCTGAAAATTTTTGGTTTACGTAGTTTTTGGATGCGTAGAATCCAAAAATCGAAAAAAAATCTGTCCGTCCCCGCGGCTTTTTTCCGAAAATACTTGACCAAACTATATAAAACTTGTGTGAAAAATCACATTTGGGGTCTAGATGGTCTTAGAACCTCGGCATCAATTTTTATCAGCCCTAAAGTGTTGAATTATAGGCCTAAACATGCATGACACAAGCCATCTCTCTCACTACACACAAGTAGGACACACCTACATCAAACAAGCCACTAATGCCTATGCACCAGAAACCCTCATGCCCTCTGATGAAATGAAGAGGAGATTTTTCTGGAATTTGAAATCCACCTTTGAAATAAAAGACAGAAATGAGTGGAACAATCAACAAACCCTTGTTGACACTATAGACACCATACATTGCTACACCGATGGTTCTAAGATAGATAGGGAATCCGAATCTTCCTCTGGTGCCGGTGTATTCATTCCCAGCCTCCAAGTGGCAGATTCTTACAGCCTCGATAACTATGCAACTGTATTTCAATCAGAAATATATGCTATCAATAAGTGTCTGGTCACCCTACATAACCACAACACTTTTAACAAAAACATTCATATTTTTACCGATAGTCAGGCCAGCATCAAAGCACTCCTGAACCCCCTTACGACCTCAAAACTGGTCTGGGAAACAAAGCAACACATTAATAATTTGTTTCTTAGCAACAACAGAATATCCATTAAAATGGAACCCTGGTCATGAGAATTACGTAGGCAATGTTAATGCGGATGGCTTAGCGCGGGCTGGCTCGGGACAACAGTTTCTCGGACCATCTCCTGCCATCTGCGTTTCCAAAAATGCCTGTAAAGCAAAAATTAAAAACTGGGTCACACAAGACCTCAACATTCTCTGGAACAGGGAAATTGCTAGATATAGACAAACCAGAATGCTCGTTACGTCTTCCGATCCCAAACGAGCACGCTGGCTTCTAAGCAAAAGTAGAAATTCTATTAGAACCATGATTGGGATCCTCACCGGACACTATGATTTCCGCAGGATGCTAAATATTATAGATAACAATATCTCACCTATGTGCCCTTGCGGACTCGAGGAAGATTCCGCAGAGCACTTTCTTTGTAGATGCGACCGGTACTGGAGATCCAGAACGGAGGCATTTGGGCATCATATAATTGAACGTGCCTCCCTCAGAGATATTGAGTGGAAAAGAATCAAAAAGTTTGCTGATCTAAGCAAAAGATTTGCTTGCGACGACTCCAACTCGGGGTAACCGGCTCTTTTAAATTAAAGGGGCCTCTTTTTGAGGGAGAGTATAAGCCGTTCATGGTGCCTGAAACTCTTTTCCAATGGTAACCCCGAGCAGTGAGTGAGTGAGTGAGTGAGTGAGAGGCCTAAACAAAGAAAAAATGAGATCTCGAAAACTTTCTAAGTAACAGTAATAGGTAATTGTTTGCTTGTCAATGATAAACTGAATCCCAAAGAATCGATTAAAATCACCTACAACGCTGTACGTTGAAAAGTTCGCTTTCCCATCGAGCTTTTTTTCGAGCTTGAACATCGAGAAAAAAACCTTCGAATTTCTAATCGCGAGAAGATAGAGAAATCACGCGCTGCTCGCAGATCTATTGATAAGGCGATAAAGCTTTAAATTCCATCAATGACCGCTAGATTGTGATACTGGAATCCATAAACATACACACACTTCCAATGATGAAAAGAAGAGAATTTAGATAACTCAGCCAATCACGACGGAGTCTATCTATTCCTTTGTCTCGTTTTAACTCCGAATGTCTCCAGTAAAATTGCGAGGAGATAATTACTCCCATACAGCACATGAAGCACTACATTTAATTCGTCCCAGGGAGGCCCCATATCAAATTTCAATTTCCAAGGTTTACCAGGAGTGATTTTTGCACGCTCAAATGATCAGGAAGTCCTTTCATGTCACAGAGAGGCTTCCTATCAAATTTCAGAATACATGGATGAACTAGAGAAAAGGAAAGAATTTATCTTACTCAGCTGGTCAGGAAGGAGCCGTCATTTCATTTGTCTCTTGATCCTTGATGTCCCAGATGTATTTAAAAACATACAACATATATGTAATGAAAAACTCTCAGTGTTATCATAGACCCCAAGCACAGAAGCGTGATGGCTTGTTGTACTTTCCTGAGAGTTTCACGTTTAATCAAAGCAGTGTCGGACTGGCTAGGTCGGCTGGTCGGCGATCGCCGAGGGCCCTGGGGCGCAGGGGGGCCCTGAAGCGACCAAAATTTTGGAAAATTGGAGGGAGAGAGAGAGAGAGAGAGAGAGAGCGCGAAAGAAAGAAAGAGAGAGAGAAAGATAGAGAGAGGAGAGAATTGAATTGAACACCATGGCAGCCGTGGCTGATGGCGCCCCACGCGCTCAGCGGCTCCCGGTGTAGTTTGCCTATAATAGTCCACGAACAGTCGAACGACGTCGACGAGCTTTTTTAGGGGAGGTGGGGCGACTCATCCTGTTTCGGTGTATTTGCAAACAAAAAATATGGATTATTTGAAGGCATTTAAAATGATAGCGTCTCTGATGTCTCAACTGAAGCAGAAGAGGAAAGACGATCACTTCTTTTTATTATATGAAAAATGTAAAGTTTTTGCTCAAAACATTAATGAATATTGCAAAGATGAGGATACCGACATCGAGGAAGATTTTCCGAATAAGCGGGTTTCTTCTAGGAAGACAATGCCTGATGAGCTTGCTTCAGATGGGAGTCGAAATTTTTCACCAGTAGAAAAATTCAAGAGGTCATATTTTAATATTATTGTCACAGCCATGAATAGTATAACTGATAGATTCATACAGAACAAGGGCATACTCTTGGACTGTTCGTGGCTGGACCCAAGAAAATATAAGACAATTGCAGGCTTAGATATCGGAGAGATCCCAGAAGACGCCTTGGCAACAGTGACAAAACTTTCGAAAATTGACAGAAATGAGGCTATACTAGAATTGAAACAGTTTGCATTTCAAAAGAAGATGCTCAAGAACACGCAGAATGGGGACAGTGCTATGCTTGTTTACCTTGTGCCTTCCAAGTACTTCATGACATGTGTTCCCAAACAGGGCTCTTTTCTAATCTTTATTCTGTATTCAAATTTGTTTTAACAATTCCTACGACGCAAGTAACATGTGACCGAGTATTTTCAAAGTTGAAGATTTTGAAGAATAGGCTTAGGTCAGCATTGGCCCAAGATTTACTTTCTCCCCTATTATTCATGCGCATAGAAAGAGATCTGTTTGAAAATTTATCATACGACGAAATAATTAATAATATTGCTGAAACCAGTGCAGAATTAAGAAGAAAATTAACCATTTGATTATTTCTAATTTTTCACAATAAAAAACTATTTTCACTTTGTCTCTACTGAACTTGATTCCGATTTCCCTCCAAATTAAAAAAAAAAAGAACAAATATTGACTAATTTTTTTCGGGAGGGGGGGGGGGGGGGGGGGGGGGGGGGGGGGGCTGGAGCGAAGAGTCGCCGAGGGCCCTTTGACCCGCCAGTCCGACACTGAATCAAAGAGATTAATCTCTATAGTAAGGGTTGTGTCCTTGATTGATTGTTCGCTTCTAATAGACCTCATTGGGGTTTGGGCTCCAAAGAGTTCAAATCTGCGGGCACTCGAAGATTATGAGGTATGACTCGAAGATCCTGAGTAGTCCCTGTTGTTGGGTTCAACCACCATAAAGTGTCGAGTTTACTGTAGACATGTAGCTCAATATTGGACCATCTTCATAGGGTTTGTAGGTCCGTCTTTACATTACCAGTAATGCCTCTATGCCCCGGCACTCACTTCAGGCAAACCCGGTTATGTTTTGCTAATCGTAATAAGATGGTTGGAGGGGTCGATGCTTGGTACTGGAATACATGAAAATTGCCTTGTGAATATATCAGCTGATATAATGCCAATATTGGAATCATCAGGTGATATTGTTCCAATGGAATTCATTCTAACGTTGCGAAATAGAGTTTATTAGCTATTGTCCGTGCGATGTACCTACTAGTGAAGCATTGGTACCTAAATGCTAAATTTCATCTCTTAAATTGCTCCCAAGTCTACCTATAGAGGTAGCAGAAGCATTGTTTTTGCTTTCGAGCGATTTAAAAGTTGTGATCTAAACTAAAATCAAACGGCTGTTTTTTTTTTTTTTTTACAGTGGTAAAATTTCCGCTCGCATTTTACGTTTTAGACTATTGTGAACAACTTTCGATTCGATGCTATTGCTTTACGTTAAGAATATTGTAACCGGCTTATTAAAATTGTTTATAGTCCAATCAACTTAGTTTAGGAATGTAGCCAGGTACGTAAGGAGTGGGAAATTGGTAGCTTGAGATGTGAACATTTATCACATAAATCAAGCGCTTTCCAACGAGTGGCGAACGATTTTTGTGCGATGAAAACTGCGGAAGTTCCATTCCCCTAGCAACGGCTGGGTTGTACGTGAAAAACACTGAAATTGTGACATCTATTTTGAGTGACGGAAATTTTCGGTTGACTCCCAGAGCAAAGACATATCCATGTCAAAAAAACGGGAAAATGATGCTTGAAGTAATTGACCAATTGACCAAGTAATTGGCTCCAAAGAAGAACGTAGTGACTAGTGGCACTCGGTCCGTAGTAGCTTGTGGCGTTGCTGTGTACTGTACGTGGGCTGGCACTAAACGATCTTTAACAAATTTCTTTGGGTAGCCCCTTTCAACCAGCTTGCTTTGTAGGCTTGACAGATAGGATTCGAGATTTTCTTTTTTGTTATTGATTCGATGACCTCGGATTGATAACGATCTCGGGATTGATCGTTTTGTATGTGGAGGGTGGCAGCTGTCGTAATGCAAGTATAATTGTTGATTCGTGGGTTTGATGTGTACAGTGGTGATGAAATTCCCTTCTTGTAGAGTGATGTTGACGTCGAGAAATGTAATGGCTGTTGATGAATATGACCAAGTGAAAGTGACGGAGTATCGCGAATTGATGTCTGCCAAGAAAAGTTGTAGTTCTTCCTCACCATGCGGCCACACTAGAAATACATCGTCTATAAATCTCTTCCACAGCAGGGGTTTCATTTCTCTTGATGCCAGGAAATCGTTCTCCAATTTGGCCATGAAGAGATTTGCATACGATGGAGCCATGCGAGTCCCCATAGCTGTTCCTTTCTTCTGAATGTATCTTTGGTCACCATACTTGAAACACATTCATTGTTAAGACGCACTCAACCAGTTTGACCAGAAAGTTTGTGGAAGGAACTTGAGGGTCTGGTCGCTCCTGGAGGAACTGAGCCACAGCTTGTAGGCCTTCATGATGAGGAATGTCAGTATATAGAGAGTTTACGTCTATTGTGACAAGGATAACATCTGTGGGGACTCGCGTCTCTCGTAGTCAAGAGAAATGAAACCCCTGCTGTGGAAGAGATTTATAGACGATGTATTTCTAGTGTGGCCGCATGGTGAGGAAGAACTACAACTTTTCTTGGCAGACATCAATTCGCGATACTCCGTCACTTTCACTTGGTCATATTCATCAACAGCCATTACATTTCTCGACGTCAACATCACTCTACAAGAAGGGAATTTCATCACCACTGTACACATCAAACCCACGAATCAACAATTATACTTGCATTACGACAGCTGCCACCCTCCACATACAAAACGATCAATCCCGAGATCGTTATCAATCCGAGGTCATCGAATCAATAACAAAAAAGAAAATCTCGAATCCTATCTGTCAAGCCTACAAAGCAAGCTGGTTGAAAGGGGCTACCCAAAGAAATTTGTTAAAGATCGTTTAGTGCCAGCCCACGTACAGTACACAGCAACGCCACAAGCTACTACGGACCGAGTGCCACTAGTCACTACGTTCTTCTTTGGAGCCGAAAAATTAAATAGTTTACTTCGTGAGCTACAGCCCATTTTGACAGCCAACTCACAGACAAGAGAAATTTTCCAAGAAACACCACGAGTGACGTATCGTCAAGGAAAAAATATTGGTGAAATCTTGTCGCACCGTCACCCTCAACCGACGCAGTCTACAGGGCAACCTGGGTTACATCCTTGCGGCCGACTCAGATGCAAACTTTGCAACCTTGTGATTGAAAGCACACATTTTACTTCGGCAAACACTACACATTCCTACAAATGTGTAAACTCAGCAGAGTGCCAATCCAAAATGTGTGTTTACCAATTAATATGCCAGAAATGCACGAACAATCAACAAGGTTTCTACGTTGGCAAAGCATCGCAAATGAATCTGAGGATGAATAACCATCGTGCTTCAGTTACCCATAACCAGCCACTCCCAATCAACGAACATGCAAGATCTCATGATGCATCATTTGATCAATGTTTTGGGGTGAAGGTTTTGAAGAAGATGCCACCAGGTTCTAACGACCGACTTCTCCACCAATCAGAAAAAGCACACAAGTGGGTTTTGAAAGCAAACGTACCTCCCGGCCTCAACATTAACGATTGAAATTATCTTCACCTTGCGATTGAAATTATCTACATACATCTCCCTGTCAACAAGCCATCCCATCACCTGAACAATCTATAAATTATTTTTTCATTTTCATTTTCAACTTCTAACTTGTGAACAAGATTCATTCGAAATATCAAAAACAACTTTTTCCTTTCTTCGTTTATCTATTAATAATTCAAAACAAATTATATAGTTCAGTAGAACAGTTCATTTAGTTTATCAAGAAGTATATATATATATATATATATATATATATATATATATATATATTTATATATATATATATATATATATATATATATATATAAGCGTTAAAATCCAGGAATCATTTCAGAATGCCTCTTGAAAATTTTTATTTTAAAATTTTTGGAGCCATTGCAATAGCTTTATTTTCTAAGAAAATTCGCTAAAACTGCAAAAAAATTTAAAAATCAAAAATCCCTTTTGAATCAGTGGAATTTTATTTAGAATAAGTTTTTGCCATAAAATTGGTTTTTAACCATTTCTGTCAACTAAAATTGCTCCAATTTCAATGCAATTTAACATACTACAGTACGATAGATAGTTTATGAAAATTCGCTCATACGATCATGCTGCATGACTGGAACTTTTCTCAAATCATTACTCCATTATGCGCATGCGCTAACGTCAATTACTTCAAGCATCATTTTCCCGTTTTTTGACATGGATATGTCTTTGCTCTGGGGGGTCAATCAAAAATTTCCGTCACTCAAAATTGATGTCACAATTTGTTTCAGTGTTTTTCACGTACAACCCAGCCGTTGCTAGGGGAATGGAACTTCCGCAGTTTTCATCGCACAAAAATCGTTCTCCACTCGTTGGAAAGCGCTTGATTTATGTGATAAATGTTCACATCTCAAGCTACCAATTTCCCACTCCTTACGTACCTGGCTACATTTCTACACTAAGTTGATTGGACTATAAACAATTTTAATAAGCCGGTTACAATATTCTTAATGTAAAGCAATAGCATCATTTACTCCACTCCATAGGAAACATTTTCATCCCCTGACAACAGTCGACTGTTAACAACTACTCATTGCGTCTGTATTGGAGAAATAACTTTAATTTATAGTATGCTTTTTGTGCCTCCAAGAATGATAAAATAAATTCTTTATCCTACATTTCGTCGCCTACAGTCCAAAGTTAAAGGATTTGTTTACAACTCTAAAGGACAACCGTTATGAAATCCCCAATCGAAGACATATCCATGTAACATGGTATCTGCTTGTAAAGCAGATAGTGGAACTCGTTTACGATTAACACATCTTTACTGTGAAGTGTAAAATTGCGGGGTCTTGGAACTGTAAAAGTGTGAACCCTTCTCAGAGGCACGATGCACCATGTTCTGATCATATATTACACACGGAGTTTAATAATAATAGACCAATGATCTGCGTATAAGTGCTATCTGACACAGAAATAATAAACCATTGGGTAATAATTTGCAGCGTTTTTTTAATGTTATTTCAAGATGAATTTATTGTTTGTCGCAATTAAGCAGGTGACGTGAAACTTCAGTGAGGTAACTAAAAACAGGTTAGTTTGTAAAGTGACGATGATTTTGGGTTTTTGGTTCACGTTTCAAGATGCGCAGAAACCGAAAATCGAATAAAATTTAAAAAATCCGTCCTTCCGCGGCTTTTCTCCGAAAATACTAGACCAAACTATACGAAACTTGTGTTAAAAAATTGTGGTCTAGATGGTCCTAAAAGCTCGGCATCAATTTTTATCAACCCTAAAGGGTTGTATTAAAGGGCTAAACATTAAAAAAATCGAGATCTCGAAAACTTTCCTAGTAACAGTAATGATTTTTATTTTTTATTTATTAATTTTAATAACGTGCATGAACTAAATTCTTCCGCTTGGCAAATGATATCAGAGCTTTATCGAACCACTTTGGAAAAGAATAGGACACATTCCTTATTGGTGGTGCAAATTTCTCGATAGCAGAATGCATAATTCGGTAAAATTCTTGTACTGTATCATCGAGTTTTAACGAAAGACTATTATAACTTAACGAAAGTCCCAATTATAGCTTTCCAAAAATAAACTCAAATCTTTTTGCTCTTTTGGAGTTGTATTCGAATCTCGGTGTACAGAAAGATATATCACTAGGTTAATCAATCGACACATAACAATCAAATACCAGGTGAGCTAAATCTAGTTTCAACAGAGGAGTTGAGACATGATTAATTTTTTTTAAAATAAATTTATTTCCATATTAGTCAATTGAAGAATGAAATTAATTATGAAATTGCATGTGTGTTAGTTCACACAAATTTTAATGGACATTTTAGTCCCATATAAGCATAAAGCTTATAAGGAATCTAGGTACCCCCCAGAGGTGCAACGGGGGCCTAAATCCTAATAAGCAGGTAGAGGAGAGTAAAGAGCATCCCGTCAGAGAGTATAAGGAATTTAGGTGCCCCCCCCCCCCCCCCAGAGGTGCAATGGGGGCCTAAATCCTCATAAAAAGGTAGAGGAGGTAAAGAGGCATCCCGTCGATACCACCCCTAGTCATAGCTTTTAATGAGCCATGTTCGGGGAAGGTTGATATTCCTGTCACCAGAAAACCATCCGACGCCAAACCAACTGTCTAAAATGATCGAGAACAGCGCGTGGTTCCCATTGATTCCTCAACGGGACGCCGACAACGCTATCTCTTGTGCTCTGACGGGAGCTTGATGGACCTCTCAGGAGGTAACTCTGTTACAAGAGATACCACTCCTACTAATAGCTTTTAATGAGCCATGTTCGGAGTAGATTGGTTTTCCAGGGATCTGGATCGCCCATCCAACGTCAGCCGTGCATAATCCAAACCACGCTCTGCTACCATATAAGGAATTTAGGTCCCCCCCCCCCAGAGGTGCAATGGGAACCTAAATCCTCGATAAAAAGGAAGAGGAGGTAAAGAGCATCCCGCCGTACGGGTTAGGCGTTACAATAAACCGTTTTTCATGCGATTAGCGAAGTTAAGCAACGCCGAGCGTGGTGAGTACTTGGATGGGAGACCGCCCAGGTAAGGGTCAGACGTCCAAGTAATTTTCTCGCTTCTGTACGGCGAACCCCGCTCCACTCAAGGGGGCGAGGCATTGAGTAGCGTAATTATCAGAATGAATTCTGATACTCCTTGGAGGACAGCTGATGACGTCCGCGTCGCCCGAGGCAGTCAGACGAAATGCCCCAACCTGGAATGGTTGTTTACTTTACTTTTTTACTTTTTTTAAAGAGCATCCCATCAGAGAGATACCACTACTAATAGCTTTTAATGAGCCATATTCGGAGTAGACTAGTTTTCCAGGGATCTGGATCGCCCATCCAACGCCAAACTCAGCTTCTAGAAAACACGAGCAAGGCATCGACGCCCGTTTTTTCACCAACGGGAAGATGACAGCGCTATCTCTGAAGCCCTGACGGGACCTCGATGGAGGTAACTCTGTTACAAGCTCGCGGTGGGGTCTGAAGTGCAAAATCAGTCTTTTTCTAAGTATACATAAATTAACAAAAATTGATATAAAATACTATTTCTTATTATTATTTACATATCATCATTTATCTTCTTATTTGCCAAGATTTTTTTTCCTTGTCTTTTTAGGTAGCTCGTTGAAATTTGTTGCACCCTTATATGAATAACTCATTTGAGCCAGAGTGGTCCGTTGAAAAGGAAGTGCTGGCATAGCCTCTGCTCCTGGTTGGTAGTTCGTGTTTAGGGAGAATAAATTGCTTTTTTTTTCAAATAATTTCAGTTATTTGGCTTTCTTTAACAAGTTTTCTAAACGGGAGTATTTTTAGTTTTTTTAAAATGGGTTCAGAAGGAGCTGAATAGCCCTCCCTATTTATTGTCCTCACAATCATTTTTTGAGAACTAATTAAAGGGTTGTAGGCTGTTTCATATCCGCCACTCCAAGCAGGAAGACAGTATATCAAAATAGATTTAGCCAAAGCATCATAAATACAGTATTTGATCTTGTCATTTACCACATTACCGATCTTTGCAAACACGTAAATAAATTTCTACTTTTATTATTTGTTTCATGAATTTGCGATTCCCACTTCATATGTTGATCAAAAATTAATCCTAAGTGTCTTCGGTCTGTCGGTTCGACAGGCACAAGTCCAAAATATTACCGTAGGGATTTAGTAAGTTATTAAATTGTCTCAGTTCGTGAAGATTCATTGCATCCAATAGGATTTGAGCTTTCTTCCCCATCCAAGCACAGCTCAACTGCCCATTTGGCCAATCCCAATCCAATCCCGGCAAATTATAATCCCCTATCAACACTAATTTAAACGTAGGATAAGTATTATGAATATTTTCCAGTTCAAGAAAATGACGTTCAAATTGAGTGGACGATAAATAATCTGGCAAAGTAAGCAGCTCCAATAATTATGCTAATACTAGGAATAATAACAAAAATATGTTCAACATTTTTATAACAACCAGGCGCGGATCCAAGGGGGGGGGGGGTCACAGGGGTCATGACCCCCCCCCCCCCCCCCCCCCCCCCCCCCCCCCCCCCCCCCCCCCCCCAGAATCAGCCTGCATTTCAAAAAGCAGAGCTGAACGACAACGAATTGTTGACAAACCCAATAACAAAAAAAATCAAACGACCAAAACGAACCCAATTTTTGTAAAATCAAAAACCAGAAACAAACCAAACGACCAAAGTTAACTTACGATATTGCTAACTAAAAACATTAGAAACGAAATATAACAATAAAATCGACTAATCTTTTTATAGAATACTAATTTTTTTATGTATTTGGTTTGTAGCAACATTTGTGATTTGTTTACATTTGTAAAAGTTCCAACTGGGACGATCATTTCTAACACAAAGTCTAATTTTCTATTTTGTTTCGCAAATCTGTTGATTATAGCGTCGATGTCTAATTCGATGTCGCGATGAACGTGTAACAATGCAAGCCCAGTGAGTCTGTCTTCTGCCATAGTTGATCTCAGCCAAGTTTTGAGACGACGGAGAGTTGAAAAACTCCTTTCTACAGGAAGCTGTTCACAGCTGCGGTCACAGGAAGCGTATGTAAAATACCAAGTAGTTTCCAAATGGATGGATAAATTTCTTCATCACACGCAGCACAAACGAGAGGAAGCGAATCGGGGAGTTCACCGCCGTTTTCAACAATCCGATTCCATTTGGCTACCCACAATTTGAATTCTGCCAGGACTCCCGAAACAGAAGTTTGCAGAAGCTTCTGGTACGTTTCTGCTGCATGACGAACGTCTTCAATGTCCTCCACTGTGTATGAAGTCCGAGGCAGAAACACTCTCAACCGAAAAAGGTTCATCACGTCTTCGTCGAGAGTCTTTCGTTGAGGTCTGTCACAATGTTGTCCAATAGAGGAATGAAAATCCCTCTCCTGAAATACTCCTCCGGGGTTTGATTTTGTTGATGATTGTCTCGATGTTTTTGGCGAGAAACAACACGAGGTATTTTCATCTCCACATCCAACTGTTTAGCGAGATTTTCAGTTTCAGCATACAGCTTTATAGATTGCAGATGTAGATTTAGATTTCCCGTCTTCTGTCACTAGCTCACTAGCTAACTTTATGAGAGTGGAGAAATTTTGAAACATTATTATTATTTTGGTTTGACTGGGGGTGCACATGCGCCTATGCTCCTATCAGTAGCCGCCCCTGTCTGGGGGCCTTCTGCCATTTGTTGTCGTTTATGGGCGCTGTGGGGTCATCATGGAAGAGAGTAGCCTAACCGATCTGTTCAACCTAATTTATGCTGTTCTCAGTACAGAAGAAGTTACGACAGGTCACGCTTATGCTAGAGATGTTAAGAGCCCACCTCCTTGCTCATCGAGCTCTGGCCTCGTTAATATTGAAGACTATTCAGTTTTCGCATTTATTTTGATCTGAAATATAACAAGTGTTGTATGGCAGGTGATGGTTGTGGGATCGATCAGATATTCTGAATCGATTAAGAATTCAGCATATAATTACAAACGTGAATGTAAAAGGAAATTCTAACTCAAAAGTTCAACTCCCTGTTTGAAAATACATTAGGACACTTTTTTAGAAGAAAATTGAAAATAAATACATTTACCAGCTAAATAATTAATAAATATTAAAAAATATTTTTAACATAAACAATGAATTTCATAAATAATTACAATTTTTTTAAGTAGACAAATTGGACGAGTTTAGGCATAAGGTTATTCTGGCTTTGTCAGTCTGTAAGAAAATTTGGTTTCTATTGTTCGTTTGGTTATTTTGTTATTTTTTATATTGTTCTACCCTGTGACCCCCTCCGGAAAAAATTGCTGGATCCGCCCCTGATAACAACAATCCCATTTCATGCAAGACAACCCAATATTCACTGCAATTAGAACGCCTACACCCATTGATTTTGAGGAATTAATATCACATCTATCTTCACGAAACACATTAAAGCTATTAAGCCCCAGCACAGAAGTTTCGACAGTAAAAGAAAGCCACGTTTCTGTCAAGATGAAAAATTCATATTCAGTCGTAGGGCCCAAGGACCGGAGCTCAATCACCTTCGTATTCATCCCACGGAAGTTTAATTCTAAGTTAAAATTTAGAATAATTATTGCCTTAATCTATAATTATTCTAATACTATCTAATACTGCGGTATTACCACTAAAGATATCAAATTTTCAAATAACAACTCATATAAAAATGGTCATTTTACAGAAGCTTTACGCGTATTAAGTAGTTATGTAGGTAGTTTGGTCGGCCGTAAGTATTTATTGTTTTTTGGAATTAGTCGGGATGCGGCCCAAGGAAAATAAATGAAATTATTTCATTTATTGTTTTATTTTGTTACGTTTCGTCCTCTTGCTGAGGACATCTTCAGATCTCTACACGGACAAGACATTAGATGTTAAATAGAAAAAAATATATATACATATATAAGAGATAAAAACTAATTTAAACAAAAAACTTACTGGTGAGACCAGGAAAAAATTCATAAACATCCGAAAATATAACGGATTTGTCAGATAGAAAAAGGTTCACCTAAGGAAAAACAAACCAAACATAAAAAGTTCCAGTCATGCAGCATGATCGTATGAGCGAATTTTCATAAACTATCTATCGTACTATAGTATGTTAAATTGCATTGAAATTGGAGCAATTTTAGTTGACAGAAATGGTCAAAAACCAATTTTATGGCAAAAAAACTTATTCTAAATAAAATTCCACTGATTCAGAAGGGATTTTTGATTTTTTTTTTTTTTTTTTTTGCAGTTTTTATAGATATTTTAGCAAATTTTAATGACATTTAAGTACGTTTTGCATCATAATTTTGAGCAAAAATTTTTAATGTCCTAGTTAATCGTTGAAAATTTAGTTTTGACGAAAATTCTACAAAATAATAGAAATTTAACGATTTTTGGCCGTTTTTAGCCATTTTTAGTGATTTTTTGGGTACATTTTTCGAAATTTGACCAATTTAATGTGCTCAAAAATTGTTGTCCAACGAACTCATCCTTTCTTTTGAAATGCTTGATTTTTTGGTGAAAGAACGAAGTTTTTATCTCAATTCTATCGAGAGTTATCGTCTGGAATGACACATACATATATATATATATATACATATATATATATATACATATAAAAAAGCGTTAAAATCCAGGAATCATTTCAGAATGCCTCAAAACAGATTTCGATGAAGAAAATTTTTGAAAATTTTTATTTTTAAATTTTTAGAGCCATTGCAATAGCTTCATTTTCTAAGAAAATTCGCTAAAAGTAAAAATATAGATAAAATGTTAAAATATTATTAATGGATAACAATAAAAAAAGGTATAAACATATTAGAAACTAACAAGGTAAAAACAATAACAAAAGATTTGGTATAGAGGGGTGAACCTTCTTGTTGGGAAGTCAGTACTCACCAAGTCAATTCAATGTCAGGAAAGCAATAAAAAATGGATGGTACGTAATTATTCATAAGAAAAAATAAAAAGAATGAAAAGATATAGAAATTGAAAATCAGTTGCATCCATCAGTCAACAAACTGTAAAATAACCATAGCTACCAACAACAAAAAACAAAGTAACAATTCTTAAAACATCACTGTTAAACTACTTCTCAACAGCGTATTAAGTTGGTACATAAGTAATAATAGATATCAACAGAAGATAGTAGTATCATTTTTGTAAGTGATACAACTCATTTCCTTCTTTTTATTTTTCTTTTTTTTTTTTGAGTTGGGAAATACTTTTGGTTCAGTCGGGAATTTCATGATACTTCCTTCTTCTCTATTTTTGTCTAGCGACGCCCCTGGCTGTATTAGGAGAGTTGCTATGCTCGTTAGTTACACTAATAAGCTAAATCATTATTTTACCAGGGCACAGTCAACTGATAACAAACGCTTCTTATCTCTAATTTCTCACCAACAAGTACCTCAGCGACTGTTTTAAAATTGGCCTTCTTGTGTATTTCGCCATCCGTCCTCCACCGCCCTTCCATATCAATACCTTCTACCCAAATGAAAACCCGTTTTCGGACTTGGCTTCATAACTTATCATGTAAACTGAAAACAAGAGTCACAGAAAAGTCCCAAAACTGTTGCCTGAGTCACTCTTCTTCGTCCATGAAATTTAATCGCCTCCTGACTTGCCCTCTTTTAGAGGATTTAAAGGTCGAAAATCGGTGAAGAATAGAGTAAAAAGTACACAGGTAGTGCAGTTCACATTCAACTCCGTCACTCCTCCACACAAACGAATCCTAGAATTTAAAATGTTTATATATACCCATGTCATACCAGACGATAACTTTCCTTAGGATAGGAGTGCCGTTTTTGCTCCAAAAATTAAGCTTTCCAAATAAAAAGACGTGTTCGTTGGTAAGCACTTTTAGAGCTCATTAATTTGCTCAAATTTCAAAGAATGTGCTTAAAAATGGCATAAAATTGATTGCTAAATTTATATAATATATATTTTTTTTTAGCAGAATGCTACTCTAAAAAAGTCCAGTCATGCAGCATGACCCCATGAGCGAAATTTTGAATAAATCATCGACATTTCAGTCGCTATTGATCGTGTAGAGAAATTTTAGTTTATGATTTTGATAGACAAACATGGAATCAAATTATTAGAAATAATTAGGAGGTACTCATACTTTATTATTATTAAACTAATCTTGTAGATTTAAAGACAAATGTAGGTAAATAATCATAGATTTCGATGTCCAATGTGGTCAGTATTGAAGGCATTTTTACAACTAGCGAACGGCAGTATTTCGATTTTTGACTGATTTTTCAACTTTGAAATTTTTGGAAACTTGATACATATTCTTATAGGAAATTATACCACATAATATAACACATGTTAGTATGCTGAAAAAATTATTTCCCACAACAAATCGCAAAAAACAGGCTATTTTGAAATTTTTGACTACATTTTTGAAAATTTCAACCCGAAGATGTAATCCGATCATGCTGGCAAACGATCTTGAACTTTCGTTTTGTGTCCTTAACATTTTAAAATTTGTTTGAAGTTTCTAGCACAATTCTACGGACAGTTATCGTCTGGAATGACACATACATACATATATACATACATACATACATATATACATACATACATACATTAAAAAATGCGTTAAACTTCAGAATATGATTCAGAATAGCCTGAAACGGATTCCTGCATAAAATCTTTTCAAAAATTCACATTCTACAAATTTTGAGGCAAGAGCAATAGCTTAATTTTCTTCAAGAATTCGCTAACAGGTTAACAACGATGAATTAGAAAGAGAACACTAAAAAAATGTATTCACGAAATTATGGTGAGAAATTTACGAAATTTTCATCAATGTTTGCTGAATCTATAAAAACTGAAACAAAGCTAAAAATCTATAGGTAATTTTTTTAATTAGTGAATCGCAAAATATTATTTAGCTGTTTGGCCATAAAATCGGTAGATTACAATTTCTCAGCACAGTGCTTAAATATCAAAACAATTATCGTAATATAATACAATTATTTAGGAAAATTATATCATACGACTTGTTGGACTTATATATAGGTTCACACACAATAGATTTTTTCTAATTTGTGTAATAATCAACGTACAAATAATTACCACAATCAAACATTAGTTTCATGCATTTGAGGGGAAGACAAATATAATTATTTGTACAATCTATGCTTCAAATGTCAGCTTCCTGCGTTGAATAGGAGAGAAAATGGCTTTGGAGCTCACTCAGCTGACCACTCAGGAGATCACTACGGCGTCTTCAGCATTTTCCCTTGATGCTCCCTCTCAAATTTCAGCTTCCTGCGTTGAATACGAGAGAAAATGGCTTTTTAGCTCACTCGCTGACCAGTATTCACTCAGGCCTCTTCAGCATTCTCCCTTGAACTTCCCTCTCAATTCCAGCTTCCTGCGTTGAATAGGAGAGAAAATGACTTTGGAGCTCACTCAAATGATCAGTGCTCACTCAGGCGTCTTCAGCATCCTCCCTTGACCCTCCCTCTCAATTTTAGCGTCCTGCGTTAAATAGGATAGAAAATGCTTTGAAGCTCACTCAGATTATAAGTGTTCACTCAGGCGTCTTCAGCATTCTCCCTTGAACCTCCCTCTCAATTTTAGCTTCCTGCGTAGAATACGAGAGAAAATGGCTTTGGAGCTCACTCGCTGACCAGTATTCACTCAGGCCTCTTCAGCATTCTCCCTTGAACCTCCCTCTCAATTTTAGCTTCCTGCGTTGAATTGGAGAGAAAATGGCTTTGGAGCTCACTCGCTGACCAGTGTTCACTCAGGCCTCTTCAGCATTCTCCCTTGAACCTCCCTCTCAATTTTAGCTTCCTGCGTTGAATTGGAGAGAAAATGGCTTTGGAGCTCACTCAGCTGATCAGTGTTCACTGAGGCGTCTTCAGCATTCTCCCTTGAACCTCCCTCTAAATTTTAGCTCCCTGCGTTGAATAGGAGAGAAAATGGCTGTAGAGCTCACTCACCTGACCAGTGTTCACTCAGGCGTCTTCAGCATTCTCCCTTGAACCTCCCTCTCAATTTTAGCTTCCTGCGTTGAATTGGAGAGAAAATGGCTTTGGAGCTCACTCAGCTGACCAGTGTTCACTGAGGCGTCTTCAGCATTCTCCCTTGAACCTCCCTCTAAATTTTAGCTCCCTGCGTTGAATAGGAGAGAAAATGGCTGTAGAGCTCACTCACCTGACCAGTGTTCACTCAGGCGTCTTCAGCATTCTCCCTTGAACCTCCCTCTCAATTTTAGCTTCCTGCGTTGAATTGGAGAGAAAATGGCTTTGGAGCTCACTCAGCTGACCAGTGTTCACTCAGGCGTCTTCAGCATTCTCCCTTGAACCTCCCTCTAAATTTTAGCTCCCTGCGTTGAATAGGAGAGAAAATGGCTGTAGAGCTCACTCACCTGACCAGTGTTCACTCAGGCGTCTTCAGCATTCTCCCTTGAACCTCCCTCTCAATTTTAGCTTCCTGCGTTGAATTGGAGAGAAAATGGCTGTAGAGCTCACTCACCTGACCAGTGTTCACTCAGGCGTCTTCAGCATTCTCCTTGAACCTCCCTCTCAATTTTAGCTTCCTGCGTTGAATTGGAGAGAAAATGGCTTTGGAGCTCACTCAGCTGACCAGTGTTCACTCAGGCGTCTTCAGCATTCTCCCTTGAACCTCCCTCTAAATTTTAGCTCCCTGCGTTGAATAGGAGAGAAAATGGCTGTAGAGCTCACTCACCTGACCAGTGTTCACTCAGGCGTCTTCAGCATTCTCCCTTGAACCTCCCTATAATTTAGTTTCGTAACGGTAATTTTGTCTCATTTTAGGTCTGGTTTTGATGGCTAAAACATGTTCCATGATGAAATGAGATACTCTTGTAAATCTTTGTTTTTCGTTGCTTTTCGGTCTTTTGTATCAAATTTTGATGTAACTCACACGTGTTACCCAAATACAAGAAGATGACCTGATTTTCTGGTCCCTGTCCGTTCGGAAAAATTAATTGAAAAATATTAAGCCGTTGAAAAATATTAATTGCTCTATTTTAACATATTACGAAAGGTAATGACGCCGATATGGAGCACAACACGCGTCATATTAGCTGGTATATGGTGTGGGTCTTTTAAAAGAAATGTTACCCACCCAATCAAGTGAAGCTGTAATTATAAAAGGTGAGTGATCGTTATTACATATCGTTCCCTTATCAAGTGGTAGTCGCTTATGAATCTGAATAATTTGAATAATTCACCCCTCGAATATCCATTTCTGGTCAAGTCACTGGCTAGTACCCGGAAGGAGTGTCCCAAAAAACCAAGTTGTCAAGTTCTCAACACTATTCAAATGGGCTTATCGTTTTTCGTGCTATTTGCTGCTGACTTCACCATATCAGGACTACAGTAAGTCAAAGAAAAACTCGGCGCTCCGCGCCTCGCCAGGGGGCAAGCCCCCTGGACCCCCGGTTACCTCTATTTACATACTTCGGACGAAATTATTGAAACACAGAATGTGTTTGCGTTGTCGCGCAACCAAGTGACAACCAAACAAGCGTCATTGTTTACTATTCATTTATAACATCAATTTATATAGTTATAGTATGAAACTACGAAAAAAAATACGAAATAAATTCGTGATAAATCAAGAGCGATTTATCAAGTAAATCTCCTAAAGAGGCTACATACGAAATTACAGCTTCCTAGAGTGTAAAGTATAGAAATTAGCTTTAAAAGCCACTCATCTGATCCGGACCCTGGACATCGTCAAGTAAATGTCCTAAAGAGGCTACATACGAAATTACAGCTTCCTAGAGTGTAAAGCATATAAATTAGCTTTAAGAGCCACACATCTGATCCGGACCCTGAGCATCGTCAAGTAAATGTCCTAAAGAGGCTACAAACGAAATTACAGCTTACTAGAGTGTAAAGTATAGAAATTACCTATTCAAATTATTTAACCTCCGCTTCACAAATCAAACCGTTTTCGTAATACTCAGATCACCTGCTATGAATCAAATCATCGAAACACAAGCTCAATGAAATCATCAGAAATTAACAAGCGGTTGCAATCATGTTCACAATATCAATTATTGAGAATGATCACCTGTGTGTAAACAATTATTTATGTAACCATGCTCATAACTCAGTTTGTTGGACACGCACTTCGCAGTAGTTAACATAATATTGTTGGATAAATCGAGAGCTTTCGAACGAATGGTCAACGAATTTTGTGGGATGAAAAACGACGAAGTACCATATCCCTAGCAACGACTCGGTTGTACGTGAAAATCATCCGTCACACATTTCGTTACCATCCCGCGTTCCATTTTCGGCTAGTTAGTCCATGGCTAAAACACATTCTGTGTTAAAAATTGTAGTATTTAGTACTTATTTCATGCGAATTAAATAACTCGCGAAGAAGTTTCGGGAACCCATTTCAAAACGGAAGTTAGTGGAAAAACGTTGTCTATTTCCACGAAAAATATAAAGTTACAATGTTGAATCGATTTCGACGGTTCGGCCACCATCAGTAACAAACAATAACTGAAGGCACTGAAAAGATTTGAATACGACCTTGACTTGGTAAGAAATCCCCAGTTGAAAATCGACCCTGCTCGTAAGGTGCCGCATTGCATTAGAGACAAGGTCAAAGAAGAATTGGATGCAATGGTAAGGGACGGTATCATCTCTCCAGTCACTGAACCTACGCCTTGTGTGTCTCCCATGGTGATTGTCAAACAAAATGATAAGTATAGAATTTGTATGGACCCCAGTGATCTTAACAAAAACATTAAACGAAGACACTATCCGTTAGCCACCATTGAAGACATTGCATCTCGAATAAAAGGCTCAAAATTTTCTCGACTGCCGCAAGGGGTTTTTGCAAATTAAGGTTTCTGCAAGGAGTTCTAAATATCTAACCTGCCTTTGAATGCCATTTGGAATAGTCTCCGCTAGTGAGGTGTTTCAGTCTTGTCTGGCCAACGTACCTACTCCAAGGAATATCGAATGTCTCGAATGCGATCGATGATATCCTCATTCACTTACAGAACGTACAGTAACGGTTTTGGAGAGGCTGAAATTATCCGGGTTGAAACTCAACCCTGATAAATGTGTCTACGAAAAACAGAGAGTCAATTTCCTAGGGCATGTTCTAACACACCAAGGAATTTTGGCTGATCCAAAGAAACTGGATGTCGTACAGCGCATCAAAACCCCCACCTGTCTCAAAGAGCTTCAGCGTTTCTTGGGTTTTACCAACTATCTCTCCAAGTTCATAAAGAACTATTCGGACATCACCGCTAGCCTCAGAAAAACACGTTGCATGGTGTTGGGAGGCGGAGCAAGAAAAATCTTTCAAAAAATTGAAAGAGCTTCTCACAGACCCACCAATATTAACCTACTATGATCCAAAATTGCCAATTACCCTCTCAGTTGATTCAAGTTCTCATTCAGTAGGAGCGGTACTTTTACAAAACAATCACCCAGTGGTTTACAGCTCTAAAGCCCTCTCCAAAACACAACAAAACTGGAGTCAGATAGAAAAAGAAACCTATGCAATTTTACATGGATGCAAAAAATTTCATGAATACGTGTGGGGTTGCAAACACCTTACCGTTGAATCAGACCACAAACCTTTGGAAGTCATACTAAAAAAATCACTGCACATGGATCCACCGAGGGTTCAAAACATTCATTTTGAAAATTTTCCGTTGATTTTACTGTCCGACTATAAAATATGCAAAGGGCAAAGATATGTTCATAGCCGACGCGTTAAGTCGAGACTGCGAGAATCCACAAGAGGAGGATGAGCCGACGTTTTTCGAAATCCAAGTAGTTGTCCCGCTGTCAAAATCGAATGTGGAAAATTTGCAGGAAGCTACCAACAAGGAACAAGACCTAGAGGATTTGAAATCCTATATTCGATCGGGATGGCCAAAAAAAAAAAAAAAAAAAAAAAAATGAGCTGAATCCCATAATGGAAATATATCATTCCTTTCGAGAAGAATTGGGCATAGTTGAGAGAATAGTTTTCAAAGGCCTCAGAGTCGTGATTCCCCAAGTTCTTAAAACCAAGATAATGAGCGACATCCATCGCTCACACAAAAACCTGCAGGCATGCCTCAGACAGCACGTGAACTTGTATACTGGCCCAACGTGGTCAACGATTTTGAACATTTTATAAGTAACTGTCGTTCGTGTGGAAAATTTCAGAAAGACCGACCTCAGGAAAAGATAAAACTTGAGGATACACCCACTAGACCATGGATGTACGGCGCAAGTGATCCCTTCACATACAAGTCAAAGGACTATGTAGACATAGCAGACGCCTATTCAGGGTTTTTCGATTTTGAATATATTTCAAGCAAAACCACCTCCACAGTAATAAAGTGCCTTAAGAAATGGTTTGCAACTCACGGCATACCAGAGGAACTGAGAACGGATGATGGAGGATGTTTTTTTTTTTTTTCCTTTTATTTTTGGCGTGGGTGTTCTCCCATGTCGCCAAGCGCACATTTTATCAATTAAATAACTAAATGAGAGTATGTGTTACAATGGTACTATCAATACACTAAAATAGTGTAACAAACAAAAAACACTAAAAAAACAAATAGTCCGCATATGATATCAAAGGAAAATCAAATGTCTTTTTCAGCGAATTCCAAAAAAGTAGTCAACATCATGTAGGTTGTTTTCTCCTGTTTCTTCAACAAAGAAGTCGCAGATGTTTCCGGGTCTTGCAGCAGAGGGAAAAAATTTCTGACGTGATCGTATTTTCTGCATTCCATCAAGATATGCTCCACATCTTCCAAGATTCCGCATTCCTCACAGAGTTGTGAAATCGCATATTGATATAGGAACAAAGTCCTATTGAACAGACCATGTCCCGTTCTCAACCTGATAAGAGTTGAGAGTTTTCGTCGTCCAAATTCCCATTTTCTGTGCCATGGCTTGAGGTTTACCGTTGGCGTAATGGTAAAATGAAAGTAACCTTTTTTAGGGGAGTTTAACTCGTAGGCTAACTGCCATTCTTTAACCATAATCTTTTTACATTGGTTCTCGATGTCTCCAATAGGTATAGACGTTGGAGAGTCCGATGTTATATCAAAGTGACACGCAGTTTTGGCTCATTCATCGGCTTTGTCGTGGTTAGAAAGACCTATGTGTCCCGGAATCCATTGAATTATCATTCCTGGTCGTATGTTCCCTAAAATTTGATAGAGGATGAAATTTTTGGAAGGTTTGCATGAAATTTGTTTCAATAGTTGGCATGCACTGAAGGAATCCGTAAATATAACAGCGTTCGTTATACCCAATTCACTAATGTAGGTGATACCCATTCGAATAGCTGTTAGTTCAGCATTTGCAATGGAATAGTCATCAGGCAGCCTGATACTTTTTGAATTTTCGGTCTGTGGGTCGTAGATCCCTATTCCACACGCCATATTTGGTTGTTTGGACGCATCGGTGTATAGGGTGTAATAATTCAAATATTCGTCCGTGATCAAGCTCAGTACATTCGCTTTTAATTCAGATGGAGGAATGTCCTTCTTTCGGCCAGGAGCTCCAGGTATCTTGGTTCTAACCACAGGTCTTATGAAGGTTGGAGGACAGGGCAATGAGAAACTGGGGTGGCCTGATTGTTGATAAATGGACTGCTGTTGATCCCGAATAGACGCCTTCTGAAATGACGCCTGATGCTATGGTATCACCTTCTTTGTGCGTTGGATCTATAATAGATTCATACACATCATGTAGAAGATGCCTTCTATCTGAGATAATACTAATCACCCTTTTTCTCGCTAACCATAATCTTCTCAGTTTTAAAGGAGGTAAACCAGCTTCTGCTTGTAGCGCATTAATGGGAGTCGATCTTGTACATCCCATGGCGATACGCATGGCGTCGTTCTGAACCACTTCAAGTGAGTTCAGCTGTTTCTCAGGGGCTGACCCATACAAAGTAGATGCGTAGTCTAAGATAGGTCTTGTGCATGCTTTATAAATTTGTAAGGCTTTGTACGGTCTTAATCCCCAGCATTTTCTCGAAATATGCCTCAGGAGGTTCAGGGATTTCATGCCTCTCAGCTTGGTCTCCGATACGTGGCGTCTGAAAGTAAGCCTGGAGTCCATCCAAAGTCCCAAGAATATATGAACTCGGACTGGAGTTATGCGTTGGTCGACAATGTTGATAGGGTGAACTTTTTTCTTCCAAAAGGTAAAACAGTGGATTTTGCCGGATTCATCGAGAGGTTCAGGTCGCTCAAGTGGTCAATTACCACATTTAATTATTGTTGCAAGTTCCAACATGCCATAGCTATATCTTTGTGCTTCGTGTACAATATAAAATCATCAGCATACTGGAGGAGGGTGCAACAACCTAGATCCGTTACATGAATCAGAATCAGAATCAGAATCATATATATTTGTCAAAACATAATTATGTAGGACAATCGTCAAAGCAAACATTGATGTACAAAGCAAAATCATCATTTATGTAGCCAATAAAATAGGGGGAAGAACAGATTGATTAAAACAATAATAATATAAAAAAACAAAGAGTGTAGGCAGGTCAATAACCCGCCTAAAAGGCGGCTCGGCCCCGACCCACCATGGCGGCCTCCCGGGGGGCGCCCACCTATTTCTAGGAAGGCACCCCTTGCTACGATTAATAAATCGCACTACCGAAAAAGACACCAGGCGAGACCGCCCCCGAGCCGATCGAGAGCCCCGAACCCAAAATAATTTACTCGCTATAAAGCCATACACTCAATAAATTACAATCACACTAAAAACAATAACTCATACAACTTATATAAATCTAAAAATAAAAAAATACAAATATTCAACAGTTAACAAGTTATCACAGTCTCATAATAAATATCTAAAAAGCTAACTCGAGTACTTTTATAAAATTCCTCGGTTGCTGACATAAAATTAACAATGGCTACATGATAAAAACTATTTGAAGGTGAATAAGTGGAGTAAAACGTCCCACTAGTCAAAAAATAAATATAGATATTGCTTGATTTTTGTTTGCATGAAAAAAATTGCTATCTACTATTTAAAAATGGCACATTTCATCTTGAAAAAATCACTGGTGTGGTATAGTTCTTGTTTAATGAGTTCGTGTTGTATGGTGCGCTTGAAAAGTTTGAAAGAAAGTTCTTTAGTCTCGTCGTTAAGCAGATTGAACATACGGGACCCAATTTGGTAGGGGTTTGAAATCATTGAAGAATTTAGTCTAACTTGCGGGGGATGGAGGTTTTTGCGGGATCTGGTGAAATGATTGTGATTAGCCGTGCCATCGGAAAAAACATCCAAATTCTTTTTCACAAGCAACAAACAATTGAGCGCATAGATGCTAGGAAGTGTCAGAATCCCAAGTTCTTTAAAATGTCCTCGACAACTTTGATTCCATCCAAGCTTGAGGACAGTACGGATGGCTCTTTTTTGTAGTTTAAAAATGACCTCCGCATGACTGGAATTGCCCCACAACACCACACAGTAAGAAATACGGCTTGCGAAACATGCGTGATACACCATAAGCAGAACCTCAGATGACACAGAGTAAGCGAGTCGGCGAAGAAGGAAATTGCAGGATGCAAGCTTAGTAGAAAGCATGTCAATATGGCTGTGCCAGGACAATCTATTGTCCACTGAGACTCCCAACACGTTCACAGTGTCATCAAGGCGACCATTTAGCTTGAATGACAATTTTTGCGTTTTGGTATTGTTTAGAATCAAAGCATTTGCGGTGCACCATTTATTTACCATGAGATTGGGATACGTTGCATTCAAGGGATTCATTGTCAAGTGCAGCTGATAATACTGAAATGCCATCTGCGAAAAGGACTAAGTGACCAGAATTTAATGGTTGATATGATAGGTCATTCATGAATAATATAAATAGACAAGGACCTAAAACGGAACCCTGTTTTATCCCGCAGGGAATTGTAACCCGCTCGGAAGTCTGACCATTGAATGACACTACCTGAGACCATCCCCTGAGGTAGCTCTCAAAAAAAGCAACAGCTCCTTGACAGAAACCGTAATGGACCAACTTTTGTAAAAGGAGGTCGTGAGGAATGAACTGACGTAGTATACAAATTGAACAACAGTGGGCTGAGCACACAGCCCTCCACCAGCCCCGAGCACTCTTCGTTGGAAACCTCACCTTCGCAAGTTCGTAAGATAGTCGTCCGGTACTCAAGGTAACTATTTATCCATGTTCTTGTTTTATGTGGTATACCCGATATAGTCATGATTTCACTCAATTTCTGCGTGTTCACAGCGTGGTACGCTTTTGATACATCAAGGAAGACGGCTACGACGTATTCTTCTTGGTGAAACGCCCGATTTATGTCACCCACTAAACATTCAAGGTTGTCGATAGTTGATTTTCCCCTTCTGAAGCCTGAAATGGTTTTGGGTATGAGATTATTGTGTTCCATAAACCACTGCAAACGTTCCTTAATCATGAGGTTTAGGTTTTTTGAGAGGCATGAGAAAAGTGCTATTGCCCTGAAAGAGGATAATTCGGTTCTTGGTTTCCCTAGTTTTAAAATCGGCCATATCACAACTTTTCTCCAGCATTCTGGAAATTCACCAGTGGCCCATAATTTATTATAAATATAAAGCAGAAGTTTTTTGGCTTTCTTTGGCAATAAAGCAATCATTCTGTAGCTTATATCATCATATCCTGGGCATGACCCCTGTCTCTGTTTAAGGGGTTGCTCCATTTCATACATTGTGAATGGTCTGTCAAGAATATGTTCTCCGTCGCTTGATTGAGGTTCTTCAGTAATCTGATTTGTTCGTTGGGTAAAGCCGCCACTGTCCAGAGTGATTTGTTCTAAGTACTGGCGTCCAGTTTCGGTGTCGCGGCATGGTAAGGGTTGGTGGAAAGAGGTGGAGGATGTTATAGCTCCATGGAATTCAAAAAATTTGAAGATGAATGGAAATTCAAACATTGCATTTCATCACCCCATTTTCCAAGGAGCAACGACATGTACAAGAGGCTAATAATTTGCTGACGAAGTGTCTTGATGAGCAGTCTGACGTGCAGTTAGCCCTACTGCACCCTCGAAACACTTCAAAGAGTAACCTAGGACCACCTGCCCAGATACTGATGAGTAGACGCACGAAAACTCTACTCCCGACTCATGAAAAGCTATTATTGAGAGCTGTAGTTAAAGGAGTTTCGGTCAGATTGAAGAAGATGAAGAATCAAGAGAAAAAGGTAGCTGATCGAAACATATTTAATCCACAAATCTTCAAAGTCGGACAGCGTGTACTCTATAGAAAAGATCACAAAAATTGGCTTCCTGCAGTTGTGGTTCAAATTGGCCCTGAACCTACGAGTAGGTCCTACAAGATCAAGACTGAAGATGGAGACGAATATAGGAGAATCTCCTGGTTCCTTAAAGAAGATCTGTCCGACCATGCTGATTCGAATGATCATAAACTTTCTCCCTCAATCACAAATCCTAATAGGGTTCAAACAAGAAGAAGCTCAAGATTTCATAATTAAATTATGTCTGTTCAGAAGAAGGGGGATGACAAGTATCAACTTCACTATCATCATGCAATGTCATGACGTTCCCATGGACACTAACACATCTCCGGTTTGAGCCACGTCACTTTTATCATTCTGTTTTTAGATTGCCTACCAATAATAATAATTTATGTTATCATACTTAATAAATATTCATGAGCTTTACAAGTTTACATTTACATTACAATTTTGACACATAAGACCTCCGACTAGATACTCCCCCTTCTGAATTACCTTCGCCAGTTAGTTACCAAGTAATGTAACAACAAATGATTATAGCTACCTACTAATGAATATAATTAGGTACTTGAGAAAATGTTCGAATATCCATTTCTGGTCGAGGCACTGGCCATTACTCGCGAGGAGCTAAAATGCGTTTCTTAAAACTAAGTAGTCAAGTTCTCAACACTACGCAGCTGGGTTTCTCGTTTTTTGTGTTATGTGCAGCTGACTTCGCAATAACTGGGGTACAGGTAAGGCAATGAGTATTTTAAAATACACAAAACTCCAAAATAAAATTTTTAACACAGAATGTGTTTTAGCCATGGACTAACTAGCCGAAAATGGAACGCGGGATGGTAACGAAATGTGTGCCGGTGATGATTTTCACGTACAACCGAGCCGTTGGTAGGGAAATGGAACTTCCGCAATTTTAATCGCACAGAAATCGTTCACCATTCGTTGGAAAGCTCCTGATTTATCCAACCATATTATGTTAACTACTGCGAAGTGCGTGGCCATCAACCTGAGTTATGAGCATGGTTATTTGAATCAATTGTTTACACACAGATGATCATTCTCAATAATTGATATTGTCAACATGATTGCAACCGCTTGTAAATTTTCTTATGATTTTCACGTACAACCGAGCCGTTGGTAGGGAAATGGAACTTCCGCAATTTTAATCGCACAGAAATCGTTCACCATTCGTTGGAAAGCTCCTGATTTATCCAACCATATTATGTTAACTACTGTGAAGTGCGTGGCCATCAACCTGAGTTATGAGCATGAATAGTAAATGAATAGTAAACAATGACGCTTGTTTGGTTGTCACTTGGTTGCGCGACAACGCAAACACATTCTGTGTTTCAATAATTTCGTCCGAAGTATGTAAATAGAGGTAACCGGGGGTCCAGGGGGCTTGCCCCCTGGCGAGGCGCGGAGCGCCGAGTTTTAAATTCATATTTTTATTCTACACTTATTAGTGGACAATATTCATACCAGTTTTTTTTTTCAACTCCGATTTTTCAGAATATTTTTCCGCAGATAAATCGGAGTTGAAAAAAAAAACTGGTAAGAGGGTGATCACTCAGACCAATTGTGGAATATATTTTCGCGGTTTCTTCGTGAGATGTTCCTGCTTACCCTAGGAACCTTGCTCACCCTCAAAACATCATGAAACTAACTTGAGCAACCTCATGAAACCGTTTTCATATTCTTCTTGATCATTCTTTTCCTCCTAAACAATAGAAATCAAGCTGCTGAGCAATAATCTGTTACCATGACAATGAAGTGCATGAGGGCGAGGCTCCCGTTTTTAGGACGTCCCGGTGCTATTTCGGTGTGCGTTCTACCGTTGCGTTTCTAGTTCGGTGTGCGTTCTATCGCCCTGCTTCAAGTTCGGTGTGCGTTTTATGTATGGATTGTGGTTTGGTGTGCGTTCTAAACCCAAGAATTCAATGTAAATGACAAAAAATCATTATAAGTGATCTTACCTTATGCTATCTCATTTTCTTTAATATTTTACCTTTGGCGTCTAACCACGACCTCTCTATGCTTCGGATGCAGCAGATGCTGGATCCACTTATGCTTCCTGGTGGTTTACTGTCTTGTGCACAAACCCGCAACTGCTTAGGTCGGGGACCGGCACTTCCTTCTAGAGAGATCCATTTTGGTTTATCATTTCCAATAATAAGTCTATGTGATCGTGTAGCAACAAATTTTTATAACCCCCCCTCAAACTTTGTCACTTTACGTTTCAAGGTGCGTAGAATCCAAATTTGAGATGTCCGTCCGCCGTCCACCGTCCGCCATCCGGGCCACAAAAGGCCTAAGAATTGACTTAAAAAACCCGTTCTTTCGCACATAGACTACATTTGGGGTCTAGTTGGTCCTAACGTTTAACCATCCCGATCGCTTTACTCGCATAGATGCTATGGGCCAAAAACGGGCGAAAAAGTGTCTTTTTCAAGGCTTTGAGTGTTAGACGCACGCCTGGCACGCTTGGCAGGGGGTCACGGTGGGTGGTGAGGGGGGTGAGCGGGGGGTGGAGAGAGAGGAGGCGCCGGCGCCGTGGACCGAGAGGCGTAGCAGAGGGGTGTAGCAGAATGGATATTTATTACTTTTACGTGTTATACCCATATAAAACACGGCGGCACCATGAGGTGGGTACGGCGTTCCTTCGAGGCATGAATATATGTATTTTCTAGGTCATATTTGTGTGTTAATACCAATGCTTTTCCTACGCATATTTAATAACATATCCTCTCGACTTTTCGTACGTACTTAGATAATGATATTATTAAGGTAATAACTATTTGAATAGATAGGAGCTCAAATCGAGAAATATAAACATGCGTATATAACTCGAAATAGGACACTACTAGGAACTAAAACTACGACCATACTCAATCGAAAAAATAATAAACCATTATGTAATAATTTGCAGCGTTTTTCATCTAGCGTTGCTGTGTGCGTGTGAATATCATAGGAGTCCACCACTTCCTGTCCCTGTTTCACATTCGCGTTCAATTATTGGAAGGAGAGTGGCCTTGTCGCGACGGGCAACATAAAAATAACGTCAGTCGCGTCCATTTTTTAACCCAAATATTCAAGGTCTATCTACTTGTGCACCATGATTACGATTGCTAACAACACGGACGCCATTCGGCAACTAAAGAACACAGATAGGGAGACAAGAAAAGGAGATACGAGTTCAGATGAAAATACATTGCCAAAGAAATGGCACATGAGCTTCCTCGTGACCTTCACAGTACGTCACCATTAAATTCCAGAAAACTAGAAACGACCGGTTCTGGCATCAGGGAATTAATAAGGTGGGAAATTGGAAGCTGAATGGTACATAAAATAATTGAAATTAATAAGGAAAATTTTGATTTTAATATGTTAGTCCAGGATGTAGTCCTCATGTTCCTCATAACTAAGCTGTGACCGTAATGCGCCTGGCGTACCGCTGCTGATGATCGCGAAGAATGTGATACGGGACCTTGCCCGCACCATCCCTGAAAATCTGACCGAAATCCGTTTACAATTGCCTGAGTTATGACCGAAACAAGAAAATTTTGTTTGCGCCTGCGCAGAGGCTACCGTTGATTCGATCATGACGGAACTGATAGGGGACCATGTAGAGCTATACCCGCACGATCCCTAAAAATTTGAAGAAAATCGCATCAAAATTGTGGAAATTACGGCTGTTGCAAGGACCGTAACAAGAATATTTCGTTCACGCATGCGCAGAGCGTACCGCTAATGCAATTATGATGATTGTCGTATGGGACCTCAAGGGACCTTACCCACATCATCCCTGAAAATCTGACCGAAATCCGTTCAACATTGACCGAGTTATGACCGTCACAAGGAATTCACGTTAGCGCCTGCGCAGAAGCTACCGTTGATTCGATTATAATGAAGTTGATAGGGGACCATCTAGAGCTTAACCCGCACGATCCCTGAAAATTTGGTTAAAATCGGATCAAAATTGTGGAAGTTATGGCTGTTACAAGGAAATGTGGACGGACAGACAGACAGACAGATAGACAGACACGGAACCAAATTTGTTCAGGAGGCTCTGAAACGCAAAATGCGAGTGGAAATTTTGATTTTGGAGCAAAAAATTTTTTTTTTTTCATTTCGAAAGTGAAAACAAAGCTTCCGCTACCTTGCAGTCTCGGAAGCAATACTGCATTGCCAACTTTGACTCTTGCACCCAACAGATGCTGGCCTAAGTCAGAGCGCGACGGGACCCTTAGATCGCAGCCAGTTTATGGCCCATATTCTCGTGACGTCACGCCTGGAGTAGGTTCGCGTTTCAGCCAATGTCGGCCATGATACCGCCCTACGTCAATGAATCGCTACTCAACCAACCTATTTCTCACAAGAAGTTTGCCGTCTCACGTCAACATAATTCGTGGTTATAAGGCCATTTTTCAACAGTTTTGTTTTGAAAAAGTATAGTATTGTAGCAATACAAAGTTTTAATTTGACTAAATGTTATAATAATCATGCCTGCCAGCGCAATAATTGATTGTAGATTGCTGTCAACAATACCAATCTAACGTGAACTTGTTTTTATTTAGACTAGGAGCCTACAAACTATAGTAGTTAATCAGTGTCAGAAAACTAAAGAACTTCATTCGTTTAGGCTTTGAGAATAATTAACCTGAAAAATAGTAAAGAAAAGATGATTGAAAATTCCTCAGGTGTCTGTACTGCTGTGTAGGTACCTAGCCATTGCTCAGGTAGCTTCATCAGCGTTTTATTATAAGTTCGTAGTACTATGCTTAACTGAGGAAGCTTTACTTGCTATATTGAATGAATAAAAGGAGAGATTTGTCAAAATAAACAAGGCAAGAAAGGCCAGGCTTGGGTTGCTACATCAAGAAACGAAACTACTTAGGTAGGTACGTACGTCCTACCAGATTTGCTGTTGGTTTAAAGTGCCTAAACAAAGTAGGTGGGTCGTTGCTTTGCCGACGAATACAACCGCTGATTAGCAAGTTTGTCAAATATCGAATCAGGGAATATGCAACATGAATTAAAAACCAGCTGCAAGGAAAAAACCTTGAAATGCATTCCTCTGAAGGTAAGATTTCATAAAGACGGCAATGGCAGTGCAGTTATTGCGCGAGTTTTGCAGTTACGCAAATTGTATGGACAAAAAAGGTAATTAGGTAGGTACCTACTTTCGTTTTGATCAATGAAGTACCTACATGAACAAGTAATAATATACGGAAAGTACGTAGGTATACCTTACCTCTAGTTGGGTACTTACCTTTCCACATGTGATACAACTTACTATTCCCGCCTAACAGAGCTCTCATAATGCATCCTTTCACAAGACCGCTTTCACAGTAGGTACTCTAAAGATTTTTAGTTTCAATTGATTCAAAGAAGAGTTCTAAAACTAGATAGGTAATCCACAACATCTTTGCGGCTGATGTCTGGATCATCTAGAACACTTGTATGTCAACTCCCCAACACACATTTCATATGGATCTCTACCCCACAGATTAAATCTTGCGTTTGTAGCGTTTGAGGTCAACACCTGATAATAACTTGATGTAATTTGCATACAATTTATCACCTTGCGTATTACAAATAATGAAAATATTGACTCGGAACTAGGTGAGACTATGTTACGCTGTTGTCCAGGTTCGTTCACAAATGGCGCATTTTCGCATATGTTTACTCGTCACCATGACAACAAGGTGAAATAACTTGATTTCGCCTTGCCTCGATGTAAGGATGCGCTAGTGTCCAAGTCTCGAGAATATCACCCATAGAACGCACACCGAACTAGCACCGACGTCCCTCTAAAGCTGTCTTCTAGGCAAGGCATCGCGGATAAGAGGGACTACTATTAGAATTCATCCAGAGGGGTTTGTAACCGAATACGTCATAAAACCGTGAGTGTGTGTCACTGCCCAGGCCACAATTCTCAACCGATTTTCAACATTCTATCTATTTTCAATCCAAATTTAAGTCTAGTAGTGCAACTTACCTAGGAAATTCGGGATTTTCCGACAGGACGGTGTAAAAGTCGAACCTTCAATGAGCTGCCCAAGCTTCAATAATTGTAAGAATTATTCTTAACCGATTTTCGTGATTCTTTTTGGTTTATTAATATTATTATCATTATTTTGGTTAATTTGATGTTTTCCTAACAATTTCAACATAATCCTATCATTAATTGCTACTGCGCAGATGTGAATTCCTTTTTAAACGAGCCTAATTTCCACAGTTTTCGTCCTATTTTGATGAAATTTTCAGGAAATGTGCGGGTTAGGCGAAATGGTCCACTATTAATTACATACTTCTAAAATCATAAATCGTAATTCATCCAAATCGTCAAATTTGCCCTCTCAATACTTTCGGGGGGGGGGGGGGGGGGGGGGTTACATATTTTTGTTAACTTGGTCGATTACAAAGGTTCATTATTGGGGAAAAAAAGAGAGATCTCGAAATCTTCCAAGGTAAGAGTACTTTTGCTTGTTTGTTTGTCATTGATAGATATCATCCCAAAGAATCGAATGAAACCACCCAGACCGATGCCTACGTTCATCCATTCGCTCTCCCTAAGGGATGATTTATTTTTAATAATGAACCTTTTTAATCGACATTAAAAAACATTTATCCCCCCCCCCCTCTTCGCCCCCACAAAAATTGTTGGTTGACCTACGCTTTATGATGCGTAGAATTCAAAAATCTAATTTTATTGAAAACTCGGCGCTCCGCGCCTCGCCAGGGGGCAAGCCCCCTGGACCCCCGGTTCTCTCTATTTACATACTTCGGACGAAATTAATGAAACACAGAATGTGTTTGCGTTGTCGCGCAACCAAGTGACAACCAAACAAGCGTCATTGTTTACTATTCATTTATAACATCAATTTATATAGTTATAGTATGAAACTACGAAAAAAAAAAAAACGAAATAAATTCGTGATAAATCAAGAGCGATTTATCAAGTAAATGTCCTAAAGAGGCTACATACGAAATTACAGCTTCCTAGAGTGTAAAGTATAGAAATTAGCTTTAAAAGCCACTCATCTGATCCGGACCCTGGACATCGTCAAGTAAATGTCCTAAAGAGGCTACATACGAAATTACAGCTTCCTAGAATGTAAAGCATAGAAATTAGCTTTAAGAGCCACACATCTGATCCGGACCCTGAGCATCGTCAAGTAAATGTCCTAAAGAGGCTACATACGAAATTACAGCTTCCTAGAGTGTAAAGCATAGAAATTAGCTTTAAGAGCCACACATCTGATCCGGACCCTGAGCATCGTCAAGTAAATGTCCTAAAGAGGCTACAAACGAAATTACAGCTTCCTAGAGTGTAAAGTATAGAAATTACCTATTCAAATTATTTAACCTCCGCTTCACAAATCAAACCGTTTTCGTAATACTCAGATCACCTGCTATGAATCAAATCATCGAAACACAAGCTCAATGAAATCATCAGAAATTAACAAGCGGTTGCAATCATGTTCACAATATCAATTATTGAGAATGATC
Source organism: Adelphocoris suturalis (assembly GCA_030762985.1). NCBI lineage: Eukaryota > Metazoa > Arthropoda > Insecta > Hemiptera > Miridae > Adelphocoris > Adelphocoris suturalis. Next base: position 126,057,471 of record CM061042.1, on the reverse strand, counting down.
ACCTGTGTGTAAACAATTATTTATATAACCATGCTCATAACTCAGTTTGTTGGACACGCACTTCGCAGTAGTTAACATAATATTGTTGGATAAATCGAGAGCTTTCGAACGAATGGTCAACGAATTTTGTGGGATGAAAAACGACGAAGTACCATATCCCTAGCAACGACTCGGTTGTACGTGAAAATCATCCGTCACACATTTCGTTACCATCCCGCGTTCCATTTTCGGCTAGTTAGTCCATGGCTAAAACCATTCTGTGTTAAAACCCGTCCGTCCGTCGTCCGATGCTCAAAAATCGTACATCGGCCGGGGATGTGCCAGTAGCCCGATTTCGTGAAGTGAGAATTCCATTATATCAGCTAATACGATCGTCGTAGTTTGTAAGGTGATTTTTACTACGTTTCACCTGTTGCGATTCACTCGCGCGTCGATTTTCTTCTTTTTTTTACATGTTAGGTGACAAGAGTCACTAATAAACTCGATTTCGCGAAGTCAGAATTCCATTGCATAATTATATCAGATATCGTCGTAGTTAATGAGATTAATTAATTTTCGGAGCCATTGCAATAGCTTCATTTTCTAAGTACGAAAATTCGCTAAAATGAGATTAATTCCAATTAATGAGATAAAATAAAACATCTACCCACGCTTAGTTAGGCGACAAGAGTTACCTACATGTAATAAACTCGATTTCTCGAAGTCAGAATTCCATTATATAATTATATCAGATATCGTCGTAGTTAGTAAGGCGATATCGGTTCATTATTTTCAATAATTAACCATTATCTCTCTTCCAGTCATTGGTTGAGTCAGTGTTAATGCACGGCATGGGGCCTCTGTCACACATTTCAAGGCAAAACCAAATATTTGCGTGAGAATGAGAGTCTTTTTGTTGAGAAGGTAATAGTACAACTTGACTTTCATACAAGAAGAAAATAGTGTTTTGATTTTAAGAAATCCGTGCATACCATTGATGGTTCCTTGCAATGCATAAATTGCAATAAGGGTCAACGGGAGGCAGCTGAGCATTTCTTGATTGTATGCCCATTATACCTACCCTATAGACGTTATTTTTTTTATAGAAAAATACGTAGCAGGGGGCTTACCAGTACCCACAAAAAACAGTCAAGATATCATGGAACTTATATTGGAAATATCATCTAATGAAAGCCTCATTATGTCTATATGAGTACGTAGACAGGGGCACTTTGTTTAATGGCCTTTTCTCTCAATGAATAGAGACCTTGAAGCTAATCTAAGAGCTCAAAAATTATATTGAAATCGAGCAATCAATTTCAAAATACCTGGGTTCCAAAAACCGAATTGAAAATTTAAAAAATAAATGAAATGAATGAAATAATAATAATAATTAATAAAGTAATTAAAAAAAAAAAAATTGCACCAGCGAAGCTTTTTTCCAAAACATGAAATTTGGCTCAAAAATCGTGCAACAGCCGGGGATGGGACAGTAACATTGGCACCACTCTTGATCAACCCTAATTGGTAGTATTTGGGGGTTTAAATATTAAAACTTTGGTTTATCAAAAATTCGGTATTGATTAAAAAATTCGGGTTCTTTCAAGCGCTGCCCAAGCTACAAATCTCGTCCCACTTTTGTGATTCTTATTTCGTTCCATTACAAATTCGATACCTATACTTTTGAAATGTATGTCAGGAGTTAAAATTTCATCATGAGAGGGGTGAGTGGAGGGGATAATATTGATAAATCATGAATTTTTATCTATTCTCGTGTGATTTCCGTGATTTTTTTTTATTATTATTTTTTTTTTTTCAACTATGAATTCGGTCTAGTTTGGGATCGTATATCAGGGGTTTCAAATTTCATTACGAAAGGGGGTGAATACAGGAGGTTATCTTAGAGGGTTACTTTCCCCTCCCATCTCACCCTTCCCTTTCGTTGGACGCTACAATAGGAGCCCATTTGATGTTTGCTGTCAGTGGAGGCGCAAGTGATTTTTTCTTTGAACAAGTATTTTAGGTTATTTTTTTAATTTTATTTTTTTAAATCATGAGGCACAATTCATTATGGATAAAGAAGTATTTTGTGCTCCTTCTGTCTCGTGGAATACGATTCACAGTTAGGGACTACATTTTCTTAATAGAAAAGGGATGAGAGGGGGCATAAAAAAGCCCACGTCCGCATCCTCTCTGACAGTCAAGCGTCGATAAAACACTAACGGCTCCATCCATCTCATCCCGAGTGGTATGGTGCTGCATGCAAACCATCAACAACCCAGCCAAACATAACCGAGTTTGCCTGGAGTGGGTGCCGGGGGATAGAGGCATTATTGGTAATGAAAAGGCTGACAATCTCGCGAGAAGGGGCTCCCAAACCCCATTTGTAGGGCCTGAGCCAGCAGTCGGTTTACCGAAAACTACCTTCAGAAGAACTAGCAACACGTGGGTCAACCAACAAACCAGTAAAAGATGGTCCAATATTGAAGGACACGCCCACAGTAAACCTATGGTGGCCGAACCCAACACCAAAATTACTGAAGGACTACTTAGGAAAAACGCTGCAAATTATTATACAAAGGTTTATTATTTATGTATTAGACAGCCCTTCTACGTAGATCTCTGGTCCATAATTATTAAACGCCGCTTATAGTACCTATATTTAGTATCGGAACTCGGAGCTTCGGACCTCACAAAAGGGGTTCAATCCAATACAGCAGCGGAATCTCACAATTTTACGCTTTTTAATATAGTTGATAAACAAAACAATTTATTACCAAGTCATCTTTCCAACACATAAAAGTGTTACATAAACTGTATATTAATATCATTTAATTGGTCAAATTTCAAAAAATGTGCTGACAAAATCACTGAAAATGGCTAAGAATCGTTAAATTGATATTTTTTAGCATAACATTGGTCAAATAAAGTTTATCAACTATGAAATAGAACATTCAACAATTTATGTACGAAATTATGCTAAAAACTTGAACTCCATTAGTTTTGTTTTAAGAAATCTATAAAATTGCAAAAAATAGCCTAAAATCCAAAATCTCTTTTTGAATAGAAGAGTATCATTTAGAATACTTTTTTTTCTTCATAAAATTAATAGCTAACATTTTCTTTTCACTCATAAATCTCCAATTTCTATACAACTTGAAATATACAAAAAACGCTGCAAATTATTTCACAAAGGTTTATTATTTTTTCAATTGAGTTTGATCGTAGTTTTAGTTGGCTAGCGTACGTCATAAGGCCCGTCCAGACTCCTCGGCGTGTCCTACTTCGAATTGCCACAACCTATACTTCTATAATTATATACGCATGTTTATATTTCTAGATTTGAGCTCCTATCTATTCAAATAGTTATCGCCTTAATAATATCATTATCTAAGTACGTACGAAAAGTCGAGAGGATATGTTATTAAATATGCGTAGGAAAATCTTTGGTATCAACACACAAATATGACCTTGAAAAAAACATATTCATGCCTCGAAGGAACGCCGGCGCCGTACCCACCACAAGGTGCCGCGGCGCCGGAGCCTCCTCTCACTCCACCCCACCCCCCCGCTCACCACCCCCCCTCTCCACCCACCGTGACCCAATGCCAAGCGTGCCAGGCGTGCGCGCGTCGAAAAAGATCCTTTTTTTGCCCGTTTTTGGCCCATAGCATCTATGCGAGTAAAGCAATCGGGATGGTTAAACGTTAGGACCAACTAGACCCCAAATGGAGTCTATGTGCGAAAGAACAGGTTTTTTAAGTCAATTCTTAGGCCTTTTATGGCCCGGACGGCGGACGGCGAACGGCGGTCGGCGGACGGACATTTCAAATTTGGATTCTACACACCTTGAAACGTAAAGTGACAAAGTTTGAGGGGGGGTTATAAAAATTTTTTGCTACACGATCACATAGGCTTATTATTGGAAATAATAAACCAAAAAGACACTTTTTCACCTATTTTTGGCTCATAGCACCCATGAGAGTGGAGCGATCGAGCTGGCGAGAAGTTAGGACCAACTAGACCCCAAGTAGAGTCTATGTGCGAAAGAACAGATTTTTTAAGTAAATTCTAAGGCCTTTTATGGCCCGGACGGCGAACGGTGGACGGACATTTCAAATTTGGATTCTACGCACCTTGAAACGTAAAGTGACAAAGTTTGAGGGGGGGTTATAAAAATTGTTTGCTATACGATCACTTAGGCTTATTATTGGAAATAATAAACCAAAACCGTAGGGAACTAAAAACAATGGCCTTATAACCGGCTTTGCACGCCTACGATTTCATCTACATCGCATAGGGGTCACACAAAGCTCAACCCTGTGCAGACTATGTGAGGAGACCGATAAAACGGCATCCCACATAATCTTCGAGTGCCCCGCACACACCCATCGCAGAATTGAATGCTTTGGGGCCCAAATTCCTATGAGGTCTATTCAGAGAGAACAATTAATCAAGGGCCTCCCACCCCCCATCAGGGGGCTGAGTCTCTTCGATTAAACAAAAAACTCTCAAGAAAGTCCAATAAGCCATCCGTGCTGGGGGCTCAAAACCCCAGCCCTGAGAGTTGCAGACTCGCCATGCAGCATCCTCTCCAAGTCCAACGCTGCACTCCATCCGGGATTTCGAGCCAGCACGAACTCCAACTTTTGTTTAACGGTTTTCCCAGTCTCTCCAGGCCACGAGTCGGCTTTTTGGATGACTCCCTGTATAGTAGCGACCACTTCAACCAGCTCCATCCTTCGCGATTCCAACTTTAGGATGACCGATTGGTAGGTACGGAAACGATTACGAACTGAGAGTAGAATGCAGAAACTTCTCTTGTCCTTCCACATTTATACCATCACTAGGATCGAATCTTCTACCACTTCTTGGGAAAAGCCATCTAAACAAAGTGGTTCCCAAAATAGGTACACCGCTAAAATACCTTACAACCAAAGTGAAAGGATGCTTGGGCTATGAGAGCTTATCTGTAGCAGAAGCTTAGGGTGTGTGAATGACCTCAGTAAAGGTTTACAACCTGCGGTTATATTTCTTTCACCAGATACAATTTTAATAATTATTATTCCTTTCTTCGAACCTTATGGATGGTCAGGGCCCAAATTCGGGAAGGGAATTTGAACAAAAACAAACTATTCAGACGAAAACCACAAGAATAAGCATTTTTATGCTTCTATTCTGAAAACCGCGGTTTTATGCATTTATATGCTTGATAAATTTAAATTATGTTGGTCCCAGAGAGGTGAAAATACCACCAAAAGGCTTCTTTCAGTGTGTACTATTCAGGAAAAAAATATGAAAATATGCACGAATCCCAGCCCTACTCATGATAAACTTGACCCAAAGCTGACAAGTTGGGTGTGGCACTTGGCCTCCTAGTATCTGTAACATGTAGATATAGCGTAAAGCCACTGAAATGTTTTGAGTAATCACATGAATCTATACTTAATCTATATAATAATTGAGGAGCTGACATGGAAAACGAGTTAAGTCCATAAATCGAAAGAACATTTTTTTTCGTCGAAGTGCAAGTAAACAGTCACGCCAACGGCCTTAGGTCCTCCCATCCTTGCTAGATCGCACCCTGAATAAATCGCACCCGTCCTGGAATAAGGGTACAACTCAAAAATCGCGATTTATGAGTTAGTTGTGGTTCTGAGAAGTAGAAACGGTCTAGTTTGTCTGTGGAGATATGTGTAGGGCACTCTAATTCCGCTAGAGAGTGCGTGTGTCTTTCTTCTATGGACGGAGTAACCAATTCACGTCCTAGGAAGAAAGACACAACTCAGATGAGTTCAAATAGTCTGTGTTTCGTTTTGAGTTGTTTCCTTTTTGTGTGGACAATTTTAACTTGTGTCTTTCTTTTCTGAACATTTTGGATCCTGACTGGTGAGATTTCAGTGTTTGAGTTGGAACAACTCAAAAATTCTTAAAAAATCAACAAAACCGTTCCCCCCACTCCCTTCCCACTGTCAAAAAAACTATTTATTCACCATGGGGCGTTAGAGTAATAATGTAGGAACCAAGTTTCGCAAAGATAAATAATGTTCATCGTGTTCCAAAGAACGGGTAGCCAATGGTGTGGAAGAAAACTTTGAATGCGATTTGCCGAAAATGACAATTTTTGAGTTGTACCCTTATTCTAGGATGGGTGCGAAATGTGTGACCTTTGCATGGAGAAGAGATTATATCCAAAAAAATCTGATAAGAGTTCAGAGGGAGTTCCTACGAAATTCGATTTTTAGACTTAACTCGTTTTCCATGTCAGCTCCTCAATTGTAGTTTGTCTTCTTAATTCTTCATCTTATTCTTTGATACTGAGCGAATTCCCCTCGTCTTAATTCAAACCTTTACGTTTGTGTCAGATCAGAAACTCATCACTGTGAGCATAAGTCAAGAAAACCCCGATTATCATGTGGACGGCTACATCCTCAGCGGCCTTATACGCCTATTTGTAGGAATATTTCTCATAGCAGGACCATTTTTCATTTCGTTTTTTGGACCGCGCATTTCGATGGTAGTTGGGTCTGCTATGATCACGTAAGTTTTATACTACGATTATCATATTAAGGTGATAATACTGCATTTGGTTGATTATAATAAATTTTGTTTGATTGAATTATAAATTTTTTGTAAGATACTGAGAAAGAACATTTATTTGTACAAACATGTAGATAAGTAGGTCTCTTGTACATACACTTATTAGAGTGGTGGGAAGGAAACTTAGAACTTATATAATAGGTGCGAACAATTGTATACAGGAATAAAAAGAATGAGCGAATGAAATTAAAATAAAAAGTGAGTGACATTTTAAAATATAAATGAATGAGAGAGGGAAAATACACTGCCCAGGACATGGTACAGAAGCTTCCTCGTGGCTCGTGGCTTCAACGTGACTTCAACGAGAAACTTACGTTCACGCATGCGCAAAGCGTACCGCTGAATCAATCAAGATGAAACTGATTAGGGACAATCTAGGGCTAAATCCACACTATTCCTGAAAATTTCATTAAAATCCGATCAAAATTGTGGATGTTATGGCTGTAGGAAGAAAATATAGAAAGATAAACGCTCATGCATGCGCACAGTGTACCGCTGATTCAATCATAATGAATGTCGTAAGGGACCTCAAGGGACCTTCCCCGCACCATCACTGAAAACCTGACTAATATCTGTTCAACATTGACAGACTTAAACTATCACAAGAAAATTACGTTCTCGCATGCGCAGAGCGTACCGGTGATTCAATCATGATGAAACTGATAGGGGACCATCTAGGGCTGAACCCACACTCTTCCAGACAATTTCATTGAAATTCAATCAAAATTGTGGAAGTTATGGCTGTAGAAGGAAATATAGACAGACAAACGCTCGCGCATGCGCACAGCGTACCGCTGATTCAATCATGATGAATGTCGTAAGGAGCCTCAAGGGACCTTCCCCGCATCATCCCTGAAAATCTGACCGAAATCTCTTCAACACTGATGGGCACGTCAACGAGCCTTGCTCCAGCCTTCGGCGTGATTGGATCTCCGGCTCATCGACAACCTTGTTTTAACTCTCAAAAGGACCGGTAGTTAGGTGTAGGTGAGGTTTACAAAGACTAACGAAGCTCGCATAACTATCTGAACGGACTAACGAACGAGATGAACAATCTGGACCTTAACTAAGATGAACCTCCTGACATTGAAATGGAAGATGATAAAACTGACGAAAACGTTACTCTTGGTGGAAATAAAACAATGAGCGAAAAGTCTGAAACTCAATTGAAATATAATTTCGATGAAATTGGTCCTTTCTACGTGATGATTGAAAGCGTAAATACCTATTTGACGGGGATTTCGCGAATACACCCAATGGCTTTAGGTAAATGATTACATTCGCAACACCCTGATATTTCCAACCACATATCTCACACATAAATAAAATTGACCCTTCTGGTTGAGATGCGGCTTAAACCATAAAACGATTGTTTTGGCATCAAAGTTCTAAATTGGATGCTGCTGATGGATCGCTATTCAGAACTACAACGATTTCATAATTTCTCCCTTGAGAGGGAAAAACATTAAACATGATTAATGTGTTTCCCTCGCAAGGGAGATATCGTCGTTTAAGTTGCAACATAGCATATCTCAAAAAATGGGATATTGAGATATCGTTGAGGAAACTCCTGAGATGTGTGGTGTTCCCGCCAGTTTTTAGATGTGCGATGTTGTCAAAGACCTCGATTGCCGCCCAGCCACGTGTCAGCTGGATGAACTGTTGCTATCAACATTTCGGGCGCGGAAATACGAATCCAACGGTATGCATAACTCAATATCCCATTTTTTGAGATATGCTATGTTGCAACTTAAACGACGATATTAGATATAGTTTTTTAAGGTCAAGAAAAAAGAAGAGATTCTAATTAACCAAAACAATTTATTATATTTATATACGTTTTTATTTTACCATTAGATATTTCTGATGGTACTCATACCAAAGTACGCTTGCATACGAGTCTGCAACACATTGGGACATTTTATGTCTTTAGTTGCAGACTCGTATGCAAGCTCTAAGAGCCACTCAGCTGATCCGGACCCTGGGCATCGTCAAGTAAATGTCCTAAAGAGGCTACATACGAAATTCCAGCTTCCTAGAGTGTAAAGCATAGAAATTAGCTCTAAGAGCCACTCATCTGATCCGGACCCTGGGCATCGTCAATTAAATGTCCTAAAGAGGCTACATACGAAATTACAGCTTCCTAGAGCGTAAAGCATAGAAATTAGCTCTAAGAGCCACTCATCTGATCCGGACCCTAGGCATCGTCAAGTAAATGTCCTAAAGAGGCTACATACGAAATTACAGCTTCCTAGAGTGTAAAGCATAGAAATTAGCTCTAAGAGCCACTCATCTGATCCGGACCCTGGGCATCGTCAAGTAAATGTCCTAAAGAGGCTACATACGAAATTACAGCTTGCTAGAGTGTAAAGCATAAAAAATAGCTTTAAGAGCCACTCATCTGATCCGGACCCTGGGCATCGTCAAGTATATGTCCTGAAGAGGCTACATACAAAATTACAGCTTCCTAGAGTGTAAAGTATAGAAATTACCTATTAAAATGATTTAACCACCGCTTCACAAATCAAACCGTTCTCGCAATATTCGGATCACCTGCTATGAATCAAATCATCGAAACACCAACTCAATGAAATCATCAGAAATTAACAACCGGTTGCAATCATGTTCACAATATCAATGATTGAGAATGATCACCTGAGTGTACACAATTTATTATTCAAATAACCATGCTCATAACTCAGCTTGTTGGCCACGCACTTCGCAGTAGTTAACATAATATGGTTGGATAAATCGAGAGCTTTCGAACGAATGGTCAACGAATTTTGTGGGATGAAAAACGACGAAGTACCATTTCCCTAGCAACGACTCGGTTGTAAGCGGAAATCATCAGAAAAAAAACGTTGCAGATTTGCGTGTCGGAATTCACAGAACGACCCCCAGCCCTAAAACATTAAACATGTTAATAGGAAGAAATAGAATCCGAGTGGAACTGACGAACTGCATGACTGCAAATAAGTTGCTAGAGTCCAAAATATTGAGAACTGAAGGTTTCAAAACTTCAGTCCCATTATATCTTGTAAAGAGAAAATTTGTTGTCAAAGGGGTCGATACTTCGCTCTCAGATGAAGAAGTTAAACAATTTATTAGAGATTTTCGAGGAATCCCTTTAGATGTGCTGGAGTTGAAAAGAATGAGGAGGAAAGTCACCGCATTTACTGACACAGTCAGTAGTAGTTACAATACGCAGACAATGTGTGCCTACCAACCTCACAATCTTACATGAAACATCAAAAGTTTTAACATGTTTTCTGGATATGAAAAAGGCTTTTGACTGCGTTAGTAAGGGGGTACTGGTGGAAAAATTGTATAGAATGGGGATTAGGGGAGTTTCGCACGATTGGTTTAAAAGCTACCTTTACGATAGAAAACAGGTGGTCGCAATTGATAATAATATGTGTAGTGAAGCTACTTCAACCGGGGATTACAGCATCTCCCATGGAACAGCGTTGGGTCCTAGTTTGTTCATTCTTTACATGAAAGATAAAGCAAAACTAGATCTATTTGGCAGTATTAATCTCTTTGCGGATGATATTGCATTGATTGTCAAAGGCCAATCTTGGGACGAAGCAAAGATTAGACTGGGGAAAGATCTCAAAAACATCAAACTGTGGACGAATCTAAATAAATTGAATTTAAATGTAGAAAAGTGCAATATTTTACCCATTGCTGGATCAGAAAACCAATGGCCGAGTGAAATTAGTGTGCGTATACACAGGGGTGCCCACCCCCCGACTCTAGCCCCCCCCCCCCCCCAACTTAAATATTTATTAAATAGGTAATGTAAATGATACACTGATGTAATAAAGAATGTTGTATTTCTTCCAACTGGAATTTCTAAATCCTACTAAATCCAACTGGAATTTCTATTTGAAGCGTTTAGAAATTAAGTTTTAGTTATATAACGTTTCAGAGAGTAAACAATCCCTATATTTACTTAATGCAATCGGGAACCCAGCATACGAACGCCTTTGCGAAATGTGTGAGCCATCAGATCCCGAAAGCAAATGGTTCACTGAACTAACAACTATATTATCGAAATTTTTTTCACCCGAACCAAACGTGCTAGTTGAACGCATCAACTTCCAAAACCGACTAGGTACAGCGGGAGCACGAGTCCCTAAAAGATTTTGCTGCATAATATTGAAAAATGCGCGAGATTTTCAAAGTTTCCTGCAGATTGGTTCGAGGAAGTTCTATCTACACAATTTGTCTACGGTCTCTCCGATCACGATCTGAAACTGAAAATCCTTGAACTTAGGTAGGTGCACTTTTAAAAAGCTCTAGAATTCGCGAGAATTCACGCAAAACTTGGAGAAAACACGCCTCCCAATATTTCTATCAACAAAATCAAGGAAAAAAGATTTCCACAAAATTCCCGAAAACCATGTAGACATTGTTCTTACCGAAATCACGATTCGAGCTTTTGTAAATACATAATTGCAATTTGCGATTTTGTTCCAAAAAGGGTCATGTAAAACAATCTTGTCCTTATATTCGAGAATCCAAGAACACAAATTACAATAAACAATCTCATAATCAGATATCAGAAGACAAGACAACAGCAGTCGTCTCAAGATTAAACGTTGACGTTTTCAAGTTAGGTCATACTAACCAGGCCTCAAAAATGTTTACCACTGTGAATCTTGATGGCGTAGATGTCGAGTTCCAAGTGGATACAGGATCATCGGTAACTATTTTAAATTATGATTTATTCTCAAGAACATTCCCGGACAAATCCTTTAAAAGTACATCACTCAGTCTGCGGTTCTGCACCGGAGAAAAAGTACCAATCAGAGGTCGAGCCAAGATTAAAGCTGCAAACGAACATATTTTAGATTTATATGTGATTGCAGGAGATTTTTCTAATATCCTTGAGCTTGATTGGTTGAAGGTGCTGAACATTAATGTATCGATTTTCGATTAGAAAGTCATAAAAATTTGTTTAGAATATATTCTTAACAAATATCAGGATGTTTTTCAACCTGGTGATGGCAAAATAAGAGAAGCTAAGGCTCGTATCCACCTAAAACCCAATTTTCGCCCTATTTTCAAAAAAAAAAAAAAAAAAAGGAATAACCAGTAAGGTACAATATTCTGACTTTGCAACCCCGGTAGTACCATTTTTAAAAGATGACGGAACCATTAGGCTTTTTGGTGACTATAAAGTCACAATTAACAACCAACCTAGAAAAATTATACCACCCTATTCCAAATATTGCAGAAATTATGTCAAATCTGAATGGATTCTAGTGGTTTTCAAAGAAGGCTTTCAACCATCTTGCAATTAATGAAGAGGTTCGTCATTTTCTTACTATAAATACAGCTAAAGGTCTCTATCAATACAATCAATTACTTAGAACTGTCATTACTTACAACTGTCATTATGGCACTCACAACGCATGCGCACAATACCTGTTTCTACAACATATTATCCAATAAAGTAATTCGAATTGAAAATAGCTGACGCTAGCAAATTGTTAGTATAAATCTTATTACTTATTCATAAAAAAATTAAAAAAATACTCATTTGTCTAACCCCCCCCCCCCCCCCCAAAAATTTTAACGACGCAGTTTGCGTCGTGACCCCCTCCCCCCCCTGAGGGCACCCCTGGTATACACCTCCAGCAATGTGACACTATTGATAATGTATGTAATTGTAATGTATTGAATACGGTAAAATCTGTGAAATATTTAGGGGTTATAATTGACTATAAGCTGAAATGGGACGGTCATGTGCAATATGTTATAAATAAATTGAGAAAGATGGCATACGTGATGAACAATGTTAAATTTCTGTCAGTTAAACTTGAAACATGTATATATTACGCTATGGTACAACCTTTGTTGCAGTTTGCGATTTCTCTATGGGGTGGTAGGTACCTATAATAGTGTTATAGAACCGTTATTTACTTTACAGAAAAAAATCCTAAAAATTGGCTTCAAGAGAAAAAAAAGAACCGACGTAGGTATTATTTGTTCAAAGACCTCGAAATTTTCAGTGTTCATCAACCATATACGTACAGCATGTGCAGATACATCTTGAAGAATAAAAATGAATTCAAAGATAATATCAGAACTTCTCGAGGAAAGCCGTATAGATTTGAGCTACCGAGAGTAAAATCAAAAATTTCAGGGCATAGTCCTAAGTATAGAATGCTATTAACTTTTAATTATTTGTGCAAAATTTTATATCCCTTTTTCACCAACACTTATAACTCTATACATAGATCATTAAATACAATTAAAAAAAATATATTCACAGAAGACATATTACTCAAGTCCATATCCAAATTAAAACACCCTTCTTATGCTCACTAATTTATTGAAAACCTAACTCTTGCATTCAAATATTTATTTCATCTTGAATTATCCGAATTTCTCTTTTAATAAATTATACAAAAATAATATCAAAAACATACCATAAAATATGGTTGTTCACTGGCAATAGTAAAGTAATTCCTATAATATATATGTTGTTATAGTCTCATGACGAAATTGACTCATGCATGTCGCCACAAGCTATGCTTACAGGCATGTATACCCTTCAATCTCATGATTGTTAGTTTATACTATAATACTATATACGTATATTTATCATTCAACTATGAAAGTTCATTTTCTTTCTGTATGGTAGTACTAATTAATTTGATATTTTATCTTTTAAAAATTATATATTATGCTGTATATCATGAAGGAAAAAAACTCAAACTCAAACACGCGGGCAATGCGTGCCCACCAACATCACAATCTTACATGTGATATGTGAAGTAACACCATACATTCAGCGGGTAATTCAGTGCACACAATTTTGGCGATATGGCCACTAGATCACTGGATCAGTGCAAAGGCGTAGTACGTTGAGAAAAATGTAGCGGAGAACATGCATCATGTACATGCACAAATGATGAAATTCGTTGTGTTCATTGACACTTGAAACATTATTCATCTAATAAAGAAGTCTGCTCCCGATATCAAACAGAACAAGCTATAAAACGTATGATGGGGACCAGCAATGTGTTTTACTATGATGCAAAAAATTTCATCTCTGGAAAAGAATTATGCCAAATCTGTTTCCTCAATAAATGATATTAATAGTTTCCCACCATTGAACACCGGATTCGTTTCCCCTAAGACAGTATAACACAGGTACGCGCAGAGATTCAAAAAACGGCCCAGAGATTCTTACTTAAAATCATCATCAAATACTGACGGCATCGAGGAACTGAACCAGTTATGAAGAACCTTCCCGGTGGTAGAATCTCAAAAAATCCACACGTATCTTCATCAAATACATTGGCTGACTCTTCAAAGACTCTTCAGGTTCGGTACTCCTGCCGGCGGCGGTAACTGTGGGGCCCAACACCGCCTTACCAGCGGTCCGTGGGCTGACCCAAGTAACGTCCGTAAAAATCCCCCATGTCCTGTAGTACTGGTTGGCGGCCGGGTTGGGATGTTGCAGGGCATGTGGGGGCCCCCCTCTTGACCCACAACGGACCAGCAAAGAGGTTATAATCAATAGGCCGGTGGAGGTAGTTGGCCCCGATGTCGTAAGCGACACCACTGTACACCACGCTTAACAAACTATACTCAGACACACACACCTACTCACATCTCTCATAAAAAAAAAGAAAATGTCCAAAACAATTATTGCGGGTACTAAAAGTGCCATCCACGACTCCCCCGGGGTTCCCACCCCAGCTGTGGAAGCTTCCATCCCCCATGTCCTGTAGTACTGGTTGGCGGCCGAGTTGGGAGGTTGCAAGACATGTTCCCCCCCCCCCCCCCTCTTGACCCACAACGGACCAGCGAAGAGGCTATAATCAATAGGCCAGTGGAGGTAGCATTGGCCCCGATGTCGTAAGCAACACCACTGTACCCTACACTTAACAAAATATATATATATATATATATATATATATATATATATATATATATATATATATATATATATATATGTTAGAAACCTTCCCTCAAAGACGGAGGGGGCACGCCATTAAATTGAGAAATAAACAAATCAAATAAAAAAGTGGGGAGGACGCCCAGGTTTACCCGACGCCGACTCTAGGGATAAGGGAAGTTGCAGGACGAGGAGGAAGAATGGGATGAAAGGAAGTGCCCCCATAAAATGACCGCCAGTTCAAGTAAGAACCCCTCAGGACGCGGGTGGTGATACCACGGAGTACTCCTGCCGAGATGCCCAACTCGAGTAACTCCATGGCGCTTTTCCCACACCACACCCCGCGCCATGACACGGTCGCGGCAATGACCTTGATGTTATTAGGTGCCACTCCTTTTAGCTCAGATATCGCTTGGCGCAGATCATTTCTATCATATTTACTTTTCTTAGCCCGCCAGGTCTGCTCCATGTCCAAGCTGCCACTGACAACCTGGACATCCAGGATTATGGCAGACCCATCGGGCTTGATCGCAACAATATCTGGCTTCTTGCCCCGGTCACTCGGCATATGGTATAGTCTCTCTCTTTCGTCATCCCAACCGCTAGATGACAAAGCACCTGCTATCTGCTTGGCAACCGCATCGTGACGTAAAATGCGGCCACCGTGAGTACGAGGACACTGCTGCACCACATGATAAAGATTCTCATTTTTACCCCGACAGGCACGGCAAAGGGTGTCTACTGTCCCGCGACTACTCCTCGAACACCTCACCGAGGTGGCTAATGTAGCCACCCGGACGGCGTGAAAATGGCGATAGTCGCGGGCCCCAATGCCCTCTGAAGCCCATTCCACCCACTGAGTAGAAATGGGGGATTCAGAGCACTGTCGGAGTTCTTTACCATCTACTGACTCATGCAGTGCAGCAGCGAACTCAGCAGATGAGCTGGATTTTGGAGCAGTTGGTGTTGCTCGATCGCACCACAACAACTGCTGCCGGACAAAGTCCAGGTCAGCAGCAGTGCGGGCGACCTCCCAGCTCGAGCCCCTAAGGGCAAGCAGGCGCTGGCGGCGTAAAGATGGGATGCTGGCAGAAAGAAAGACAATACCGAGCCCACCGGCCTTGACCGGTGCGTGGATGTAAGCACTTGGGACACCAGGTGGAAAGCCTAGCCAAGAGCGCACAGCAGAGCGAACTTCACGATCTAACTCAAGCAGCCTCCCCGCAGTAAGCCTGCCAAAGACTAACCCATAGGTCAGCTTTGTCAGTAAGTACGTGCGAAGGAGGCGCAGCTTCTGCTGTGGCTTCAATGGAGCCTTGGTGACACGAGCTAATGCTCCACCAAGGTCCACACGGCTTGCGGCTATCTTCAGGTCGAGAAGACACACACACACACACACACACACACACACACACACACACACACACACACACACCTGCACACCTGTCTCATAAAAAAAGAAAATGTCCAAAACAATTATTGCGGATACTAAGAGTGCCAGCCGCGACTCCCCCAGGGTTCCCACCCCAGCTGTGGAAGCTTCCACTCTGCCACCCCCAACTCCCTCTTCCACCCCAATGCCTTCCCTTGTGGAGGCATCCAAGAATGGTGCGGTTCCCCTCACTATGAATACAGAGACTACGGTCTCTGTTGTCAACATTGACAGCTCTGTGTCTCCAGCAGTGGAGGCACCCAAGAATAGCGAGGAGATCCTCACCATGGAGACAGGGAAACCAAACCCTGTTGTTGCTACCTCCCCTTTGGGAGGTGCAAACAACGAATATTCCTTCAAAAGGAAAAGGAATCGCATATTTTTCAGTCCCCAATAGTGTAACCCCCACTGAACAATCAGATGCTGTTGTGAAGCCTCTGAGCTCACCAAAGAAACAGCATGATCAAGGTCAAATAGCTAAAGTGACGAGAAACGTCTTTGATATTTTCATGAAGAATGGATTTCCAAGTTTTTATACGGTCGAGACTAAGGGGGATGGTTTTAAAACCTCCAGTCCCCTAAAAATCGGAAATGCGTTGGTGCGCCAGATAGGTAAACCAACTGAAATGAAAATCATTTCCAACTCCAAGGTTCACGTTAAAGTAGTCTCGGAGGAACAGGGATTAAGACTCGGAAGAATAGTAAAGTTGGGAGAGACTGAAGTCACAGTCACTTTTAACCAGAAACGTAATACTTCACAGGGCACGATCTGTTGCCAATACCTTCGATCGTGCTCTGCTGACGAGATCCTCGAGAGTCCCAAAGAGGATTCAGTCATTGAAGTCATCCCTTTTTAACGTGGTAGGCGCATCAAAGGGTCATCTGACACCTTTTTTCTCACATTAGCGTTACAAAATCCGCCCAAGACTGTGTCACCTGGCTTTGTGACCAGCAGGTAAGGCCTTTTATTCCTCCACCAATGCGATGATACAAATGCCTTAAATTTGGGCATACTAACCGCAGATGCATGGCTGAGCATGAAATGTGCGCCTGTGGTCTTCCACGACACAATAAGACGGAAACATCATGCTCAAAGCCCCCAAAGTGTGCCAATTGCAATGGCCTGCATGGAGCACTCTCTAAGGCAGGGGTGCTCAAACTTGAACTGCTGGCGATCAACCTCAATATTTTTAGACTACTTACGATCGACTCTGAGAGGCTGCAAGTATGTGTGATACAGGGTTGTCGTACATACACGATACACCCTACCTACCTAGGTAGGGTGTACCGTAGCATATATAGATATTAGCTTTCCGCACAATTTACATTATTTTAGTCAAGGTTTTGGGTTAGGTTTACTTAAGTTCTTCTCTACAATATCAACGAAAAAACTCATAGTTATTCAAAATTGCGAGTTTATTCGTTGTTACAAAACAAAAGAGTTACATATGGTGTTTAACTCAACTAAGGAGTGACTTTGGATGTTGAAGCGTGGCACTGCATGTCCTCAGCATACTTTTCATAAGATGGTGCGTAACCACTGAGTGCCAATCGCAAGCATGATGACATATGATCGTCAGTTAGTCGATTGCGATATTGTGACTTAATTATCTTCATTTCAGAAAATGCAGACTCGCACAAGTAAGTTGACCCAAACATTGCCGTCAGTTGAAGGGCGATTTGCCTTAGATTCGGATATTTATCTTCAGATATAAAACACCAGAAATTTGTATCAGATGCTGTAGCTTTGAGATGTATATCTGATATAATCTGCACCAACTCATTTTCAACAGAACATGAGTTCATATTAAACTGACTTGCTACTTCAGTAGCTAATTCCTCAATGTTTTTACATGAAAAAGGATAACTCATAAATGATGGTATATTTGCCAATTTACTGCAATCATAAAAACGCATTTCGAATTGTCCCAAAATATTTGATAATTCATCCTCATACGTATCATAATTCAACTGAGGAATCCTTGCTTTCAAAGACAAAAAATGTTTCAGATCCTTTCTTTTCAGTTGATCTATCATAAGTTGCAATTTACTTTTGAATGCGTTTACTGCGCTAATCATCTCAATAATAGTTTTTCCTTTACCTTGAAGCTCCAAGTTAATGGTGTTTAAGTGCATTGTGATGTCAGTCAAAAATGCCAAATCAGTCAGCCATTTTTCGTTTTTCAACATCTCAGTGTCATCACCTCTTTCGTCTAGAAAAGCTGTTATTTCGGGCAATAATTCTTGAAACCTTTCTAGGAATTTTCCGCGACTCAACCACCTGACGTCCGTGTGAAAATTTTTTTCTTCTCGAGATCTACTCAAAAAGCACTCGCGATCGACTGATCGATCGCGATCGACCGTTTGAGCACCCCTGCTCTAAGGAGTGCCCAATCTTTAAAAAAGAAGTCGCCATCCAATGCATTATAGCAACTGAAAAAGTCCCTTACCCTGTGGCCCGTAGAATGTGCAATGATTCTATTTCCAAAATGGAAGATAGCATGGAAGGAGGATATGTAGGTAGGTACCTTAAAACAGGGCTAATTAGCTCCACTAAGGGACATCGCACGAAAAGCTGAGAATCTTTTTCGATGACGTTAGTATGACACCCAACAAACCTATTGGATTTCTGGCACAGGAATCAATAATGACGACGCCAACCCATGTCTACTTCATATTGGAATTTATTGATTTATTTACTTTTTTATAATTAAAACGAGGTGTAATGAAGTTAGTTTAAATCGATGGGAACCATGGCAGTTTTCATATTTTGATGAGAGAATTGAATGATGATCGATAGGTACGTTCTGATTCTTATATCTGTAAAAATATAATTATAGTACATATCTAATTAATTATTTAATTAAATGCATAAATTCAGTTGTTATCTGGTTTGAAACTATTAAAATACAATGTTGTGTTTCAGAACTTTCTTTATTCTATTTTATTTCGAAAACACATGGCTCACGTATTTAGGAGCTTTCTTAGCAGGAGCAGGTGGATCGCTATTGTGGGTTGGCGAAGGAAATTACATGGTGCTTAACTCTGAGAGTGACACTGTCCCGTTCCATGTCTCACTATTTTGGGCAATATTTGCTACTTCGTAAGTGCCTACTAACAACACATTTATGTATGTCATGAACTTATACATCTGTCGTCAGGTGACAAAATGTCATACGTCACTTTTTTAAAATTTTACGGGGGAGCAAATATAAAATAGCTCTACCCTATCGTAACTTGGCTATTACGCTTAACTGAAATACATTTTCGCAGTTATTTAGGTAATTTACGTTGGAATGAAATGGCATTCAGACTAACTTCCCATCTAACTAGTATTTTCAGAATTCCTTTAAGGTAGGTATCCAGACACATGACATATTGGCATCTTCTTCCCAATATTTTTTCCATTATGCAAGAGGCAATGTCCAGGGGATTATTTAAAAACGGTCTTTTTTAAATAGTCTTATCAAAATTATTGTTGTGGAGGTGGTAGAGAGTAGCTATTGACATTTTTACAAACTAACGAATATTTCAGAAGTAGTTCTTTGATTAGCAAACATTTATTAATCATTTTAAGAAATTGAATTTTAATTAGGCACCTACAATTGATAAATGATTGAAATTTAATCAAACAAAAATAAAATTTCATTGAAAATCTGTTGCTTTTATTAATTATTACTACTTGAATCCTATAAAACATTACTTTGACCTTTTGCCATCTTCCTCTACAGGAAAGAAAACCTTCTGCACCAATGGCAGAACTACACTAGTTTACATGTGACATTTTTCCATCATGTCTTGTGACTTGTGTTTTATTTTATTTTTATTTTTGACACACATAGTGCCACATCTCATATCTCTGGAACAAAATGTCATAGGGATATGATAATTGACAGTAGCTGGACTTTGATGAGGATTCCGAAACCATGAAGAACTCGATTTCACCACACAAAAAACTGACATGTGAAATTTTGCCATCTGACGACAGACATATATGAAGCTGTCGCAGCCTTTGTATGCATAGCCTTTTTACAATACACCGCCTTTTCATAATAAAAACGTTGGAATGAAAATCAGCCTGGTGTTTATCAGCCTTTTTGTAAAGAAGCTAGAAGGTCTTTTTGCCAAAACCATGTTGAAATTGGCATTGTTGTGTTTCCAATTCTACCTACTCAAAATTAAACATTCGGCCTCATAATATAAATTAACAAGTCTCGGTTGTGTTTGTAAACAATGTGTTTTAAACATATTGAGTTATATGAAAAATAAAACAGTCGTGTTCTGAAAGTTCATGAAATCTTTTATTCTAAAACATTGTTAACGTGGGTTAAAAATTCAACGGGTTATGGGCCCAGTTCGTAATAAAAACCATTGTGTCACTCTTCAAAAACAGTTAGGTCAAAATTCCCTTTATTAGCAAGTGAAGTTTTGTTCATGGAGCTGACCAAAGTCAAAATCGGACTATTGGAGGGAAAATCCAACTGGAGTACATGGAGGTTCAAAGCGATAGCTCTTATAAGAGGAATCACTGGTGCTGAACAAATTATTGAAGGTACTATGAAGGCTCCTGCTCCGTTAGAGGGCACGGCAAATCCTGAAGATTTAGCCAAATACAACAAGGAACTAGAAACCTTCAATAAACTCCACGCAACAGTATTTCTAATACTCACAACGAATATGACTGAAGAGACTTTAAAAAAGGTCATGCGGTTCACCTCAGCAAGAGAGATCTGGGTTGAACTCCACAGACTTTATGAAGGAGTATCTGAAGACAAAGCTTACAATCTCTGCATGCAATTCTTCAGTTATGAGAGAGAACCCGCAGATGACATGAGTTGTCACATGTCAAAGCTTAAAAACCTTTGGAATTCCTTGAAGTTGGAAATAAATAAAGGAGAAGAAAATAACCATTCCATTTGAAAAAAAGGCTGAGGGTGATCCGTCTATTTGTAAAACGCCTGCCTGCTGTCTTCGTAAAACTTGGTAAACTTTGTCATGGAACTCCTCGCGGTTTCCATCGGAAGCTCCACTTCGACTAGACACGGCTCGGGATTCACTTTCACTAGTAACGTCCATCATCATGAACTCGTGGGTGGTTAACAAGAAACTGAGGAAATATTTTTGATGTTGGCATGATTCAGGCGAAAGGAGGAGGATCACGAATGAGCATGCTGGAGCAGGACTGAACAGTCACCTCACGCCTCCGAGGAGCCTATCAATGATCCAACGTCCAACCCTAGATTAAAGACGAGAGCTTTACAAAAAGGCTAAAAAATGCCAGGCTGATTGTCATTCCAGCGCTCTAATTACGAAAAGCGGCGTATTGTAGAAAGGCTAGGCTTTTTAGAAAAAGGGCAGATTTCACAATAGGGCTGCGACAAAGCTGTTAGCGTGTTTGGGTGCGTGAGTTATAAACGTTGAATAATTCTAAGAACACTCGGAAATTGCATTCACGGTTTCATTTTTGATTCCAGTATGATACCAGGTAACATTTATACAGCTGTTTCTCTCTCTGGGAAAAGTCGGATTGATCGAGCTACGAGAAATCATCTGCTATTCGCCGCCACAGGTCTTGGTGTGGTTTCTGTGTTGATACTCTCATTTCTCCAACCACCAAAGGGGAAGACGTCGTTACCTCCGGTAAAGGACTCACCTTCGGATGCGGTCAAGAGAACATTCTCCCTGTACATCTCTCGGGACTTCATGACATTGACGCTAACTTTCATTTTCGTGGGTGAGGCATTTTAGTGAATTTTTGTAAAAAGTAAAGCTATTGCAATGCTCCAAAAATTTAGAATACAAATTTTTCAAAAGTTTCTTCATGGAAATCCGTTTTGATGTAAACTGAAACTATTCCTGGATTTTAAAGCTTTTTCCATTGGCCATCAAGCTCTACTTACTTTGAAGGAACCAAGAAGAAGATATCAGGAAGATACCAGGAAGATATCAGGTATATATGTTACCGGCAAAGTATGAAATCCAGGCATTGCATACAATGACTAGTCGTTTTATACAATGCCTGCACTTTTCAGGCAAAGTATGAAATTCCTCCATTTTTAACTCTCTTTAGACACACAGGCAATGTACACAATGCCTAGGCAGTCTATATAATCCTACCATTGATTTAGGCAAAGTATAAATACTCATCATTCTGATCTATATGCCCAACTAATCTGAATTTTTACTAAGGGGTTGACTACTTGATGTTGTGTTTTTTTTAGCCAAACTATACTCATCATCGAACCAAACTATACTCATCATTCTGACCTATATGTCCAACTAAGGTGCCCAGATCAGATAAGGATTGATCAGAAGGACAATTTGCCAAGTGCACGATCAGGCATTCTACACAATGCTTAGGTAAAGTATAAAATGAAATTTATTTTACACATTGCCTGCTCCATTCAGGTATTGTATACAACGACTAGGCATTGTACAGAATGCCTGATTTTAAACTTTGCTGAAAAAAACATTCTGGCAATGATGAGGTGGGTGGCAAAGCTCTTGCCTCATCATTGAACCAAATCGCAATCACAGGCCCATCCCACAGTCCCGCATCAATGAATTGCATCAATGTCATTGACTGCCAGATAAATTCAAACCCAGCACTAATAGCCTGAGGGAGGTGAAGCTTTTGATGGAGCCACCAATCCTCGAAGGCAGAAACGCGAATATGTGTAGGAAAACTCTCAGATTTGATGGCCCCACCAAACCTGGGCCCAGCAACACTTTGGTTGCAATACAGGATGGAGCTGTGGCGGAAATGCTGCATAAGCGGCTTTGCACGCCACATATAACTGTACCCTTGGCCATAAGATATGTGAGCTATGTCTGAGTACTGTTTCAGTGAAAATCAACCTCTTGGAGAAGGGCCACAGGGAACATATTGTCACTGCCTCAGCTTATTTTCCTGGAGATACAGATACTTCAAGAGGACCTCCACCGGAAGAGGAGGCCAACCTTATAGGAAAATGCCCCAACATCAACATATAGCTTTTTCGGGAGCAGACGTCAACGCCCAACACAAACTGTGTGTAAGCACTGATATCAACAGATGAGGTGACCTACTGTTTGATTACCTGGTAGCTAACAACCTGTATGTTGCAAACCGGGGAACAATTGACATTTGTTACCTCATCCAGGAAAGATGTCCTAAATATCACCATAACAACCCCTCTAATTGAAAGAAGAATAAGCAAGTGGTTCGTTTCTGGCAACTGCTCCTACTCTGAACACAGGTACATTGTTGTGGTAATCCAAGGTTTGGGTAAAACATAGAGATCCAAAGAAAACAAACTGGAAGGACTAAAAGGAGGAAGTGGAGGACAGGTTGAGAGGAATCGGCCAAATTACACAAAATACAACGATATTGTGGCTATGACAGAATAACTATAGAACACGGTACTCAACTCATACGACAAGCACACTCTGGCGACGACTGGGTCGTCCTCTATCCAGGTTCCCGGGTGGAACATGGAGCTATGAGTAAATGCTGCCAGACGTGAAACTGGCAAACTGTATATAATCCTCCATAGACCGCGCCCTTCTTTATATCAACCTGAACCGTGTGGAGTACCCTGTGTCCGACCTATGTTCATAGTTATATACGAACTCGTACTTACGTATCTAGTATTTATTTGGGAGGCAGGAAAAAAACATTAATTACAAATCAGTTTACCTATCTCTGAATAATAGTTCTCCGGGCCATCAAATCATAGTAAAATTAAAACGAAAATTGAATTACTTCAACCTCAAATAGGTATAGAGTGCTAGATTTTATTTTATCCACATGTAATTTGACTGAGCTAAACAACCTGAAATTGCTGAAAATTAAATGAAAATTCGAATGATAAACCAATAACAAAATTCGCAATACCAAAAACAGGTAGGTGAAAAAGTACCAAAACAAGGTGCCAAGTTGGGTGGGCAGTTTAGTTTCCTCACATATTGTAACATGGTCTGTTGGGAAGGAAAGGATATAGTTCGGAAGTCGCTTTGCGCCACTCAACTATGGCTAAGTCAATTTCACTGAGAAGCTGTATTTGTTACCTTTTTGGGGAATGTCTTGGTACCTATTGTAAACTCGGTTGTGAGGAATAAAACGTTTTGGTTCAAATTGAGAACAGTTTATTATTTTAACATGGTAGCAGACCGTACAATAGGATTGTGAAGTATTGTTTCAGTTCGCGAATCGTATGAGGGTTCTTGCAAAGAAAAGAATCTTGAACTCAAAATTTGGTGATAGCGAAAATACTCAGGATTTTTTCAGCCGATTCGAGCAACATGTTAGTGCATTAAAGGACGCTGGTGAAACAGTCACTCAAGAAGAAAAGCTTTCTTACCTTCTACTGATCCTTCCGGATAAGTTTAGTCACATCATTGATGTATTGGATGCGATGCCGGAGGATAAACGTAATGTTGATTATGTTAAAGGCAAACTTATGTTTGACCATTGTAAGGAGCCTGATTGGTGCTTTACTATTCGTAAGTACTGCTACTCGACCAGATGTGGCATTTGCAGTAAATTATTTGAGCAGATTTCAGTCATATGCGTCAGACACACACTTCAAATATGCTAAGCGTGTGTTGAAATATTTACACTCCACCAAGGACTTGAAATTGACGTTTGATGGTAGATCAACCGAAGCTATTGAAGGATGGGCAGATGCGGACTGGGCCTCTGATTGTGTGGACCGCAAGTCGACCAGTGGAATTTTGATCCGCGTTTTTGGAAATCCAGTGCTTTGGATTTCAAGAAAACAGAAAACAGTCATCCCGGGCTTCATCTTATGCTGAATTCATCGCACTTGCGGACACAGTTTCTGCACTACTTCCTGTGAAAGGAGTTATTGAGGAACTATCAGTTGTTAAACTCAGTGGTGCAGTAAAAATTTTAGAGGGTAATAGTGGGGCTTGGGGTCTTGCTAGGTCAGGCAGATTCAGCAAAAATGCTAAACATATTGAAGTGGCTTATCATTTTGTTTCTGACTATATAAAGCAAGGAGTCTTAATGGTTGTAAAAGTAGATTCCAAGTGCCAACTAGCTGATATCTTGACTAAGGCTATAAACACTGAGCAGTTCAAACTTTTGAGGGGAAAACTGTCCATCTTATAGTATTTTACCTGATTTTTTATCTTCTTTTTTTCCAATTATGTTTGCATTTACATTTTTGTAGTAAAAATTGCTATACTGTGTAAATAAAAAATAAAAATAAAAAAGATGAGGTACCTATATTGGGAAGGAAAGGATATAATTTGAAAGTCGCTTTGCGCCACTCAACTATGGCTAAGTCAACTTCACTAAGAAGCTGTACTTGTTACCTTTTTGGGGAATGTCTTGGTACCTATTGTAAACTCGGTTGTGAGGAACAAAACGTTTTGGTTCAAATTGAGAACAGTTTATTATTTTAACATGGTCATATAAAATTAGATGAAGAACAAAGTACCTACTGTACAAAATGATTGATAAGTCGACGTTATAAGAAATTAATGTTTGCGCATGCGCACAGACAGCAATGAAACGTATAGGGGAACGTCGAGGGGCTAAACCACACTGTCCTTGAAAATTTCATAAAAATCGGGAGTAATTATCTCCATGCAATTTTACTGGAGACACTCGGAGATAAAAGGAGACAAATGAATAGATAGACTCCGTCATGATTGGCTGAGTTATCTAAATTCTCTTCTTTTCACCATAGGAAGCTAAAATTTGGTAGGGAGCAACTTTGGGACAGAGAGACGAATAAAATGAAGAGTTCCACCCTGATCAGCTAAAGTTAAAATCTGGTAGGGAGTGGAGGTGCGAAGTACATGTGAAGCTAACATTACAGAACTAAGTTAACCAAGTAGATAAAGTAAAAAAATATAAATCTGAACTTCCTGACCCTGGTAGCGTCCGGGTAATCCGATCGTTACCTATTTTAAAGAAGTTGACAATTTTTGGGTACACAAAGAACTTGAATTTTAAAACAGTTTGACAAATACTATCATAACAAAACCGGCAAAACTTTCGCTCACATTGTTATGCTGCATGATTGGAACTTCTTGTACAATTCGAATATGATCCCAGAATTTATGAATCACAGAATTATAGAATTCGGAAGTAGTAAAACAATATAAAAATACTACACTTTGCACTAAAAAACTATGTAATGATATAATTATTCTCCTATGCTTTATTTATTTCAGGGTTTCAACAGTCTTTTGGGTGGGAAGTGTACAATTCGACTCTTGCGTTCACTCAGGGTTTTGGCTCAATCGCAATCCTGCTAGCTCCGATCTCTGCTGCAGTTTATGGTATGGGAGATGGTATAGGTAAGTGAAGAGATGGTGATGTTGCGAAGTGTTTAAATGAGTTTAGGCCTAAACTAGTCTGGTAAGAATTGTCTTGGTGACCACACCTATGTGCCACTAAAGTTTCCATCTTGAGATGATCTACTAACCTAACTCACAAAATTGTAAGTACCTACTACCTATATCATATAACATCCAATGATAATAGTAGCTAAGTGAAATTTCTAATTCTAATTTTATATATACCTACCAGAGTTTTGTATTGAAACCATGTCTTTTATCAATAGGCCCTGATGATGAGAAAATATATTCTCGAAACGTTGGGAAAATAAGAGTTTTCAGTGACCGACCCTCAACATCCACTGATAGTTATAACATCACGGTCAACAACAATCCCAAATAAAATTATATATATATATATATATGTACATACATATTCGACGTACTTTTGTACCGTTGAATGTGATTATTTTGGGCTAACAACTATAAGTACGTGTAAATGTGCAGAGAAAACATGGGAAAGGGAAGCTCGAAGGATGGGATCAGTCGCTCGTCTCCTCAAAACGCGCGAGTCGCGTCGCTCATGTAGCTTGCAGTGGAGGACCGCTAATACGTTTTAAGCTTATGGGATTAGTCGCTTGTATACGAACGAAAACGCTTAGTCGCTCGAAAACGCTTCCAGTGGAGGACCACCCTTTCCTCTCCATGGGGCTGCATAATATCCATGACATTTTTTCAGTTTTTTTCTCGCGTTTTTAATGCTCGAACGTAAAGAAAGCAAAGTGCTTTTTTCCAAGGTCAGCTGTGAATGTTGAAGAGGAAGTGTAAAAACAGCACATTCTGGCAGAATGCAGTTTTATTAAGTCTGTCAGGTTAGGGCTTTGAGTATTAATAAGATGGAGGGCTATTAGTGATGTTTCAGGCAGTCAAACCATACGTGCCACTACTGTCGTTTGGTTTTTGAATTGACCAGGGGCGAAATGGCCGAACACTGATGTAAGATGTGATGTTGAGTTTGGTGAATGAATGGGGATTGTATACCTAGAACATATTTCTTATTTAAGATTAACACCCTAATTGTGCACCGTACAAGTACACGCTATTTTACACCGTTAATATTTCGTATTTTTTACACCGTGGAAATGAGTGTTGAAATGACGCCAGTACACTCTAGTGGATGTTTGATGAAGGTAGATCAGCTGTTCTGTGTGTGTCCAAAAAAAAAAAAAAAAAAAAGGAGGCACCAAGATTTGGGCATGGAAACCAAAGTATGTACATACTAACTACTACTAACATCTAGACAGTTATGTCTACATACATAAATTAATACTAAAATGTAACAATAATAGGTAAGTAATGTAAAATAAAACTTAAATTACAATAAACTGCTTTGTCATTTGAATTTGAGAAAAGCGTAGCGAGTCAATTGGAAAGCCTACTCGACTGTAGTGGTACCTATGCCTTGACAGGGAAACAGCGTTGAATTCAGAGCAATAGCCCTCCTTCTTATTAATACTCAAAGGGTCTGGCAATGTGAGGATGAGTGGGTGGGGTTAATGAGAGTATGGGGGGGGGGGGAATTCAATTTAAGTATGAAAGTTATAGGGGACCGTTTAGAAGCTGTCCCGCACAATCCCTGAAAATTTCATCAAAATCGTTTCATTAGACTCGAAGTTTTGCCTGTGTCAACCGATATCAGTTTCCCGCATGCACAATGGTTATTACTCTACCAATCGTGATATAATTTGTAGGGCATTTTTCTAGAACATATATGTACCAATTTTACCTACCGAGTTTGAACGAAATCGGACCAACAGGTGATGAGAAATCGACGTTATGAGACATTCACGTTTGCGCATGCGCACAGACTAATATTGATTCGACAGCTTTGAAAATCATAGGGGGCCATCTAGGAGCTAACCCGCACATTCCCTGGACATTTCATCGGAATCGGACTGAAACTTGGTATAGTTTTGGGCGTGACAAGGATTTACCACAGGCAGACAGACAGACACGGAACTAAAATTGATCAGCAAGCTCTGAAATGGAAAATGCTAGTGGAAATTTTGGTTTTGGAGGGCAAAAATGTTTTCGAGTACAATCTCGAACACAAAGCTTCTCTACCTTCAGTAGTGAGAAAGCAAAATTACTCAAATATTCAATCTGAAAAATTGGTGTACTGAGCTACTTGATGGGCTATCACGTAGGGTGACTGAGATACACCCTGCCAGGTTAAGAGAACATGGGCTTTGCTACTAAATGAGCTAAAATCCTTTATAACTCTTTCTTTATCTTTCCATTTTATATTGTAATGATTGATTTCATATTTTCGACGACTTTACCATCCATTCAGTTTTGAGTGGTGTCCCACTCGATAAGGAAACTCATCAAAAATTCTCGAGTTCAGATTTTTTATGGGTTTCCTTTCAATGAGTTTGTAAGGACTCGAAAATGACTGAAAAACGGAAAATTTTTGGATTTGAGACCTGCCCGAATGAATGTGGTGGGAGAAGGGCCCTCCGCAAGCGGGCTCTTGCTTTGAACACTTGGTTGGCATTCCAGGCATAGGTATAGTTTAATGCAAGGTAACTAGATTCTTGTAGCTTCTAGTTACCATGGTTTAATGAACGAACCTCACCTACAGACTTGGTGGGGTTCCAGGAACCTCCACCCCCGACTTTATATTTCAATCCAAGAAAGCACCAAAGGGAACAAGAGCCCTACGAACTAAATCACTCGGAACGAAGTTGTGGAAACCCATTCCAAAACGGAAGTTAGTGAAAAACGTTGTCTATATTTCCACGAAAAATAAAGAGTTACAATGTTAAATCGATTTCGACGGTTAGGCCATCATCAGTAACAAACAATAACTAACAGTTAACTAATAGTTATTGTTTGTTACTGATGATGGCCTAACTGTCGAAATCGATTTAACATTAGCTTTGTTCGCCATGCCGGTTGGAAACGGTTACCAACCGTTGGCGACCAGGTTTGTGATTGGTTTAGTGCGCATGCGTGACCAACACCTAATTTCAAACCGTTTGTAACCGAATCCGCCCTGCAAACGGGTTTGACTAAAGTTAACCGTCACATAGCCTCCAACAGCTGTAACCTGCTTGGTGGGCTCGCGCCATCCTTTGAATAGGTAAACATTTCATGTATGAATAAAGAACTTGAACCGTAAAGAGATATAAGACAATAAACAGGTTGAAAAATGAAAAATATTCATTGGGAACAAACCTTCCAACAGGAATAAGAAATCCATGCTCAATCTTTTCTTGCCTCCAGCTGATGATTTTGTGTGAGAATGTGGTGTTTATGTCGCGGGAAGAATTAAAATCGATCTCGAAGTCGACCGTCGTTCTTAATTTTTAATGTTTATAGCTTTACAAATAGCTCTTCAGTTGAGATTGAGTAATAACATTTTACTGTTTGATTTTGTATTTTGTTGCAATTCATACGAAGATTCCCATTCTACGTCGTTGTCACCAATAAGATTTTCCATATCACACAACTCAGAGCAGGAAACTTTCAATAAATAACCGTAGAAGTAAAACGAGGGTAAATGCAAAGTATAACTTAGTGAACAGTGCACGACATGCAGATGTCCGACAGCTATTTCATCTCGTTCGGCTGGCTTATCTTATCACCTCTCAGCTCGCTGAGCTCCCGCTACCCATCCATCTCACAGTGGAATGATTTGATTGGCTACTTCGAGTAGCGGTGTGGTGGGGGACAAACCGTCAGATCGGTCAGCAGAAATTTCTTTGACCGGTCTAACCGATCCACAACGCGTATCAAACTGGTTTGGTGGTCACTGCGAACGGACCACTATGGACACAGTCATAGATTTCCTCAAATGGACACTGCGAACGCCCGAAACGCGTTTCCAACCATTTCTTACAGGTTTGATGGTCACTGCGAACAAACCTATTGTAACTCTTTATTTTTCGTGGAAATAGACAACGTTTTTCACTAACTTCCGTTTTTTCAAGAGCCCTATTTGTACAAAGTTTTTAATAAAGTTATTCTACTCATTGCTGTTTGCTTACTAATATTAAGTATGAGTACCTAAGTATACTGTTAAAAATAGTAACACATTTTACTACTGTTCCAGGTGCAGCCCTATCCATTATCGCGCCCAAGTTGGGGTATTTCTGGACTCGGAGATACATGTTCTGGATTGGTTATGGACTCCAAAGTTTAGCATTTGTTGTGATCTTCATAAACATTCCAGACCAAGCTGTTTTCGGATATACGAAAGAGTCATCTTACATCGGATCACCAATGTAATTTTCATTTTTTTTCTATGTATACCTACCATTTATTAAAATAGGTACTATCCCGCGAGACGCTAGTCTCGCATTGCCAAGCCTTCAAAAAAGCCACTGAAACGAGATGCGCCGAGATAAGTAACAAAGTAGAACTTCGGTCCAACATTGGCCCCCTCCCGAACTCACCCTGTTGGCTCAAATGTAATTTTCTTTGCATATCCTGGGAAGAGCATGCCCCCTGAGTCGCCTGATGCCAAATATGTAACGGTAGATCTATGTAAGCTAAAACGAGGCGTCAAAATGCATGTTTTCAGACATTTATTCTCATCACATTTTTTTCTCATCTTACCTAATTTTTTGACCAACCATTTCTACAAGTTCTCCTCAGCCAATTTTGATGAAATTGGCTACATTTCACCTAACGAAATGCCTTTTGGGGTTTTGGAGCCACTACGACCAAGTGATGGGGGTTGTAAGGGAGGTGGTATCCATTTAGGTTTAGTCCTTTTTCATTTTGGTTTAAACCTTTTCCATTTAGGTTTAGACCTTTTCCATTTAGATTTAAACCTTTTCCATTTAGATTAAACCATTTCCACTTAGATTTAAACCTTTTCCATTTGGATTTAAACCTTTTCCATTTGGATTTAAACTCCATCAAAACGTCAGTAGTTAGCCCCATCATAGTAAGTAAGTGCCTATCTACTAAAATTTCATTAGGCTAGAAGTAAAAAAAAAAAGGAAACGGATAGTTTTAACTTAATTTATAACTTCCGTTCATGAGAAATTCTTGTGTTTCAAAAAACATTTGTTCATTATTATATTATATTACATTTCTGTGCATAAAAAAACACTTGCATGATTTAATTTTCAAGTTGTGGCATAATAACGTCGGGTTAGAGGTAAAAGTACCGAAGAGGTAAATTCATATTGTGCAAAAATCAAATTAAAATTTCAAAAGTTAGTTTGGTAAATATGATTATTTTCTTAGGTTGGATACATAGTTTGATGATATTGATCACCAATAATAACAACAGTTAAATAATCATAATATTCTCCATTTGATTTTCCCACGTGTTGAATTTGTGACTTGGGTACTTTTTCCTCTAACTCCACGATAATTTCCTGAGTTTAAATCCAAATGGAAAAGGTTTAAATCCAAATGGAAAAGGTTTAAATCTAAGTGGAAATGGTTTAATCTAAATGGAAAAGGTTTAAATCTAAATGGAAAAGGTCTAAACCTAAATGGAAAAGGTTTAAACCAAAATGAAAAAGGACTAAACCTAAATGGAAAAGGACTAAACCTAAATGGAAAAGGACTAAACCTAAATGGAAAAAGTTTAACTCAATTGGGAAATGCTATATATGAATGGTACGAATAAACAAGTCAAAGTCAAGATATGTACGAATAAACTCTACAGGTCAAACACAGTCAAGATAAAAATAACCTCAAGGGCTCTTTCCTGATCAGCTGGGTTAGCTTCTCTCTTTTTCACCCTAGAAAATTTAAATTTCACAATTAGCATCTCCTGAACAACAAAAATCGAATGAAATGACTGACTTCACCCTGAGCAGCCTGTACATTCCAACCTTTTCCTCCTTGACCACTAGACCAACAAAAGTCCAGTCATGCAGCATGACCCCATGAGAGAATTTTTGAAGAAATCTTCGGTCTGCGTGCTAGTACGTACATAAATAGAACTTCTTCATAATTTCATGGCTGATATTTTCTAAGCCACAGTCAGTATTAAAGCTACATCAAGTCCTAAAACAGTTGAGCGTAAAACATTAAAAAGAGCGACCGAGAGAATCGGAGGACGGAATATTTCTCAGAGTAAACTCATCAGTTGATTACATTTTTTTTTTTTTTGTTTTAAACAGCATGGTTCTAGGATTGGTTATACAGGGATACATCCATAAGAGTAGTTCAATCTGAATTTGGACAATGTTTCATGCAAATATTACCGATTTTTACAACTAGCGAACGGCATTATTTCGATTTTTGACTGATTTTTCAACTTTGAAATTTTTGAATACTTGATAAATATTCTTATAGGAAATTTTACGCTGAGTCCGAATATACCACATGTTAGTATGCTGAAAAAATTATTTCGCACAACAAATCGCAAAAAACAGGCTATTTTGAAATTTTTGACTACATTTTTGAAAATTTCAACCCGAAGATGTAATCCGATCATGCTGGCCAACGAACTTGAACTTTCGTTTTGTGTCCTTAACATTTTAAAATTTGTTTGAAGTTTGTAGCACAATTCTACGGACAGTTATCGTCTGGAATGACACATACATACATACATACATACATACATACATACATACATACATAAAAGTCCAGTCATGCAGCATGACCCCATGAGCGAATTTTTGAAGAAATCTTCGACATTTCAGTCGCTATTGATCGTGTAGAGAAATTTTAGTTTATGATTTTGATAGACAAACATGGAATCAAATTATTAAAAATAATTAGGAGGTACTCATACTTTATTATTATTAAACTAATCTTGTAGATTTAAAGACAATCTGAATTTGGATAATGTTTCATGCAAATATTACCGATTTTTACAACTAACGAACGGCATTATTTCGATTTTTTACTGATTTTTCAACTTTGAAATTTTTGAAACCTTGATACATATTCTTATAGGAAATTTTACGCTGATTCCGAATATACCACATGTTATTACGCTGAAAAAATTATTTTGCACAACAAATCGCAAAAAACGGGCTATTACGAAATTTTTGACTACATTTTTGAAAATTTTACCCGAAGATGTGATCCGATCATGCTGGCCAACGAACTTGAACTTTCGTTTTGTGTCCTTAACATTTTAAAATTTGTTTGAAGTTTCTAGCACAATCCTACGGACAGTTATCGTCTGGAATGACACATACATACATACATACATACATATATACATACATATACATACATACATACATAAAAAAATGCGTTAAACTTCAGAATATGATTCAGAATAGCCTGAAACGGATTTCTGCATACAACAAAAATACATACATACATACATTAAAAAATGCGTTAAACTTCAGAATATGATTCAGAATAGCCTGAAACGGATTTCTGCATAAAATGTTTTCAAAAATTCACATTGTACTAATTTTGAGGCGAGAGCAATAGCTTAATTTTCTTCAAAAATTCGCTAAAATGTGTGATATCCCCCCAAAAAGACGCTCCGGGTACAAAATATGCCAAGCCACACAATGCATGATATCATCCAATTTGAGCTAAGCCAATAGTCGGATCTTCGTCTCCTAGTACAGTGCATTCATTCTCTCTCTTTTTGGCTGTGTTTCGGAGTAAGATGCTTCTTCAAAAGGTTGGCCAATTTTTGCCAGGTACACAATAAACATCATTGCTATTCTCCAAATGCAGTGGGGGAATATCTCCTTCAAATAAACCTCCCTGATTTTTATTTCATTTCTATGTAAGACTAGGATCCACGACCTCTGCACATATCACACATTCGTGCACCGTGCATGCGCGAAACGCACATCAACTTTGTTATTTCAAATGAGAACCCCCACTTTTTATTTCGGAATAGAATTCTACGTGAAATTTCATGAAGAAATTACCCGTCCCTCGATTTTTTAGGTGCGCGTAAACGGACTCAATTCCGCTCCAAAAGGGCGCAATTCCACTCTAAAAGTGCAAAAATAGTGAAATACGAGTTTTTGAAGATATTCAATTGCCACATGTAATACATGATTTTGGGGTATTTTTTCGTGCTGAACCTCTTAATGATATAGACCTCAAAATTTTCAGTGTTCATCAACTATATATACGTACAGAATGTGCAGATACATCTTGAAGAATAAAAAGTTCCAGTCATGCAGCATGATCGTATGAGCGAATTTTCGTAGATTATCGCGACATTATATTATATTACTGTTTTGAAATTTGTGCATTCTGAGTACAAAGAAAT
Source organism: Adelphocoris suturalis (assembly GCA_030762985.1). NCBI lineage: Eukaryota > Metazoa > Arthropoda > Insecta > Hemiptera > Miridae > Adelphocoris > Adelphocoris suturalis. The sequence continues at coordinate 126,023,019 of CM061042.1, read as the reverse complement.
TGTTAACCACCAATAAATAAACTCGTTCCAAATCATATTCTACGAATAGAAACAGATTTTGGATGTTTAGCAATTTTTCAAGTTTTTCAATCGATTTTTCAGCAAATATTGATGAAATTCAAGAACATTTTTCACCATAATTTTGTGAATACATTTTTGAATGTTTTAGTTCATCGTCAATAAACTTCTTTCGACTACGATTCTGATAAAAATAAAAATTTATAAGTTTTTAGACGTTTTCAGTCATTTTTAGTGATTTTTTTAGCACATTTTTTGAAATTTGACCAATTTAATGTGCTCAAAAAGTGTTGTCCAACGAACTCATCCTTTCTCTTGAAATGCTTGATTTTTTGGCGAAAGAACGAAGTTTTTATCTCAATTCTATCGAGAGTTACCGTCCGGAATGACACATACATATATATACTTATATATACCGGTATGTATATATGTATATATACACATATATATACATATATACACATATATATACTTATATATATATATATATATATATATATACATATATATACATATTAAAAAAAACGTTAAAATTCAGGAATCATTTCAGAATGCTTCAAAACAGATTTCGATGAAGAAAATTTTTGAAAATTTTTATTTTAAAATTTTTGGAGCCATTGCAATAGCTTTATTTTCTAAGAAAATTCGCTAAAATGAATTCAAAGATATTATCAGAACTTCTAGAGGAAAGCCGTATAGATTTGAGCTACCGAGAATAAAATCAAAATTTGCAGGGCATAGTCCTAAGTATAAAATGCTATTAACTTTTAATTATTTGTTCAAAATTTTATATCCCTTATTCACCAACTCTTACAACTTTATACATAGATCATTAAATACAATTAAAAAATATATATTCCCAGAAGACATTTTAATCAAGTCCAGTTCCAAATTAAAACACCCTTCTTATGCTCACTAATTTATTGAAAACCTAACTCTTAAATTCAAATATTTATTTAATCTTGAACTATCCGAGTTTCTCTTTTAATAAATTATACAAAAATAATATCAAAAACACAATAAAATATAGTTGTTCACTGGCAATAGTTAAGTAATTCCTATAATATATACAGGGTGCTTCAAAAAAATGTATACACACTTTGAACTTCCATAGAAAATTTATTTACCGTTCTACAAAGTTTAATTTCAGGAAAATAGAAAGCTGAAAGTCCAATGTAAATGAAACATAAATAACAAATGTTAATACTGTAAAAATCTATAGTTACCAGCTGCAGTGAATTGATGGACTCCTACAGAGAAACTAGGGATGGTAAAAAATAATCGATTATTTAAGGAATCGATTAATTAAGAAAAAAGTAATGATACTTTTGAATTATACAGGGTGCTTCAAAAAGTAATGATACTTTACTTTTTAAAGCACCCTGTATAATTCAAAAGTATCATTACTTTTTTCTTAATTAATCGATTCCTTAAATAATCGATTATTTTTTACCATCCCTAGTTTCTCTGTAGGAGTCCATCAATTCACTGCAGCTGGTAACTATAGATTTTTACAGTATTAACATTTGTTATTTATGTTTCATTTACATTGGACTTTCAGCTTTCTATTTTCCTGAAATTTAACTTTGTAGAACGGTAAATAAATTTTCTATGGAAGTTCAAAGTGTGTATACATTTTTTTGAAGCACCCTGTATATTGTTATAGTCTCACATGACGAAATTGGCTCATGCATGCCACCACAAGCTATGCTTACAGGCATGCATACCCTTCAACCTAATAGTTGTAAAAAAAAATAATAATTGTGAACGGCGGACGGACGGATTTTTTTTTTTTTTTTTTTTTTTTTTAATTCGATTTTTGGATTCTACGAACCTTGAAAAGTAAACCAAGTAAAGGTAAACAACAAAACGCTGCAAATTATTACACAAAGGTTTATTATTTATGTATTAGACAACCCTTCTACGTAGACCTCTGGTCCATAATTATTAAACGCCGCTTATAGTATATTTAGTATCGGAACTCGGAGCTTCGGACCTCACAAATGGGTTCAATCCATTACAGCAGCGGAATCTCACAATATTACGCTTTTTAATATAGTTGATAAACAAAACAATTTATTACCAAGTCATCTTTCCAACACATAAAAGTGTTACCTATACTGTATATTGATATCATTTAATTGGTCAAATTTCAAAAAATGTGCTGACAAAATCACTGAAAATGGCTAAGAATCGTTAAATTGATATTTTTTAGCATAAGATTCGTCAAATAAAGTTTATCAACTATGAAATAGAACATTCAACAATTTATGTACGAAATTATGCTAAAAACTTGAACTCCATTAGTTTTGTTTTAAGAAATCTATAAAATTGCAAAAAATAGCCTAAAATCCAAAATCTCTTTTTGAATAGAAGAGTATCATTTAGAATACTTTTTTTCCATAAAATTAATAGCTAACATTTTCTTTTCACTCATAAATCTCCAATTTCTATACAACTTGAAATATACAACAAAACGCTGCAAATTATTTCACAAAGGTTTATTTTTTCAATTGAGTATGATCGTAGTTTTAGTTGGCTAGCGTACGTCATAAGGCCCGTCCAGACTCCTCGGCGTGTCCTATTTTGAGTTGCCACAACCTATACTTCTAAAATTATATACGCATGTTTATATTTCTCGATTTGAGCTCCTATCTATTCAAATAGTTATTGCCTTAATAATATCATTATCTAAGTACGTACGCAAAGTCGTCGAGAGGATATGTTATTAAATATGCGTAGGAAAAGCTTTGGTATTAACACACAAATATGACCTTGAAAAAAACATATATTCATGCGTCGAAGGAACGCCGGCGCCGTATCCACCACAAGGTGCCGCGGCGCCGGCGCCTCCTCTCACTCCACCCCCCGCTCACCCCCCCTCACCGCCCACCGTGACCCCCTGCCAAGCGTGCCAGGCGTGCGTGCGTGCGTAAGTCTAACAAAGCCTTGAAATGACTCGTTTTCGCCCGTTTTTGGCCCATAGCATCTATGCGAGTAAAGCGATCGGGATGGTTAAACGTTAGGACCAACTAGACCCCAAATGGAGTCTATGGGCGAAAGGACGGGTTTTTTAAGTCAATTCTTAGGCCTTTTATGGCCCGGACGGCGGACGGCGGACGGCGGACGGCGGACGGCGAACGGCGAACGGCGGACGGCGGACGGACATTTCAAATTTGGATTCTACGCACCTTGAAACGTAAAGTGACAAAGTTTGAGGGGGGGTTATAAAAATTTTTTGCTATACGATCACATAGGCTTATTATTGGAAATAATAAACCAAAAGACACTTTTCCACCTATTTTTGGCTCATAGCACCCATGAGAGTGGAGCGATCGAGCTGGCGAGAAGTTAGGACCAACTAGACCCCAAGTGGAGTCTATGTGCGAAAGAACAGATTTTTTAAGTCAATTCTAAGGCCTTTTATGGCCCGGACGGCGGACGGCGAACGGCAGACGGCGGACGGACATTTCAAATTTGGATTCTACGCACCTTGAAACGTAAAGTGACAAAGTTTGAGGGGGGGTTATAAAAATTTTTTGCTACACGATCACATAGGCTTATTATTGGAAATAATAAACCAAAAAGACACTTTTTCACCTATTTTTGGCTCATAGCACCCATGAGAGTGGAGCGATCGAGCTGGCGAGAAGTTAGGACCAACTAGACCCCAAGTGGAGTCTATGTGAAAAAGAACAGATTTTTTAAGTCAATTCTTAGGCCTTTTATGGCCCGGACGGTGGACGGCGAACGGCGGACGGCGGACGGGCATTTCAAATTTGGATTCCACGCACCTTGAAACGTGAACTGACAAAGTTTGAGGGGGGGTTATAAAAATTTTTTGCTATAACGATCACATAGGCTTATTATTGGAAATAATAAACCAAAAAGTAAACCAACATTTTACTACATTTTATTACCTTCTAGGAGGGTTATTCCTTCATCAAAACCATTGAGTGGTCATCGGCTACCCCTTCACGAATGGTAGGAGTTGCCCTCAAGGGCTCAGTGGCGGGTCTGCCTAGCGGGGCGCCGCGCCGGTAGCATCACTCACAACATAAACTTTCTACAGTGTTTCCATGTTTTTGTATATGAAAGTTTAGCATGAATCTCACCTTTTAAATCCAACACGGCTTTGTTTGCCCCCCGGATCTTAACTGATACGCTAAGCAAAGTATGTTCACTCAATGGTTATTATGAAGGAATCACTGTCACGTCAGCCCCAGTGTAGGAAACAATGCAGAGAGTTTATGTTGTGAGTGATGTCATCTGCGCTGTGTTGGGTAGACTTGCTATTGAGCATTTGAGAGTGGTTCCTACCATTCGTGAAGTGGTTACCAACGAAAAAGTTTGATCTTTTCAGGGGATCGGGAAACCTGAAGAGTTAATAACATGGGACTGAAAGACGGAAGTACCTATACCTCATGCAATTTCAACACCAAGAATTGTGCCTGTACCGATGATGAGATCTTAATGTGTTCTGATTTGTGTTCAAATAGAATCAGTAAATAATAAGATTAAATTGGTGGATCCCTGGCGGGGGAAACGCCGAGTTTTATTACAATTAATATAAACAGTATTCACACAACGTAGTTCTACCATAGTAATTTTAGAGTAGAGGTATTGGAAATTCATGCCTAACGTGCAGGGGATAACCAGGTATCATTGAACTTTAGTCGTAAAATATTTACCATTATAATTATGTAGGTTATAATTACACTCTTTGTACTACGCTAAAAAAAAAAACTAAAAAAACTATTTAAAAAAACGTAAAAAAAAACAGACAAAACTACATTTTACTACGCTTCATGCTGTGTAGAAATGAGTATGAGATAAGTGCAATTCTGGCCGATTTGTTGGTGTTTTCTCAAGTTGGTGTTGCAAGTATCAATAAATGAACATCATTATGAGGTACCCCAAAATCATGTATTACATGTATTACATGTGGCAATGAAATATCTTCAAAAACTCAGTATTTCACTATTTTTGCACTTTTAGAGCGGAATCGCGCACTTTTGGAGCGGAATTGAGCCCGTTTACGCGCACCTAAAAAATCGAGTAAGATGGATTATTTCTTCATGAAATTTTACGTAGAATTAAAATCTGCAATAAAAAGTGCGGGTTCTCATTTGAAATAACAAAGTTGATGCGCGTCTCGTGCATTTGCACGCATGCGCGGTGAGCGAAAATAAGATATTTGAATTCCTTGCAAATAAATAATAAGGATGGTTACCACTTGAAGTTTTTTCTAACCCCCATATTAACGGAGATGGAGATAGTGATCCATTGAGTCGTGAGACCACCCAGTATATATATATATATATATATATGAAAAAAGTGCAAACTTCAGGAATCGTTTCAGAATGCCTCAAAATGGATTTCAATGAAGATATCTTTCAGAATTTTTTATTTAAACATTTTCCGAGCCATTGCAATAGCTTTTTTTCTACGAAAATTCGCTCAAAGTCCGAAGAGCCACAAAAACAACGATTTAAAAGGGTATTTATCACATTTTTAAAACACATTGTATTTATAACATTGTTTTTCTGATTCAGAGTTTGGCTGGCAATCGTATGCAGTTTTGTCATCGGAGTGAGTGATGGAATTTACAACACCCAAATATATCCGTTGTTAGCAAACATGCACCCCAATTATGGGGCACAGACATCAGCATTGTTCAAATTTACTAAGGTAAACTGATAATTAAATTAGTTTTCCCCACAGTGAAATTAATGTTTGATGGATAATTCTCGTGAAAAGTGCGCATTTGACTAAAAAATAACAAATTTTTCAAAAAAAATTTTCAATTTTTGAAATGCCTTAAAAATTTTGAAAGAAATGTTTTTGTGAGCTGTCAATAATCAGAATGATCATATGTTAAGGGCCACTGAGATTATCCATTCATTCAACACAATTTCAATTTGAAAAATTTGAAGGACCTTGATATGAAATGGACCTTGGCCTTCAAAGCTGTGAAATATCGTTGATTCGCTCACCTTATAATAATAATAATAATAATAATAATAATAATAATAATAAGCCTTTATTCTGCTGGGTACAAGACAGTAGTACATGATGCAGACATGAATTACATTGTTGTTGTACAATAAAAAATGTGTATTGATAAAAATAAAAATTACAAATTAAGAGAGAAAGACATAAGTGGTAGATTAATTTTAAAAAAGTGAAGAAAGATCGAAAGGGGGGGGGGGGGGGTAGTTAAGGGGGTTTGCATGTATGTCCAGGATTTCACTCTTTGGTAATAAAATAATCGATGACCGCCGACTGGAAACGCCCTAGGGTGGGCAACGAGCGTAAAGAAGTTGGAAGGGCGTTCCAGATCCTAGCCCCATACACCTGCAAGGACTGGCTGAAAAAAAAATCCTTCGTGAGATGGAACAAGAATACCCACAGACGGCACAGAGGTGGACCTATGAAATAAAGAACGCAGGTAAGGAGGAGGGGAACCTTTCAGGAATAGAAACAGAAATTTAAGTATTCTCAAATTCAAGTAGTCGTCAAGAGGCAAACAAAATATAGTATATCCGAATACCTGAAAGAACCAATCATCTCAGAGGCAAATGAACAATATTCAGGGCTCAAGGAGGATTTGACTTACAGAGAGGTGGGGGAACTACATGGGGAGGCGTTATTTGATGTAAATGTCACTGACACTGAAGATCCCTCTTATGTTTCCCGCCCTGTCGCAGCAGTTTTCATTGCAGCTGAAGAAGAAAAAAAGAGGAAGTATGCAGCTGCATGTGAAGAACGACGCGCATCTTTTACTCCGCTAGTCTGCTCGGTTGATGCTCACTTTGCACCACAAATGTGCAGTTTTGTGAAGGTGCTGGCTGAGCAATTGAGCGACAGGTGGGGTCGGCCCCAAGGTGTGGTGCGAGGATGGATTCGCGCGAGAATAGCCTTTGCCATCCTGCGCGCATCCAGCATGTGCATACATGGAGCTCGCAAACGCTGGAGAAGTGCAGAAGAACTTATTGGGTTTTATGACGGCGCAGCAACCCATTTTCACTGAGATATTTACCGTCATATTTACACACACATCACAAACAGTACATTAAACGCCTCCTTTCCCCAACAACTTCTGAACCACAATCACCAATGCTACATCAGACCACTATCCCGCACTAAAATGTCGAAATAAATGTTTTGTTATATTGATAGTATATCCGTGAACTGAATGGCGAGGCTTTATGTCATGAACATAGCGGACACAGGCATTATATACAACTTTTGACTATTGAACTGACGTGTAGATATGAATTCAGATTATGTATGTTTTCGACCGATTAATTAAATTATGAAATTATTGACAAACGAAGTGAGTCTCTACTTCGACTCGACTGGCGTTTTTAAGTGTGCGTGGGTGTGTGTGTATGTCAACGCTCCAGGCAGCAATTTTGGAGCTTTCAACTTGAAGCTTAGTAGGTATACTCTTTGGACTTCCGGAATCAGCTGATAAGTGTTTGGTGACGATCCGACTGCAGGAACTAGTCGTCGGCCTCGACGATCGAAATCAAATCCGAAAATCGAGTTTGGCATCGTCTTCAATAGTTTTTGCAACACTGACTCGACTGAAACAACGAGTAAAGCTTTAATAGTTGTCATTGACGACAATACGACGTCACCGTCGTCTTCACTGCCGTCAGTCATTGTCAAATATTCAAAAGTCGAGTTTGGTATCGATTTCAATAGTTTTAGTCATACAGAATCGACTGCAACCTCTATAAAAGCTTTAAACGTTGTCCTTGACGACATTACGACATCATCGTCGTTGTCACTAACTTCAGTCATTGTCAAATCATAAAAAATCAAGTTTGGTTTATTTTTAGCGAATTTTTGAAGAAAATTAAGCTATTGCTCTCGCATCAAAATTTGTACAATGTGAATTTTTGAAAAAAATTTATGCAGACATCCGTTTCAGGCTATTCTGAATCATATTCTGAAGTTTAACGCATTTTTAAATTATGTATGTATGTATGTATGTAGGTATGTATGTATGTATGTATGTATGTATATATGTATGTATGTGTCATTCCAGACGATAACTGTCCGTAGAATTGTGCTGGAAACTTCAAACAAATTTTAAAATGTTAAGGACACAAAACGAAAGTTCAAGTTCGTTGGCCAGCATGATCGGATTACATCTTCGGGTTGAAATTTTCAAAAATGTAGTCAAAAATTTCAAAATAGCCTGTTTTTTGCGATTTGCTGTGCGAAATACTTTTTTCAGCATACTAACATGTGGTATATTCGGAATCAGCGTAAAAGTTCCTATAAGAATATGTATCAAGTTTTCAAAAATTTCAAAGTTGAAAAATCAGTCAAAAATCGAAATAATGCCGTTCGCTAGTTGTAAAAATTGGTAATATTTGCATGAAACATTGTCCAAATTCAGATTGAACGACTCTTATGGAAGGATCCCTGTATAACCAATCCTAGAACCATGCTGTTTAAAACGTAGGTAGTAGGTGCTTGTTTAAAAAAATAATAATAATAATCACAACTGATGAGTTTACTTTGTGAAATCCATGTTTGTCAATCAAAATCATAAACTGAAATTTCTCTACACGATCAATAGCGAATGAAATGTCGAAGATTTCTTCAGAAATTCGCTCATGGGGTCATGCTGCATGACTTTACTTTTTTGTTACTTAGAATCGATTGGAGATCGATCAAGACGATCTGAAATGTAACCGACACAATACAGTGATGATATTATCAACGACACACATCTAAAAACCATAATAAAGTCGTGGTCGGACAATGCCCACAGATTGTTTTCAGTATAAGCCCCGCCATATTTGAATTCATCTTTGATTTCCCGTGCATTGTTATGGAAAAACAACTGTTCACTGTTCTGAATCATCGAAGCGCCTTCGGCGTGTCACGCGTTCTGAACGGGGTTCCGAATGGTTCTCATCCCATTCCATTCAGAACGCCGTTCTGAGAACCGCGTTCACAATGGTCTTTCCGAACATATAGGTAGATACCCATTAATCTTTTTTTAAATTGGTATTTAATGTTTTTTCCTACTAACTTTTTAAGGTACTTTTTTGTTTCAGAGTTTATCGTTGTCAGCATTCTTCTTCGCTAGTACGGTGCTGAACTTACATATACAACTGATTGTGATGATAATCATTGGTTTTATGGGATCCATCTGTTTTTCGGTTGTGGACAAAAGAGTTTACAAGATGACCAATGAAAGAGAGTGTAGATCAGTATTATGAAACATAATTTGGTAATAATAAAGTAATTTAAATTTACCATACTAATTTGTTTCTCTTGATCATCCCATTTTTAGTTTATTATTTCCAATAATAAGCCTATGTGATCGTATAGCAAAAAATTTTTATAACCCCCCCTCAAACTGTGTAACTTTACGTTTCAAGGTGCGTAGAATCCAAATTTGAAATGTCCGTCCGCCGTCTGCCGTCTGCCATCCGCAGTTCGCCGTCCGCCGTTCGGGCCATAAAAGGCCGAAGAATTGACTTAAATAACCCGTTCTTTCGCACATAGACTCCATTTGGGGTCTAGCTGGTCCTAACGTTTAACCATCCCGATCGCTTTACTCGCATAGATGCTATGGGCCAAAAACGGGCGAAAAAGTGTCTTCTTCGAGGTTTTGAGTGTTAGACTGACGTGTTAAAACTCCAGCTTGCTCAACCACACTGCGCAAGCTAATATTCCACGGTTAGGATAACAATAGGCAGTAGGACTTCACAACAGAACACTTTAGGACCAGATCATGCATGACCTAATCATTATTATTCCCATGTTAGGACAAAATTCACTCATCTCAAAATGCACAACTTTCAAATGAATGTTGATGGAAAAATATGAGTGATATGATAGTGTAAGCTAAGGGCGGTGAACCTCCGGTTGTGAGGTAACGAGACCTAGGGAGTACCTCCAGGGTGGCGTGGAAAACTTTCTACACTTGCATTGCTTTCGAATTTCATGTTCCTTCGAGGCATGAATATACGTTTTTGTCTAGGTCATATTTGTGTGTTAATACATTTGTGTGTACCAATGCTTTGCCTACGCATATTTAATAGCAAATCCTCTCGACTTTTTGTAGGTACTTAGATAATGATATTATTAAGGCAATGATTATTTGAATAGATAGGAGCTCAAATCGAGAAATATAAACATACGTACATCTATCTATACTATTAGAGAGTTTTTGGTGACCACTAACGTACCCTTAACGTCACCCTAACGTACCTAAGAGTACGTGACCTTGAGGGGACGTTAGCAACGTCGTACGTTAGAATGGCTCATTTAACGTCACCCTTTTGGGGACCTAAAGGCACACGACACCAGCCTAACCTTCCTGTAAATGTAACCCTACTGCTCACCTCAAAATTACTCGAATACTGCTGAAGTAAATATGATAGTTTTTCTTTTTAAATGCCTCATTACCAACTAATTATGTTGATGCAGAGGGTAGGTTTTTGAACACCCCTCAAACTTGGTTACTTATTTTACGTTTCAAGTCGCGTAGAAACCGAATGTGCCATCGGAAGTCCGCCTCCGCTGTCCAGCTTTACTAGCCTTCAATTCAACTCGATCGAAAAGTTCCGTTCTTTTGCGCTTAGGCTCTATTTGGTCGATTAGAGCCTTGTTTCTATTATTATTTCACGTTTTAAATGAGAAAACTGAGTTTTAAGACACTACTTCTTCGCAGTATTGTTCTTAGTTTACCTGAACTCTCAGCTATTTTCTCGCGAACATTGCGTGAAGTGCTGCCTTCACTGATGATTTTGTCAGGTAAAATCCTGTTTCATTGTCATAGAGATATTGCCCAACGGAAAACCAAAAAACATGAAGTTCGTAACGACTAATGACCTATAAGTGCAACTAAACCGCGGTATTCCACACTTGAGGCTTATTATCCATGCCTGTTTACGAATTGAAAACTAAAAATGAGAAATTAGCCCGTATTTGTACTGAAACTAACATGAAATTCGAATTCAGGATTGAAAATCGGCGTTTCATATCGAAATGAAGAAATTGATTAGTCAACCAGTAGACAGCAAGACAGCTGGGGGGAAAATATCGCGTTACCCAACCACCGTTAACGTGACATCAAAATTAAGGCAACCGTTCTCCCGGTTCCATTTGGGTTAGCATCTTCGTTTGCTCCCTCAAGACTATGGTAACGGGTGACGTTAAGTTGAAGTCGCCAAAAACTCTCTATTAAGAAGAATGAAACTCCGTTTGTCTGTCGGTTTGTTTGTCGTGTCTATGCACGGCCAAACGGCTGAGTGGGGGGAGTCTACGAGTGGGGGGATCTTCTTGGGATTTTCCGATAGGGGGAGCGAGCAAATTTAAAATTTTCTAATCCCAGCCGAACCATGGGCCGTAGGGCGGGAGGGGGGTCGAAGTAAGAATTAATGTGCGCTTTTTGGACTTCCCCGCATCCTCTACCCCTCTAAACGGCCGTCGACAATTCCGGAAAAATACCGGTTTCGTAGGTTTTTGAACGAGGAAGACGACGGCGCGATCGGATCGCGAAAAAAGTATCGGGAAATGCGTCAAAAAAATGCGAGAGTACGGACCCGTTTTCTCGAAAAGTCCGCCGAAAAACTTGGTTTTTTCCGATTAAAATATACCCCATAAAGGTACGTTTTTCGGAACGGTTTTCGCGGGCGAAATACAGCTTTGGGTCCGCCGAATCTGAATCCGAAATCGGATATCGAAAAAAGTGACGAGAACTTGGTCAAATTGCGAGCAGAAGCGAGCAAAGCGATTAAAATGATTCTTCCGTGGACGAGAGAAGGCTCAAGAATTGACGTGAAGGGTTCGATGTCACAACATTGCGAGGCGAGCAGGTACATGCCTACATAGGTACCTACCTTGCGAGCGAAGCGAGAGCCATTTCAAATAATAAATACGGACTTTGTCCTACACATATACAGGTATACCTTGCGAGCGAAGCGAGCAACATCCCCGAATAAACTTTTCGTGGTTCCACGTAGTTTTATAAGATTTAATTTGTTTGTAATAATTCCCAACTGAAAAAAACGTCTGCCAAGTTGGGTGGGCAGTATAACTTCCTCAAGCGAGCGAAGCGAGCAGCATCCCCTACAGAAGTTAAGCCTACCCTTAGAGATCTACCGTTTGCGAGCGAAGCGAGCAGCATCCCCTACAGAAGTTAAACCTACCCTTAGAGATCTACCGTTTGCGAGCGAACCGAGCAACATCCCCTAAATGCCATACTTTGCGAGCGAAGCGAGCAACATTTTCTACATGCCAGACTTTGCGAGCGAAGCGAGCAACATATCCTACATGCCAGACTTTGCGAGCGAAGCGAGCAATATTCCCTACATGCCACACGTTGCGAGCGAAGCGAGCAACTTAATGGGGGGTCCGGGGGGCTTGCCCCCCGGCTGGACGTGGAGGCGAGCGTAGCGAGCCGGAGCGGCTAGTAATTATAGAAATATAGGTTGTGGCAACTCGAAATAGGACACGTCGAGGAGTCTGGACGGGCCTTATGACGTACGCAAGCCAACTAAAACTATGATCATACTCAATTGAAAGAATAATAAACCTTTGTGAAATAATTTGCAGCGTTTTACTCTGTGAATTAATGAACAACGCTGCAAATTGTTACACAAAACTTTATTATTCCTGCGTGGAAAACTGGGCTATACTATAATGTCAAGAATCTCACCTGTCTGTGATCAAGCTGTCTAACTTACTAGGAAACCGAATAAAATCGAGCCGAATCGGCAAAACATCAGCCTACTTTTTGTCGCTTTGAGATTCACAATCGTGCTGACAATTCATTTTTTAAACAGTGGTGTGCGAACGGTTGGATGTAAAATTTTTAATATTTCAAAATTTAAATTTCCCCTTTTGGGTTAGGTCATTGAAAGTAATGCCAAGATTGTAGGCCCAGACTGATGCATGATTTTTGAACCGAATTGGATCATCGTGATGTGTTCTGTAATCTCTACAGAGCTTTTGACAATGAGTGAGCCAGAACGACACCAGGAGTCGTTTTATTTTACAGGAAATTGTTAGTTCCCTCCAACAATTAACATGTTAATTCGGGTGCAAATCCATAATCTCCATTCTTTATTGATATCCGCCGTAGTATGTACAATCGGATGCATCATCCATCATCTCTTATATCCACGAGGGATGCACGACTCTCTGGGAATCATTATAAGTCAGAAATCACAAAGGATATTCAAAGTAGGTAAGGCTTCACTGTGGGACACAGAAAAATGTGCATGCCACTGAACTCAGGGTTAGGCACTAGGGTGTGTCAAAAAACCGTTGTTTTTATCGAATTTTTGAAGAAAATTAAGCTATTGCTCTCGCCTCAAATTTTGTAGAATGTGACTTTTTGAAAAAAAAATTATGCAGAAATCCGTATCAGGCTATTCTGAATCATATTCTGAAGTTAAACGCATTTTTTAATGTATGTATGTATGTATGTATGTATATAGTGCAGCAGTGTCCTCGTACTCACGGTGGCCGCATTCTCCGTCATGATGCGGTTGCCAAGCAGATAGCAGGCGCTCTGTCATCCAGCGGTTGGACTGTTGAGAGAGAGAGACTATATCACATGCCGAGTGACCGGGGCAAGAAGCCGGATATTGTTGCTGTCAAGCCCGATGGGTCTGCCATTATCCTGGATGTCCAGGTTGTCAGTGGCAGCGTGGACATGGAGCAGACCTGGCGGGCTAAGAAAAGTAAATATGATAGAAATGATCTGCGACGGGCGATATCTGAGCTAAAAGGAGTGGTACCTAATAACATCAAGGTCATGGCTGCGACCTTGTCATGGCGAGGGGTGTGGTGCGGGGAAAAGCGCCCCGGAGTTACTCGAGTTGGGCATCTCGGCAGGAGTGCTCCATGGTATCATCACCCGCGTCCTGAGGGGTTCGTACTTGAACTGGTGGTCATTCTATAGGGGCACTTCCTTTCATCCCACTTTTCTTCCTCCTCGTCCTGCAACTTCCCTCATCCTCAGAGCCGGCGTCAGGTAAAGCTGGGCGTCCTCCCCACTTTTTTATTTTATTTGTTTATTTTTCAATTTAATGGTGTGCCCCCTCCGCCTTTGAGGGGTTTTGTAAAAAAAAAAAAAAAAAAAAAAAAAAAGTATATGTAACTGTTGGTGTTTTTATCTCTTCAGAGCTCCTTCATATCCCTACCCAAGTCATGGTAATACGTGGCCTCAGTGCCCACGTCTGGCAGAAGCATCCTGTAAAGGCCAACGCTGCAATTGACATAGAGCGAGAGCGGCCCAGGTATGCTTCTGAGGATTTGCGGCGAATGGCAGCAGAGGAGGCAGAAGCAGTGCGTAATGGGGTACGTCATATAAATGTTTATTTGCAGCAACGTTTTCCCATGCGCACACTTTCTGCCATTCAATATCTTCGCCTGAGGCCTCACTACAAGCAGCTTGTTCAGGATGCGATCCTGACAAATAGCCGTGGGGCCTCTCTCGCATCTCCTACAGGCATGGGGCAGCAGCCCGCCGTTCAGCTATCCTCCCCTGGGACCTCCAGTCTTCTTGAAGACTTGAAGACTGAAGTATTGAGGCTTGGGGAGCAGGTAGGCCGAATTGAATGTTATGAGAGCGGCTACCTGCAGGAACTGGCGAGGAGGGCTGTTGAGCGGGGCATCAGGGAGGGGTTCCTCCTACCTCGGTGCCTCGTGGAGGTCGCAGAGCAGCTAAGCAAGCGAGGAGGCGGGAATATCAGCGTGTCCAGAAGTTGTGGAGGAAGCATCCGGCTCGTGTCGCTGCGGAGGTACTGGAGGGAGCTGGGGATGAAAAAGTTTTGCCCCCTCTCCAGGAGTTTGTGGACTATTGGGAGCCACTCTTGAGTGCTCCCAGCCACAACCCTGGTGAGCCGGTGGTACCCCCAGCTTCCACCAGGGATTCCTCGAGTAGCAAGCTGGTGCTTCATGACGAGGCACATAAGTGCTGTGTCAAAAACTCCACTTCTGCTGGACCCGATGGTATTTCCGCCCGACGCTGGAATAAAGCTCCAAAGAATGTTAGGCTGCTCATCCTCAACCTGTTGCTACTATCTGGAAGACCCCCGAAAGCGTTGACCCGTGCCCGAACAATTTTCATCCCAAAGAAAGGGGGAAGTGGGCCTGGAGGCTACCGCCCGATTTCAATATCGTCGGTAGTTTTCCGCCACTTTCAAAAGATTCTGGCATCTCGCTTCCAAGTGGCTGGTGTCATTGGTGACGTCCAGAGAGCATTTCGGCCAGCGGATGGCACAGCGGAGAACCTAACAGTTCTCCAAACTGTCATTTCGCTGGCCCGCATCAAGAAACGGCAGCTCCATCTTGCCGCTCTGGACGTTGCTAAGGCCTTTGACACTGTAAGCCATTTTGCCCTGACCGATTGTCTTCGTGGTGTCGGGGCACCTACTCGTTTAATTGAGTATGTTGCTCGCCTGTACCACGAAGGCGTGACGGTCCTCGAGGCACAAGGTGAGATGTCAGGGGATGTTGTCATTGGGCGCGGGGTACGCCAGGGGGATCCTCTGTCGCCACTCCTCTTTAACCTGGTTGTGGACACGGCCTTGGGTAAGCTGCCAGCTGAAATAGGGTTTGATCTCGCCCCTGGGGTGCGAGTAGGTGCACTGGCTTTTGCCGATGATGTAATCCTACTTGCCGAAACCCGTGAGGGCTTGCAGATTGCCCTTGATGCCTTTGCTGAGCAGCTGTGATGGTTAACCGAGATAAGTGTGGGTCAGTCTCCTTGGTCCCATCAGGTCGCCAGCATCAGGTGAAGGAGGTGGATGAGGATTGTTTTGTCATTGGACAGTCGCCCATCCCCACCCGATCCGTGCTGGAGGTTTGGCGGTACCTTGGAGTTGACTTCATGGGTGTGGCCACCATTGCCGCACAATGTATGGACCTTGGTGGAGCACTAGCTCATATCACCAAGGCTTCATTGAAGCCACAGCAGATGCTGCGCCTCCGTCGCACGTACTTACTGCCAAAGTTGACCTATGGGCTAGTCTTTGGCAGGCTTACTGCGGGGAGGCTGCTTGAGTTAGATCGTGAAGTTCGCTCTGCTGTGCGCTAGGCTTCCCACCTGGTGTCCCAAGTGCCTATATCCACGCCCCGGTCAAGGCCGGTGGGCTCGGTATTGTCTCTCTATCAGCCAGCATCCCATCTTTACGCCGTCAGCGCCTGTTCCCCTTAGGGGCTCGAGCTGGGAGGTCGCCCGCACTGCTGCTGACCTTGACTTTGTCAAGCAGCAGTTTTTGTGGTGTGACCGAGCAACACCAACTGCTCCCGAACCCAGCTCATCTGCTGAGTTCGCTGCTGCTCTGCATGATACAGTAGATGGTAAAGAACTCCGACAGTGCTCTGAATCCCCCATTTCCTCCCAGTGGGTTGAATGGGCTTCAGAGGGCATTGGGGCCTGCGACTACCGACATTTTCATGCCGTCCGCGTGGCAACATTAGCCACTACGGTGAGGTGTTCTAGAGGTAGTCGTGGGACAGTAGATACCCTTTGCCGTGCCTGTCGGGGTAAAAATGAGAATCTTTATCATGTGGTGCAGCAGTGTCCTCATACTCACGGTGGCCGCATTTTACGTCACGATGCGGTTGCCTAGCAGATTGCAGGCGCTTGGTCATCCAGCGGTTGGGATGTCGAAAGGCAGAGACTATATCACATGCCGAGTGACCGGGGCAAGGAGCCAGATACCGTTGCTGTCAAGCCCGATGGTTCTGCCATAATCCTGGATGTCCAGGTTGTCAGTGGCAGCCTGGACATGGAGCAGACCTGGCGGGCTAAGAAAAGTAAATATGATAGAAATGATCTGCGACAAGCGATATCTGAGCTAAAAGGAGTGGCACCTAATAACATCAAGGTCATCAAAGTCATGGCGAGGGGTGTGGTGCGGGAAAAGTGCCACGGAGTTACTCGAGTTGGGCATCTCGGCAGGAGTACTCCGTGGTATCACCATCCGCGTCCTGAGGGGTTCTTACTTGAACTGGTGGTCATTTTATAGGGGCACTTCCTTTCATCCCATTCTTCCTCCTCGTCCTGCAACTTCCCTTATCCCTAAAGCCGGCGTCGGGTAAACCTGGGCGTCCTCCCCACTTTTTTATTTTATTTGTTTATTTTACAATTTAATGGTGTGCCCCCTCCGCCTTTGAGGGGAGGTTTGTACACAAGGTTTGTACACTATGTATATATGTATGTGTCATTCCAGACGATAACTGTCCGTAGAATTGTGCTAGAAACTTCAAACAAATTTTAAAATGTTAAGGACACAAAACGAAAGTTCAAGTTCGTTGGCCAGCATGATCGGATTACATCTTCGGGTTGAAATTTTCAAAAATGTAGTCAACAATTTCAAAATAGCCTGTTTTTTGCGATTTGCTGTGAGAAATAATTTTTTCAGCATACTAACATGTGGTATATTCGGAATCAGCGTAAAATTTCCTATAAGAATATATGTATCAAGTTTTCAGAAATTTCAAAGTTGAAAAAGCAGTCAAAAATCGAAATAATGCCGTTCGCTAGTTGTAAAAATCGGTAGGTAATATTTGCATGAAACATTGTCCAAATTCACATTGAACTTACTACTCTCATGGAAGTATCCCTGTATAACCAATCCTAGAACCATGCTGTTTAAAACGTAGGTAGTAGGTGCTTGTTAAAACTTAAAATGAATGTGCTTGAATAAAAATCGTTAAATTTCAGATATATTCAGGTACCTACCTTTTCAATTTTGATCTGAATGATGAACATTTAATAGCTCTTATTAAAATAAGAAGTTCCTGGGTTTTCATTTATTAAAAAGTTTTCGATAATTTTTAAAAATTGTATCAATCAGTAATCATCAGTAAGTTGAGTGATTAGGCCAATAATGATTTTGTCAAACTATTAATGAATGGAAATACTTACTGATGGAATAAAATGAAGAAACAAACTCGCTGCCAAACAATCAAAAGAAACATCGAATGATGTATTAGTAGAATAAAATTTAATAAATTAAATTTTTAAAAACTTAATTTGACCTGTTGTGCTTATTGAGTATTAATAATAATATGTAATTGAAGAAACAATTATTTATGCTGAGATGTTTGAGCGTCCGTGGGTGAGAACATAGTTCGAATGCAGAATGTTCCTCGATCAAGGGAGGTAATAGCGTCGTGAGGTTACCTTCCGTGTAATCACGCGGTTTTCCTTGGGGGTCATTTACCGCTCCCTCCGATCACAGCGAGTAATTTTAGAATGATTTTCCTTCATCTATGTTTAGCGGCGATCGAGTCTTCCATTATATTTTGCTCGGCGAGTCTCCCAATTATTTTCATTGGTAGTTTTTCCACTATAATAAGCACCGCTGCTTAGTTATTAGTAGGTGGGCTACTTTTGAATAATAAACCAGTTACAAATGAACGACCTCGGTCGCGATTTCTTATTATTAACACGATCTCACAGAAAGAACAATTAGCTTGCTGGTAGTATACGTATAAACGCCTATAGAAGTTTACACTTCAAACATTTCAATTTCTCCCTTGATGGGAAAAACAAAAGATCATGGATATGTCTAGTACCTACTGCTTACCAGTTGGTACCTACTACTCAATTGTATACCAACTATGTAGTGCCTTCTTTTCACAAAATTTTAGCATGAATATGCTTTAGCCGTGACCTAACTACCGAAAAATGTCCCACGAGAGTGCAACGAAAGTAGCGCCAATAATTGTGATGATTTCCGCTTACAACCGAGTCGTTGCTAGGGATATGATACTTCGTCGTTTTTCATCCCACAAAATTCGTTGACCATTCGTTCGAATGCTCTCGATTTATCCAACCATACTATATTAACTACTGCGAAGTGCGTGGCCAACAAGCTGAGTTATGAGCATGGTTATATGAATAATTGTTTACACACAGGTGATCATTCTCAATTATTGATATTGTGAACATGATTGCAACCGCTTGTTAATTTCTGATGATTTCATTGAGCTGGTGTTTCAATTATGTTTGTGATTCAAAGCAGGTGATCCGAATATTGCGAGAACGGTTAGATTTGTGAAGCGGTGGTTAAATTATTTTAATAGGTAATTTCTATACTTTACACTATAGGAAGCTGTAATTTCGTATGTAGCCTCTTTAGCCTCTTTCTATAATAAAGTGAATGTTTACTCGCGAGTTTCTATTAGGAGATCATCATCTCACAAGAGCTCAATCGTCGTGATCATTTCTATAATAAAGTGAATGTTTACTCGCGAGTTTCTATTAGGAGATCATCATCTCACAAGAGCTCAATGGTCGTGATCATTTCTATAATAAAGTGAGAGCGAGGAGCTAAAACATTTTTTTGTTTTGAATGATAAACAGAGTTCAGAGGCCGATGGGGGGTCGGGTTCAGAGAATCGACGAGGAGTGAGTCGTGTACGGCTAAAGCATATTCATGTTTTTTAATTTTAGCCGTCAGGCTCAAAGGAACTGTGGTGGCTTTTTTTTAACTTAGAGTAATAAATCAGCATTCCTTGACACTACAATGGCTTAGAGGTCATGAAATGTGGTGGTAAAATGAGAGCATTCCAAAAAGTGGCGAACGATTTTCCTGCTATGAAAAACTATGGGAGTTACTCTTCCCTAGTAACGCCTTGGTTGTACCTGAAAAACAATAGAAAATGTGCCGGTCGGGAAAAAAAGTGTCGGTCGGGGAAAAAAGTGTCGCGAAAAATTCCTGGACTCCCAGCCAAATGACATATCCATGTCAAAATCGCTCATACGGTCATGCTGCATGACTTTCCAATAAATATTCATTTAATGCTTAACTTTGCGAATCGTATGAAATTACCTATAAAGTAAATCAAGCATTTCCATTTCTCCCTTGATGGGAAAAACAAAAGATCATGGATATGTCTAGTACCTACTGCTTACCAGTTGGTACCTACTACTCAATTGTATACCAACCATGTAGTGCCTTCTTTTCACAAGATTATTCCATTATGGTTACAAAACAATATTAGTTTTTAACTTAGAGTAATAAATCAGCATTCCTTGACACTACAATGGCTTAGAGGTCATGAAATGTCGTGGTAAAATGAGAGCATTCCAAAAAGTGGCGAACGATTTTCCTACTATGAAAACTATGGGAGTTACTCTTCCCTAGTAACGCCTTGGGTGTACGTGAAAATCAATAGAAAATGTGCCGGTCGGGAAAAAAAGTGTCGGTCGGGAAAAAAAGTGTCGGTCGGGAAAAAAAAGTGTTGCGAAAAATTCCTTGACCCCCAGCCAAAAGACAAATCCATGTCAAAATTTTTTACTTAAGCAGGGTCAACTAACCTCAATGACTGATACGCAAATCTCAATACCTCACAGTAACGCTTCCTCTCACATAATAGTTGTAGGATTTGTTAAAGAACCGCATAAATGCATTTCATGTTGTGTTTAATGGGGCTCCGAACCAACAAGGTCCTCCGCTAGGAGCGCTAGGGAGTGAAGGATCTAAGGAAGATGGTGGTTAACATGACTTTCCCCTTGTTGATACCTTGCTTCACCCCTTTTCGCTCAAGAATTCGTTCCCCATACCATCAATACTGTTCAAAAATGAGAATCATATTACTAATAAAAAAAGACACAAACATACAAATTAATTTCTCCCTTGATGGGAAAAACAAAAGATCATGGATATGTCTAGTACCTACTGCTTACCAGTTGGTACCTACTACTCAATTGTATACCAACCAAGTAGTGCCTTCTTTTCACCAGGTTATTCCATTATGGTTACAAAACAATATTAGTTTTTAACTTAGAGTACTAAATCAGCATTCCTTGACACTACAATGGCTTAGAGGTCATGAAATGTGATAAAATGAGAGCATTCCAAAAAGTGGCGAACGATTTTCCTACTATGAAAATCTACTATCTTCCCTAGTAACGCCTTGGTTGTACGTGAAAATCAATAGAAAATGTGCCGGTCGGGAAAAAAGTGTCGGTCGGGAAAAAAAGTGTCGGTCGGGGAAAAAAAGTGTCGCGAAAAATGTCATGTCCATGTCAAAAAAAAAAAAAAAGTAATCACAACTGATGAGTTTACTCTGTGAAATATTCCGTCCCCGATTCTCTCGGTCGCTCTCTTTAATGTTTTACGCTCAACTGTTTTAGGACTTGAGTTAGCTTTAATAGTGACTGTGGCTTAGAAAATATCAGCCATGAAATTATGAAGAAGTTCTATTTATGTACGTACTAGCACGCAGACCCAAGGCCTCGTTCCGCTCGGCCGTCAGTAACGTTAATCTCAAGGCCTCCCTCCATCGAAATCTATGAATATTTACCTACATTTGTCTTTAAATCTACAAGATTAGTTTAATAATAATAAAGTATGAGTACCTCCTAATTATTTTTAATAATTTGATTCCATGTTTGTCTATCAAAATCATAAACTAAAATTTCTCTACACGATCAATAGCGACTGAAATGTCGAAGATTTCTTCAAAAATTCGCTCATGGGGTCATGCTGCATGAATGGACTTTTCTTGATTGCTTCCGTTATACCCTATACATTTTAGATATAGATTTCAACGATAAAAACCGTATTTTCAAGGGCTCGTAACAATTTCTCTCAAATTCGGCATATCTGGTTATCTAGAAAAGAGAAGGCGATATCTCAAATGTATGGGGCAATTCATATCCATTTTATAACAGAAGAGATATAGTTTTTTAGTCCTGTTTTTATTATCGTGCGGAAATTCTGCAATTTATTCTCTCATTTTCTAAGGGCATAGAGAGAGGCCGTTTTTTTGCGGGGCAAAGAACTAATCAATTCCTCTTGTATACGACTGACTGATTTTTCTCACGAATGATGCAAATTTTCTCCTCGTATGTAACCTACTTTGGAAAGTCATACATTTGGGATATAGCCTTCTCTTTTCTAGATAACCAAATACAGGTACCAAATTTGAGAGAAATTTCTGCGAACCCTTGAAAATACGGTTTTTATCGTTAAGGAACGAGTTACAGTTATCTCTGTTAATTTTTGTATTTAGTTTAAGATATGGCTTTGTGCGCAACGTTACATGAAAATTTTAAAAAATTCAGCAAAATGTTTGCTCTACAACCTTGTGACAAAAAAAAAAAAAAAAAAAAAAAAAAAAATGAACGCTTCATTTTATGAGTCTAAAATTGAAAAAAATTCAATAATTTCCCTTTTTTTACAAATTTTTTATCTTTTTTTTTCTCGCATTTTTCATACTCTAGAAGAAAGTGATTCAAAAATTTTTATTGAAAATCGATGCTTCTCTTACGGTTTCTTCATTTTTTTAGCTTAGGGGAGGTGAATGCATTTTTTTTTCTAACTTTTGCAATTTGAGAGGGTGATTTTCAAGATCAGAAGATGGCTTTTTTAACGTATTACGAAAAGATTTTAAACAAACCAGTCATGCAGCATGGCCCCATGAGCGAATTTTTGAAGAAATCTCCGACATTTCAGTCGCTAATGATCGTGTAGAGAAATTTTAGTTTATGATTTTGGGTCTGCGTGATAGTAAGTACATTAATAGAACTTCTTCATAATTGCATGGCTGATATTTTCTAAGCCACAGTCAGTATTAAAGCTACATCAAGTCCTAAAACAGTTGAGCGTAAAACATTAAAGAGAGCGACCGAGAGAATCGGAGGACGGAATATTTCACAGAGTAAACTCATCAGTTGTGATTACTTTTTTTTTTTTTTTTTTAACAAGCACCTACTACCTACGTTTTAAACAGCATGGTTCTAGGATTGGCTATACAGGGATACTTCCATAAGAGTAGTTCAATCTGAATTTGGACAATGTTTCATGCAAATATTACCGATTTTTACAACTAGCAACGGCATTATTTCGATTTTTGACTGATTTTTCAACTTTGAAATTTTTGAAAACTTGATACATATTCTTATACGAAATTTTACGCTGATTCTGAATATACCACATGTTAGTATGCTGAAAAAATTATTTCGCACAACAAATCGCAAATACAGGCTATTTTGAAATTTTTGACTACATTTTTGAAAATTTCAACCCGAAGATGTAATCCGATCATGCTGGCCAACGAACTTGAACTTTCGTTTTGTGTCCTTAACATTTTAAAATTTGTTTGAAGTTTCTAGCACAATTCTACGGACAGTTATCGTCTGGAATGACACATACATACATATATACATACATACATACATAAAAGTTCCAGTCATGCAGCATGATCGTAAGAGCGAATTTTCATAAATGGTCGTATTACATTTATGTTAAATTCTGTTGAAATTTGAGCACATTGGGGACAAACAAAAATTGTATTATACATTTCATAGCAAATTAACTTTTTGTCAGTAATATTCCAATGAACAAACGATTTTGTGGATTTTGACAATTTTTTCAAGTGTTCCTATCGATTTTTAGCTTATTTTAATGAAATTTAAGTACATTTTTCAGTACAATTTTGTGCTTAAATTTTTAAATGTCCTAGTTCATGTTCGATTAATTTTTTTCGAGTAGCGTTCTGCTAAAAAATAGAAATTTGTTAATTTTTAGCGGTTTTTTGCCTTTTTTAGTGATTTTTTAAGTACATTTTTTGAAATTTGGCCAATTTAATGTGCTCAAAAAGTGTTGTCCAACGAACTCATCCTTTCTTTTGAAATGCTTGATTTTTTGGCGAAAGAATGAAGTTTTTATCTCAATTCTATCGAGAGTTATCGTCTGGAATGACACACACACACACACACATATATATATATATATATATATATATACATATAAAAAAGCGTTAAAATCCAGGAATCATTTTAGAATGCCTCAAAACAGACTTCGATGAAGAAAATGTTTGAAAATTTTTGGAGCCATTGCAATAACTTTATTTTCTAGGAAAATTCGCTAAAAATGCGTTAAATTTCAGAATATGATTCAGAATAGCCTGAAACGGATTTCTGCATAAAAATTTTTCAAAAATGCAGATTCTACAAATTTTGAGGCGAGAGCAACAGCTTAATTTTCTTCAAAAATTCGCTAAAAACGGTTTTTTGACACACATCATTAGGCACCCTTCTAACCCCTCAAATTCTACTTCTAGGAATATGGATAAGACTCCTGATAGTCTTAACCCCCTGTCCCGACCCTTCCGCCATCCGCCACCAGGGACCTAGGTATTTCATAAAACAACAAGTTACAAGTTAACAAGTACAGGTACTTGTAATGCACGGTAAACTAGAACAAGTGTTTCACCAAAACAAAGAGTACCTACAAGTGTAGAAAAGTTACACATGTAGAAGCTAAGTTATCAGGTTTGTATGTACAGTGAGTCCCGAACGGTTCTGAACTGATCACGCCCCTTTTTGGCTGTATGCACAGCGACCGAACGAGTTCTGGATTTTTAGTTCGCTGTTCACAGAGCGAGTACGGGACTGTCCAGAACACGTTCTATCGGTCTGGGATTTTTTTCGGAACTTCTAGTCCCGCTACTGCGCAGTAAACTATTTACGCTCTGCCCCCTACGATTCCCCCTGTGGGCTCGCAAGTAGAGTTTAGTTGTTGTTGTTTCGGCAATACTGTTTGCGTCATTACATTGATTTTCGGTAACTGATAATATGACTAAGTCATAAGTTTGATAGCAAACGAAATTCTAGTGCTATATAAGTAATCAAATATAACACAAATTGACTTATGTCAATTTGCTCTTTTGGGCAAACTGCACAATTGGAACATTTAGTGAATTTTCGAGGAAAATGAAACTACTTAATGCAATGTCTAGAAAATTTTTATAAATTAAATTTAAATTCGTGAAAATCCGTTTCGAGGTATTTTGAAACGATTCCTGGATTTCAATACTTCTGTTCTCTTCTGTGTAAGGCTCAGTTCGGAAATTCGTGAAACTCTTTGCTTCCGAGACTTTTCCCAAACTAGAAAGGCTCATTAAGTTCCTACAGTCTCAATCGGAAATTGGTGGAACTCGTTACCGCCCGAAGGTTAGGTACCTACTTCATTACTACATTACTAGCTACTTCACAGAAATTCTTGTGAGCCGAGCCTCTTCTATTTTATTCTTCTTTCAATATTCCCTATATTTTCCACCTAAAAAGTTGGGGGAGCAATATGTTCAGTTGACGGGTGCGAAGAAACTATATACTTAGGTACCGCTCACAAACAACTTCTCATTTTTAGCGAATTTTAAAAAATATTTTCGGCTATAATTGCATTTGTTTTTATTTTAATTTACTAAAATACGACTCGTATTTATTACCTTGGCTGTCCGATTTGGAACCAAGGTATATTCGGAATGTCAGTTTGACAGCACAGATTAACAAAACACTAAAAAGACTGGCTGCCTTTGACTTCAATGGTTCAGCAGTTCCGAATTGGTTCGAAACGCGTATGGACTGCGAGGAGTAATGAACCAGTTCTCATCCCCTCCCATGTCGGTCCTCCTTCGAACCTAGTTCGATTCTGAACAGGTCCAGGACTCACTGTACATACAAACCACAAGTGTAGCAGAAAAGAAAAATGGCGTGTGGGGACAAACGAAATGAACAACGTCAAGCGAGATGCCGAAATTGAAGTTTTGTCAGCGAATCATAATATAAAAACGGTGTTCAGTAGTACACGATAGGATGTTTATCGTACATGACAAGGTGTAATGATTGGAAGACAGACAAATTATAAACTGAAAAGTGGAGAAAGTGTGTAGGTATTTGATTTCAACTTATTCTGATGAAAAAAAAAAAAAAAAAAAAAAAAAAAACGGAAGTTAGTGAAAAACGTTGTCTATTTCTACGAAAAATAAAGAGTTACACTGTTAACTCGATTTCGACGGTTAGGCCATCATCAGTAACAAAAAATAACTGAAGATACATTAGAAAGGCTTTTATAGTAACAGGTGAAGGGAGATTGAATCCCATAGGTCAAGAGAAAGGAAAGGGGCAGGAGGTACAACCAATGAAGTGAACAAGGTGACGGGGGATTATAGCTAATAAGGTGAAGTGAAAGGGGGAAATAACTAAATATGGTTACAACATTGTGAAGGGATAATTCCAAGCTTTATAAAAATGAACCTATTAGTGGTGAAATATATTGAGGTATATCCTCATTTAAACATTTACCAGATCTGTCACTTTTGATAATTTCGAATTTTTCAAGTACATTCAACATACCTCCCTTCGGACAAAAATGAAGAAATTCTACAAACTGTCTATCTGTCAAATCAAAATTGTAACTATGATTGGATTCCTTAAGATGTTTTGCAAATGTAGACTTACCCTTATTTTCCCTGAAATCCTCCTGATGCTCGTCTATTCTTTCCCTGAATTTCCTACCAGTTTGACCGCAATATTCGTAGCCACAAGAACATTTTAGTTTATAAACCCCACTTTTATCCTGAACATTGATTTTGTCCTTAACGGATCCTTGTAATGCTTTAAGACTAGTTTTAGTTCTAAAACCTACTTTGTAACCTCTAGATGATAGAATTTTGCCGATTTTATCAGAAATTTTCCCATAAGGTATACTTATCCATTGCTTTTCTTCTAAATTTACATCTTCCCTAGCCAGATTGGAAACTTTTTCCCTACTCTTTTTCCTAAGAACATTATCCCATATGGTATCAACGAGATCTCCTCCATATCCGTTACTAGCCGCTATGCTTTTGATAATGGATTTTTCTTTTGATAAATTTTGTTCACTCATTGGAATAGACAGTGCTCGGTTAATCATACTATGGAAGGCTGCATGCTTATGGACTAAAGGGTGATTTGAAGTACTATGGATAGTTATATCGCTATATGTATCTTTTCTATAAATTGAAAAATCATGCTTTTCGTTTACCAAAGAGATGGATAGATCTAAAAAATTGAGTTTATTTCCGCCAGTGTAACTCTTTATTTTTCGTGGAAATAGACAACGTTTTTCACTAACTTCCGTTTCGAAATGGGTTTCCACAATTTCGTCGCGAGTGATTTAGTTCGTATTATTCTGATGGCTGGCATAATCGGATTTTTCTCCTTCATTCAGCGGAAATGATTAATCAGTTCATCAAGTCTTAATGCTGCTGGGTTAGGAATGTCATCTGTAACTTCGAGATGATCTACTCACTTCACTTTGTTCTTCAATGATGGGGAGATCCTCAATACCCGATCAGGAAAAATTGCAGAGTCACGCACCATTTGAATCTTTCAAGGGTCATGGAAGACATCCTAAACCTCTCGTTAAACTCAAAAATACCCACGAAATGAGCGTTCATTCGTGGCCGAAAAAATCGTTGGCGTCTTTTACGCTGAATGCTTCTTTCTTATCTGTATTTTTCAGCAGAAGATGATTCCCACGTATTAAACACTGAAAAATTGTCAACTCACAATGCTGGAAAATAACAAGTTTACAGGTGAAGGGACGTAGTTTAAAAATCGGCCATTTTTTACCACTGTAAAACAGTGACTTGTTCAAAATGATGGGAAACACTCGTAACTTATCCAAATTCGCCAGTACACTTGTTAATTTTCACAGTGCTTTACAAGTATACTCTTGTACCTTCATGAAACGCTTGCACACTCATTTTAGCGAATTTTTGAAGAAAATTAAGCTATTGCTCTCGCCTCAAAATTTGTAGAATGTGAATTTTTGAAAACATTTTATGCAGAAATCCGTTTCAGGCTATTCTGAATCATATTCTGAAGTTTAACGCATTTTTTTATGTATGTATGTATGTATGTATATATGTATGTATGTATGTATGTATGTGTCATTCCAGACGATAACTGTCCGTAGAATTGAGCTAGAAACTTCAAACAAATTTTAAAATGTTAAGGACACAAAACGAAAGTTCAAGTTCGTTGGCCAGCATGATCGGATTACATCTTCGGGTTGAAATTTTCAAAAATGTAATCAAAAATTTCAAAATAGCCTGTTTTTTGCGATTTGTTGTGCGAAATAATTTTTTCAGCATACTAACGTGTGGTATATTCGGAATCAGCGTAAAATTTCCTATAAGAATATGTATCAAGTTTTCAAAAATTTCAAAGTTGAAAAATCAGTCAAAAATCGAAATAATGCCGTTCGCTAGTTGTAAAAATCGGTAATATTTGCATGAAACATTGTCCAAATTCAGATTGAACTACTCTTATGGAAGTATCCCTGTATAACTAATCCTAGAACCATGCTGTTTAAAACCTAGGTAGTAGGTGCTTTAGAAAAAAAAAAAAAAAAAGTAATCTCAACTGATGAGTTTACTCTGTGCATGTGTTAATAATTTGATTCCATGTTTGTCTATCAAAATCATAAAATAAAATTTCTCAACACGATCAATAGCGACTGAAATGTCGGAGATTTCTTCAAAAATTCGCTCATGGGGTCATGCTGCATGACTGGACTTTTCTTGTCTGTATTTTTCAGCAGAAGATGATTCCCACGTATTAAACACTGAAAAATTGTCAACTCACAATGCTGGAAAATAACAAGTTTACATGTGAAGGGACGTAGTTTAAAAATCGGCCATTTTTTACCACTGTAAAACAGTGACTTGTTCAAAATGATGGGGAAACACTCGTAACTTATCCAAATTCGCCAGTACACTTGTTAATTTTCACAGTGCTTTACAAGTATACTCTTGTACCTTCATGAAACGCTCGCACACTCATTTTTTACAACTTGTACATAAAATCGGCTTGTAACTTGTCACTTTATTATCACTTGTTAGCGAATTTTTGAAGAAAATTAAGCTATTGCTCTCGCCTCAAAATTTGTAGAATGTGATTTTTTGAAAACATTTTATGCAGAAATCCGTTTCAGGCTATTCTGAATCATATTCTGAAGTTTAACGAATTTTTTTATGTATGTATGTATATATGTATGTATGTATGTATGTATGTGTCATTCCAGACGATAACTGTCCGTAGAATTGTGCTAGAAACTTCAAACAAATTTTAAAATGTTAAGGACACAAAACGAAAGTTCAAGTTCGTTGGCCAGCATGATCATCTTCGGGTTGAAATTTTCAAAAATGTAGTCAAAAATTTCAAAATAGCCTGTTTTTTGCGATTTGTTGTGCGAAATAATTTTTTCAGCATACTAACATGTGGTATATTCGGAATCAGCGTAAAATGTCCTATAAGAATATGTATCAAGTTTTCAAAAATTTCAAAGTTGAAAAATCAGTCAAAAATCGAAATAATGCCGTTCGCTAGTTGTAAAAATCGGTAGGTAATATTTGCATGAAACATTGTCCAAATTCAGATTGAACTACTCTTATGGAAGTATCTCTGTATAACCAATCCTAGAACCATGCTGTTTAAAACGTAGGTAGTAGGTGCTTTAAAAAAAAAAGAAAAATGTAATCACAACTGATGAGTTTACTCTGTGCATGTGTTAATAATTTGATTCCATGTTTGTCTATCAAAATCATAAACTAAAATTTCTCAACACGATCAATAGCGACTGAAATGTCGAAGATTTCTTCAAAAATTCGCTCATGGGGTCATGCTGCATGACTGGACTTTTTTGACGTTCGATTATGACCCAAGCACAACGGTAGGGTGGTTCAAAAAAAAAAAAAAAAAAAAGTTCTGGGATTTCTTGTCTCCATTGTTTTTTTTTGCTTCCTCGGTATGTCAGGATGACACTGCTAAATTTTTAGCAAAAAATACTAATCCTAATCACTTTACCTGGGTCGATTTTGGCCAGTTATCGACCGCTATCGTAAACCAACCTCTAAATTGGTGCCGAGGTGATGATTTGAAGGACGGATTTCAATTTTTTTGGGTCAATTTATGGGTTATTGCATGCGCTGAACACGATGAACCTATTTATTTTACGCTCTGTCCACTAGTTATCCTGTAAACTTCCAGAGGGCGCTGCTTGAAGATGAGTAAAAACCGAAAATTTCACCGAAAATGCTGTCGCCTGGTTAAGAATTGTACTAGAAACATGCTAAAATGGTCGGATAATATGCTTTGGCATGTTCTGAACATGATTCCGTTTTTGCTATACTTTTCCGCCGATGATTGCTTCGTTTATTGGCCATAAATCTCAAATTAATAGTAGGGTAATAGACAAATTCACCCTAATTTCACCGGAAATTATGTCGCGTTGATAATTTAAGGTTCCGATAAAATAATTTAAGGTTCCTTGTGCCGATAAAATTTGGTATTTTCCATGATACTCGGTACAAAGCCGTTGGTAATTTGGCAAGGACTTGAACCGGCATTGTACTTATTTGCCAAATATAGCGGCAAAATGGAGAAAAAAAAGCTAAAATTTTCCAAATTTTCTGTAAAATTCCTCAGTTCCATCGGTTTTCCGGGGTCAAATTCGTAGTTCTGAATTGTTTGAACTGTGATTGGATCGTTTGAGCGTAGGGTTACCTATTGTCAGCGGTATCGGTCACGTGTAAAAGCTTGTAGGTACAATGGTATCGGGTCGTTAAGCGAATAAGTACAATGCCGGTTCAAGTCCTTGCCAAGTTACCAACGGCTTTATACCGAGTATCCTGGAAAATACCAAATTTTATCGGCACAAGGTATTTCAGAACCTTAAATTATCAACGCGACATAATTTCCGGTGAAATTAGGGAGAATTTGTCTATTACCCTATAATTAATTTGAGGGTTATGGCCGTTTAACGAAGCAATCATTGGCGGAAAAGTATAGTAAAAAACGGAATCATGTTCAGAACATGCCAAAGCATATTGTCCGACCATAATAGCATGTTTCTAGTACAATTCTTAACCAGGGGACAGCATTTTCGGTGAAATTTTCGATTTTTACTTATCTTCAAGAAGAGCCCTCTGCCAGTTTACCGGATAACTAGTGGACCGAGCGTAAAATAAATAAGTTCATCGTGTTCAGCGCATGCGAAAACCCATAAATTGACCTAAAAAAATTGAAATCCGTCCTTCAAATCATCACCTCGGCACCAATTTAGAGGTTGGTTTACAATAGCGGTCGATAACTGGACACAATCGGCCCAGGTTAAGTGATTAGGATTAATATTTTTTGCTAAAAATTTAGGAGTGTCATCCTGACTTACCGAGGAAGCAAAAATAAACAATGGGGACAAGAAATCCCAGAACTTTTTTTTTTTCATAATCGAACGTCAAAAAATGTTGTAACCGATACATTCTCAATTCATGCGCCGTTTTTGGAGATGCACCGCTTTGATTTTGGGGTTTGAATTTTTGGTTTTCTGGTACTTCAAAGCATCATTTTTCACCATGGGTTTTCGTCGGCATCGCAGCCGCTTTTGTCTAGTTCCTGACCGCTGTGGCTGAATGCTTCTTTCTTGTCTGTATTTTTCAGCAGAAGATTATTCCCACGTATTAAACACTGAAAAATTGTCAACTCACAATGCTGGAAAATAACAAGTTTACAGGTGAAGGGACGTAGTTTAAAAATCGGCCATTTTTTACCACTGTAAAACAGTGACTTGTTCAAAATGATGGGAAACACTCGTAACTTATCCAAATTCGCCAGTACACTTGTTAATTTTCACAGTGCTTTACA
Organism: Adelphocoris suturalis; assembly: GCA_030762985.1. Lineage (NCBI taxonomy): Eukaryota > Metazoa > Arthropoda > Insecta > Hemiptera > Miridae > Adelphocoris > Adelphocoris suturalis. The sequence goes on along the minus strand of CM061042.1, from coordinate 125,991,515 downwards.
AGTATACTCTTGTACCTTCATGAAACGCTTGCACACTCATTTTTTACAACTTGTACATAAAATCGGCTTGTAACTTGTCACTTTCTCATCACTTGTTAGCGAATTTTTGAAGAAAATTAAGCTATTGCTCTCGCCTCAAAATTTGTAGAATGTGAATTTTTGAAAAAATTTTATGCAGAAATCCGTTTCAGGCTATTCTGAATCATATTCTGAAGTTTAACGCATTTTCTTATGTATGTATAGATGAGTAGTAAGTGGGTACGTTTGGACCAACTGAGAGAAAACTAACAGTAAAATATTTAAAGTGAAAACTAACAGTAAAATATTTAAAGTGAAAACTAACAGTAAAATATTTAAAGTGAAAACTAACAGTAAAATATTTAAAGTGAAAACTAACAGTAAAAACTTTTCAACACAAAACATCAGAACCAGTGACTTTTTCTTTTTGGGCGGTAAGTTAAAAGGATCTCTCCAATAAAAATAAAAATGTCTCAGCCATTTTTACAATTTTCACTTAAGCATATCGAATTCATTGAATGTTTCGCGTATATCGATAGAGATAGAGATATGAAAGTATACAGGTTTATTGAGCAACTAGTATACGGAGAAATCTCAGCTGATAAAATTGCAAATTTTAAAACACAGTTGAAAAATGTAGGGGTTGAAAATTTCGTAAATACCGTTAAGAAAACAATACCAGTATCTCCGAAAAAAGACGTGAAATATAAAAGGAAAAATATCAAAGAAAATATGTTGGAGAATTACGTTATTCGTAATAATCGAGATAAGAAATTTCTACAAGAGTTGAACGTAAAGATTTTTTTAAAGATGATCCCAGATAAAAATATAATTGTGGACGATGGTAATATTATCGATATAATATTACCTTGATTTCGTATTCACCTTTTGCAACTCCGCCAGTTCGTAGTATTCTGAGGGTTAGTTAAAAGAACATTGATATAAAATTAAAGATAAATGAATTTAATTGACGTAGATAATTTTATATCAATGTTTTTACGTAAGAACATCGATATGTACAACTATTCAAAAAACAGAAAAAATATATTAAGCTCCATAGATTACACTAAACTAGGCGGTAGGATATACAACGACGTAAAAAAAGATTTGGCAATCATCGACGAATTACAATTTAGTGAACATATATTCTTGTTGTATAAAAAAAGAACTGCGTCTTTGATAAAAAAATTTTTATCCATTTTACAAACGCCTATACGCAAAAAGGAAAAAGACAAATGTAAAATATTAAATAACTATTTAAACGTCGTAAAAACTTGTATTCCGTATAATATTTTTGTAAAGTTAAACATTACTGATAAAACGTGTAACAAACTAAATTTAAATTACAGTAGAAATTTCTGCGAAAATTGTGAAAACGACGAGGATTTTATAAAAGAAAACGATATTTTAATTTGTAAAGTATGTTTTTCAGAAGTTATAGAAAAGATGTATTTTAATAATAGATCTTATAATGTCACAGTAAAAAAATATAATTATGATCGTGTTAGTCACTTTAAAAAATGTATTCAAAAGTATCAAGGAAAACAATGTACTTTTATAAACCCCACTATTTATTCAGACCTCGAGCGCTTATTGATATTTCATGGAATAATTAAAGACGAGCGAGAATCTAGGTCTAAAAAATTTGCAAACGTAAAAAAATCTCATATTATACATTTCTTAAAAGAACTCGGATATACTAAACATTATGACGATTATGTACTTATACACGCAAATTTAACTGGTCAAAAATTAAACGACATAAGTCATCTGGAAAACATTCTAGTCAAAGATTTTGAAAAATTTTCTGAAAAATATTCGTCTATATTTACAAACTCTGAAAGAAAAATTTTTATAAATACAAAGTTTATTTTATACAGACTGTTATTGAGACACAACCATAAATTAGACGAAGGAGATTTTCTTACATTAAAATCTCTTGATCGTAAAAATGAAACAGACAGAATTTGTAAAGCTATATTCGACTCTTTAGGGTGGGAATACAAAACTAAGTAATTTTTTAATGAACACTGCTCATTAAAAAATAAAATCTCCTTCATACCCCAAGCATTCCGAACTTTAGCAAGCGTAAAAATTATCCTCAAACTGCTGCTTCAGTATAGCTTTACTCTCTTTATAATCCAATTTTCGAAGTTGATGTTCAGTAGCATTTTTAGGAACCTTAATCTTTTTTTATTAAGGAATGCCTTTACTTCCTCCTTTGTACGGAGTGGTGGTTTACCATCGATACCAATAAACGTTCTTTCAACAACATTTTACTAAATCTATACTCCTTCAATTCATGTAAAATATTATCTAGTGCGTCAAGGTTTTTTTCATAAAATTGAAATTCAGGTGTCTTTACAAACTTCCAGAAACCTCCATGTTTTTCACATAAATCTAATGCTTCGTTGTCTAAACCCATAGCTCTTTATTTATTATAGAAAATATTTTTTTCGAACCCACCTTTAAGAATTCATTGACAATGAGGGGTAAGTTAAAAGAAAGAAAAATAAACAATAATAAACATTTTATTTTACATCATAAAAGAATAACTAGAAACGCAGAGTCTTTTCAAGGTTTACACTCGAATCTTGAGACAGCTGGTTCATCCTCTTCAGAGTGTTTCTGTAGATAAGGCGTTCTTCGAGGAGCGCTTTTGGAGGGGGAAATCACGTCACATCGAGTAGTTTTATAAAAGAATAATACTAGATCCAGGCGTTCTTCGAGGAGCGCTTTTGGAGGGGGAAATCACGTCACAACGTCCCGCGGTTCTCAAAGATAAGGCGTTCTTCGAGGAGCGCTTTTGGAGGGGGAATTCATATTTTTAATGAGGCACATTTTATCTGTGATTCAAACTGGAGACCGAGGCGCTATTATCACGTCAGAGAATTACGTCACACCGTCCCGCGCTCCTGTAGATAAGGCGTTCTTCGAGGAGCGGATTGGGTGGGAGAACACGACCTTCTGGTTCAGATGCATTTCATTCCATCTCCCAAAATGTTTTATACTCAGGAATCTTTAACATGGTTTCCACTCGTAAAATAATTTTATAAAATGATGAGAAGTAAATGGAGAGTTTCTTCAGCTTTGGGTTTTTATAAACCATTTTGCCAACTGCCCTGAGTTTTCTTGCATATCCTTCAGAAATTTTGCTTGCAAGTGTTCTTTCCAGGTGGTTGCAGAAGTATTTTTCTTGAAGTTCTCGAAATATTCATTGAGAAAGTAGCCGTATGCTGAATACAAATAAAAGAGCTTCGTCTTTTGCTTTTTTATGACAACATGAAGTTTAAGTAAATAATCTTCAACTTCACCAATGTTCGTCTTATCAGGAGGTCGTAAGTCTTCAGTATTTCGATCTGGTACGAGATGATTAAGTAAAAAACTATGCGTTTTTTCAGGAGGAATAGTCTTAAATGTTCTTGGAAGTTTTAATAATTCTTTATAATTAATACGCTTTACCACTGACACTTGAATGTTTCCAACTGTTATCAATGTTCTTGCTGCTTCCAAACTTTCACAATTTTCCACTTTCTTGATAAAGTCTATACACTCACTGTGATACTTTTTATGACTCTGAAGTTCAAAAAAAAAATCCTCTTCATCACCAAATGCAAGCCTCATGTAATCTTTAGGTTGAGACATTGTACACACAGCGTCACTTCTGAAAGGATAACTGAATGAGAACTGCGTATAGCCTCTTCCTTGACTCATATCGGTTATGTAACCAGTTCATGATAATTTAGATTCACCGAACAGCCAATAGATTGTGTTTGAAGTTCTAATTCTTTAGTGTCTCGTTATTCGGAGTAGTTTTTATTGAGAATTCTCAATAAAAACATATTCACCCTACCCTAAACAAGTTTAAAATTCCTCTCGAATTATATTCTTCAACGGAATGTAGTTCAGAGTAACTTCTGAAACCAAAATTACGTAAGCAAAAGTGTTTTCTGGTGCATCATTTTCAAAATCCGCTCGTAAAACTATATTATTTTTTTGTCCAGTTATGGACTGTGGTTGTCTAGTCATATTCACACTGAATACTGGATAGCTCTCTTTGAAGAACTGAGGCTCATAATATGGATGGGATGAGTCATCTTTACATATTATTCTCTTGAAATCTGTAAACATGTCGTAAGCTAAGTTATATTGCTCTGAACTCCAATCTAAATTCAAAGGTTCTCGAGGAAAAATTTTCCCTGCTATTTCAAAACTAATATTTTTTACACTCAAATGATCAAATTTGGAATTATCTTTCTTTTGATTATTTTTTCTGTCAGTTTGGAAGACAACAAACCCCCAGATCGGATTCTGTAAATTTCTATAAATATCGGTAATATTATAAGTGATATAATTTTTAATGACACGTTTTTCAATACATTGCAATTTTTTAAAGTGAAACAAATAAGGAGCGGTACTAAGTTCAGCAATTAATTTATTTTTGGATTCACCCGTATATTCGATTATCGGGACTCGCAGGTAGAAAGTTTTAATTTCCACTTTTCCCTCCACAGCTTCAACAGAAGCTGGATCGGAAGGTTTCTTGTAACGGAAGAGCACATTATCATCAGAATTTCTAGTGAATGTAATTTCAAAACCTCCCCTGTAAATTGGAACTGTTAAATCACTGAAGAACCCAAGGCCTAAATCACCCAATTTACCACTTGCACTGAAATTTCCACCTCCTATAGCTTTCGTATTAAAACCTGAATTCATTACTTTACCATTATAGTTTGCTGGGCCTGGGAAAGAAGCTATACCCATCACTGTACTAGCAATACCTGGATGATCAATTTCATCAATAAGCGTATTGTGTTTTCTTAGTTCAATTTTGGAAAAAAGATGTGCTACAAAATTGTTTATCATCCTTACACTATCATTTGTTCCATATGCTTTTGTGGTATCTTTAGGAATGTATTTTCCATCAATGTAATATTTAATATTGCTGCTAATAAACTCATCGTTTAGAAGCAACTTGAAAACGGTTCTTTTGTTCTCAGAGTTAAATTCCAAATTATTTTCAGGATTATAGTTTTGATACTCAATACTTGTGATTTCAGAATCGTATTTCGAGTAAATTGCTTTAATTTCATTCATACTTATTTATTATAGGAAAAAAGTTTTTTTATAGAATCGAAATTCTATAAAAATATCGAGATAGCGGAATAATTAAAGGGGAATCCCTATAAAAACTGACTTAAAATCCAGTTCTGAAAACTTCCCCATGTTTCAAAAGTGATAGTTTGAAAGGGTCCGCACTTTTAATTTCTTTCTTATTTTTATTATATTGATTTAGAATATTATTTTTCATATTTATATAATTTTTTATTTCTTGTTCAATATCATTGAACTCTTCATCAGATATTTTACCGTCTTTAATTGCTTTTATGAACTTTTCTTCAATCGAATTTAATTTAGCTTTTACCAAAAGCGCAATTTCAGAGTGTTTAGTAATTTTTTTATTGACAAATCCGCTTGAAGTCCTTAATATTACTGATAAGGTTGTCAAGCCTACAGAAATTGGAACACTGAATGGAATTATTATTGGTAATGTTATAGAAGCACCAGTCAGCCCGAGTTCTGAGAGGGCAAATAAAAATTCAGTACCGTAAAGAGTACTGGATAGTTTTCCATATTTTTTACTCAAACCATTTCTCATTTTCTCTTCATCTTCTAAAAATTTAAATTGATTGATAATTCGATTGATTCTATAATTGTTCTCTTTAAACTCGGGAAAAATTATTTTTGGATATAATCTAGGATGAGTTATTGGATTAAATTCTTCAGGGGCTGAAGGTGTTTCATTATTTGTGTACATCATTTTATTATAGGAAAAAAGTTTTTTTTTATAGAATCGAAATTCTATAAAAATATCAAGACTATAAAATTTAATAAAAGAAATTAAGATTTTTCTTCAATGTTCTCACGCTATTTTCAAAATCGTGTCCTTCTGATAGCTTTTTCAAAATTAATAAACATAAATGTCCACAGATAGGAGGATCATATTGGTTTTGGATTTGTTCCTCATTATAAAATAAATTTTCTGAACCTAAATATTGAACAAGTTCTCTTGGTGGTGGTGCATTACCATACGAATCAAAATAATATTTTAAATTGTTATTTTTATAAAATGCAGTCCAGTGGCTTCCAGCCTCATCAGAATTTTCTAGATTTATAATTCCACATTCCGTGTGTTTCACTTTCTCTGGTAAATCATCCTTCATGAAAAACTCCTTTGAAATTTTTAATTTTCATTTCTTTCGATAATCTTTCAATATCAAAATTGGTAAGAGGTTGGAAGCTATTTAGTTTTTTGATTTGGTAGGTTTCTTTTTAGGTTTTGATTTGGTAGTTTTCTTTTTAGGTTTTGAAATAGTTTTTTCTTCTTCAATCCAGAACCGATACTTAAACTTTTTGCGTTTTGTGCTAATCTCTCCATTTCCAAGTTATGGCGTTTGATTTCTGCTTCTTCAGCAGATTTATGCTTAGAATCAATAACGCTAGAAGCTACTGCAGCTCCACCACCCAATAATGCCCCAAGAGCGCCAATTCCTGCAAAAAGTAAGGGTAAAAATCCCCCTGAATGATTTATTTGCAACTGATCATAATTCATTTCCAATTCCAACCCTTTTTTGTTTTTGATACATTTATCTATCTTTTTTTTCTGAGTTTCATTTAACAGGATTCTATGATTTCCTTTTCCACTAATATCTGCAAAAGTCAGTCGTACTTTTACTGGAACACGTTTTTTATAAGCAGATCTTATTTTTTTCATTTGTATTTCTGACAAATTTATTTGATGTGTAATCATTTTATTATAGGAAAAAAGTTTTTTTATAGAACGAAATTCTATAAAAACAATCATAATAACTAATTAGTATACACCCATCCCAAAGTGTCTTTTGATTTTCATACCACCTACCACAGTAGCAGCTCCCAATTTTTCACCGATATTTGTTGAACTTTTCATAATTTTATAAGCTTCTGTTTCTAGTTGTTTATCAGCAAGATGCCTATCACTTGTTTTTTCATGATCCCTATAAAAAATGTCGTGTTGTTTACAAGCTTTATCAAGGCTATTTATACCTTCATCACCTCTATTTAATCTCTTATCCAATTTAGTAAATGGTCCACAATATTGATAACCACCTGGGAGATGCATTTCAGGTACGAAACCGTCTAGTTTGTTCAACAAAGTATTGAAAATACCAGAACCGTTTTTTATCATATTTTTGGGTAAATTATTAATAATTTTAATCAAGTATTCAGTTCCCTTGGGATTATCAATATATTTCTCCAGTTGATCTTTAATGAAATTTATAATTCCCAATTTTTCATTGTGAAAATTATTATTTCCTGCCTGCTCTTGCGCATACAAATAGTATAGTCTTTGTTGAAGTTGATTCAAATTATCTATATATTTAAATTCTACGGGATTTTCAGTATATTTAATCAACCCAGTACCGATCTTTTTCTTTTTACTATACTCCCAGATTGGTTTTATGATTTCTTTCCATTTTTTACTAACACTCGATTTTGGTTGTTTAGATTCGGGATTATTATTTTGAAACATGCTATTTGTTTGAATGAGGATTTTGCATAAGCTTTAAAGTCTTCATTAGTGTATTCATCTTTGGATGGAATATCAGAAGCTATGGGTTTTGTTAAGAGCTTCCATAAGCCTTCAGTACCGGAATATTTCATTTTTTCTATTTCAATATCATTGCCATTTACCCGTATCTGTTTATTTCCAATAAATATATGATTTTTTAAAGGATATATTCCAAATTGCCTATCAGGATGAAGAATATATAATTCTGCAATTGGTCCAATACCTAAAGGGCCTACAGAAGAGTTTTGGTAATTTAAAACTTTTTTGTAATATTAATTCCATTTCATCATCCCTATCTGCATTGTCACTTGAAAAGCTTTGATTTAATGTATCTTCAGTATCATTATCAATACCTTGAACCTCGCCATCAACATCTTGAAAAGAAACTTTTTTAGGTGAACTGATAGCCAAGGGGTTAAATGTTTTTATTGCAGGAAGGAGTTCTAATTTTTTACCCAAGATCTTCATCAGTTTTGTTTCATGCTTTTTCTACCTTATCTAATCGTGAAGTTATAGGTTCATAAGCCTTTTCTTTTGTCTCCTTATCAGATGCTTGGTTAATCCTTTCTTGTCTCGCTAATTTTTGTAAATATTTTCTAAGTTTAATCGATTTATCAGCTTCAGCTACGCTCATGGGTTTACGGTTTGGTTTTGTGAAAAATATTTGTTCATCTTTTTCGGGAGGTTTATCAATCTTTTTATTTCTCTAAGTTTGGCTTCTTTTTCCTTCATAATTTCAAGTTGCGCTTCTTTGTATTTCTGTCTAAGCGCTTGTTCTAAAGTAATTTTAGTCATGTTTTTATTATAGGAAAAAAGTTGTTTTAAAAATCGGTCAAACGTTAAAACGTTAAAACGCTTAAACGCTTAAACGCTTAAACGCTTAAACGCTTAAACGCTTTAGGAACGCTATTTTTGCGTTTTTAAGCGTTTTCCAATGCGTTTTTGAAGCGTTTCCCAATGCGTTTTTATAGGGATTCTCTATAAAAACAAAACTTAAAATCTAAAATATTTCGCCAAATTTCTTTCGGTAACGTCCGTCATTGCGTTTCTTTGTTATGTCAATCGTTAGAAAACCAAAGTCTCATCCCAACAAGAATAGCATAATTCTTTGAATTGATCATAAGTTAAATCAGTTCCCACATATTCATCATAAATATCTCGCATGTATCTTGGTCCTTGTCTAAATACACATAAAAAATTAATGTTGTTTCTAATGAGTTGTTTATCAACTTTTGACCATGATTGTGTCAAGTAAACGCACGAATTTTCTTATGACGTCCTCTCACAAAATAATCTTTGATTTCTCTCTGATGTTGAATGTTTACACAATCATCAAAAATAATAAGACTTTTTTCTTCACATGCGTCCAGGGTTATAAGTTCGTCACAATTACTGAAAAACTGCGCTATTTCCACACCATCTTTTGCAGAAATTTTTTCATAATTGCTTCTCAAAATCTCATATGCATTCTGATCCAGAGATTTTGAAAAAATATATAGATGATTAAAGGGGATTCCCCATGGCTTTGTGATGAGATTATAGAGAAGTGTTGTTTTTCCCACAACCAGAAGTTCCTACTATTAATGATCTTAAAGGTAATGGTAAAATTCCTTTTCTAGCCTCTTTTTTTTTATCATGCGAAATCGGATCAATCTCGTATTTGTATTTACTCATATTTATTATACGAAAAACTTTTTACCTATAATAAAAGCATGACTCTAATAAAAATTTCTGATAACACAAAGATCTAAAAATAACTTTTGAGCCAGAAATTGTTCTAAATCCCAATAAAAATTATAAACTCGGATTAGTAAAGTTATTATTTACTTCACCTTCTCTTTCATTTCAAGTAAAAAATGTATTGATATCATTAAAAATGTTTATTATAGATGGATGGTATCATACCGAGCATGTGTTAGATGGCACATTTACTGTTGAGACGTTTAAAAGAGAATTATATTTAAAAATAAAAAATTATATAACTGAACTCATGAAGAAATTTGAGGAGAATAAAACACTTTATAAATCACAAATTGACACATTAAAAAAAAACAAAACCTGAAAGTTTGGTTTTTAAAGTAGACTACGGTCCAAATTGTAATAGATTTTATCTTAAATCTCCTGTTGTTATCGGGTTTATAAAGTATGGAAATTTCTGCGAACTGTTCGATTTTAAACAGTGTAAAACACCTGGGGATTATTTTGATGCTAATAAGGAATATTATTCAGAAGACAATCCAAAATTAATCAAACCTATTTCATTAATTGAATGGCATTGCAATATTACCGATTATAGCTTCGCTAATCATGATGAACATTCACATCGCCATAGTGTACATGAATTACTCCATGTATCTTTGATAGAGAAAACGATTCTCCCCAAATACTACTTATATGGAAACGAATAAGAAAATTCTCTACAGTTCTCTACGAAAGGAATTAGTGAAATTAAGAAATTGAACTATTATGTAGAAATGAAAATGGAGATGAGCTGCAATTTGAAAATGTTACAGTTTATTTGCATTTGATTGAAGAGTGAGGAGTTTCTTTTTTATGAGAATATCTCATAAAAAACCTTTTTTCCTATAATAAAATAAATAATGTACAACGAAATTTATTGCTGTAAGTGTAAGAAAAGAACGAAAAATATAAACGTGAAAATTGTACAAACTGTGAACGGAAGGTGGAGAATTTCAGCTAAATGTGTTAAATGCAGAACTCATAAGAGCAAATTCATTCAAGATCCTAACGGAGAAAAAGCACCAATTCGTGCCATTTTTGATTGGGCTATAGAAGGCAAGGTACCGGACACATTAAAAAACTGTTTTCCTATAATAAAAATGGATAATGATTTAACTGATCCTATTTACTGTCACAAGTGTAAGAAGAGAACCAATAATATTGATGCAGAAAAAATACAAACGATAAACGGGAGATGGAGAGTGGCTGCAAAATGTACAAAATGTGAAACTAATAAGAGTAAGTTTATCACTTCCCCCGTTATCGATACATTTTCAAAATTTGCATGGACCTTACCCTTGAAGAAAAAGGATGGAAAAAGCGTAACAAAAGCTTTTGAGAAAATCATAGAAAAGGCCAAATCACAAAATCATAAAGCTCCTAATTTACTGCACACTGACAAAGGTTTAGAGTTTGAAAATAAAATGTTTAATTCA